>JAVGWX010000019.1:43178369-43858369 GCA_036924085.1 Ariolimax columbianus
TATTCTGTGTTGAACTTGTTCCTGTAATATGTCAATTGAAACATCTCAGCGCTTTGACAGGCCCACATGACTCCAACCTGTACACATTACTCTAATCTAGGTCTAAATAATGCATTATACAGTTTGACTATCACTTTCTTGCTCCTATGTTTAATATTTCTTTTTATCATACCTAACTTAGCATTTGCCTTTTTCACTGCTACCTGAAATTGCTCACTCACCTTACCTGTATGATCTATTATAACCCCTAGGTACCTTTCCTTTTCTATCATTCTAAAATTGTTCTCTCCCATTCTGTAATTATGTTCCATATTTGAACTACCCATGTGGATTTTTGTACATTTATCCACATTAAACTAGATTTGTCAGCTTACAGAACATCCAACTTTAGGATTATCTACTTCTGCTTCGATAAGACAATACTGCAAGAGTTTTGTGTCGTTAACGAATTTTGCAATAATCGATCCCATATCAATGTCCAAATCATTTATATATATATATATATATATATATATATATATATATATATATATATATATATATATATATATATATATATATATAAATATATATACATATTAATATAAAGAACAAAATTGATCCCAAAACTGAGCTCTGTGGCACTCTACTTACGACAGGCCTAACTGTTTACAGAGTTGATATATTTCTTTGTACCTTTTCTGGCATCGGTAACACATAAGGAATTCGAAGAAGCAGGAGAAGAATGCAATATTCAAATAGACACTCCTACTTACACAGAAGTTCTTCACTCTACTTCAACCTTCTCAAAATTTAAATGATTTTCCCTAGAAGATCCGATATTGAAACAACTGTCCGACGCTGTCAGTTTTGAAATGAGAAGTCTGGTCGACGCCCGGTGTACAGTTTCATCTGTAAAAAAAGTTCAACTTCGATTCACTCAATAACTTCTTCACATACATCAGTGCTAGCAAGACTTTCATTATAAACGCCATAGAAAACCCGGAATAAATCAATAGCTCATCTAACACTAGTATATACACACATTTGGGTTATCTGTCTACGCATTAGTATTGATATATATATATATACATACGTTGTTTCATAAGTATGTTTGTTTACTGTCCTTGGGTTTGTTCATTTAGATGTGAGAAAAAATGTCGTACATTTTTTATCTGTTGTTCACTTCCGCCTATAACTCTTTATCTCTTCATCGTTCGTCTTCAGATTTCGACTTTCATGACTCTAACAAAGGCAGCAATCATCACCTATTTCTAATCTTGATATGTCCTTTTACTTCTAAGCCTGATAGTTCCTCGTAGTTCAAATCTTGGTATTTCCTCTCAGTTCTAATCTTGGTATTTGCTCTCAGTTTTAATCTTTGGATTTCCTCTCAGTTCTAATCTTGGTATTTCCTCTCAGTTCTAACCTTGGTATTTTCTCTCAGTTCCAATCTTTGTATTTCGTCTCAGTTCCAATCTTTGTATTTCATCTCAGTTCTAATCTTGGTATTTCTTATCAGTTCTAATCTTGGTATATCCTCTCAGCTCTAATCTTGGTAATTGCTCCCATTTCTAATCTTGGAATTTCCTCTTAGTTCTAATTTTGGTATTGGCACCTAGTTCTAATATTGGTATTTCTTTCTTAGTACTAATTTTGTCCTATTGTCAATTCATTATCAGACTCCTAGAATTGTTCTAGCTATTGTCAGGACATTATCATGACCAAGAATTGTTCGAACTTTTGTAAGGACATCAAGAAGATCCAAGAAATTTGCTAGCTATTGATCTTTTTATTTTTATGAATATGAGTTATTTAGTCTGTTATTCCTGAATCTGGTAGGAAGTATTATTGCTTGAATTTCTTTCCAAACTTTAACGGCTGCTCAATTCTCAGTTGCCTTTCAACCTCTGTGAAGTTGTCATGTCGCGTGACATATTACTTTCAGAACATAGACTCTTTACACCAGCCTAGAACATATCTCGATTTCTGTCAAGACGGCCCGCTTGGCTCACGGACATCTTCAACCTGTCAATATTGTCCTGATACCATCTTCTTGAAGTTAGCGTGTACAAATCCTATGATTTTGAGAGTTTGTAGCCAACATTCTAAGACCGCCATATTACCCACCTTTTGATAGTTTGTAGCCAACATTCCAAGACCGCCATATTATCCACCTTTTGAGAGTTTGTAGCTAACATTCTGAGACCGCTGTGTTAGCCACCTTTTGAGAGTTTGTAGCCAACATTCTAAGACCGCTATATTAGCCACCTTTTACGACATTCTATCGGAGTTAACGTGGTTATATCACGACTCCATCACACATGAAAGCTACTTGGTTAAGCAAAGGTTAACCTAAAATAAACGTTGCATTTATTGACATGCAGAAGATGTTTATCATCTCAAACTTAAATATTAGCTAAGAAAATCTAGAAGGTTCGAATAATGTTCATAGCGAATTTGAACCTGTGTCTATTTGAGCTGAGCGTGTTGGCCAAGCAGGATAAAGCTTTAAAATAACAGAAAGTGGGCATTGATATATAACTGCCGAATCTTATAATATCTCCTCATTCTTGTAATCCTTTTTGTCGGACTCAATCATCTTATACCTGACACCCTCGTATATTTTCTTCCTTTTTTTAAAATTTTTCTAGTCGGTGGCAATGTTTCTCTTCCAATGATAGAAATTGAATAACCAATTTTTATGATGCTCTTCCAAACATTTATCTTTTGTGTCAACATAGCAACATTAACTGTTTAGATATCATCAGGCGATCCATTTATAAACCACGTTACTTGGCGTGCGGATTGTAATGCATACGTTTCGCTAGTTGTGTAATGCAGGATTATCTGTCCTTGCACTTTCAATTCCCGTTACCTTTTTTGATTGCCCATCTCTGACGAAGACGGATATGTTGGACCGAAATGTGCAAATATCGAAGTCAAACTGTAAACTAGCGACACAACGCGTTCCATTCTCGGGACTACATCCTGCTACTTGCTAATCTCTGTTCAGGGCTTTACTTAACATTAACTTAACGTTTTTATACTGGTTTAGAAGACTATGCAGAGTTTCTAAACAATCAGTTTCATTTAAATTTTCTTGCACTAAAAGCTACGGGAATCCAATCTATTCTTAAATGCATTAATTTTCCCTGCCTCCACTACTTCCTGTGGCAATACATTCAATCATTCACCACTCTCTGATTGAACAAATAGTTCATAATATCTAATCTAGACCTTTCTTTAGTTAATTTGTATCTATGCCATCTTGTAAGTGGTTGTATTTTGAAGAAAAAAACTTGTAGTCTAATTTATCCGTTCCTTTGATTTTCTTATAATCAGCTTTGTAGCTGGAGATTGAGAACGAACGCAGAAAAGAAGGAAGAAGATCGTCCATCTTGTTTCATCAGACCACAAAGCGCAATAGTAATGTTGAACATCTGTTCAACCGGTGTGCACAACGTGTTTCTGTTTCTAAGAATCGACGTCACTGCACTCCGGGCATACCCATAGGTGCTCAGTATCTGTCTGCAGATGGCGCAGGATTGGATGCTGATTGGTTTCTGTAGTTCACTGGTTATACACTCTTCTTCTCCGCCCTCCCATGTGCCATCATTCGCTAGAGCCTCGTTTGATGCCGAAACTGTGCAGTCTGTGGATTGCTGATTCATCTATTTCGGTGTCATCATCCAAAAGATGTTCGTTGATTAATTTCAAAATGTCACTCCTATCCACCACTAATGTGCCCAAGATTGTGAAACCAAGATGTCAGCTCTTTCGCTGCCCTGAACCCCAGCATGATCAGAACTGTAGATCTCCTGCAGGTTTGAGACCTCAACAGCCGTTATCCACTCGTACCTCATCCATCCCATCGGTGCCTTCTGAAGTACGGCTTGCGCGTTTGTCAGGATGACTGCCCAACTTAAAGGGCTCTCAGATAGCCATCTCAGCGCTGAGGTCACTGCTTCCATCTCCCTTTTCAAACCGGATTCTGTGACGTGTATGTCCCGCTGCTCAGCAACCACTTGTCATCTCACTCTAGGTGATAATCCCTAGCATGACGTCCCACTGCAAAGCACCGTGTGTGTACAATTCGAATGTATGATCATGAAAAGCATATCCTAACACCGCCATAGATCAGAATATGGTACATATGGAACAATAACAGCCAGGTTTCGCAGATTTTGTTCACACCAAACAGACGGAGAAGCAGAACGAATTTCTAGGATTTGAAAGGAATAATCAACATGGATAACAACACAGACCAGAGGTTATGACACTCTACAAACATCCCGCACATAGGCGTAGCAGAATAAAAGACATAGGAGTTATAAACATACATTGACTAGAGAGGGCACATGTTAAGACATATGTAAGCGTGGAGATTGATAGAGCGAGCTGCTAAATACTATAAAAAGACAACGGCATAGAAACAGAATGGGTGAGTTTCAAAACTACAATTATCAGTAGCTTAAAAAAGACCTGGGATCTTAAAAACACAAAATGGGGACGCGAGGGCTAGTGATTAAGTGACACGAAGGAGCTGGGTTCGGTCCCCATCACAACAACGGCCGTTACCCCTGAAGAAACAATCTCTTAGAAAGGCAAGAGGAAGCAGATCCTTGCATAAAATGAATGCTGAAGTAGGATGCACTGGGCCGATCGGCGAAAAATAAAAACTTAGTGCAACGCACACCGCCTTATGGAAGAAAGAAATTAGGCTAACGCAAAAAAACAAAAATGAAACAAACAACACCATAGAACAATGAAGACACAAAAAAAACAGTGTAGTGGAATAAAATAGTGAATATAGCTGTGACAAATAAAGATTAGTACTACAGAATATGAGTACAATAACAAACAAGAAGATTATGCAAAATACAAAACGGAATATAGAGATACCAGCAGATTAATAAAGAAGACAACGGAGACTTCATGGCAGAAATTTATCGAAACTTTAACAGACCTATACGAAGAATCTCCATGAGAATTCTTTCAGACTGATGAAACAATGAGAATAGGAGGCAAATGTTTTAGCCCTTCAGCTTTCATAAACGATAAACATAATAAAATACTAAACAAGAACAAGAACAAGCTGAAATGAGAGGAATATACTCAATAGTGCAGACAGAGATCATAATGTCAATAGTGCAGAAAGAGATCATAATGTCAATAGTACAGAAAGAGATCATAATGTCAATAGTGCAGAAAGAGATCATAATGTCAATAGTGCAGAAAGAGATCATAATGTCAATAGTGCAGAAGGAGATCATAATGTCAATAGTGCAGAAAGAGATCATAATGTCAATAGTTCAGAAAGAGATCATAATGTCAATAGTGCAGAAAGAGATCATAATGTCAATAGTGCAGAAAGAGATCATAATGTCAATAGTGCAGAAAGAGATCATAATGTCAATAGTGCAGAAAGAGATCATAATGTCAATAAGTGCAGAAAGAGATCATAATGTCAATAGTGCAGAAAGAGATCATAATGTCAATAGTGCAGAAAGAGACCATAATGTCAATAGTGCAGAAAGAGACCATAATGTCAATAGTGCAGAAAGAGATCATAAAGTCAATAGTGCAGAAAGAGATCATAATGTCAATAGTGCAGACAGAGATCATAACGTCAATAGTGCAGAAAGAGATCATAATGTCAATAGTGCAGAAAGAGATCATAATGTCAATAGTGCAGAAAGAGACCATAATGTCAATAGTGCAGAAAGAGACCATAATGTCAATAGTGCAGAAAGAGATCATAAAGTCAATAGTGCAGAAAGAGATCATAATGTCAATAGTGCAGACAGAGATCATAATGTCAATAGTGCAGAAAGAGATCATAATGTCAATAGTGCAGAAAGAGATCATAATGTCAATAGTGCAGAAAGAGATCATAATGTCAATAGTGCAGAAAGAGATCATAATGTCAATAGTGCAGAAAGAGATCATAATGTCAATAGTGCAGAAAGAGACCATAATGTCAATAGTACAGAAAGAGACCATAATGTCAATAGTGCAGAAAGAGATCATAAAGTCAATAGTGCAGAAAGAGACCATAATGTCAATAGTGCAGAAAGAGACCATAATGTCAATAGTGCAGAAAGAGATCATAATGTCAATAGTGCAGAAAGAGATCATAATGTCAATAGTGCAGAAAGAGATCATAATGTCAATAGTGCAGATAGAGACCATAATGTCAATAGTGCAGAAAGAGACCATAATGTCAATAGTGCAGAAAGAGACCATAATGTCAATAGTACAGAAAGAGATCATAATGTCAATAGTGCAGAAAGAGATCATAATGTCAATAGTGCAGAAAGAGATCATAATGTCAATAGTGCAGAAAGTGATCATAATGTCAATAGTGCAGAAAGAGACCATAATGTCAATAGTGCAGAAAGAGATCATAATGTCAATAGGGCAGAAAGAGATCATAATGTCAATAGTGCAGAAATGGTGCAAAATGTCAATAGTGCAGAGAGAGGCCATAATGTCAATAGTGCAGAAATAGAGACCATAATGAAATAGCTACTACATGCCTAATTAGCGAGAATAACCAATAACATAACAGCAGAAATCGAACCATTTTTAAAAAAAAGAGTCCACTAAACAAGGCACCAGGAATAGACGGTATTACAATAGAGGCCGTACAAGACTGTAATGACAAGGGAGTAAAATGACTGATACTAATAATGAAAGTGGCACGGATAGCAATGAAAGTTCATGAGAATATGTACTAATATAACGTTTTCCCCATGTGGAAGTAAAAGGAAACAAAAGAGACTGTGAAACATGCAGAGGAATATCACTCTTGAGACATACAAAGGGCTTGTAATAAGTCTTTACCCTGATCATGAAGGAGTAGAAGCAGAAAGTTGAAATTTGGCACAGTACTGATGTAGTACTCAATGTAGTCACCACCTGAATTTATACATTTCTGCCATCTCTGCGTGACTTTGAAAAGACCTTCAGAATAAAGTGACCTTTTTTTCAAACTAAACCAGTTATCACAAGCCAGTATGACATCTTCGTCATTGTCAAAATAATTTCCTTTCAGCTGTTTTTTAAGTTTTGGGAAAAGAAAAAAAACCTTGGGTCATAATGGTGAACCCAAGTCTCATCTACTGTCACCATGGTCAGCAACATGTTTTTCGACCGACACATTTTGAGCAACTGGCCACAGCAATCAATCCTCGTTTGTTTATGTTCACATGTCAGTAGACGCGGGACCCAGCGGGCACACCCTTTTCTCATGTTCAGTCTGTTGTGTAAAATTCTAAAAACTGTACTTTCATTCAGTTTTGCTGACCTAGATATCTCTGCAATGGTCATTTTCCTATCCTGGTCAATGATTTTCTTCACTCTTGCAGCATTTTCATCGCTGTACTCTGAGGAAGGTCTTCCATATCTTGGAAGATCAGCAACATGGGGACGGCCACACTTTAACTGCGTACACTAGTTTTTTTACTGAACCATACGAAGGACATACTTCCTCTAACACTGGTTCAATCTCCCTGTGTATTTCTGTAGGTGTTTTTCCCTGCAACATCAAGAATGTTATCACAGTTATGGCCTCTGATTTCTCTATTGTTCTTACAAACCGTTAGAGGAACAGATCCGGTCAATAAGGTGTGTTGCGCCATGCACCATACCGGGTAAACCTGTCGAGGAGGGAAATTCATAATTCTCAAGTCCAGTTCAAATTTAATGAGCTACATATGTGCCAAATTTCACCTCCTACTCCTTCATAGTCAGGGTAAAGACTTATAACAACCCTCTTGAATAGGTAAGAGTGTTCTCGAAGATCCTGGAAAACAGAACAAAGACTAACAATCGAAAGACAACTAAGTGACACAACATTTGACTTCAGAAAAGGAAGATGTTGCACAGACGCCATATTTACTCTTAAAACATATTTGTTGGAAAGCGCTCGAATAGAACAATGAACAGAATATCGTCTTTGTGGACCCGGAGAAATAGCTTATTGGAAACTCTGGAAAACTGTGGAATTGCAAGGACAACCATTGAGAAACATAATAGCAATGTATAAAAGCAACCGAAGTAGAGTGAGAACTTTAAGTGGACTCACTAAGTGGTTTGCAGTTACGACAGAGGTATGTCATGAATTGTGCTATCACCGCTTTTGATCAGTGTATACATAGACATAATAACAACTAACGTAAATCACCACATTGAATGAAATTTATTTCTGCAGATAACAGTTTCTTTCATTCAGATGAACATAACCTTGATGATCATCTGAATGCCATTTATAACGCCTACTATATATACGAGACGTATTGAAACGAAATCGGACCAAGTGTACATACGTTCGATGCGCGTGAAAACGTCACTTAAGGTGTAAACAGTCCATACCAACCGTCAAGTTTTGCAACATTTCATTATCCTTCGACTCAGTTTCCCCAGCAGACCTCAGCAGGTGTGATACGGAATCCGTTTAGAGCTGATCAGCGAGCGGTCATTCGGTTTCTAACAGCTGAAGGATGTCGACCAGTTGATATTCATCGCAGAATGCAGGCAGTGTATGGTGACAAAAGTGTGTCGAAGACAACCGTGAAGAACTGTACAACGATGTTTAAAGAAGGACGTGAGTTAACGCAACAATATGCGTCTGACCTGGTCTGAGAAGACCTTTCATTAACTCACGTGCTTCTTTAAACATCGTTGTCCAGTTAACTTAAACTGAATACATATGAATGAAAAGCGCGTCATCTGGTCATATCTTTTTATGTACATCTTACAATAAAAGAGAGCGGGATCCCATTTGGGACAGATTCTCAATTTCCATTCTCCATGTCGGCGATTGTTGCCTGTTTCTTGTAGTGGTAACATTGGACCTTTTTTTCCATGTTCTTCCTTGTCTCCAGTGAGGCCATTAGAGAATGACGTCATCTCCATACGGTTTCATGGATACGACAGGATAGAGCGGTCAGTACCTCAATCCAGGGAGCGTATATTATTACATTATACACAACCCCTAGATAAAAGCCGTAGCTAAACTAAAAACGTTATCACTTTATGGCAATGTTTTTTCGAGTCACACGGTACCGGCTTTTATCTTGTCCATATTCTTGGTTCATATTAGTCTCAATGAATATTACATTTTCTCTCACGCTAAATTATTGATGTTTTTGCCTTGTTCAATTAACTTTAGAGCTATCCAACTGACATTCCTCTCCATCTTTGTTGATGTTTTTGTTAGGTATTGTTTCCGTTTCGTCAAGTCCATTAAGAGAGGCTTAACTTCACTTAACGTCTTCATATTGGTTCAGAAGACTCTGCAGAGTCTGAATAGAACCATTCTTTTACATTTAAAAACAGGTGTCCATCTAATCAATCTATTCTTCAATAAATTAATTAAGCCTGTCTTCACTACTTCATGTGGCAATGCATTCCAAGTATTCACCACTCTCTGACTAACACAATATTTCCTAATATCCAATCTGGATCTAATTGAAACTCAAAGTGACACTGAGGAAGGCACAAACATATTAATCTATCTCTTCAGCATGATATCATCCGATGAACGCAGCGGTACTATCTCGGTAGCATGACATCATCCGAAGAACGCAGCGGTCCCGATATGTCAAGGCAGATCAGACTAGCTGCGCCCGTTATGCACGACCTCCGACGTGTGTGTAGTAACGGCAAGATCTCAATTAGGACAAAATGCGAATCTACCAGTCCTGCGTGGTCCCAGTCCTGCGTGGTCCCAGTCCTGCGTGGTCCCAGTCCTTCGGCTCCGAAACCTAAACATTGCTGAGGCTGGAAGGCTTCCACATGCGCAACCAGCGGCGTATCCTGAGCATCCGATGGCATGACTACATCTGCAACGTGGAGATCTCTGCTAAAACAGGCCTCCACCCAATCCCAGAAACACTTGTCCACTGCCGAGTTTCTTCGTTCGATCATGTTGTACGACTGGACCAGGAAATCCCGGTCTACAAGATACTACACAAGTCGTTCCTCAGCGCCAAAAATCTTCCCCAACCGCCTGGCGACGTAGACAGCTGTCCCCACACATCATGGCTCAAGCAAATGTCAACCTCCTCACCCCCACCCCACTGTTCGAGGCCAGGAACCACGTAATGGCTGTGACCGACAAACGCAGCAGGCCTCAGACGCCTCAACGAACATTATTATTATTATTATTGTTATTGTTATTATTATTACTATTACTATTATTATTATTAATAGTACTATTATATCAGACCCAGTCTGTTAAATGTTTTATGTTTTTTTATCAATCAGTGGTTGCCTTTCTTGCTCTTGTCTTTGAACGATTATCTTGGTTAACATTGTTAATTTTGATTGTCTAATTGTTAGTGTAATGGGTCCTGGTAAAAACGATATTTGTGGAGACAAAGAGAAAGGAAAGAACCGTTCAGAATGTGGGAACAGTGCCGAAAGATTGTCAAAGAACTGTTCAGAATGTGGGAACGGCCCGGAAAGATTGTCAAAGAACTGTTCAGAATGTGGGAACGGCCCGGAAAGATTGTCAAAGAACTGTTCAGAATGTGGGAGCAGTGCCGAAAGATTGTCAAAGAACTGTTCAGAATGTGGGAACGGCCCGGAAAGATTGTCAAAGAACTGTTCAGAATGTGGGAACGGCCCGGAAAGATTGTCAAAGAACTGTTCAGAATGTGGGAACGGCCCGGAAAGATTGTCAAAGAACTGTTCAGAATGTGGGAGCAGTGCCGAAAGATTGTCAAAGAACTGTTCAGAATGTGGGAACGGCCCGGAAAGATTGTCAAAGAACTGTTCAGAATGTGGGAACGGCCCGGAAAGATTGTCAAAGAACTGTTCAGAATGTGGGAACTTCTTCTTCTTCTTCTTTTTCTTCTTCTGCGTACACAGTCAGACAGTAACCATTATTTTTTCGAAAAAAGTGGCGGTCATCCTGAGGCTCTCGCTACTGCCATAGAGCTTGTCTTGGAGTTCCACTGGTAATGGCCACATCTGCTCTCTCTGATCCTCGTATGTCGGGCAGTTCTGCAGCAGATGTTCAGTGGTCATTTTACCAGTACCGCACGGGCATTCGTCGGTACACCCTATCTTCAATTTGTTGAATAGGTGGTACCTCAGTCTGTTGTGGCCAGTGCGAAGTCTGAAGACAACGACCTGCTCTCTTCGGTTCAACTGGTAATAGGCATCGTTTTTGGTGTAACCAGTATGTTCGGTTTCCCATTTGGTCATGTATCTGGCTTTGATAAGCCGTTTTGACTCTTCGTACGTCATACTGGTATCTGTTTGTGGTAGTCTTGCACCTTCTTTTGCCAGTCTGTCTGCCTCCTCGTTGCCTTGGATGTTGCAGTGTGACGGAACCCACTGTACCACTACCCTTTTTGGTGCGGACTGCTGGCACAGTTTGCAGAGTGCTGCTCTTAAGTCATTAAGCTCAGTGTTTTTCTGGCTTTTTAGCGCTGTTACTACGGCGAGAGCATCTGTCAGCAGGACTATATGGCTCTCATTTTCACTGTGTGTTACCATTTCTTCCACTGCCGCCCTCAGTGCCTCTGTCTCCGCTCTGAAATTGCTTGTGTACTTACCAGTAGCGAATGACAGTGTTATTTTTCTGCCATTTGGTAGGTTCAGGAATGCTCCTGCCCCTCCGTTCTGTGTAGTGTTTGTTACAGAACCGTCGGTGTATGCATGGGTCCAGTCCATGCTTGGGTAGCTTTTCGTTATGAAGCTTAGGGTAGTGTCTCTCCTTTCTTTTTCAGTCTGGCAGTTTTTGTTTGCAATACCTGGTATATTTTCTACCACCTCTGGAAATATATCCTGCCTCCAGGTAGGTTTTCGTACAGTAGTGATGGGTTTTGGTGTTGTTAGTGTGTTTATGGGATCTTCGTGCAACTTTGCTTTGGCTATTTCTGCAAAGTTTCTCCGCTTTAGTTTCCCATTTCCCAAATTGTTTAGTCTCTGGTACATTGGATGGTCCGTCAGTCTTCGGAGTTTCTCTGACTGCAGCTGGGCTCTGCAGTCTCTTCTATCGGTGATGGATTGCAGTTTTGTAATCTTTTCAAATTCTACAATTGGCGTTGACTTCATGCCACCTGTTATAATTCTCATAGCTTGGTTTTGAAGTTTGTTAACTTTATCGAAGTTCGCCTTCGCTGCTGTTGTCCATGCCGCAATGCCATACTCGAGAACTGGTCTCACTCTTCCAGTGTACAGTTTCTTTAGTATGCCTTCGTCTGCTCCCCAGCTTGTGCCAGCAAGTTTCCTCATGATTGCCATTCTTTCTCTTGCTTTCATTCGGTTTCTCTCAATCTGACTTTTCCATGTCATGCGCCGATCAAATGTGACTCCCAGATAGGTTGGGTTGTCGTTTGGCTGCAGGATTTTGCCATTTAGACTTAATTTGGTACTTTGGGGTTTTAATGAGAGCGAGAATATTGTGCATGTTGTTTTCTCCTCGTTTATTTTGACCAGCCATGAGTTCGCCCACTCTTCCAGCGATGTTAGAGCCGTCTGCATCCGATTTCTTGCTATGGTGAGATTTTTTTTAGAGGTCCACATAGCCAGATCGTCTGCAAACATTGAGCTATGGACTCTTCTTGGTATTTTCTCTGTAATATCGTTTATATATACCAGGAAGAGTGTGGGTGACAATACTCCCCCTTGGAGTACTCCCTGCTCGAGTGTCACCTTTTTGCTCATCTGCCCTTGTACTTGGACTCTGGCCGTTCTTTGTTTGAGGTAGTGGTTGATCCACTTGTACATCTCCCACAGACATCACTTCTTCTTAGCTTGACTCTAAGTCCATCTTTCCAGAGAATGTGGGAACAGATCAGTAAGATTGTTAAAGAACCGTTCAGAATGTGGCAACAGCGCCGAACGATATTCAAAGAACCGTTCAGAATGTGGGAACAGTGCCGAAAGATTGTAAAAGAACCGTTCAGAAAGTGGGAACAGCAAGGAAAGATAGACAGAGAATCGTTCAGAATTTGGGAACAGCCCGGAAAGATATACAGAGAATCGTTCAGAATGTGGGAACAGCCCGGAAAGATATACAGAGAATCGTTCAGAATGTGGAAAATCCCAGTGCATGGCATATATTAGCAGCCAGAGATTTAAATGGTTTAGACAAAGGGACAAAATCGCTAACGGTCGATACCTATGGACTCTCGAGTGACGTCCCCACTCCACCTCCCCATCCTTTCTGTAGTTTTTATAGACGATTTGTTTTAACCTAAAAAAGTAATAATTATTATTAACTATGTAATTAACACTTTGTAAAAATGATCAATTATAATTGCGAACTCAGAAAGTCTGTTTCTGCATTATAGACTGGTCAGAGCTCCGTTCACACTCACTATCAAATTGAATCGGCTACCATGACAATGAAGGGTACGCTACCACCCCTCCCCTCCCCTCACCCCCCGTTCCTCTCACCTCCCTCTCCACTGAACTCCCTGACGTCATAGTCACACTGGACTCGCATGCGACAGCCCTGGCCTGCTGCTTTGTTGTTCAGTCGTGAATTTATTGGTTTGCAATGCGTGTTCGTGTATTCTAACAAGGTGCGATTAGCACTCTGAGCTAACTAGAACAAATTAAGACAAAAGACAGTGCTAGCCCAGGGCCTAAATTAGATTTTGAACAAAAACAATCTGCACGAAAGAGTCGAGATACATTTACAAGCGAATTTCATGTGTCTATGTATGACAGGATTTTATAGTTTAGTTTAGCTTAGTTTAGTTTAGTCGAAGAATCAACGTCATTGCACACAATTTAACCCATACGTGCTCTGTTCTTCTCCATTTTTTTTCGAGAATCTCAGCACAATGCAGGAACTCAGTAGTACCAGAGAATCTCAGCACAATGCACGAACTCGCCAGTACCAGAGAATCTCAGCACAATGCACGAACTCCGTAGTACCAGAGAATCTCAGCATAATGCACGAACTCCGTAGTACCAGAGAATCTCAGCACAATGCACAAACTCGCCAGCACAAGTGAGGATCCAGTAATAGATTTGGTCGATTTTTAACATCATATTTCGCTTTGCACGGAAAGCTGCCTTATTGAGTTTCAACTGTAGAGAGATTTTTAACTTGCGCAACACTGGACCGATCTCTACTATCCAGAAAGTCCAAGTGAAAAATCTCCGGTCTCCCCCATGATTTGAACCCCAATACCCAAGACTGACATCTTACCTGGAGATCTCTCAGTCTTACTGTGTGGCCGCAGCGAAATAAAACAACCGCTAGGTGCTGTTTTGTATGTTAACTGATTAATAAAATAAGGGGGGGGGGGAGGGGTGTGTAATATAAAACGTCTTTATAAAAATACATGAAAAATCAACAAAACGTAAACACAATGTTGTCAGTATTCAACTTCTCGGACAATGCACCATCACCGACAGTTTGATTTGTGCTTACAAAGAAGGTGTGTAACATAATTTGTAATATAAACATATCTCAGACCTCTTCTTGTTGTTATTTGCGAATGTCCACAGAGTAGGTTTACTCTTTTGTGCTCTGAAAAGAGTGTTAAGTGGCGCTTTGCAGTAGTTTTCCTAACATCCTGAGCGTGCTGATGGTGGACCAGGGTAGTATAGGCGGTTGCATTATACTTTGCGTCATGTCACTCACTACTGCGGGAATCAAGTCGATCCCCCACCTTGTTAGCCAGGCTTCTATGAAAACAGCCCGTTTTCAAGGACGCTACGAGGTGAAGATCTTGAAAAGTCTATTTTGCCCGACCCTGACTAACATGTCTAATCAGTCTATTTCGCCTGACCGTGACTCACATCTCTGATCAGTATATTTTGCCTGACCCTGATTCACATCTCTGATCAGTATATTTTACCTGACCCTGTCTAACATCTATGATCAGTATATTTTACCACACCCTAGCTCACATCTCTGATCAGTATATTTTGCCTGACCTTGACCTACTGATCAGTATAATTTGCCTGACCCTGACTAACATCTCTGATCAGTATATTTCGCCCGACCAGAAGTTAGCCTTTGTACCCTTTCTGTCCTCATTTTTATGGTTGAGCCCCACTAGAACAAAACCCACGAGCCGCCTCTGGAAATGGGTATTTATAACCTAGCTACAAGATTTAGCACCCCAAGATAGGGCTTCTCGTAACAATCGGACGACCAATGAAAAGATTATTTGTCGATGTAAAGTAAAGACTACGGTGGCGTGAAGTGAGATTAATTACAATTCCGCGACTGCGGAGGAAAGAGAATAGCACTTTCGCATGTCGTCTACATGAGGATAGATAATAATGTGGATAAAATAGTAACGTCAACTGTATGATGTATGTGGCTCTTTACTCGGGGTGAAAGCGTAAGTCCACTCCTCAACTCAACGTACGTTGTTTGAGTGTAAGTCAATAAATTGGTTATACGCTGATATGGGATATCTGAGAAATGTAGCTAGTGGTTTCTGAATGGTGTCACTAAGTGATAGCAGCATCCAGATATCCTGTAGGTTGCAAACGACTAAAAATCTGAAGGTGATGGGTTCGATCCCCATCACAGGACCGGCCGTTACCCCGCTGATGTAAACCCTTAGAAAATGCAGGAGGAAGCAGACCATTACATAAAATGCCTGCCGAAATCGGATACACTGGGCCGACAGGTGGAAAATAAAAGCCGCAGTACAACGCACACCGCCTTGGAGAATAGAGAAATAAGGCGAACGCAAAAAAATAAAAAACAGAAA
Source organism: Ariolimax columbianus (assembly GCA_036924085.1). Taxonomy (NCBI): domain Eukaryota; kingdom Metazoa; phylum Mollusca; class Gastropoda; order Stylommatophora; family Arionidae; genus Ariolimax; species Ariolimax columbianus. The sequence continues at coordinate 43,194,059 of JAVGWX010000019.1, forward strand.
AGAAAAAATATAACTATAGATAGCAGACGCAAGGTGTCGCCTGCCCTTGCGCAGCTCAGATACACAATGCTGTCCGTGCGTACAATAAAAAACAGCGTTCTATTGTTCGGTTTTTTATTGCGTGAAAATGCTTTTTTGAAGAGAATACTGATAACGAAATGCTTTCTTTTTATTATGAGATTTATACTTTTCTATTTATACTTATATTTATACGTATTTATACTTTAATGGCTCTCCATTTATACTTCAATTTATGCTTCAATGGCTCTCTTTCCGTTATGGTGTCATCTGAATGGCTTTTTCAGTCCATCTCCTGATGTTATCCACTCACTTATAAAGCTGTCTGCCTCTTGGACGGTTGCCTTACACCGTTCTCTCCAATATAGGAAGGTATGTCTTGTTATATGACCAATATATCTTGACTGTCTAAAACTGATTTGAGTGATTCTTTGTCTTTTCACATTCTAACGTTTTCAATACCCTCTTATTTGTATTCTTCTTTTTCCAAGAAATGCGATACAGTCGTCTATATACCCACATTGCGAAGACTTATATTTTCGAACTTATTAATTATTGTCCATGTCTCTGCGCTATAAAGTAGTGACGAGTATACATTACACTTGACAATTCTGATTTTTAAAATCTGATTATCTGTCAGTATGTTTCGCATTGTGTTGAATACCATTTTGGCTTTACCTAGTCTCTTTCTGATTTCTCTGTCATAGCTACCGTCTTTCGTTTGTATATGACCTACATAGGAGAAACTCTGTACCTGTTCAAGTAGTTGATCTTTTGTTTTAATCTGCAAACCAGGTTCATGATCACTTATGCCTATTTGTTTTCAAATAGATGTTATTCCATTTTATACGACCAAAACATTTTGAATGTCTGGTTCTGTAAGACCGGTTCATTGGCGCGTTACCTCTTGTCAGACGACAGTAATTGGGCTTTGAAAAAAGGGATGTAACTAGTCCATGACGGTAACGAATGTAACTTGTAAGATTAATCCGAGCAGAGTAGCGTCTTCCACGGTGTGTACAAGGAAAATCAGGGCCGTTTGTATCATCGCATGGTGTGGTGTGGCTTATCAAGCATTGAGTCATTAGGTTATCTGCAATCAGTATCTGGTGTGTCTGTTCTACATGCTTAATCCCGCTCCTTAACTTAACTTAATGTCTTTATACTGGTTTAGAAGACCCTGAAGTTTGTATACAACCAGTTTCATGTACGTTTCCTTGTTCTAAAAGATATGCACGTCCAATCTTTTTTTAAATGCATTAATTGTCGTTGCATCCACTACTTCATGTGGAAATGCATTCCAAGCATTCATCACTCTCTGACCAAAAACGATTTCATAAAATTAAATTTGGACCGTTCTTTAGTTAATTTGTAACTAAGCCCTCTTGTTCTTGAATGTGGTTGTATTTTGAAGAAAAAAAACATGTTAATTCTAATTGATCCGTTTCTATGATTTTCCTATAAACCTATATTAGGTCACCTCGAATTCTTCTCTTTTTTAGTCACTCTTTCCTCATAACTATAATTCTGGAATCCCACAATCAGCTTCGTCGCTATTCTTTGTATCTTCTTTCTCCTCTACGATAAGGACTTACGAACAGATTATGGGAAGACAAAGAATGAGACAGATGAACGAAAATGGAGCAATGTTTGCAAATCTTTGTGTGTTTCACAACATGATAATTGGAGGAAGCATGTTTCCATATTAAAAGAAACATAGGGCCACATGGAGATCTCCAGATCTTGTAACGGAAAATCAGATTGATCACATCAAGCGTTCAGAAGTACACTACAAGACGTAAAAGTAAAGTCAGGTGCAGATGTAGCGTCAGATCACAACATGTTGCTGGGGATTTTGCAGCTGAAACTAAAAAAGTACTCAGTATAAGGAGAAAATAATATTTAACGTACACTTATTGAAACACCAGGATAAGAAGACATAATTTAGCTGAAAACGTAATAACAGATATTAAGTGCTACAAGACTATATGAGGATGAAGAAATGGACATTAATAGAATGTGGGTCCAGGCTAAAGAGATGGGGAATAAGACATGTGAAGAAACTGGGGGATTCAAGAGAAACCAACACAAAGAATGGATCACAACAGAGACAAAATAGAAAGGAAAAAGAAGAAAGAGATACCCAACAGTTGCAAACCCGAGCCACCAAATCAGAAGCACATAGTAATTATACTGTTACAGACAAAGAGATTAAGACATCTATAAGGACACATAAAAAGGAATATATTGACAAGCTGGCACAGGAGACAGAAGAGGCAGATGAGAGAGGAAATATGAGAGATCTCTACTCACTTACAAAGAAAGTGGCAAGTATATCTATATATACAGACAGACAAACCAATCAAAGATGGAGAAGGCGGGATATTGACATCATCGGCGGAACAACATAAACGATGGGTTAAGTATTTCAAAGGAAGTGAGCAGACCTCCACCACAAGAAGCACCAAACATCCAACATCCTGCCAGCAGAGGAGACCCTAAGCTTGGACGGCAACCCACAAAGTAACAAAGACATGCAAAGGGCCATAACCAAACTCAAGATATGGAAATCGGAAGGACCAGATGGAATAGCAGCAGAAACCATAAATGCAGACATAGGTAAGGCCACTGATACATTGCAAGGATTATTCAAGAAGATAATGAAAGAGGAGAGAGCGCCAACAAAATGGAAATACTTTTAAACTGCCTAAGGAGGGGGACATGGCAGATTGTATCAATTATAAAGGGATAACAATGCTGTCGGTGCCAGACAAGATATTTCACAGAGTCATCTTGGACAAATTAGAAACTGACGTAGACAAAGCGCTCATTTAGGAACAGGCAGGATTTCCCCAGGGAAGAGCATTTCCTTCCCTCAAGGAAGTCCTTCTAAAGGAAGTTCTGGTAATGATGTCTGGTTCTTCTCTCAGGACATGACCTGCCCAATTCCAGCGTGGACATCTTATGGTAGTGTTTGTCTTTGTAGTAGCTCCAGACGAGCAGCTCTCTGTTTATGATGGTGTCTGTCCAGAAAAAAATGCGAATCTTTCTTAAAGATGACAACTTTGATGTCTCTTTCCTTACCTCTGCAGGACACCGCTCGACGGAGAAACACATAAGTCATTCAACGTTAATATATTTGTTCATTTGGTATTTGTGCAGTACTGCTTTGACTTCCAGATGCCGCTGAACTCAGCAAAGCTCACATTGGCCTTTTTCATCCTGCGTTGATGCATCTGTTCGTTAATTGGCATGGGGATTAAAACAATTCAGTCAGGGAGAATATGTCTTCATTATATGCCTTGGCTTGGATTCGTTCGTTCTCAATCTCCCTCTACCAAGCCCTGAAAAGGCTTAAGTAGCAGAATGTAGTCAAGAGAACGGAATGCGTTGTGTCGTAGTTTACATCTTGACTGCGATATTTGCACCTTTCGGTCCAACACATCCGACTTCAGCAAACATTTTTTTAGTAGTGGGTTATCATTCCCTGTTCGATCCCTTTTCTTTAGCCAGTCTGCCCTGCTGCAGCCTGTTATCCAGGACCACTGCGTGGAGGTGTAGAACGGTCTTGGCAGCTCTGGTGCGCTGGCCCTGACGCTAGCAGTCAGCTATGGGCCGCTGACCACTGCAGCTCATGTGCTGCTCAGCTCTGGTGCGCTGGCCCTGACGCTAGCAGTCAGCTATGGGTCGCTGACCACTGCAGCTCATGCGCTGCTCAGCTCTGGTGCGCTGGCCCTGACGCTAGCAGTCAGCTATGCGTCGCTGACCACTGCAGCTCATGCGCTGCTAAGCTCTGGTGCGCTGGCCCTGACGCTAGCAGTCAGCTGTGGGTCGCTGACCACTGCAGCTCATGCGCTGCTCAGCTCTGGTGCGCTGGCCCTGACGCTAGCAGTCAGCTATGAGTTGCTGACCACTGCAGCTCATGTGCTGCTCAGCTCTGGTGCGCTGGCCCTGACGCTAGCAGTCAGCTATGGGTCGCTGACCCCTGCAGCTCACGCGCTGCTCGGCATCTTGATCCCACTTCTTTATATTATTTATATTGCCAGTATTTTTTCGGCAGACGGAAGGACCGACAGAGAAAGACTAGGAGTCAGGAAGAATCTGCTGTCACTTATCACTGCTTAGGCACCTGAGCAAAAGTTTGGCAGAAAAGAAACAGCTGATAAACAGTATATTTATGCCGGCTCTGTGCTACCAGTGCCAAACATGGCACGCAAGAGCAGAATTTCGACGTGTGAAATGAAGTGTTCGAGGAAGGTCATGGGTGTTACCAGAAAAGACATAATGCGGAACGACGACATTCGAGGTATGGTCGGCACTAGGTCTTGTGTAGAATACATTTTTAGGCAGAAAATATGTTTGTTTGGTCATCTCATGAGATTAAACCTTCATCAAGTTTCACTGACGACTTACAACGCTTGCTGCAGGGCAACATGGCGCCGCGAGGCAGGTGAATAGATGTCATTAGAGTGATTATGCAGCGACACTGGTTCACAATACTCACGCAAGGCACTTGGTGCAGGACAGACAACTTAAGCTCCACACGGGACTCACGGGACATTGGAAAGAAAACTATATTTTTTTCTTATGTTTAATGTAGAGCACGTTACCTTGGTAGTTAAAAATCGAAAAGAGTAGTTCGCTGCCCGGACAAAATTAAAAATAAATCTAGTTTAATAATGTACCCAAATTATTTGTATCACCGTCAGGCCTAGTAAGCCGCAGCAAGTTAAAAATACCTACTACGAATTGCCTTCGGCTACGTGGCAACAAGCATTAACAATATTCGTGTCTGAATACCAGGATTCCAAGTATTCATGATTAAGACGATAAAAATTACACACATTTCTGAGGTCCTTCAATATTTCAATAAGAATATCGGTTCGTGTTATAGGTACTCTAACATCATATTGATCGTATATCGATCCTTGGACAATTTATTCATGTCTGGCGATTCTTAAGGGTCTGCTTTGAGTAGATCTCAATGATACATTTAAGGGAGCAAATATAGTCTGACAGGGATGGACTTTTGAAGTGACAGTGTTCAAAAAGGAGAAACATAAATATCAGTGCTTGTTTTGCTTGTGCTTTTCTCTCAGTTTCAACGCCTCCCGTACATATATATATTCTCCTGTCCATCCATACATTATTCTAACAGTGGAGTCATCTATATATTCCTCCATGAATCCATTCATTCAGTCGCCTATCCATATATATATATATATATATATATATATATATATATATATATATATATATATAAATATATATATATATATATATATATATAGATATATATTTATATATATATTTATATATTTATATAAATACCATGGACAGAGAAAAAGACAAATGTAGACATTCGTCAAGAGTTGAACATAGAGGAGAACTGGCTTATCAATTCCATTTTGACTAGAAAATGCAAATACTTTGGTCACATCAAGAGCCACAATGGTCTCGAGAGAACAGTAATGGAAGGTATGGTGTCGGGCAAAAGAGGAAGGGGTAGACCAAGAAGATCATGGCTCCAAGATATCTAGGAATGCCTGGGTATGACTGTCGCGGAGGCTGGTTTTGGCAAGGAAACGAGTTTCTTTCAGATAGACTGTTATGGGAGCGACGTTATATAAAGGACATGCTACATGATGATATGGTATATATCTCGCCGTCCATCGCAGACGATGATGGCATAATTTATTTTGCAAGCGCTATTTTTAGTAAGGATTAAGTGTGCTACTTTTTATCCTCACTCTCTCGTCTCAAGCCACCCGACCCCAGTGGCAAGTAAAAGACAAGACGACTAGAGGGCGACTACGAGATGTAGGGAACCCCGCATCAAGCACCCGTAAAAAAGACGGCGGAGTCCGGAGTCGAACCCGCAACACCTGATCAAGAGGCCGACGGCTTAACCGCTTCGCCACGGAATCCAATATATATATATATATATATATATATATATATATATATATATATATATGTATGAGTGTATATACATTTAATATATACATAGAGTCGTCTTGATGTTTGTCAGGCCACTGCCGAAAGGTAGCTCGTGACCAGAGAGTGAGGTTGATGACCAGCGTAGTTACTTTCTCACTGAAATCCAAATACATAGCAAAAATACTGGCGAAAGGCAACTTCTGTTTTAAGATTTTCACCCTGATGTGTTAATAAATACCGTCCATTACACGAAAAATCGTGAGCAGGCATGCCGATGCTAATGTCGACCCCTTTCAACATTTCCGATGAGCTCATTACTTTTCTCACACACCAACGTATGTCCTTATCAAATTATATTGAATTACGTTGTTGGATTAACAGTTATAAGGAAAACTAGAGGCTGGAAGATAGTGTTAGATGTACCCTGTATATGTGTCTTACATAATGCAATATGAATTTCATTGGGGATTAAGACGCTGAGCAGCGCATGAGCTGCGGCGGTTAGCGACCCATAGCTGACTGCAAGCGTCAGATGCCAGCGAGCCAGAGCTGCCAAGACCCTTCTATACCTCCAAGACCCTGGATAACAGGCTGCAGCAGGGCAGACTAGCTAAGGAGAAGGGATTTCAGAGGAAAACCTAACCCGGTAATTAAAAAAATGTTTGCTGAAGTCGGAAAGGTGCAAATATCGCAGTCACGCTGTAAACTACTACACAACGTATTCCGTTCTCTGGACTACATTCAGCTACTTGCAAAGCCCTTTTCAGGGCTTCATACCGGGAGATTGAGATCAAACGAAGTCAAGTCAGTTTCATTCTTCAACTTTTATTATTAAATTATTAGTTTTGTACGTGTGTATAATGTGTGTATAATGTGTGTATAATGTGTGTATAATGTGTATATAATGTGTGTATAATGTAATGAGTATATGTCTTATTATGTATTTCTCTCTCTCTCGCTCTCTCTATCTTTCTTCTTGCACGTCTTTCTCTTGATTTATATCTATCCTTATTAATGTATTTCCATAATGTTCTTTTTTTTCATACCCTTTCTGTGTCTGTCCATTTATTTAATTATTTATCTCGTTCCGAACCACGCCACGTTCTTCATACACTGCCTTTAATAAAGTATTATTCCAGCACTGCTCACCAACATTGTATGTTCCAGCATTGTTGAATTGAGATCCCCACTGCCTAAGTAAGGCATTTCAGTAAATTATAATCCATTACATCTATTCAGCTTTCATGATCATTCTAACAACGTAACAAAGAAGCTTGTCAGTTTGAAATTGATGCCATCATCTTCTTCAAGCGGTTCTCAAGCGTTTACCGAGAAGGTAGGGAACAGTCAGTAAGGTTGGGATGATTAATAACAAGTTAAGATGGATGTGTAATTACGAGGGACAGTCATTGTCAAATAAATTTGATGAATAACTCTTTTTACAAGAGTACGAACCGTACATGTTTGGTTTCTTGGTTTCCGACATAGTTCCCCCGCTTTGGGACACATTTGATCCCCCTGCCCACAAGCTGGTGGATGTCCTCTAGGAACAAGTTTTTTAGTGTCATCTAACTTTTTTTCACTGCCTTCATAACCTCATTAGTTTTCTTTCTACTTGTGCCGTTAAGCGGCGTGGGGAGCTTAAGTCGTCTGTCCTGAGCAAAATGTGTTGTGTCGATATAGTATTGTTGCACAATCCTTATCATACAGTTTTTCCACCTTCCTCCGCGGCATCCCTCTTGCCCTGTAGCTAGATCTGCTAGCGTTGTTGTAAGTCAGGGGTGGAAGATGATGAGGGTGTATTCTCATGTGATGACCGAACCAGCATAACCTCGTTGTCATCTGTAAACCTCATACCTTGCAAATGGTCTTTCATGGATCGAAACAAGTGAAAGTCTGATAGGACCAAGTCCGAATTGTACGCTGAATATTTCAAGACAATGCTTTGCAGAACAAGAACCGTATCCATTATATGCATAGCGGAACATGTAGTGCGACAGAAGAAATCATTATTTCGAGAGAAGTTCCAGGCGTTCCGATAGCATCACGGTCTTCATCCTGTTCGCAAGAATGTCATTATATGGAGCACTAGTCACTGTTTCACCCCGGTCACGGTAATGCATCAATATAGGGCTTTTGACGTCCTAGAAGATGGTTATCACGACTGTCCCCATCCGATGCCTGGGTATGAATTGTTTTTTTAGCTAGAGATTAGGGGTGCTTCTACTGTTTCGATTATCTTTTGCTTTCTGGTTCGTAATAGTGCATACATGACTCGTTTCTTGTTACAGTTTGATGGAGAGAAACATGTTCATGAGCATGACGGTCCAAATGCTCCTGACAAATAATCTACAATTGATCTTGTGATCACTGAGCATCTACCTTCTACAGCTACAAAAACTATTCACATAACCGATGTCATGATACTCAATTTTGTGTGCAGCGTAGTGACTAATGTGGAACTATACGGCTACTTTATGCGAATTGTCTATTGCCACGGACTAGCTGGTCAATCGGTTGTTTCACTGTGACAGTTGCCACGCATGCTGGTCTCTGACACCGTGGTTCATTAGCGATAATTATCATTTGAAATCATTCTTCCCATTCGTACACTCTCCATACTTACTGTTCTGTAGAATTCAGAAGGTTTCTTTCCACTCTCTGACCCCCTCCCCACCCCCCCCACCCCAAAAAAAAAAAAAAATTACGCTTCGTTGTTCTTTCACGGTACAAGTGAGGCGACCATGTTCAACGCTATAATGCCCTTTTGCATATTTGCACGACATCCACCAGCCCTGCATGGGGTTTTGCTAAAGAGCCCTTTTGTGTTCTGATTTAAGATGTTCCGTTGTTCATACGCGACTATGCATTTTAGAATAACATTCCATTTACCTAATGACTGCCCCTCGCACTTAAGCCAGTCTGTCTGTCGTACGACTTTATTCCCATTGCTGGGGTAGTCGAGAAGTTTTATAGGATGAGGACTACATGCCGCTTCATTACTGTTGTCTCCGCGTCGTGTGCTGGCTATGTTTATTTATTTCCCTCCCAATAGAAAAACAACACATGCCTTTCCGTGGATTCGATCAGCTGCCCTCCTTATCAGCAGGCAGTCATGGAAACCATTCTGCCACACGATCCGTATTGGATCCTGAAATGATTATTGAAAGTAGAAGAGTCGAGTGTTTCCTAACACGATAGTATATGCAAAACATTTCACACCAATGAAGCAATGAAATAAGGTACCAACAAAGACTGTAGGAAGATATCAGACAACAAAATCAGAATAAACAAATCCTGAATAGTCTTTGCAGATTAACGAGCATTTGGAAAGATCTTCGTTAGAGCTGAACCATCGAACTAGAAATCTATAGACGCCTGATCAACGTGTACTTTCTGCGCTTGTCTCAATAGAAGTGTTGGCAAGCCTTATGTATGGTGTAATGTGTTGGCACACCTTCTGTATGGTGTAATGTGTTGGCACACCTTCTGTGTGGTGTAAAGTATTGGCACACCATCTGTATGGTGTAAAGTGTTGGCACACCTTCTGTATGGTATAAAGTGTTGTCACACCTTCTGTATGGTGTAATGTGTTGGCACACCTTCTGTGTGGTGTAAAGTATTGGCACACCATCTGTATGGTGTAAAGTGTTGGCACACCTTCTGTATGGTATAAAGTGTTGGCACACCTTCTGTATGGTGTAATGTGTTGCCACACCTTCTGTATGGTGTAATGTGTTAGCACACCTTCTGTATGGTGTAATGTGTTGGCACACCTTCTGTGTGGTGTAAAGTATTGGCACACCATCTGTATGGTGTAAAGTGTTGGCACACCTTCTGTGTGGTGTAAATTATTGGCACACCATCTGTATGGTGTAAAGTGTTGGCACACCTTCTGTATGGTATAAAGTGTTGGCACACCTTCTGTATGGTGTAATGTGTTGGCACACCTTCTGTGTGGTGTAAATTATTGGCACACCATCTGTATGGTGTAAAGTGTTGGCACACCTTCTGTATGGTGTAAAGTGTTGGCACACCTTCTGTATGGTGTAAAGTGTTGGCACACATTCTGTGTGGTGTAAAGTATTGGCACACCTTCTGTATGGTGTAAAGTGTTGGCACACATTATGTATGGTGTAAAGTGTTGGCACACCTTATGTATGGTGTTAAGTATTGGTACACCTTCTGTATGGTGTAAAGTGTTGGCACACCTTATGTATGGTGTAAAGTGTTGGCACATCTTCTGTATGGTGTAAAGTGTTGGTACACCTTCTGTATGGTGTAAAGTGTTGGCACACCTTATGTATGGTGTAAAGTGTTGGTACACCTTCTGTATGGTGTAAAGTGTTGGCACACCTTATGTATGGTGTAAAGTGTTGGCACACCTTCAGTATGGTGTGAAGTGTTGACAATTCTTCTGTCTGGTGGGAAGTGTTGGGCAGTCTTTTGTATGGTGGGAAGTGTTGGGCCGTCTTCTGTATGGTTAGAAGTAATGGGCCGTCTTCTGTATGGTGTGAAGTGTTGGGCCGTCTTCTGTATGGTGAGAAGTGTTGGGCCGTCTTCTGTATGGTGTGAAGTGTTGGGCCGTCTTCTGTATGGTGTGAAGTGTTGGGCCGTCATCTGTATGGTGTGAAGTGTTGACAAGCCTTCTGTATGGTGTAAAGTGTTGGTACACCTTCTGTATGGAGTAAAGTGTTGGTACACCTTCTGTATGGTGTAAAGTGTTGGCACACCTTATGTATGGTGTAAAGTGTTGGCACACCTTCTGTATGGTGTGAAGTGTTGACAAGTCGTCTGTATAGTGGGAAGCATTGGGCCGTCTTCTGTGTGGTGGAAAGTGTTGGGCCGTCTTCTGTGTGGTGGGAAGTGTTGGGCCATCTTCTGTGTGGTGGGAAGTGTTGGGCCGTCTTCTGTATGTTGGGCCGTCTTCTGTGTGGTGGGAAGTGTTGGGCAGTCTTCTGTGTGGTGGGAACTGTTGGGCCGTCTTCTGTATGGTGGAACTGTTGGGCCGTCTTCTGTATGGTGGAACTGTTGGGCCGTCTTCTGTGTCGTGGGAACTATTGGGCCGTCTTCTGTATGTTGGGCCGTCTTCTGTGTGGTGGGAACTGTTGGGCCGTCTTCTGTATGGTGGAAGTGTTGGGCCGTCTTCTGTATGGTGGAAGTGTTGGACCGTCTTCTGTATGGTGTGAACTGTTGGGCCGTCTTCTGTATGGTGTGAAGTGTTGGACCGTTTTCTGTATGGTGTGAAGTGTTGGACCGTCTTCTGTATGTTGAGCCGTCTTCTGTATGGTGTGAAGTGTTGGACCGTCTTCTGTATGGTGTGAAGTGTTGGACCGTCTTCTGTATGTTGAGCCGTCTTCTGTATGGTGTGAAGTGTTGGGCCGTCTTCTATATGTTGGGCCGTCTTCTGTGTGGTGGGAACTGTGGGGCCGTCTTCTGTATGGTGGAAGTGTTGGCAAGTCTTCTGTATGGTGTGAAGTGTTGGACCGTCTTCTGTATGTTGGGCCGTCTTCTGTATGGTGGAAGTGTTGGCAAGTCTTCTGTATGGTGTGAAGTGTTGGGCCGTCTTCTGTATGGTGTGAAGTGTTGGACCGTCTTCTGTATGTTGAGCCGTCTTCTGTATGGTGTGAAGTGTTGGGCCGTCTTCTATATGGTGTGAAGTGTTGGCAAGTCTTCTGTATGGTGTGAAGTGTTGGACCGTCTTCTGTATGTTGAGCCGTCTTCTGTATGGTGTGAAGTGTTGGCAAGTCTTCTGTATGGTGTGAAGTGTTGGTCCGTCTTCTGTATGGTGTGAAGTGTTGGCAAGTCTTCTGTTTGGTGTCAAGTGTTGGGCCTTCTTCTGTATGGTGTGAAGTGTTGGCAAGTCTTCTATTTGGTGGGAAGTGTTGGGCCGTCTTCTGTATGGTGGGAAGTGTTGTGCCGTCTTCTGTTTGGTGTAAAGTGTTGGGCCGTCTTCTGTATGTTCGGCCGTCTTCTGTATGGTGGGAAGTGTTGGGCCGTCTTCTGTATGGTGAGAAGTGTTGGGCCGTCTTCTGTTTGGTGTGAAGTGTTGGGCCTGTTTCTGTATGGTGTGAAGTGTTGGGCCGTCTTCTGTATGGTGTGAAGTGTTGACAAGCCTTCTGTATGGTGTGAAGTGTTGGGCCGTCTTTTGTATGGTGTGAAGTGTTGGGTTGTCTTCTGTATGGTGTGAAGTGTTGGTCCGTCTTCTTTATGGTGTGAAGTGTTGACAAGCTTTCTGTATGGTGTGAAGTTTTGACAAGCCTTCTGTATGGTGTGAAGTGTTGGGCCGTCTTCTGTATGGTGTGAAGTTTTGACAAGCTTTCTGTATGGTGTGAAGTGTTGGGCCATCTTCTGTATGGTGTGAAGTATTGGGCCGTCTTTTGTATGGTGTGAAGTGTTTGGCCGTCCTTTGTATTGTGTGAAGTGTTGGGCCATCTTCTGTATGGTGTGAAGTGTTGGGCCGTCTTTTGTATGGTGTGAAGTGTTGGGCCGTCTTTTGTATGGTGTGAAGTGTTGGGCCGTCTTCTGTGTGGTGGGAAGTGTTGGGCCGTCTTCTGTATGTTGGGCCGTCTTCTGTGTGGTGGGAAGTGTTGGGCCGTCTTCTGTGTGGTGGGAACTGTTGGGCCGTCTTCTGTATGTTGGGCCGTCTTCTGTGTGGTGGGAACTGTTGGGCCGTCTTCTGTGGGGTGGGAACTGTTGGGCCGTCTTCTGTATGTTGAGCCGTCTTCTGTGTGGTGGGAACTGTTGGGCCGTCTTCTGTATGGTGGAAGTGTTGGGCCGTCTTCTGTATGGTATAAGTGTTGGGCCGTCTTCTGTATGGTGGAAGTGTTGGACCGCCTTCTGTATGTTTGGCCGTCTTCTGTGTGGTGGGAACTGTTGGGCCGTCTTCTGTATGTTGAGCCGTCTTCTGTATGGTGGAAGTGTTGGGCCGTCTTCTGTATGGTGTGAACTGTTATGCCGTCTTCTGTATGGTGTGAACTGTTGGGCCGTCTTCTGTATGGTGGGAACTGTTGGGCCGTCTTCTGTATGGTGGAACTGTTGGGCAGTCTTCTGTATGGTGGAAGTGTTGGACCGTCTTCTGTATGGTGTGAACTGTTGGGCCGTCTTCTGTATGTTGGGCCGTCTTCTGTATGGTGTGAAGTGTTGGGCCGTCTTTTGTATGGTGTGAAGTGTTGGACCGTCTTCTGTATGTTGAGCCGTCTTCTGTATGGTGTGAAGTGTTGGACCGTCTTCTGTATGGTGTGAAGTGTTGGACCATCTTCTGTATGTTGAGCCGTCTTCTGTATGGTGTGAAGTGTTGGGTCGTCTTCTGTATGGTGTGAAGTGTTGGACCGTCTTCTGTATGTTGAGCCGTCTTCTTTATGGTGTGAGGTGTTGGGCCGTCTTCTATATGGTGTGAAGTGTTGGCAAGTCTTCTGTATGGTGTGAAGTGTTGGACCGTCTTCTGTATGTTGAGCCGTCTTCTGTATGGTGTGAAGTGTTGGGCCGTCTTCTGTATAGTGGAAGTGTTGGCAAGTCTTCTGTATGGTCTGAACTGTTGGGCCGTCTTCTGTATGATGTGAAGTGTTGGCAAGTCTTCTGTTTGGTGGGAAGTGTTGGGCCGACTTCTGTATGGTGGGAAGTGGTGGGCCGTCTTCTGTTTGGTGTGAAGTGCTGGGCCGTCTTCTGTATGTTCGGCCGTCTTCTGTATGGTGGGAAGTGTTGGGCCGTCTTCTGTATGGTGAGAAGTGTTGGGCCGTCTTCTGTTTGGTGTGAAGTGTTGGGCCGGCTTCTGTATGGTGTGAAGTGTTGCGCCGTCTTCTGTATGGTGTGACGTGTTGACAAGCCTTCTGTATGGTGTGAAGTGTTTGGCCGTCTTTTGTATGGTGTGAAGTGTTGGGCCGTCTTCTGTATGGTGTGAAGTGTTGGGCCGTCTTCTGTGTGGTGTGAAGTTTTGACAAGCTTTCTGTATGGTGTGAAGTGTTGGGCCATCTTCTGTATGGTGTGAAGTGTTGGGCCGTCTTTTGTATGGTGTGAAGTGTTGGGCCGTCTTTTGTATGGTGTGAAATGTTGGGCCATCTTCTGTATGGTGTGAAGTGTTGGGCCGTCTTTTCTTCTTCTTCTTCTGCGTACACAGTCAGACAGCAACCATTATTTTCTCGAAAAAAGCGGCGGTCATCCTGAGACTCTCGCCACTACCATAGAGCTTGTCTTGCAGTTCCACTGGCAATGGCCACATCTGCTCTCTCTGATCCTCGTATGTCGGGCAGTTCTGCAGCAGATGTTCAGTGGTCATTTTACCAGTACCGCACGGGCATTCGTCGGTACACCCTATCTTCAATTTGTTGAATAGGTGGTACCTCAGTCTGTTGTGGCCAGTGCGAAGTCTGAAGACGACGACCTGCTCTCTTCGGTTCAACTGGTAATAGGCATCGTTTTTGGTGTAACCAGTATGTTCGGTTTCCCATTTGGACATGTATCTGGCTTTGATAAGCCGTTTTGACTCTTCGTACGTCATACTGGTATCTGTTTGTGGTAGCCTTGCACCTTCTTTTGCCAGTCTGTCTGCCTCCTCGTTGCCTTGGATGTTGCAGTGTGACGGAACCCACTGTACCACTACCCTTTTTGGTGCGGACTGCTGGCACAGTCTGCAGAGTGCTGCTCTTAAGTCATTAAGCTCAGTGTTTTTCTGGCTTTTTAGCGCTGTGACTACTTCGAGAGCATCTGTCAGCAGGACTATATGGCTCTCATTTTCACTGTGTGTTACCATTTCTTCCACTGCCGCCCTCAGTGCCTCTGCCTCTGCTCTGAAATTGCTTGTGTACTTACCAGTAGCGAATGACAGTGTTATTTTTCTGCCATTTGGTAGGTTCAGGAATGCTCCTGCCCCTCCGTTCTGTGTAGTGTTTGTTACAGAACCGTCGGTGTATGCATGGGTCCAGTCCATGCTTGGGTAGCTTTTCGTTATGAAGCTTAGGGTAGTGTCTCTCCTTTCTTTTTCACTCTGGCAGTTTTTGTTTGCAATACCTGGTATATTTTCCACCACCTCTGGAAATATATCCTGCTTCCAAGTAGGTTTTCGTACAGTAGTGATGGGTTTTGGTGTTGTTAGTGCGTTTATGGGTTCTTCGTGCATCTTTGCTTTGGCTATTTCTGCAAAGTTTCTCCGCTTTAGTTTCCCATTTCCCAAATTGTTTAGTCTCTGGTACATTGGATGGTCCGTCAGTCTTCTGAGTTTCTCTGACTGCAGCTGGGCTCTGCAGTCTCTTCTATCGGTCATGGATTGCAGTTTTGTAATCTTTTCAAGTTCTACAATTGGCGTTGACTTCAGGCCACCTGTTATAATTCTCATGGCTTGGTTTTGAAGTTTGTTAACTTTATCGAAGTTCGCCTTCGCTGCGGTTGTCCATGCCGCAATGCCATACTCGAGAACTGGTCTCACTCTTCCAGTGTACAGTTTCTTTAGTATGCCTTCGTCTGCTCCCCAGCTTGTGCCAGCAAGTTTCCTCATGATCGCCATTCTTTCTCTGGCTTTCATTCGGTTTCTCTCAATCTGACTTTTCCATGTCATGCGCCGATCAAATGTGACTCCCAGATAGGTTGGGTTGTCGTTTGGCTGCAGGATTTTGCCATTCAGACTTAATTTGGTACTTTGGGGTTTTAATGAGAGCGAGAATATTGTGCACGTGGTTTTCTCCTCGTTTATTTTGACAAGCCATGAGTTCGCCCACTCTTCCAGCGATGTTAGGGCCGTCTGCATCCGATTTCTTGCTATTGTGAGATTCTTTTCAGAGGTCCACATAGCCAGATCGTCTGCAAACATTGAGCTATGGACTCTTCTTGGTATATTCTCTGTAATATCGTTTATATATACCAGGAAGAGTGTGGGTGACAATACTCCCCCTTGGGGTACTCCCTGCTCGAGTGTCACCTTTTTGCTCATCTGCCCTTGTACTTGGACTCTGGCCGTTCTTTGTTTGAGGTAGTGGTTGATCCACTTGTACATTTTCCCACAGACATCACTTCTTCTTAGCTTGACTCTAAGTCCATCCTTCCAGACTTTGTCAAATGCCTTTTCCAGATCCACCCAAACAGCTACTGTGTGTTTCTGTGCCTGGTAGGCATCTTCTATCTCCTGGGCTATGAGGATGACCTGGTCCTCAGTGGATCTGTGCTGTCTAAAGCCGGCTTGCTGTGGAATTAGTATTCGTTTTTCTTCCAGATGCCACATCAGTCTGGTGTTTATTATCCGTTCCATCAGCTTGCCAACACAGCTCAGTAGGCTTATAGGCCTGTATCCATTTGGATCTGTTTTGTCCTTCCCTGTTTTTGGTACTGGTACCAGTATTGCATCTTTCCATTCCTGGGGTACAATACCCCTTTTCCAGCTTTGGTTCAGGACTGATAGTAGTTTCTTCTTCGCTGTTTGGCCCAGCCCCATCAGCATTTCGTTTGTTATCCCGTCTTTTCCGGGAGATTTCCTTTTCTTTAGTGTACTCATAGCCTCTTCCATTTCGCGCATTGTTAGTTTGGCCATCATGTGCTCTTCAGGAGCCGTATTTATGTTTTCGTGTCCCTTTAGCTCTTCGCTAATGTCTGTATGCTTATCTGCAGGGACCTCGATGTGGTTTGCTCTGGCATAGTGATCGACAAAGGCGTTTGCGGCTTTCTTACCTGTGATCAAGTTCTCGCCCTGCTTGATGGTAATTTGTTTATTAGACGGGGTTTCGTCGTTCATGGCTCTGACTAGCTTCCATAGCTTGTTCCCGTCTTTGTCCAGGTTCAGACTTTCCGTTTTATTTTTCCAACTTTCTCTTGCTGTTTGCTTGAGAGTGTGTTTGTACTTCGCCGCGGCGGCTTTGAGGGCGATGTTTGCCTCCATGGATTTTTCTCGTTCTACCATGTTCCTAGCATTTGTTACTGCATCTTCCACTTTCTGTAACTCATCATTCCAGTAGGGCTTATAGTTTTTCCTAGCTCCTCTTGGGATGGTTTCAGTGGCGGCTTGCATTATTGCCTTGCTTAGGCTCTCCACCATGGGCTTAATTTTGGTGTTTCGTGTGTTGATGGTTTCACACAGCCCATCTGTCAGGATTGCAAATCTGTCCCAGTCGGCTCGTTTGTAATTCCAACGTGGGAGCGGTTTTGTTTCCTGTGGGCTTACTTCCATGTCAATGGTTAGCCTGATCGGCCTGTGGTCGCTACCTGCCAGTTGGTTCAGCACCTGGCGGTCTATTTTATAGTGTATGTCCTGTGTGGAGAAGGCCAAATCTGGAATCGAGGTGGTATGCCATGTTCTTGAATAGAAGCTAGGGCTATCCTCCGGCCTATTGATTCGGGAGAGATTTGCATCTATCTCCCAATCTTCCACTTCGTCACCTCTACTGTCTGTGTCAGAGTATCCCCATCTCTCCGAGTGGCTGTTGAAATCTCCAACTACTATGCAGTTGGAGTCTCTGACCTCCATACTCGAGAGCGATAGGTCTCTGTTTGGTGGTCCGTACAGATTGAAAATGCGGAGTTTCGTCTCTTGAGCCATTATGTCAACTCCTACAATTTCTGCTTGTCCGGTGTGATTGACAGGTACCGCGCTACTCGGTATGCTGTTTCTGGTCAGTATCAGAACCCCTCCTTTGTGGCCTTCTCTATCTAGACGGAAGGTCTGGTATCCTCTGATTGAGAATTTATGGTTATTGTTGAGGTGCGTTTCCTGGATACATGCCACGTCAATCTTACCTTCATGCAGGTGGTGTGTTAGGGAAAGTTTTTTGTTAATGACTCCCTCCGCATTCCACTGTAGTATTTTGAGGGTCTTGAGGTTTTGGCCAATAGACGTTACCCCATAGCCATGTGCCTTGACTCCACGACACATGGGTGGGTGACCACCAGTAGTCAAGGGTGGGCCCCTTCGAGGCGTGAGGCCCGGCGCTATCGCTGCCTGGCGGGTCTCCTCAGGATGAGCGCCATACGTTTTTCGAATAGGTTGTGCTGCCATCATACTGTGATTTACGTTGCACTGTTTTGTTAGGCTTGCGGCCCCGTGCATCCGATTTCAACAGGCGTTTCTGTAGGGATGCCCTCCTTAGCCTTTGGCTGTCCCCAGCCTATCTGCAAGGCAGCAGTTGTTTACGATCAGAGTTTTCTCTCCTATGGAAGTTGTCTTACCAGACTTTCGAGTCTTCACTACTCGTGTCTATAGGGTGCAATGATGATATGATATATGAGATGGACTGGTTTACCCGGAAGAGAGGCAGTCCAGTGTGTCTGTATCCCAGGATCGTCACGTCCTGCCAGAAACGTAGCATTTGCATGTGAGTGGGGTATCTCTTTTTCCCTTTGTTTTCTTGGCTTCTATGCAGGGATGGTACGCCTAGCATTCCCCGCCACCTGGGGTGTTGACACAGTGGGGCAGGTGTGCAATGTCCGCTGGTCTGCATCTCTTCTGCGTCCAGCATGATAGTTATGGCTGATAACGTACAGAGGTAGATATCGTAGCCGGAGTGCATTTCGCCAGAGGACAAGCCTGGTAATGTCACAGAGATGTTGATCGCCTGGTGTGCGGACAACTCTCATGGTCAGTGGTTGGGTCTTGACAGTTCACAGTGAGGTGGCTGCTCTACTGTTTTCGACACCCCGACCAGGTACTAAGTCTTTGGTTGGTGTTTTCGTACCCCAACGCCGTATAGGGTGAGTATCAAGCAGTTGTCCGCCCGCTTTGATTGGCGGACGGCAAGGACCTCATACTGTGGCTCTACCTGACAGGGCTGAGGCGCAAGCCCTAGGTCCCGATCATGTAGGAGCCTCCCATTGCAGTGGTGCTGAGATTTTGGGCGGGATTGCGGCTTACAAGGGTTCGGCCGTAATCCCCCACATGGTAGCCTCGCGCCCTTGGCTTATCAGCCTGGTACGTGAACCAAAGTGTCTGCGGCTCCTCTCGATTTGAGCTGGTTTTCCGTAGCAACGCCCTGTCATTTGTAGGGTAAAACTGACCTGTCTTCAGATGATCTATTTCCAGCACCCGTTCACTATTTGGTCAGACGAATTTATTGAGGGCTTTTGTTTGTCAATGACCAGGTATTTGAAATCTGCGGTTTCTGCGGAGTTAAACACGATTTCCGTAGCGTTCTCTCATTTGAGTGTTTGAGAGCTGACTTGTCATCCGTGAGTCTAATACCAGCGTACGTTCATTATTAGACCCAAACGGCAGTGCTCTCGATTTGTCAGTTGTTCTACAGTATTGGCGTGTTCAGTCAAATTAAGCCGCAGGTTCCACACCTGGTGGTGCCCTTCCGTCAATTCCCTTAGCGAGACAATCAAGAGGGTAGCCCCAAAATTTTCGAGGGTCTAATTCCAGCACATGTTCTCTATTAGACCCCACAAAGGTGTACTTTTTGATAGTCATTCTGCATTATTGGCGTGTTAAGTTAACTTAGGTCTCAGGCTCCACTCCTGATAGTGCTCTTCCGTCAATTCCTTTATCAAACACTGGATGCAGACAAAACCGAGCCACAGTGGGCATAACCCCAGATTTCTGGGGGGTCTAAGTCCAGCACCAGTTCCATATTAGGCCCCAGAAGAGTGGTCTCGGCATGTCAATCATTTCAGTGTTGGCCGTGTTGAGTCAAATTAAGCCGCAGGCTCCACTCCTGGTGGTGCCCTTCCGTCAATTCCTTTAAGTTTCAGCTTTGCAACCATACTTCCCCCGGAACCCAAACACTTTGGTTTCCCGGAAGCTGCCCGCAGAGTCATCGAAGCAACTCCTGCGGATCGCTAGTCGGCATCGTTTATGGTCAGAACTACGACGGTATCTGATCGTCTTCGCGCCTCTGACTTTCGTTCTTGATTAATGAAAACATTCTTGACAAATGCTTTCGCAGTAGCTCGTCTTGTGGCGATCCAAGAATTTCACCTCTAACGCCGCAATACGAATGCCCCCGTTTGTCCCTGTTAATCATTACCTCCAGTTCCGAAAACCAACAAAATAGAACCGAGGTCCTATTCCATTATTCCATGCACCATTATTCAGGCAGCCGAGGCCTGCTTTGAACACTCTAATTTTTCAAAGTAAACGCGCCGGCCACCCAGGACGCTCAGCGAAGAGCACCCGTGGGAGAGAGCCGGCAGACGGTAGGGCAGGAGACAACGGGCAGTGAACCGGCGCGAGCCGGACCGCCCGCCTGCGCCTGAGATCCAACTACGAGCTTTTTAACTGCAACAACTTTAATATACGCTATTGGAGCTGGAATTACCGCGGCTGCTGGCACCAGACTTGCCCTCCAATAGATCCTCGTTAAAGGGTTTAAAGTGTACTCATTCCAATTACGGGGCCTCGAAAGAGTCCCGTATTGTTATTTTTCGTCACTACCTCCCCGTGCCGGGAGTGGGTAAGTTGCGCGCCTGCTGCCTTCCTTGGATGTGGTAGCCGTTTCTCATGCTCCCTCTCCGGAATCGAACCCTGATTCCCCGTTACCCGTTACAAACATGGTAGGCATGTCACGTACCATCGACATTTGATAGGGCAGACATTTGAAAGATGCGTCGCCGGCACATGAGGCCATGCGATCAGCACAAAGTTATCCAGAGTCACCAGTGGGGACGCCACAACCCCGCGAGGGGAAACGACGATTGGTTTTGAACTAATAAAAGCGCTCTTTCCGCGAGGGTCGGAGCTTGGTAAGCATGTATTAGCTCTAGAATTGCCACAGTTATCCAAGTAGGATCGTGTCATCTAAGGAACCTCGACTGATTTAATGAGCCATTCGCGGTTTCACCGTGAGACAGTGTGAACTTAGACATGCATGGCTTAATCTTTGAGACAAGCATATGACTACTGGCAGGATCAACCAGATATCTGTCGGAGACGTACGTACAGCACACACCGGTCGGCGGAGGAAGGGTGTGTAAAAAGCCTCACTGGGACGGACGGAGGGTTGTTCCACCCGTCCCCCACTCCGTCGACCTAGGACCGCCTGACAGGGGCCTCCCACACGCACCAGACGACCGACCGACCGGGCTCGCTCGAGGAGGGATGGCAGCGCTCTGTGCAGAACGGATCCCAACGACCTCGGCGACGAATTTCACTGGGACTAGAGACACAATTTGGCCTGCCGGCCTGCCCTTCTCCGTAGGGAGAACGCAGGGCCTCGCGAGGCAACGATTCCTGCTTTCCATTTGCCGGTCACAAGCTCTTTGCGAGAGTCGGACCACCAGCGAGACGTACTGTCGAGCTCTGCTATAAGCCTTAGATAAATCACCACGGACGGACCACGTTTCCTGATACGGACCAGACTAGCGCACCTCGGTGGAGGAGCCACTACCACAAACCGCACCCAATTCGCACTACGGGGAAAGGCAGGCGAGCGTTTTCCGCAAGCCCGCGCTATCGCTCCGCCTGGCGGGACTGAGATCGCTTTACGAACACTGGTTGAAATTGAGTCGCCGCGGCGAGACAACTACCCCAGAACTGTTATGCCGTCTTCTGTATGGTGTGAACTGTTGGGCCGTCTTCTGTATGGTGGGAACTGTTGGGCCGTCTTCTGTATGGTGGAACTGTTGGGCAGTCTTCTGTATGGTGGAAGTGTTGGACCGTCTTCTGTATGGTGTGAGCTGTTGGGCCGTCTTCTGTATGTTGGGCCGTCTTCTGTATGGTGTGAAGTGTTGGACCGTCTTCTGTATGGTGTGAAGTGTTGGACCGTCTTCTGTATGTTGAGCCGTCTTCTGTATGGTGTGAAGTGTTGGACCGTCTTCTGTATGGTGTGAAGTGTTGGACCATCTTCTGTATGTTGAGCCGTCTTCTGTATGGTGTGAAGTGTTGGGTCGTCTTCTGTATGGTGTGAAGTGTTGGACCGTCTTCTGTATGTTGAGCCGTCTTCTTTATGGTGTGAAGTGTTGGGCCGTCTTCTATATGGTGTGAAGTGTTGGCAAGTCTTCTGTATGGTGTGAAGTGTTGGACCGTCTTCTGTATGTTGAGCCGTCTTCTGTATGGTGTGAAGTGTTGGGCCGTCTTCTGTATAGTGGAAGTGTTGGCAAGTCTTCTGTATGGTCTGAACTGTTGGGCCGTCTTCTGTATGATGTGAAGTGTTGGCAAGTCTTCTGTTTGGTGGGAAGTGTTGGGCCGACTTCTGTATGGTGGGAAGTGTTGGGCCGTCTTCTGTTTGGTGTGAAGTGCTGGGCCGTCTTCTGTATGTTCGGCCGTCTTCTGTATGGTGGGAAGTGTTGGGCCGTCTTCTGTATGGTGAGAAGTGTTGGGCCGTCTTCTGTTTGGTGTGAAGTGTTGGGCCGGCTTCTGTATGGTGTGAAGTGTTGGGCCGTCTTCTGTATGGTGTGACGTGTTGACAAGCCATCTGTATGGTGTGAAGTGTTGGGCCGTCTTTTGTATGGTGTGAAGTGTTGGGCCGTCTTCTGTATGGTGTGAAGTGTTGGGCCGTCTTCTTTATGGTGTGAAGTGTTGACAAGCTTTCTGTATGGTGTGAAGTGTTGGGCCGTCTTCTGTGTGGTGTGAAGTTTTGACAAGCTTTCTGTATGGTGTGAAGTGTTGGGCCATCTTCTGTATGGTGTGAAGTGTTGGGCCGTCTTTTGTATGGTGTGAAGTGTTGGGCCGTCTTTTGTATGGTGTGAAATGTTGGGCCATCTTCTGTATGGTGTGAAGTGTTGGGCCGTCTTTTGTATGGTGTGAAATGTTGGGCCATCTTCTGTTTGGTGTGAAGTGTTGGGCCGTCTTTTGTATGGTGTGAAGTGTTGGCACACCTTCTCTATTTTGTGAAGTTTTGGCAAGTCTTCTGTATGGTGTCAAGTGTTGGGCCGTCTTCTGTATGGCGTGAAGTGTTGACACACCTTCTGTATGGTATGAAGTGTTGGCACACCTTCTGTATGGTGTGAAGTGTTGGCCGTCTTTTGTATGGTGTGAAGTGTTGGGCCGTCTTCTGTATTGTGGGAAGTGTTGGGCCGTCTTCTGTATGGTTTGAAGTGTTGGACAGCCTTCCGTATGGTGGGAAGTGTTGGGCCGTCTTCTGTATTGTGTGAAGTGTTGGACAGCCTTCTGTATGGTGAGAAGTGGTGGGCCGTCTTCTGTGTGGTGTGAAGTGTTGGGCCGTCTTCTTTATGGTGTGAAGTGTTGACAAGCCTTCTGTATTGTGTGAAGTGTTGGACAGCCTTATGTATGTGCGTCACATGTTTTCAAGTAATCGAGATTAAAGCTCACATTGTCACAAGGCATGTGCTATATTATCCACCTCTTACCAACCTGTATTCATTTGTTGTACATCCGTCTTAAGGTCTCTTTTCCGTGAGGTCTTTGCAGTTCATGTGATTTTCTTTCCCTGCCATACTACCATTTGTTTAACTTGTGTCTGACCTAACCAGCGACCTTTATTCTTTTAATTATTTGTTACATTTGACTTCATTTCTCCCATAACCCTGTAGAACATCATGATATTGAACCGGGTCATCCTCCATGTTTCTGTTCCATGTGAAAGGGCAGACTAACAGTTGAAGTTGAATATCAACCACAATAGACTGAGGTACCACCTATTCAACAAATTGAAGATAGGTGGTACCGACGAATGCCCGTGCGGTACTGGTAAAATGACCGCTGAACATCTGCTGCAGAACTGCCCGACATACGAGGATCAGAGAGAGCAGATGTGGCCATTACCAGTGGAACTGCAAGACAAGCTCTATGGCAGTGGCGAGAGCCTCAGGATGACCGCCACTTTTCTCGAAAAAATAATGGTTACTGTCTGACTGTGTACGCAGAAGAAGAAGAAGAAGAATATCATTAGGTTGGTTCGTATTGTGATCGTTTCAGTTCCATATTTTTTTCAACATGGCTAGTACCGCATATGCTGTTTGTATCATGTTTTCACTCTCATGATTTGCTCCACCCATCTTGTGTATAACGTCCCTTCACAATGCGTACACTTCTGTACAGACAGATATCTCAGATATCAAGGAGGAGAATAATTACATTATTGTTGTTGTTGTTGTTTTATTTTGTTTTGTTTTGCGTTCGCCTTATTTTATCTATTCCCCAAGGCGTGTGTGCGTTACACTGTGGTTTTTATTTTGCGCCTGTCGGCACAGTGCATCCGACTTCAGCATGCATTTTATGTAAGGGTCTGCTTTCTCCTGCATTTTCTAAGGGTTTGCTTCCTCGGGGTAACGGCCGGTGCTGTGATGGGGATCGAACCCAGCACCTTCTGGGTGGGAACCGTGCCACTTAACCACTAGGCCACGCCGTCCCCATAATTAAATCATATGTCCATTAAGTTTTAGTGTTGTGAGCCCAAAGGAGGTAGATAATGACCAAGAAAATGGAGAAGAGTATTTCAGTTTTTGAAATTTGGGTATTAAGAAAACTTGAACGAGGTTCTTGGATAGAAAGAAAAATAAATAGTGATGTTCTCGAACAAATCCAGGTGGACCAAATATTTGTGAAGGAAATAAGAAGCGCAACAATTTTTTTGTTATGTCAAGCGACATGGCAGTCTTCTGAAAGTTATATTGAACAGGGCAAGAGAACCAGAATGCGATACAAATGGACATACACGATCTGGTCGGGACACAGTTTGACTGCCTGTACAAACCTCACACGAGGCAGCGGTAGCTGAAGATTAATTACCATCAACCTATGATGCTGAGATGGCACTTGATGATGATGATGATGTCTGTGAAGTTCTCTACATAATCCAATTCCTCTCAATTTGAGCCGCGCTCTTTACTGCATTCAATTTTACACGTTTTGTCTTTTCTGGATGGATCCTAGACATACATTCTGGAACATTGTGTCTAGTTCGTCTGTCTTCATCTGCATTTGGAATTGGCTGTGAGATACGAGGGACACGCTGTCTCCAAAGTCCAGATCTTCTCTATCTGTTTAAATGAGGGCTATAGTTTCTTTCACGATCCAATCAGCTGTCAGGGGCAGAGAAACCAGATAAACAACAGATTTCCTGCCAAATAATTGTGCGAGTTGTCTCTCTTGCTAAACGCTACTGAACAACGTCTTTATACTAGTTTAGAAGACTCTACAGAGTATGTATACAACCAGTTTTTTGGAGGATGGTTTTTACCGATGTGCGATTCCATCTTAATAGATTTAATTACAAGATCTAAGTAGACCCGCAGCCAGTAATGCGCCATCTATGCTGCTTTAAACAAACCACCTGATCATGGCCGGTGTAATGCCATATCCCACAGTTGTCTCTTCAGACAACAATATAAGACTTTCATTGATATTTACATAGACAGTAGAGTCATAGTAGATTATCATAGCCTAGAACATAGACACTCAAGAGTCATTTTAAACTTTCATAGACTAGAACATATGCATTTCAAAGTCAAATTAGATTATCCAAACTAGAACATAGACAAAATAGAATCATATTACATATTCATACTATAATATATGCATTAGAGAGTCATATTAATCTTCCATAGATTAAAACATAGATACTAGAGAAGCATTTTATACTTTCATAGACCAGAACACAGACACTGATCATGTAGCATGCCCTTTGCAGAAAATCCCTCCCATGAGAGCCCATCTGAAAGAGACTATATCTCTTAACAAATCGAGTCTGCTCCTGTCCAATCATTATTTGACATCTTGGTGGCATCGCCTTGTTGGTCTGTTGCACTACTGCACTAATTAGCCACGCTAGCAAGATCTTCTTGCGGATTACATTGAAGAGGTCTGCCGAAGACGGATGTGTCGGACCGAAATGTGCAAATATCGCAGTCAAGCTGTAAACTAGAGACACAACGCATTCTGTTCTCCCGACTACATCCTGCTACTTGTGAAGCCCTGTTCAGGTCTTGGTAGCTGGAGATTAAGAACGAACGCAGAAAAAGAAGAAGAAAAAGAACATTGAAGAGGATAAAAAGACAACTTGAATGTGAAATCCTCAAAGTGAAATCAGGCTTCAGAAAAGACAAAGAGACCAGAGATCACATATCTGAACACGAGAAACATGTCTGAAAAAGGTAGAGAGTATAACGTAGGAAGGTATGGATGCTTTATCAATTACACCAAGTCCATAGATTGCGCAAATCATCAGATTGTGGAACAATCATGATATATATGGGGTTTCCAGTATATTTAATCCATACAATCCATTCAGTATATTAAAAAGAACAAACTGCTCTCAGAGAATACGGTGAAACATCAGATTGGTTTTAATCTTAGTCAAACTGTACTTCTACATGACCGGATGTCCCTCTGCAGGTTCTAGATCTGTCATGAAGTGGGTACAGTTGAATGAGAATTTCCTGCTTAGCTGGCTAGGCTCGAGCAGCTTATTATTCCGCTGACAAGTGTCGCGAAGAGTGGTTAACCGATGTCCATCTTATTAGACTCAAACCCGCGGCCTGTTAGGTGTCATTTATGCTGCTCTAAACAAACCACTTAACCATGGCCGGTATTATGTCATGTCACACAGTTAGTTGCCTCTTACCACATGCTCTATGCGGGGCAGTGGGCCTATTCTTGTCCTTGCCATACACACAGACCCCGGTGGACCACTTGGGATCAGATTGGTTCTAAGTAAAAATTGGAATAAGACAGGGACGCATCGTCTCCCCATATCTATTTAAACACTAGATAATCATATTATACATTCTCTAGAGAGTTTCCTAATAACACAACAACGATACACAGAGGGTATTGGAACATCCTTAGCGTTACAGATTGGTCTGAACGATCTCCACCCCCCGTCACCATTCCTCCTTTTCCTGAAAGCAGTATCTCTAAGGATCAGAAAGCCAATACAAAGTTCACGAAGGATCTTCTCTTGCGGCATTGTCCCAATTTAAATCAGCACAAAGACCAGTCGCAAAACTGGCCATTTAGGACTTTGCCGCCCAAAATCTCACAGATTTATTGTCTCGTCTGAGATGTATAATTTTGATACGCATTAACGCACTTTATTCTGCTAAGTATGTCGTGGGCGGATTCGATATTAGGATTGATAATTTGACTAGCGTCCTCATAATGTAAAACCACTAGAATTGTAGCTGTACGCTTAACTTGAAACGGGAACCAAACTTTTATGATGTAAGTATTCGTTATCTTCTAACGACAAATGGAGAGATAGAGAGTGTGTGTGTGTGTATGAAATAGAGAAAGAGAGAGAGAGAGAGAGAATAAACATACAAATACGAATGGGATTATATTTTATTGACATCTGAACGGTGATTTTCTAAACTGAAATGTGAGAAATAGAGTGAGAGCGAGAGAGATAGATAAATAGATAGAGAGAGATATATAGAGCGACTAAATGTGTGACCACATGATAGCACACATTTGATGAAGATCATCCATCATGTGCAAAGATGACCTTTCTCTGTTGTTCAGCCATGGCCTGTTTTCTTCTCTTTCCAAAAAAAACGACCCAATCTTCTATATACCCACATTCCGAAAACTTCCACACTCTTTTCCAACTTGTTATTCATTGTCCATGTTTCTGCCCCATAAAGTAGTGACGAGTATACACAACACCTGACAATTCTCATTTTCAAATTCTGATTTATCTGATTGAATGTCAGTATGGGGTACCCGAGCGTCAAGTCATGGGCACGGTAGGTCCCGGCTTGCTCGGACCACGAGGCTTAAGGAGGTCCGACTCGCTCTTGGTCGACCCGCCCCTACCTTCTCTTGTCCAATTTCTTTTTTCACATCATCGCAACACATTGATATACTGTGCCTTCCTTCTACTGGTTTGTCATTCCGACAAACCGTAGGGGGAAACAAATTGGAAAAATAACTTTGAGCTGTGGATCACTCGGCTCGGGCGTCGAGGAAGAGCGCAGCCAGCTGCGTGAATTAATTTGAATTGCAGAACACATTGAATATCGACACCTTGAACATACAGTCCATCATATCATATCACAACCACACCCTATAGACACGAGTGGGGAAGACTCGATAGTCCTGCAAGACAACTTACCCTAAGAGAGACAACTCTGACCACAAACAACTGCTGCCTTGCAGATAAGCTGGGGACAGCTAAAGGCTAAGGAGGGCATCCCTACAGAAACGCCTGTTGAAATCGGATGCACTGGGCCACAGGCTTAACAAAACAGTGCAACGTATATCACTGTAACCAGCGTACGAAGAATAAGAAGAAGAAGAAGAAGAATAAGAAGAATATCAGTATGTGTCACATCTTGCGGAATACCATCTTGGCCATACCTATTCTATTTCAGATATCTTTTTCTTGCTGAAGTCGGATGTGTTGGACCGAAAGGTGCAAATATCGCAGTCAAGCTGTAAACTACGACACAACGCATTCCGATCTATGGACTAGATTCTGCTACTTAGGCCCTTGTCAGGGTTTGGTATCCGGAGATTGAGAACGAACGAAGCCAAGATTAGCCACGATATCTTTTTAACAATTGCTTTCTTCCGTTATTATATGACCTAGATAGGAGAGACGCTGTACCTGTACAAGTAGTTGCTCTTTTAATTATATCTGCATTGTAAATACTTGTTTCCTAATATCTTCGTTTCTGATTCTATCCATTATTGTTACTCCAAACATTCTGCGTAGGCATTTACACTCTTTTGGCACAAGAACAGATTGATCAAAGATAAGTTCGCATTAATACAAACATTAATTCTCTCTGTTCACCAATAAGTATGTACTTACTAGCTGTGTAGTGGGGACCATTGATACATGGTATTTACAATGTCGAGCCACGTGAATAGCCGTGTCGTTCATTATCATCATGCCATCTATTTTGCATGTTTTAAGGAGGTGTAGGCAGATCATAAGATGGTATAGGTCCAGTCCTTTAATGTTGATTGAAATCAGCATAAATACAATTTATGATTCATAATGATTGTATAGTTCTTCGGTACTGGATGGATTAAAAAGGAGTTTCCAGGAGACGTCAGAATGATGTGATCATTACATTCTACTTAGAGATCGGAAATGATGATTGACGTCTGGTCAAGAAAAACATACTGATCAGACATGTTAGTCAGGGTCAGGCAAAACATACTGATCGGACATGTTAGTCAGGTTCAGGAAAAAGATACTGATCACACATGTTATTCAGGGTCAGGCAAAACATACTGATCACACATGTTAGTCAGGGTCAAGCAAAACATACTGATCAGACATGTTAGTCAGGGTCAAGCAAAACATACTGATCAGATATGTTAGTCAGGGTCAAGCAAAAACATACTGATCAGACATGTTAGTCAGGGTAAAGCAAAACATACTGATCAGACATGTTAGTCAGGTTTAGGCAAAGCATACTGGTCAGACATGTTAGTCAGGGTCAGGCAAAACATACTGGCCTAGACCTTGATATCGGCTTCGCCAAAGTACTTTCCTGGAAACTGGCTGTTTTCATGGAAGCCTGGTTAACGCGGTGAGGAGTCGACGTAGTCCCCGTAGTAGTGAATAACCCGTAGATGAAGCCAAGCATAGCACAACCACCTGGATGACACCGATTCACTTTCAACAGCACTCTCGGGATGTGGGGAAAGCTACAAACAAACGATCACTAAACGTCCTTTTCAAGGAGCACAGAGAGGTACATCTACCAATTGTGGGCATTCCTTAAACAACAACAACAATCTACCTAGAGGCTCCTTCCGTGTTCCATTATATGTGTGCGAAACATGGACATTAATTGCTGGGTTCTATTGACGATCCAAGAGACGGAGAGATTCTTTAGCCATATCCTTGAAATAACATACTGGGATCTGTCAGCTGAATGGCAACATATCCAGTACAACAGCTTATCAGACCATAATGGCATCTCCCCACAATTCTAAAATTGCGCAAACTTCGATGTTGTCTCCGTGGGATACCATCAAATAGAGTACATAATATTACACACTGGCAGTAATAATGGCGCTTAACCAGCTTCGGGTTTTTTCTCTCTCTTGTTTTAGTCCATCGCGGTTGTCGCTATGCCACGGATTTTACTGCACTACACACTAGCCGACGTCTTAGACATGGCTAACTAGATAATTAGAAAAATAAAATTCCACATTCTTGAGATAATATTTTACCAAATTAGAGTTCAGTTAAGTTAAATTAGTTCGCCCTAGCGGCAACATTTTTGTTGCAAAAATTCATCTGTTAACGTTGTCCTGTATTGCAATTTTACGTATTTCGTCTTTGAAAATGTCTCTTCGCACATGTACGTGTAGTCAAATACAGATATACATTCCAAAGCATATAATCTTAATTGACTATATTCATCGCTTGGAAGACATTTATAGAATTCTGTTATTCGTCTCATGAAATGTGTCTCTTATCACGTCATCACGAACACGATTAATGACTTCAAGCTAGGTTGAAGCTCATGAACTGTATAGTATTTGCATGGCTTACTTTAAATAGACCGTCTGACTCACCAGGAAAACACCTTGAAACGTCATATTCCACCGCCGACTAAATAACGGAACTCATATTATGTTAGGAGGACGGAGTGGCCTAGTGGTTAAGTGGCACGGCTCACAATCCGAAGGTGCTGGGTTCGATCCGTTACCCTGGGGAAGCAAACCCTTAGAAAATGCAGGAGGAAGCAGACCCTTACATAAAATGCATGCTGAAGTTTGATGCACTGGGCCGACAGGCGCAAAATAAAAACCACAGTGCAGAACAATAAAAATAAGAGAAATAAGGCGAAAGCAAAAATAATTTTAAAAAATGTTATGCCAAGGTTTATAATCGATCCATGCTCCACACAGAGAAATAAAACAAATTCGCGGTACAAAACACATCAAATTACTGTTAAGAGTGATCCTTTCACAGAATCATGCCCTGAAAAAAAAACTGCTTAACCATCTTTGTTTCTCGAACTTGCCATTATTGTTCCACTGATAGTTGACACATGCAAGTTCCGTTATTTAGTTACTATTGTGGAATGGGATGTATCAAAGGGATTTCTCCGTGAATCAGAAGGCATGTATATACAGTTGGCTGTGGTCTTTGACATTTGAAAGAAAATGTAAAATCGTTTCTTACCTCGCAGGCCGGCGGGCTGGAATTGTCAGGTGCCCTAGTTTGCCAACAGCAGCGTTAGACAGAAGATGCTACAAACTGGACAGACACATCCGTGAAAGAGATAGAAATACTGACAGTGGACAGGCTGAATCAGTAACATCTGATTTATAATGTAATGAGATGTAATATCATACGACCTCTTAGGTTACATTAAGGACGAGATGATAGAAGGTTAGATGTAGTGGAGACCCTATGAGCCTCATCTTCATTGTCCGTCGCTCCTTTCTGTGCATAGTTTATTGACAAACTTATTCCAGAAAGATCAGTCTTTAACTGCCCTTCCTGCATCTCTCCAGTTGAGGTCCAGGGATGGAAGTTCATTTGCATAGACTCCTCCAACTATTTCTTTGGTGTACTTCTCTTCCTCTTTCCCTGTGGATTCCGTGGCAGAGCCTGTCATGTGACGGTGATTTCCGTTGATTTAACCCAATGCCTACGTTTTATCTGCTGGCGCACTGGTTGTTTTTGGCTAATTTTCCTCATCATGTCCTTGTCAGCCTATACAAATTTTCCTATACAAATTTATTGACGACCGACTCAGTTTTCTCTCTATTGTAATTACCAAAATTATTTTTTGCCTTCGCCTTATTTTTCTATTCTCCAATGCGGTGTGCGTTGCACTGTGGTTTTTATTTTGCGCCTGTTAGCCAACTTCAGTATGTATTTTATTTAAGGGTCTGCTTCCTCCTGCATTTTCTAAGGAGGTAACGGCCGGTGCTGTGATGGGGATCGAACCCAGCCCCTTCGAGTTGTGAGCCGTGTCATTTAACTACTAGCCCTCGCCGTCCCCGTTGTATTTGTTGTTCCTCAAGTTTCTGTTGAGAACAGGAGTACCGACTAGAAATTGCAGTTAAACAATCTTTATTTGGTATACGAGTAACAAATGAAGAAATACGAGATAGAATTACAACAGCAATATTGTCTTTTGAGGACCTCTTGGCAACTGTCAACAGAAAGAAACTCGTTTTGTACGGTCACATACCGAGATCAAATGGTCTTGCAAATACGATCCTCCACGGAAAGGTGAAGAGCAGACGACAAAGAGGCCGTCCAAAAAAGAGGTGGGAGGACAACATAAAAGAATGGACCGATCTCCGACCAGAAGTGGCACAGGCAGAGGCCGCTAACAGAAAATTGTGGCGTGGGTTGTGAGGATGTCTTCATGTGTGCCCCAACGACCTCACCGGTTACGGGATGACCTGACCTAACCTGACATTTGGTATTAGTCTTTCTTTCTCTGGATTTCCATAAATAATTCAGACACAGGAATTATGTCCCTGCATTTTCAGTCATAGTTCTTGCACCTGCCCTTGTGTCACCTAAATTATCAATAGTGATGCTGAAATATGTGAAAGTGCCCATCCCTTCTTGCCCCTCCCCTCCAAGCATGACCGCTTTAAGTGTTCATTTTAAAAAAAAAGTGGTTTTCCTGTGTAAAAATGTAGTTTTAGTTCCTTCGTTCATATTGAAAGAATGTGATTATGACGATAACAAAATCAATGCTAGGGTTAACTGGATGTACCCGGATCACTAGTGCAGTAGATACATCAATCATTCCATCTTACTACTGCTGCTCATCTAATATACACTTTTCAAATCTGATAATAGTCTTCCCTAACTACACTGTTCAGTTATCACCCCTTTCTCCGGACAAAACTACAATTACCAATGATATTTTTTGTCGTTAGTACCAATCTCATTTGCATAACAGCAACTACTAGCAGCGAATATGTAACAATGATATCCTTACAGTAGGATGAATATGAGGTGCTTTCACTACAAGAACGTAAGGCCTTTTGTCGTTCGTCTATTACAATGCGTTGCATTGTGGTTTTTATTATATCGCCTGTCGGCCCAGTGCATCCGACTTCAGCATGCATTTTATGTAAGGGTCTGCTTCCTCCTATATTTTCTAAGGGTTTGCTTCCCCGGGGTAGCGGCCGGTGCTGTGATGGGGATCGAATCCAGCACTTTCGGCTTGTGAGCCGTGCCACTTAACCACTAGGCCACGCCGTCCCCCTGTGTTTGAGTAAATTAAGATGGACTAGCACAAAGATTAACCACCCTCTGCTGTACTTGTCTAAACGCAGGGGAATAATAAGCTGTTCGAGCCTAGCTTACTAAGCTGTAAATTATTTTCCCGGCTACATCCAGCTCAAACCAGATATGGGACCTGCTCAGGGGTATGTGTCCCTATAGAAGTACAAGTCGACTAAGGAATAACCATTAAGAAGTCATGTCAGTGGAGTCATGCTGGTGGAATCATGTTGGTGGAGTCATACTGGTGGAGTCATGTTGGTTGAGTCATGCTAGTGGAGTCATTTTGGTAGAGACTTGCTGTTGGAGTCATCCTGATTGAATCATGTTGGTGAAGCCATGTTGGTGAAGTCGTGTTGGTGAAGTCATGTTGGTGGAGTTATGTTGGTGGAGTAATGTTGCTAGTCATGCTGGTGGGGTCTTTGCTAATGAAGTCATGTTGGTGGAGTCATGCGGGTGGAATCGTACTAGTGGAATCGTGTTGATGGAGTCGTGCTAGTGGAATCATGTTGGTAGAGTCATGCTAGTAGAGTCATGCTCGTTGAGTCAAGACTTATTGATGTCAAAATCTAGAAAGGGGTGTCTTTCAGTCCAGCAGCTCTTTCATAAACAAGACTTCTCGTGATGTCCTCATTTGCAATGAAAGGTTAGCATGGAATGCACTCTGGCACCTGGCCAAAAACTTTCTAAGAGGCGATCTTCTTCTTCTTCTTCTTCTTCTTCTTCTTCTTCTTCTTCTTCTTCTTCTTCTTCTTCTTCTTCTTCGCTTGTCCTACTGCCAGTGCCATACGGCGTCGTAGAGGCGTAGATTTCTTTTTATCGCCAAGTGGAAGGTTTGTGCTGTCGTTAGGTGTAACTTTATAAGAGTTTCAGAGGCACACTCGATCCATCGACGTCGTCGTCTGCCTCTTAATCGTGGACCGGAGAACTGCGTTTGGTATACTTTCGATAATGCATTCTGACTAAATTATCTAACCACTTATCTGTTAGACGTCAATATATGCACTAACTGGGTTTGTCCCCACTGTCTGCCTCAGCGTGGTGTTGCAGATTTAATCACGGATTGTCTTTCTGGCATCATATTTCACACAACGAATCTCACAGCTCTGGATCTTACTCATATGTGTTGCTAGTATGGACCAATATTGACTGGTAAGAAGCGAAAATCTTGACAATTACCAGTGTTCTATAAACCTTCTTGAAGGGTAACGATGTCTGGGCTGGACGTCCCGCTCGTTAAAGGAAAATGAAGCGTCGGATATAGCCTCTCTTTTCCAGGTGTAGAGATCGCCGCTGGATTCACTGTTCGGCTTCCCGTTTCCATGCCAATGACCTCTCCTACATTTTTGTATCTCCAGCAGCACCTTCATGAGGGGCTGTCTGTTTCTTACAGAGTCTGCTGTGGGACGCGACCGAGTACCCGGCGGTATAACTGGGCGGGCTCATTAGCCTTGGTTGGCAGCAAATCTAAGAGAAGGTAAACTCTGACTCTAAAACCGGGTAAACGAAGCTCGTTAGCTTGTTCGGGCAGTTTGCTTAGAAGAGGAGGAACTCTGATTTTATACACACAAGCCCCAGAGAGTGCTGGCTAGTCTTAAGACGACGAGAGTATCATCGGATGTCTCGAGTAACTTGCATCTCCGGACAACGACTCAACTGCCTTGAAGAACCTCGGAAGAGGCTAGGGAAATGGGAGTAAATCCAGAACGAAAATTCGGAGTAGTAGCTCCTAAGGCGGATGGTTTGAAAACTGCGAACTCATTCCGGCAGCTCCTGCAGCTGAAAACTACAAACCGATTTGCCACTGCTGTCGCCACGTCGTGTGCAAGCTATGTTTATTTATTTCACCCCCAACAGAAAAACAACATATGCCATACCCCGGATTCGAACCGCTGCCTTCCTTGTCAACAGGCAGACCTCGAAACTATTATAACACACGCTCCTCAAAGAGTAGTATTGGTGGCTGAATAATGTTGTCGGGCACTTGTGAGAGATGCTTCAGTATTTCATTGCTAGCGGCATGGATGGCAGAGTCGCTCTGAATGATCTCCTCTATGAAAAGTGTTATCTGACTTGGCTTGGCTTGGCTTCGTTTGTTCTCAATCCCCCACTACCAAACCCTGAAAGGCATTAAGTGGCAGGATGTAGTCCAGAGAACGGAATGCGTTGTGTCGTATTTTACAGCTTGACTGCGATATTTTAATCTTTCGGTCTAACACATACGAGTTCAGCAAGAATTTTTTTAGTACCAGGTTAGGATTACCTCTTCGATCCCTTCTCCTTAGCCAGTCTGCCGTGCTGTAGCCTGTTATCCAGGATCACCACTCGGAGGTGTAGAAGGATCTTGGCAGCTCTGGTTCGCTGGCCCTGACGCTAGCAGTCAACTATGGGTCGCTGACCACTGCAGCTCATGCACTGCTCAACATTTTGATCCCTAAATTGTTATATGATATGTGTATACAGAGACAAATTGTCAGAAAGTATCTGCGGCGACTTATCAGCTGTCCCAATTGCTTAGACACCCGAGTATTAGTTTGGCAACAAAGCAACAGCTGATAAACAGTATATTTTTGCCGATTTTGTGTTATCAGTGTCAAACATGGCCCCTGTCAAGGGCGTGCGAGAGCAGAATTTCGACTTGTGAAATGAAGTGTTTGAGGAAGGTCATCGGTGTTACCAGAAGAGACAGAATGCGGAATGACGACATTCGAAGTATGGTCGGTACTACGTCTTGTGCCGAATACATTTCCAGGCAGAAAATAAGTTGGTTTGGTCATCTCATGAGAATGCACCCTCATCATCTTCCACTGATGGCTTACAACGCTGGTAGATCTGGCTACATGGCAAGGGGGCGGCCGCGAGGTAGGTGGATAGATGACATTAGGGTGATTGTGCAACGACAAGGGCTCACATTGACCGACGCAACGCACTTGGCGCAGGATAGACGACTCAAACTTCCCACGACGCTAAACGACACAAGTGGAAAGAAAACTACTACTATACAGATGTGTTCCTCATAGAAACAAAGAATATTAAAACATTTTTTCTGGTGATTTCCAAGATAGAACTCAACAAATCCCACTAAACAAACAGCCAAATAGAATTCAACGACAACATACGTTTTTTTAAAAGCAGCTGTCGTTCTGAGGCTGTCGACACTGCCATAAAGCTTGTCTGGTGTGGGCACCAGTGATGGTCACATACGAGTCTTGACTTTCTCTGGTCCTGGAATGATGGGTCATTTTGTAGCAGATGTTAACGGGTCATGTTGTAGCAGATGTTAACGAGTCATTTTGTAGCAGATGTTAACGGGTCATTTTCCCAGTACCACAGGTGCACTCGTCAATAGCCCTTATCTTAATTTTATTTAATAGATGGAACCTCAGTCTGTTGTGGCCTGTGCGGAGTCTGAAGACCATCACCTGCTCTCTTCTGTTCAACTCGTAACAGACATCGTATTCTATGTAGCCACTACGCTGTTTCCCATTTGTCCACGTATCTGGCCCTAACAGACATATTGGGTTTTTCGTACGTCACACTAGAATTTGGTTGTGATAACCTTCCATCTTCTTTCACCAGTCAGTCTCCCTCCTCGTTGCCTTGAATGGTACAGTGATATGGGACCCATTGTACTTAAAACTATTCTGGGTTTGGACTGCTCACATAGTACTGGAATTAGGTAATTTACGTCTGTATTTCTCTGGTTCTTCAGCACTGCAATCACATCAACCGCGTGCAGCACCGAATCTCCAATCCAAATTCGTCTGTGAATGTAGGTTCAGGATGTGGAGTCATGCCTGCTTGTACCGCACCAAGTTTAGGAGTGGAGAATAAAGCTCAGGAAGGGCAGGAACTCCGAATGACTACATCGCAACGTGCGAAAAGGATTGGCAAAACCACTGCTCTGTAAAACTGCTTAGTGGAACACACACAACACCACATTTTATACAGATACACGAGGATCAAGATGCTGAGCAGTGCATGAGCTGCAGTGGTCAGCGACCCATAGCTGACTGCTAGCGTCAGGGCGAGGGAACCAGAGCTGCCAAGACCCTTCTACACCTACACGCGGTGATCCTGGATAACCGGCTTCAGCAGGGCAGACTGGCTAAGGAAAAGGAATCGAAGAGGGAATGCTAGCCTAGTACTAAAAAATTGCTTGCTGAATTCGGATGCGTTGGACCGATAGGTGTAAATATTGCAGTCAAGCTGTAAACTACGACACAGCGCGTTCCGTTCTCTGAACTACATTCTGCTACTTAAGTCATTTCAGGATTTGGTAGTGGAAGATTGAGAACGAACTAAGCCAAGCCAAACAGATACACTGACTAATATGTTCTGATAAAATCTAAAAGACTACAATCTGGTGTTGCAAGAGACGTGCCTTCGTCAGTGGAATCAAAAACAAAAAAGGAAATAAAAAATTGAACCAACTCTGTGACAGACTTTTGTAGACGTAATCAAACAAACCCAGAAGTGACATCAAAGTCGACTGCAGCATTTGCACACATCGTGATTGATAAATCGTGCTCAGAGCGACTGTGCATGAAATAGCCGCACTGAAGTCAAGGTTCAGCCCATCTCAATGTCCCTAATGTGTTCAGGTCTCACAAAGTATATGCAGGTGGGATGTTATGGCAGTTGACTCCAGAGTTTAAAATAAATGACATGTTCGACACTCTACCAACTGAGTTATTCTACAATGCAGTTTGTAGGCGCTGTTGGATTTGTATCGAACGGAGAGGAGACTACCTCAGTTAACGATAGTTGTGTGTTATATTCCTTTTCATCATTGTCATCGTTATCATGAAGTGCCATCTCCTCATCAGAGGTTGATTGTAATTGATCTACAGCTGTCTCCGTTCCGTGCTAGGTTGGTACACTCAGACAAACTGTGTCCCGACCGGATCTTGATGTTGTCTGTCCAGATGTACCTCTGTCGTCCTTTGACTTTCTTGCCCTTCTCTCTTTCCTCCAATATAATCTTTTACAGTCTGGCCTAATTTATTACACCATGTCTTGAGACACGAATCTAATCAATTAGGACAGTCTGTAAATGGTTAAGACACAAATCTAATGAACTAGACCGGACTTTTAAGACACGAATATATTGAATTATACTGAACTCTAAAGTGTTAAGACACGAATCTAATGAACTAGACTGGACTGTAAAGGATTAAGACACGAAAATAATGAGCTAGACCGGACTGAAAAGACACAAATATATTGAATTAGACTGGAATGTAACGGGTTAACACACGAATCTAATGAACTAGACCGGACTGTAAAGACACGAATATATTGAATTAGAATGGACTGTAAAGAGTTAAGACACGAACATAATTAACTAGACCGGACTGTAAAGGAATTAGACACGAGTCTAATGAACTGGACTGGACTGTAAATGATTAAAACACGAATCTAATGAACTAGACTGGACTGTAAAGTTTTAAGATACGAATTTTATCAATTAGACCGGGTTTACCGAGTGGTCTGCCGGGGTCTTTGTATATGACAAGAACAAGAATAGCACTAATGGTCAACAGAGAGTATGTCGTCACAGGCGACGAACTGTGACATGATCTAACACTGGCCATGGTTAGGTGGTTTATTTGGAGCAGCATAGATGACGCCTAACAGGCTGTGGGTCTACTTTGCTTTAGTGTTTGAGTCTATTAAAATAGATTCACACCTCGGATTACCACCCTCCGTAAGCGGAGCATTAAGCTGCTCGAGCCTAGCCCGCTAGGCAGAAAACCCTTCTACCAGCTGCATCCAGCTCATACAAGCGCTGGGACCTGCACAATGGCATCTGCCCTTGAAGAAGTACAGGTCGACTAAGAACTAAGAAAACCGAACTGTATATAATTAAGACAAGAATCTAATGAGCTAGACCAGACTATAAAGAAATAACGTCAGCAGACTGTTATATCTCTTTACATGAACAGGATATCATGTTTATCGTTTTTGTAATAACTATTGCAACAAATAAATATTGAGACAAATAAATATTGAAACAAATAAATATTGAAACAAATACATATTGAAACAATCATATAATGAAACAAACAAATCTTGAAAAAAATAAATATTGAAACAAACAAATATTGAAACACACACATATTGAAACAAATAAATATTGGACAAGTAAATATTTAACGTTTTTCTGTACACACTTTTGAAGGACCTGCCCAGGATCTGTCAAAATGTGATAGATTAACTGGTCGCGCTAGTGGAGGCTGTGGACACGAGTTCAGCTCTCTAGTTTATTGGGAAGTTGGTTAAAATAGGAGAAATAGAAGTCCATGCAAATAGACAACGGGCATGTCATGTTAGATAAAAGTTTGTAAAAACATTGCAAATAAGGTTTCCACTTAAAGAACGCTCGTTTAAAAATACTCAACAAGGAAGAAGCTAACGAAATTGATACATTAAAGAGAGGCCGACATGATGTGAGGGTAGACAGATGCTGGATATGTAAACAAGCATATGGGCTAATTAATGTCACATATGCACATGACGTTTGTGCAGGAAGACAAATGTCAAATATTTAGATTCTAAATGCATGTATTAGAGATTTATTTATGATTAAGTCGGCAAAAGGTGAATGCACAGATAAGTAGGTAGACATTTGTTAGACAGGCAGATGAGTAGATAGAACAATTCAAATAGTTTCTATATATATTTATATATATTCTTCTTAGTTCTCATCTCTAGTATGAACTGTTTGTACCCGTGAAAAGGGTTTACTTATTAGCGTGCTAGGCTCTTGCAGCTTAATTTTCCGTTGAATTTGGGCAAGCGATTTCGGAAGGTGGTTAACCGAAGGGCGAGTCCGTCTTAATAGACGCAAGCAATAGAGACAAGTAGACCCGCAGCCTGTTTAGGTGCCATCTATGCTGCATAAAACAAACCACCTAACCATGGCCGGTGTTATGGCATGTTACACAGTTAGTCGCTTTTTACGACATGCTCTATGTGAGGCAGTGGTACTATTGTTGTCCTTGCCATTCACAAAGACCCCGGCAGGCCAGTCGAGCATATAAAGGACATATATATATATATTTCAGAAAAACATATGTATTGATAGACATATGTCAGACAAATATTTGACGGCCATGTCCTCTATCTGACTGTTTAGGTAGGTCATAGTACTGCTCTCACATGTCTATTTTATTTAGATGTCGCATCGTCTTATTATTTCGAACGCTGTCAAACGTCGACTTGAATTTATTCAAAGAAAGCAGCGGCCATCCTGAGGCGTACGGCACTACCATAGAGCTGGTCTAGTGTTGGCACTGGTGATGGCCACACGTGCTTTCTCTGGTTTGCATGTCGAGTAATTTTGCTGCGGATGTTCAGAGGTAATTTTCTCAGTAGCACAGGAGCATTCGTTATCAGCACCTATTATCAGTTATTTGAATATATGGTACCTCAGTCTGATGTGACCTATGCGGAGTCTGAATACCGTCACCTGCTCTCTTTTTATACTAAGCTGGTAATAAGAACCATTGTTTGTGTAGTCATTATGTTCTGTTTCTCGTTT
This sequence comes from Ariolimax columbianus, assembly GCA_036924085.1. Taxonomy (NCBI): domain Eukaryota; kingdom Metazoa; phylum Mollusca; class Gastropoda; order Stylommatophora; family Arionidae; genus Ariolimax; species Ariolimax columbianus. Next base: position 43,234,604 of record JAVGWX010000019.1, read on the forward strand.
GTCTATGTATCTGACCTCATGTCTATGTATCTGACCCCATGTCTATGTATCTGACCCTATGTCTATGTATCTGACCCCATGTTTATGTATCTGGTCATATGTCTATGTATCTGGCCCTATGTCTATGTATCTGACCCCATGTCTATGTATCTGGCCCTATGTCTATGTATCTGACCCCATGTCTATGTATCTGGCCCTATGTCTATGTATCTGACCCTATGAATATGTATCTGGCCTATATATATGTATATGGCCCTATGTCTATGTATCTGGCCATATGTCTATGTATCTGACCCTATGTCTATGTATCTGGCCTATATCTATGTATCTGGCCCTATGTCTATGTATCTGGCCCTATGTATCTGGCCCTATGTCTATGTATCTGGCCCTATGTCTATGTATCTGGTCCTATTTATATATTTATATATATATATATACATCAGGCCCTAATAAGCCATGTGGACCCTTTGTAAGTCACACTTGAATCTGGTTGTGGTAACCTTCTACCTTCTCTCGTCACTCTGTTTGCTACTGCAACCCGCCACTTAACGCCAATTTCAGGGCGCACATAAGAGTAACCTACTCATTGTGGGCATTCGAAACAACAACAACAAAGTGTAGATATGTAGATAATTAGGCGAATATCATAAAAAAATACAATGAATAATAAGGAAGTGTTGGAGAAAGTATTGATGCCACAAAGAATAATAAACGGAAAAGATAATTTCTCACACCAAAAGACATAACATCACCTTTCTGAAACCCGTACTAGAAGGAAAAAGGTAAAGTGGAGACCGAACGTGTCACAGGAACATAGAGTTATCAGTGGTATGAAAATATCAAGAGATGGACAGACATGATCAAGGCAAGAAAAACGTTAGACATCCATTGCAAGCCACCTACGCTTTTGATATAGAAACCGAATTGAACTGAGTGTGGTTAATATACGGTTAGTATGGAATAAATGGAGGCAATAGAAATTCATCATACCATGATTAGTAGTTTGTACAATTCATACAGTTGTACATATGTCATCATCATCATGTAGCATGCCCATTGCAGAACTTCGCTCTCATGACAGACTGTCTGTAGGAAACTCTTTCTTTCACCAGTATTTCGGCCTGCTCTAAGGTCAAATCCAGCGTTTGCTTGATGTCCTGGGTCCATCACCATCTCGGTCGACCCCTGCCTCTCATCCCAGTGACCATGCCTTCCATAACCGCTCACTCCAGTCCGTTGTTTCGTTTGACGTGACCAGAAAAACCTACGTTTTCGGGCATTACATCATTTATGAGCCAATTCTCCTCTCCATTCAGGTCTTGCCGGATGGATTTGTTTGTTTCTTTCTTTGTCCACGAGATTTTTAGGACTCCTGTGTAGCACCGATCTTCGCTCTCATTGGTTTTGTAATCCTTCATGTTTCACATTCATAGGTTGCCACAGGAAAAATGCATGTTCTTAGGATCTTTAGTTTTAGTTGGTTGTTTGCATTATGCCATAGGTTCTGTACATATTTATTTACAAAAATGTTGTCTATTACTTTCTGTGTTCAGAATATCTTCATTTAGCTTAAACAGAAGGCATCAGACGCTTCAGCCATTGAGTTATTGTGCGTTGATTTTAGTTTGATGGAGTTGATCCTAAGTGTCTGCAATCCGTTGATTTAACTCACTATCATATCTTATCTATGGTCAGTAGGATAATATAGAAACTGGTGGCCAAAGTGTTGCAGGTATAAATGCATGAATCAGACGTTCAGGAAAAAACTTATTCCGTGTCTTTCTTTTAGGGTGAACTCCGTCTATCAGACGGATCTAATGATGACATCATCCAAAATTATATAAACGAGGGCAATTAAAAAAGAAATCGGCCAACTACAACTGTATCAATGTGTATCGGTCCCCTTGTGTCTACTCATCTTGTAGATCAGATTCAATCTTAGAATAGTCCTCAGCAGCCCATTTTGGTGGTCATGAGGTACGATGCCCTTCTCGTAGCTAGAAGACACATATTAACATTTTGGTAAGACCTAAGGGGGGACCGGAGGAGGAGACATACACATTTTTCTTGCACACTACAATGGCGTGATCATATTAACCATCTGCTAATGATGCAACTATTTAAATCATCATTATCATGTGTCGTGTCGACAGATGGATATCATTGATACCAACCCGCGTCATGTCTCATATGTAGTTTATAAATTCAGAATTCGTGTGTCCTGTTAGGCTAAATCGCCCAGCATCTTTTCCCCCTTTCCTTGTGTATTTTAATACGATTTCATCAAGATTCCACTATCAAATTGTCTGCCCTTATTAAATGCACATTTTGTGATTCTGGGTTTTGTATATGTCAGCTGTAATGTGTCTGGTTAGCAGATTGTCACTTCGCGAGTGGAACTTTCGTAGTGAATAATGAATGCGAGTTGAAACAAAATTGGGTAGGGAACCGTTGCTTGGTTGTTCGTAGGTGCAGTTGACCCGCCCCTGAACTGTAGCTTAACGCTATAGCTGAGAGGTAAAGGCGTATTCCTCTCAAGACATGGAAATGGGAAATGGTGGGATTTTTAATTTCACACTTTTCAATTTTCCTCTGATCTCAAGGGACGTAAAAATAGCCTGGGCATATTGAAGCACTGGGGTCTTGCGGTTACTACACAAACTTCAGAGGTGCATAGACGATGCAGTTTGTTCGATCCGCCTTGACATATCGGAACTGCTGAGCTCATCAGATGAGCTCACGATGCCGGAACAGATGGTGCAACTCTAAATCTTTTTTCTGTCCATCTTTTAATGTCATTTTCCCACTTATACTTGTTTATTGCCCTCGAACGTTTGATATATACTTTCTCAGTCAATATGACTTTCATCAAAATTATATGTCCTTAAGAATATGACCACAATATGTTAACTGTCAAACTATGCTAGCTTCATGACCACTGGTTAACCTCAAACGGTTATGGGGGACAATATCTAACCCCAACCATTTATTGTTTGTCAGTAAATCAGCAAAAATAGGAAAAGGTATGTTCATCAGTTCGGGTTGAGTACATCCTTGTAGAAATCCGAGAGCAAATATGCGCTAAAGTACACGAGAGAGATGCAATTTATCAGAATTCACTTTCAATGTGAGGAAAGATGAATGTTTTTTTTTCCCCCAGACAGTCTAGGAAGGAAACCAAACATATTCTCAGGAAGTAGTTTATAAGGTGTACATTGATTAATATTGAATGTCTGTTGGAGGTTAGTCAATAAATATTCCTATTTATTTCTATGGCATTCATTTATTTTTGATAATCTTTTCTCTTACCGCAAATAATAATATTGGCCCAGCTAGCAATATACTTACTACTACTACTATTACTACTACTACTACTACTACTACTACTACTACTACTACTACTACTATTACTGCTGCTGCTACTACTACTACTACTACTACACTACTATTACTAATACTACTTTTTCTTATACATCTTCTGTTTCTACTACTAATTCTACTACTACAAGAACTACCTATTGCTACTACAAATACTACTACTAACTATTGATGCTGCTGCTTTTACTACTACTTTATACCTCTATTACTAATACTACTATTTCTTATACGTCTTCTGCTTCTACTACTAATTCTACTACTACAATAACTACATACTATTACCACAAACACTACTACTAATGCGATATACACACACACAGTATTTGTTGACCCAACCAAGGTCTTTGACATTGTCAACGCCGAATAGCTCTGGCAGATAATGGCGAAATGTGGCTATCCCTCAGGCTTCATTACAAACAGCTGCCTGTTGTTAGTTCACCAAATGTCTTGAATATCTGTTTAAGTATAGTTGTTTGTAGCTTTGCCAGTCAAAACATAAGACGGCTTCGCTCTCGACTCGCTCCGGTGTTTGTGTCGTGTTCCGATGTTTGGTGGTGCCTATTCGAATTATATTACTAAACTCATTCACCAGATGGTATCAGGGACTTTATTCTGTGGAATGGATGTGCTTTCGATCGGTTATCCTGTTTGTTATGCTGCATTTCTCTTCATTTCATGGCTTGCTTAAGCCGTAGTAGACCAGTCCATGATGGAGTTCAACGTTCCGCTTAACTACACACCAGAATTCGGTCCAAGTTATGACTACTCAAGGAATTTTCTGCTTCAGGTGTCGAAGGGGCCAAGAGAGCTCTGATAGGTTGGCGGGAACATCTATAGTGGAGACCGGCGAGGAAGGAACACAACATGGAGCGGCAAGGAAGGGACACCACAAGGGGATCCAAAGACGTCTGGTTAACCAGCACAGGATCAGAACGGTCAGTCGTCACGTGCTGGCAGACATACTGAGAATGAGATCTGAGCGCTTGTGGACTTATCCAGAGTCCGATATAGATAATCCGACGATTAACTAACTAACTTAACCAATAACCAAGTATCTAGAAATCGAACATACTGAACTAATACATACAACGAAGGATTGCCCAGCCTCATCACAATATTACAAACCCATACCCTCTCATTTCATCTAATGTCTCCAGAACCCTTGGACGAATCACCATATATCGGTGAATGTGCTCTTAAATTTCCAGTAACATTAACATTTTATCATTCATTATAATGCAGACACTGATATTTTCTTAAGCTGACAAGTTTCTTTAAACTTTGTCGACAAAATAATTATTTTGCCCCTACAAATTGCTCACTTTTGAGGAGTAATAGGCGTATCTTCAATGCCCATTACATATATTCGTAAATGTGAGAATCGAATCATCGGTTCTTTCGGACCTGTCAGACGATAGTAAGTTGTGCTTTGAAAAAAGGGATGTCACTACAGTACATAACAATAACGAATGTGATTTGTAAGACAAACAGGAGCTGAGAAACAGCTTTCCCAGTGTGTGTAAGGAAATCAGGACTGTTTGCATCATCGCATGGTGCAGTGTGTCTTCTCAAACGCCGAGTTCTAAGCATATCCGCAATTAGTATCTGATTTGTCTGTAATCCATGCTTAATACTCCAATTTAACTTAACACAATCCATGGCGTTCTGTTCCCATAATTCCAAAGCGATGACCTTCTTCTTCTTCTTCTTCTTCTTCTGCGTACGCAGTCAGACAGTAACCATTATTTTTTCGAAAAAAGCGGCGGTCATCCTGAGGCTGTCGCCACTGCCATAGAGCTTGTCTTGCAGTTCCACTGGTGATGGCCACATCTGCTCTCTCTGATCCTCGTATGTCGGGCAGTTCTGCAGCATATGTTCAGCGGTCATTTTACCAGTACCGCACGGGCATTCGTCGGTACACCCTATCTTCAATTTGTTGAATAGGTGGTACCTCAGTCTATTGTGGCCAGTGCGAAGTCTGAAGACAACGACCTGCTCTCTTCGGTTCAACTGGTAATAGGCATCGTTTTTTGGTGTAACCAGTATGTTCGGTTTCCCATTTGGTCATGTATCTATCTTTGATAAGCCGTTTTGACTCTTCGTACGTCATACTGGTATCTGTTTGTGGTAGTCTTGCACCTTCTTTTGCCAGTCTGTCTGCCTCCTCGTTGCCTTGGATGTTACAGTGTGACGGGACCCACTGTACCACTACCCTTTTTGGTGCGGACTGCTGGCACAGTTTGCAGAGTGCTGCTCTTAAGTCATTAAGCTCAGTGTTTTTCTGGCTTTTTAGCGCTGTGACTACGGCGAGAGCATCTGTCAGCAGGACTATATGGCTCTCATTTTCACTGTGTGTCACCATTTCTTCCACTGCCGCCCTCAGTGCCTCTGCCTCCACTCTGAAATTGCTTGTGTACTTACCAGTAGCGAATGACAGTGTTATTTTTCTGCCATTTGGTTGGTTCAGGAATGCTCCTGCCCCTCCATTCTGTGTTGTGTTTGTTACAGAACCGTTGGTGTATGCATGGGTCCAGTCCATGCTTGGGTAGCTTTTCGTTATGAAGCTTAGGGTAGTATCTCTCCTTTCTTTTTCAGTCTGGCAGTTTTTGTTTTCAATACCTGGTATATTTTCTACCACCTCTGGAAATATATCCTGCCTCCAGGTAGGTTTTCGTACAGTAGTGATGGGTTTTGGTGTTGTTAGTGCGTTTATGGGATCTTCGTGCATCTTTGCTTTGGCTATTTCTGCAAAGTTTCTCCGCTTTAGTTTCCCATTTCCCAAATTGTTTAGTCTCTGGTGCATTGGATGGTCGGTCAGTCTTCGGAGTTTCTCTGACTGCAGCTGGGCTCTGCAGTCTCTTCTATCGGTCATGGATTGCAGTTTGGAATCTTTTCAAGTTCTACAATTGGCGTTCACTTCATGCCACCTGTTATAATTCTCATGGCTTGGTTTTGAAGTTTGTTAACTTTATCGAAGTTCGCCTTCGCTGCTGTTGTCCATGCCGCAATGCCATACTCGAGAACTGGTCTCACTCTTCCAGTGTACAGTTTCTTAAGTATGCCTTCGTCTGCTCCCCAGCTTGTGCCAGCAAGTTTCCTCATGATTGCCATTCTTTCTCTGGCTTTCATTCGGTTTCTCTCAATCTGACTTTTCCATGTCATGCGCCGATCAAATGTGACTCCCAGATAGGTTGAGTTGTCGTTTGGCTGCAGGAATTTGCCATTTAGACTTAATTTGGTACTTTGGGGTTTTAATGAAAGCGAGACTATTGTGCATGTGGTTTTCTCCTCGTTTATTTTGACCAGCCATGAGTTCGCCCACTCTTCCAGCGATGTTAGGGCCGTCTGCATCCGATTTCTTGCTATGGTGAGATTCTTTTCAGAGGTCCACATAGCCAGATCGTCTGCAAACATTGAGCTATGGAATCTTCTTGGTATATTCTCTGTAATATCGTTTATATATACCAGGAAGAGTGTGGGTGACAGTACTCCCCCTTGGGGTACTCCCTGCTCGAGTGTCACCTTTTCGCTCATCTGCCCTTGTACTTGGACTCTGGCCGTTCTTTGTTTGAGGTAGTGGTTGATCCACTTGTACATCTTCCCACAAACATCACTTCTTCTTAGCTTGACTTTAAGTCCATCTTTCCAGACTTTGTCAAATGCCTTTTCCAGATCCACCCAAACAGCTACTGTGTGTTTCTGTGCCTGGTAGGCATCTTCTATCTCCTGGGCTATGAGGATGACCTGGTCCTCGGTGGATCTGCGCTGTCTAAAGCCGGCTTGCTGTGGAATTAGTATTCGTTTTTCTTCCAGATGCCACATCAGTCTGGTGTTTATCATCCGTTCCATCAGCTTGCCGACACAGCTCAGTAGGCTTATGGGCCTGTATCCATTTGGATCTGTTTTGTCCTTTCCTGTTTTTGGTACTGGTACTAGTATTACGTCTTTCCATGCCTGTGGTACGATTCCCCTTTTCCAGCTTTGGTTCAGGACCGATAGCAGTTTCTTCTTCGCTGTTTGGGCCAGCCCCATCAGCATTTCGTTTGTTATCCCGTCTTTTCCGGGAGATTTCCTTTTCTTTAGTGTTCTCATAGCCTCTTCCATTTCGCGCATTGTTAGTTTGGCCATCATGTGCTCTTCAGGTGCCGTATTCATGTTTTCGTGTCCCTTTAGCTCTTCGCAAAGCGATGACCGAATCATTCATTTTACGCTTGTATACATCCTTGTACCGAAGCAGTGGCCGGCTCCAAAACTATTTTCCCCAACTCTAATCCCCATAGAGAATATCCTTTGGAATTTTGCCATCATCTATCCTCCGAGTGTGTCCCAGTCATCGAAGTCTTCAAAGACTAAGCATGGAATATCCAATAAAATGCTTCAATTGCATCTTGTTCATGCATTTCTTTACAAAAGTGCTTATTTGAGACAGACATTTATCGCATCACAAATAGCTCGTGTGAAGGCATCATAAATGGTTTCTTGCTCGAAGGCACTTGTTCTGGCAGAGTTCACTTTTCAGTGTTAGTCGGTAACTGTGTCTCTTCTGATATCCGAAGACTTTCTGATAAAGTGGACAGAGAGCAGCTAGCCCGCAGAGACACGTTATGCTTATCAGTAGGTTCAGACTTGGAATCTTGGTATTCAAACAGAAAGGTTATTCCTGCTGCCAGGTAGCCGAAGGTTATCAGTAGTACGTTATTTGTTTTTGGCAATGTTTACTTATTGCAGCAGACGGCAAGATCGACAGGTACAGCTTCACCTAGTTGTCAGAAAGCATCTGCGGTGACTTATCAGCTGTTCCCACTGCTTAGGAGCTCGCCCATCAGTTTTGTAACAAAGTAACAGTAACAATATATTTATGCCAACTCTGTGTTACAAGCGCCAAACATGGTCTTTGTTCAAGGCGTTCGAGATGAACATTTCGACATGTGGAATGAAATGTTTCAGGAAAGTCATCGGTGCTACAATTAATTTTTATCTGAACAGTGGCTAATAGCCAAGTCTTATCGATCTCCGACTTTTTAGTCAGTCTCCAATATAACTAGAAGCTAGTCTCACCTACCTTGAGACAGGGGACGCTTGAAACTTGTGGGATTCAAAACTCCACCACATCGCGCTTTTGTTTCTTGGAAGCCAAGTGCCTTTTCCTCTCAATTAAGGTACCCCCATAGCAAGTTCATAGCTAATATGTTGATCCTCACCTCACAGGCCAGACTGCTGTAATACAGGCGGTCTCCCGGAGCTCAAATGTGGATGACATACTCTGTTTCATCTGATATTGATTACTATTCTCTCCTTTAAACACACCCACACACAGAGCCACACACACACAAACTCATACATGCGCGGCAGCAGTGACCTTAACCTGTTACCAGTAATATTATTTGGTGCACATTTTATTTTCTCCATCTTATTCACTTTTTCTGGTCAATTTGAAATGAAATAAAAGGTCGGTTTCATGGCGTCATTATAGGCAATACCAATTTTTTTCAAATCTGTTTTTGCTCTGTCGTTACCGTAGACAGAAAATACGAGTATTGAAATTCGCACCATTAACAAAACAGCCTCTGGTTCAGATATAATTTCGAAAGCGGAGAATATAATGGAACTGTCAAAAGTATTATCTGAGAGAGAGATAGGGAGAGAGAAAGAGAATGAGAGCGAAAGTAAGAGAGAGTGCGTTTGATCAGAGCAGTGCCTTTGACACGTGCATGCCCTATTCAGGCTCATGTTCTTCTATGACCATTATCTTTCGAGTACAAACGTCGTCAGAACGACTGATGGTGTCACATATTCTTTTGAAATCACTACCGGCGTGAGACAAGGGTGTATGCTTTCTCCTCTGCTGTTTAACATCTACATGGAGAAAATCGCATCAGAGACGGGTCAAATTGAGACATCTGAAGCTGAACATAACTCAAAGCACGAATTACTCTTTGCAGATGATCAGTGCTTGCTGTACGACTATGACAAAAAACTGCAAAACCACATGAACGCGCTTGCGACTACCTGTGCTAAATTCAATATGCGAATTAGTGAGAACAAAAACATAATCTATGATGATCAGTAGAATACCTGGACCACTCAAGATAAGTGTTAATGAAATTGCTCTTCAACAGGTTCAAGACTTCAAGTATTTGGGCAGTATTTTTTTCGACAGACGGTAGGATCGACATGGAAATTGAGACTGGGTGTCAGAAAGCATCTGCGATGACTTATCATCTGTCCCCACTGCTTAGGCACCCGATCATTTTTTTGGCAACACAGCAACATCGGATAAACAGTATATGTATTCCGACTCTGGGCTATCCGTGCCAAACATGACCTCTGTTCACGGTGCGTGAGAGCGGAATTTCAACTTGTGAAATGAAGTGTTTGAGGAAGGTCATCGGTGTTACCAGGAGAGACAGAATGCGGAACAGCGACATTCGAAGTATGGTCAGCACTACGTCTTGTGCTGAATATATTTCCAGGCAGAAAATAATTTGGTTTGGTCATCTCATGAGAATGCACCCTCATCAATTTTCAGTGATGGCTTACAACGCTGGTAGATCTGACTACAGGAAAAGGGGGTGGCCACGACGCAGGTGGATAGATGATATTAGAGTGATTGGGCAGAGACACTCACTCACATTGACCTACGCAACGCACTTGGCACAGGATAGATGACTTAAGCTCCCCGTGACGCTCAACGGCAGAAGTGGAAAGACAACTAACTACTAACTATCCTCCGATGACATCAACAAAAGGATGGTCTTTGTTATATGACCAAGGTCGTTCTTTATGCCTCCTCTACTTGTGAATATCCTCTTTCTCAAGGGTTGAATATTCAAACTGTGATGTGAATCTTCATTTCACTGGAACTCCAATGTTGTTTTGTGACATGAATGTCCTCTCTCGCCCATCCAATTTCGATCCTTACATATGTGTCTGTACCTGATGTGCCAATTGTGCTGTCCTAATAAGTAAAGGCATCCACTTCTGTCAATTGCTTCCCCTTAATCGGTAACACACCGAGGATTAGCCTAGCATCTGCCAAAGTGGACAATTCGGGTAGGGGACCCAGTGCGATGGGATTGGACGTTTCTTGCTGTCTCAAAAATATTTACATATTGCCAGGTAGCCGAATGCTTAAACTATACCTAGTAGGTAACATAACTTCCTGCAGATTACTAGGCCTCAGAGAATGTTCAAATAGATTTGCATATACATATATAAATGCTGTTGAATCCCCTCAATAAGTAAGAATATTCTTTTGTGAGCCCTGAAAATGGCGTTTATTGGCTGATTGCAGTAACTTTCTTCACATCCTGACCTCGCTGTTGAATGTGGACCAGGTTTCTCTAGATGGTTTTGCTATGTTTGGCTTTATCTGTGTGTAACTCACTACTGTGTGGATTATGTCAACCCCCCACCTTGTTAGACAGGCTTCCATAAAACAGACTGTTTCAAGGAAGAACAACAAGGAAGGGAGTTGAGTGTCTTGGCCCGTACATTTTGCCTGACCCTGACTAACTTGAATGATCAGTATTTGTTTGCCTGACCCTGACTAACTTGAATGATCAGTATTTGTTTGCCTGACCCTGACTAACTTGAATGCTCAGTATTTGTTTTCCTGATTCTGATTAACTTGAATGATCAGTATTTGTTTGCCTGACCGGACCATAGTCTCCTCTCCCTGCCTGAGCGGACGTTAGTCTCCTCTCGCCACTTGACCGGACGTTAGTCTCCTCTCCCTACCTGACCGGACGTTAGTCTCCTCTCCCTACCTGACCGGACGTTAGTCTTCTCTCCCTACCTGACCGGACGTTAGTCTCCTCTCCCTACCTGACCGGACGTTAGTCTCCTCTCCCTACCTGACCGGACGTTAGTCTCCTCTCCCTACCTGACCGGACGTTAGTCTCCTCTCGCCACTTGACCGGACGTTAGTCTCCTCTCCCTACCTGACCGGACGTTAGTCTCCTCTCGCCACTTGACCGGACGTTAGTCTCCTCTCCCTACCTGACCGGACGTTAGTCTCCTCTCCCTACATGACCGGACGTTAGTCTCCTCTCCCTACCTGACCGGACGTTAGTCTCCTCTCCCTACCTGACCGGACGTTAGTCTCCTCTCCCTGCCTGAGCGGACGTTAGTCTCCTCTCGCCACTTGACCGGACGTTAGTCTCCTCTCCCTACCTGACCGGACGTTAGTCTCCTCTCCCTACCTGACCGGACGTTAGTCTCCTCTCGCCACTTGACCGGACGTTAGTCTCCTCTCCCTACCTGACCGGACGTTAGTCTCCTCTCCCTACCTGACCGGACGTTAGTCTCCTCTCCCTACCTGACCGGACGTTAGTCTCCTCTCGCCACTTGACCGGACGTTAGTCTCCTCTCCCTACCTGACCGGACGTTAGTCTCCTCTCCCTACCTGACCGGACGTTAGTCTCCTCTCGCCACTTGACCGGACGTTAGTCTCCTCTCCCTACCTGACCGGACGTTAGTCTCCTCTCGCCACTTGACCGGACGTTAGTCTCCTCTCCCTACCTGACCGGACGTTAGTCTCCTCTCGCCACTTGACCGGACGTTAGTCTCCTCTCGCCACTTGACCGGACGTTAGTCTCCTCTCCCTACCTGACCGGATGTTAGTCTCCTCTCCCTACCTGACCGGACGTTAGTCTCCTCTCCCTACCTGACCGGACGTTAGTCTCCTCTCGCCACTTGACCGGACGTTAGTCTCCTGTCCCTACCTGACCGGACGTTAGTCTCCTCTCCCTACCTGGCCAGACCTTAGTATCCTCTCCCCTCCCCCTTCCCCCTAAATAAATCATAATGTAGCATGTCCTTTGCAGAACATCGCTGCCACCAAAGCTCGCCTGGAAGAAACTCGATCTCTTGCCAAATCTCCAGCCTGCTCCAGTAACGCCCCATCATCCCTTGCCATCTTTGCCCCGACGCCTTCTTCATTTGCCTCTATCTCTCTTTCCCGACATCGATTACCGTTCTCTGAAGACCGTTGTCTTTTGAAGTAATCAAAGTATTTCAATTTTCTGTCCATGATGGAATTCATGAACCAGTTTTCCTCTATCCAAAACTCTTGTCAAATGTCTGCATTTTAAAATGTTATTTGGTCCCATATATTCTGAGGATCTTTCTATAACATGTTGACTCCAAGGGCTCGATTCTCTTCCTTCAGGTTTGGGTAACTGTCCATGTTTCGCAGCCGTATGGTGGGTAAAGATTTTCAACGGTTCAACGGGCGTTCAGAAAGTAATGCAACACATCGTTTTTTTCAGGATCTGTTTATTCACAAGGCTTGAAAATACATATGGATATGGCATGTAAACATCTGTATTATTCAACATAATCCCCATCAACTTGTACAGCTTTATGCCAGCGGGAAACAAGTGCATGTACTCATTGCCCGTACACGATTTTGTTTTGATCACGTAGCCATGTCTTGGATCCATGAATCACTTCTTCATCATCTTCAAATCGTCTTCCACGAGTGCATCTTTGAATGGACCAAACATATGAAAATCAGATGGTGCTAAATCGGGACTATAGGGTGGGTGGGGTGGTACAGTCCAACCCAATTTGGCGATTGCTTTCCTTGTTGCCAGACTTGTGTGAGAGCGCGCATTGTCGGGAAGGAGAAGCAGGTCTGCTGGATTATTGTGAGGCCGAACTCTGTGGACACGTCGATTCAGTTTGTTCAATGTCATAATGGAAGCTTGCGGATTGATTGTCTCTCTTCTTGGCATCACATCCACAAGAATCACACCTTCAATGTCGCAAGAGACAGTGATCATGACTGTTCAAGTCTTTTTTATTCCTCTTCGTGATGATTGCGTGTGATGCCACTCCATGGACTGTCTTTTTGGCTCAGGTTCAAAATGATGTGCCCAAGCTTGTCACCTGTAACGATTTAAGCCAAAAAATTCTCTCCATCAACATTGAAAAGTTCAAATAATTCACAAAAAATTGTTCTCCTTTGCAATCGGTGGTCAATTGTGAGACTTCGAGGAACCCATCCTGCACAATCCTTAGAAAATCTGAGAGTTTTTATAATTAAATGTGCGCTACCAATACTGATTGTCAGCTGTAAACGCCAGTGCATTTCAACATAATGGCTTTGGTGCCTGTGACACAACGTTCATACACTGCGTGGCCGATCAAGCATCTCCGTAGCTACACTTTCTAATTCTTTGATTCTCTGAACCCAGCGACTAACTACTCCTGTCGAGTACAATACTTCCGTACACATCACATAGACGCTTGTGAATGTTCACAACCGTTTCCTCTCTCTGCAAATATCACATTTCACTGCTTATAATTTAAGTTTCTAGCCCGCTCCATTTCAACGCTAATTGAGGTTGTGTTAATTGACCGATTGTGCTGAAATTTGATACATACTATTGACACATGCCACATTGAACGTGTGCAAACTTGGTCCACATGCTTAGCTAATACGCCAATGGTACGAGGCTACCATCTGAGGGATTACGGCCGAACGCCGCTAAGCCGAAATACCGCCCTGAATCTCAGCACCACTGCGACGGGAGGCAATGATATGGTTGGGACCTGGGGCTCGCGTCTCAGCCTAACACGTTCGAGCCGCAGAAAGAGGTCTCTGCCTTCCCGCCGATCAAAGCGTGCGAGGAGCTGCTCGATATTCACCCCATACGGCGTTGAGGTGTGAAACCACTAGTAGAAGACTTAGTTCTCGGTCGGGGTGTCGTAATCAGTAGAGCAGCCACCTCACTGCGAACCGTTGAGACTCAGCCCTTGATCATGAGATATGTCCGCACATCAGGCGAACATCATCTTCGTGCCATGACCAGGCTTGTCCCCTGGTTAAATGCACTCCTGCCTCGTTCTGTACCTCTGTCCGCTATCAGTCATCCCAATGGACGCAGAAGAGATGCAGGCCAGCGGACATTGCACCTCCTGCCCTATTGTGACAACCTCCCAGGTGGCGGGGAATAATAGGCGTACCATCACTGCAGAGGAGCCGAGAAAATAGAGGAAGCAAGGAGATACCCCACTCACCTGCATATGCTACGTTTCTGGCAGGTCGTGACGATCCTGGAGACACAGACACATTGGACTGCCTCTCTTCCGGGATAGTACACACTAGTACATAGTCCATCATATCATATCATTGCCACACCCTATATACATCAGTGGTGAAGAGTCGATAGTCCTGCAAGACAACTTCCCCAAGAGAGACAACTCTGATCACAAACAACTGCTGCCTTGCAGATAGGCTGGGGACAGCCAAAGGCTAAGGAGGGCATCCCTACAGAAACGCCTGTTGAAATCGGATGCACTGGGCCACAGGCTTAACGAAACAGTGCAACGTATATCGCTGTATGATGACGTTACAACCTAACAGAAAAAACTAGGGTGCTCATCCTGTGCAGTACCGCCAGGCAGCGACAGTGCCGGGCCCCACGCATCGATGGGGCCCACCAAATACTACTGGTGATCACCCACCCATGTGCTGTGGAGTCAAGGCACAAGGTGATGGGGCAAAAAGGAGGAAAAAACAACATGTACGATATTCTCGCTTTCAAATAAACCCCAGAACACCAAAATAATTCTTAACGGCAAATATCTGCGGCCAAAGGACAACCCAAACTACTTGAGAGTCACATTTGATCGGCTCATGATATGGAAAAATCAGATCGAGAGAAACCGAAGGAGAGCTAGACAAAGAATGGCAATCATGAGGAAACTTGCTGGCACAAGCTGGGCAGCAGACGAAAGAATACTAAAAAATCTGTACACTGGAAGAGTGAAACTAGTTCTCGAGTATGGCACTGTGGCATGGACAACAGCAGTAAAGGCGAACTTTGATAAAATTAGCAAACTTCAAAACCAAGTAATGAGAGTTATAACAGCAGGCATGAAGTCAAAACCAATTGTAGAACTTGAAAAGATTACAAATCTGCAATCCATGACCGACAGAAGAGACTGCAGAGCCCAACAGCAAGCAGAGAAACTCAGAAGACTGACAGATCATCCAATGCATCAGAGACCAAATAGATTTGAAAATGGGAAATTAAAGCGGAGAAACTTTGCAGAAATAGCCAAAGCAAATATGAGCGAAGACCCTATGAACGCACTAACAACACCAAAGCAAAACCCTATTGTACGCAAACCTACACGGAAGGAGCATATCATTCCGGAGGTGGTAGGAAACATACCAGGTATTGGAAACAAGAACAGCCAGACTGAAAAAGATAGAAGAGACACAACCCTGAGGTACATATCGGAAAACTACCTAAGCATGGAATGGACGCATGCATACACCGACGGTTCTGTAACAAACACAACACAGAACGGAGGGTCAGGGATATTCCTGAGCCTACTAAATGTTAGAAAAATAACACTGTCAGTGGTCACTGGAAAATTCTCAAGCAGTTTCAGAATGGAGGCAGAGGCACTGAGGGCTGCGGTAGAAGCAATGCTGACAGGCGAAAGCAATGAAAGCCAGATAGTCCTGTTTACAGATGCCCTGGCCGTAGTCACAGCAATAAAAGCCAGAAAAATACTGAACTTAATGATTTAAGAGCAGTTCTCTGTCATCTATGCCAGCAGTCCGCACCAAAAAGAGTAGTGGTACAGTGGGTTCCATCCCACTAACATCCAAGGAAACGAGAAGGCAGACAGACTGGCAAAAGAAGGTGCAAGACTACCACAACAACATTCAAGTGTGACCTACGAAGAGTCCAAAAGGCTTATTATGGCCAGATACATGGCCAAATGGGCAACATAACATACTGGCTACATAAAAAATGATGCCCATTACCATTTGAACAGAAGAGAGCAGGTCGTGGTCTTCAGACTCCGCACAGGCCACAACAGACTGAGGTACCACCTATTCAATAAACTGAAGATAGGTGGCACTGACTAATGTACTTGTGGTACAGGGAAAATGACCGCTGAACATCTGCTGCAAAACTGCCCGATATTCGAGGACCAGAGAAAGCACATGTGGCCATCACCAGTGGCAACACTAGACAAGCTCTATGGCAGTGTCGACAGCCTCAGGGTGACCGCTGCTTTTCTTTCGAAAAAGTACAGTTTGACGTTTGACAGCGTACGAAGAAGAAGAAGAACGTGTGCAAAATGTCATATTTCTTCGTTCATTATTAGCTGCAAAAAACCATGTAATGCATCATTTTCTGAACGGAAATACATGTATATATATATATATATATATATATATATCACGGCAATACGTGCACACATCTGAAAAATCAACACAGAAGGGCATTAATTTAATCTGCCACAGACGAGTCTTAACAGACGTTTTGAACTATCTGATAACTCAATAGTCTCCTCTTCCATTTGCATGTGTCGTCGCGTCTCCATCCGCGTGCATGCCTATCTCTGTGTTTCTGTCTGTCTTGATCAGTGCCTGCTATTCTTTCATTCTCATTATTGGTTTTACTGGGCAAAGTGCATTTTGTTAAATGACCTTCTCTTTCTAGACTTCATCTTATTCCCTTGTCTCTGATTTCATGAGTTCAACTGTTTTTATGTTCTTTTGTAATCTGCGTTTCTTACTAATTAGTTAGTTCGTTTACTGTCACTTGTTCCGTTAAGCTACGTGGGGAGCTTAATTCGTCTGTCCTGCGCCAAGTGCGTTGCGTCGGTAAATGTAAGCCCGTGTATGTTGCACATTATTTTAATGCCACATGTGCACCTGCCTCGCTGTGGCCACCTTGCCCTGTAGCCAGGTCTACCAGCGTTGTTAAAAGTCAGTGGAAGTTGATGAGGGTGCATGCTCATGAGATGACAAAACTTACTTTCTGCCTGGAAATGTATTCTACACAAGACGTAGTGCCGACCATACTTCGAATGTCGTTGTTCCGCATTCTATCTTTTCTGTTAACACCGATGACCTCCCTCAAACACTTCATTTCACTCGTCGGAATTCTGCTCTCACCCTGAACAGAGACAATGTTTTTCACTGGTAGCGCAGAAATAAAAAAATATTGTTTATCATTAGTTCCTTTGTTGCCAAACCAATGATATGGTGCCTAAGCAGTGGGGACAGCTTATAAGCCACCGAAGATGCTTTCTGACACGTAGTCTCTATTTCCATGTTGATCCGGCAGTCTGTCTAAAAAAATACTGCCTAAATACTTCATCTAATGGGCCTGTTTACAAGAAATATCACCTACACGTGCGTTGAGTGACCCAGGTGTTCATTTGTGACTACGATAATTACATTATATATAATCTCCCTCTTTTGTATTATCTGCATTCTTTTTTTCAGTTTCTGAACGCTTAGTTGACGAGTCTAATCACTCTTTTCTTCTGTGTCTTGACTAATTCTATCCCGTTACACAATGGGATGTATATGTATATCTTATTTGTTAATGCAGGCTCTCTACTTTCTCCACAATCGAGTATCCTACGTAGTTGCCTCTTGCAATGTGGGATTGACTGTTACATTATAACAGTCTTTTGCTTTCGTTTGGGTTGTTGGTAGCACACATGGTCTATTTTCTGTCATTTTCCGCTGTGTATGTCTGTGTAGCATGTTTCACCGTGTATGTCTGTATGTCTGTTCTGTTATGTATGTGTGTATGCAATATTCTGCTGGTATATCTGTAGAACTGTTTTCGCAGTGTTTGTTTGAATGCAACTTTTTCACTGTGAATGTCTGTAGACATGCGTGTGAGACATGGACAGTTACTGTAGACATACATGTGAGACATGGACAGTTACAGCTGACCTTCAACGACGGATACAGGCCTTGGAGATGAGATGATTCCGAAGACTTTTAAACGTCACCTACAAAGATCGAGTTACAAATTAGGAAATACGAGATAGAATTACAACATCAATACGGCCTTTTGAAGACCTCTTGGCAACTGTCAAAAGAAGGAAACTCACTTGGTACGTTCACATATCGAGATCAAATGGTCTTGCAAATATAATCCTCTACAGAAAGGTATATGGCAGACGACCAAAACGCCGTCCCAAAATGAGAAGGGACGACAACATAAAAGAATGGACCAATCTCCGACCAGAGGAGTCAGAGGCAGCAACCGCTGACAGAGAAAGGGTAGCGTGGTATTGCGAGGGTGTCTTCATGTGTGCCCCAACGACCTCACCGGTTACGGGATGACCTGACCTGACCTGATATATGTAGACTAGTTTTCGCTGTGCGTGTCTGTGTGAATTTTTTCAATGCGCATATATGAATGCCATTTTTCGTTGCCTTTGTGATTTTGTTCACTATTTGTTTTTAAGGAACATATGCATTCATTCTCTCTATCTCATCCTTGTTTTCTTGTCCTTTCTCTTATTATTTTTCCTCTTATTCTGTTTCTTCTTCTCCTTGTTCTTTTTCTCCTACCTTTTTTTTTTTAATTCTTCTTCTGCTTTTTCTTCTTCTTTTTCTTCTTCTTTTTCTTTTGCTGCTTCTTGTTCTTCCTCTGCTTCAATGACTTCTTCACTTCTTCTTCTTCTTTTTCTTTTTCATATTTTTCTTCTACTCTTTCTTCTTCTATTTCATCTTCTTCATGTTCTCGATCTTCTTTTTATTCTTATTCTTCTTCTTCTTCATTTAAATCCTCTTCCTCTTCTTTCTTCTTCATTAACTTCTTCTTTTCTTCTTCGTTTTTTTAAATGTGAAACATTTATCCTATTTTGCCCATTTTCCAGAAATATATTACGTATTGTTTTAGAAGCACGTGGCTGAATGATTTCGATGCCTTCCTGCCGACAAGGAGGGCAGAGGTTCGAATCCCCGGTTTGGCATATGCTGTTTTTCTATTGGGGTGAAATAAACAAACATAACCAGCACACGACATAGCGACAGCAGTGGCGAAGCGGCCTATAGTCCTCAGCCTAAAATCCCTTCGACTACCCTAGTAATGTGGGAAAATTCGAAGGACAGTTTTTATTTCATATCCGTGATTAAGATGATGAGCAGCGCATGGGCTGTAGTGGTCAGCGACCCATAGCTGACTGCTAGCGTCAGGGTCAGCGACCCATAGCTGACTGCTAGCGTCAGGGTCAGCGACCCATAGCTGACTGCTAGTGCCAGGGTCAGCGACCCATAGCTGACTGCTAGTGTCAGGGCCAGCGAACCAGAGCTGACTGCTAGTGCCAGGGTCAGCGACCCATAGCTGACTGCTAGTGTCAGGGCCAGCAAACCAGAGCTGACTGCTAGTGCCAGGGTCAGCGAACCAGAGCTGACTGCTAGTGCCAGGTTCAGCGACCCATAGCTGACTGCTAGTGCCAGGGTCAGCGACTCATAGCTAGGCAGCGCATAAGCTGTAGTGGTCAGCGACCCATAGCTGACTGCTAGTGCCAGGGTCAGCGACTCATAGCTAGGCAGCGCATGGGCTGTAGTGGTCAGTGACCCATAGCTGACTGCTAGTGCCAGGGTCAGCGACCCATAGCTGAGCAGCGCATAAACTGTGGTGGTCAGTGACCCATAGCTGACTGCTAGCGTCAGGGTCAGCGACCAATAGCTGAGCAGCGCATACGCTGTAGGGGTCAGCAACCCATAGCTGACTGCTAGCGTCAGGACCAGCGACCCATAGCTGACTGCTAGCGTCAGGGCCAGCGAACCAGAGCTGAGCAGCGCATGAGCTGTAGGGGCCAGCGACCCATAGCTGAGCAGCACATGAGCTGTAGTGGTCAGCGACAAATAGCTGAGCAGTGCATGAGCTGTAGTGATTAGCGACCCATAGCGGACTGCTAGCGTCAGGACTAGCGAACCAGAGCTAAGCAGCGCATGAGCTGTAGTGGTTAGCGACCCATAGCTAACTGCTAGCGTCAGCACCAGCAAAACAGAGCTGCCACGACACTTCTACACCTCCACGCGGTGATCCTGGATAGCAGGCTGCAGCAGGGCAGACTGACTAAGGAGAAGGGATCGAAGAGGGAATGCTAACCCGGTACTCAAACAATGCTTGCTCAAGTCGGATGTGTTGAACCGAAAGGTGCAAATATCGCAGTCAAGCTGTAAACTACGGCACAAAGCATTCTGTTTTCTGGACTACTTTCTGCTACTTAAGCCCCTTCAGGGTTTGGTAGCGGGAGATTTAGAACGAACAATTCCAAGCCAGCCAAGCCATGTTATATTCCTTTCCTCTTTCTTTCTTGCTCTCTCTCTCTCTCTCTCTATTACACTCTCTCTCCGTCTCTCTCTTTGTCACGCCTTTTCTTAATGTTCTCCGTATTCTGTCAATCCTGAGGAAGCCAAGTTGTTGTCTGTATCCAACGTCTGTATTGTTGTCATAATAAATGTCTGTTCAGTGGCAGACAGGTTAGAAAGATTGTCGTTCACACCAGTGGCACACAGTTCGCGTCTTGATGACGGCACATTACGTTCCACAAAGCTGTAAATTGGTAGCTGGTTTAGAGCATCGTTGACATAACATCTTGGAATAGAACTGGTATTCAAATTTACCAAAAAAACCGTAAACCTCAGACAATATACAACGAAGTCTCAAAGTATTTTGTAGTGGCCTTCGCCTTCTCACATAATTTTCTCCATCTCTCACTCTGTCTCGCTCTGTCTCTCCCATCCTCTATCTCAATCGATCTCTTATTTTTATCTTATTCTTCATCTAACTTGGTAATGATTTGTTGTTTCTGCTTCTCTTCAATTTATCATTTTTGATAAATCTGTCTGGATGTCAACGTGTGTACGTTCCTTGTATATTCTCGAGAACAATGTTTATATTCTTCAGACAAGAAAATCAACACGTCTGAGTGGAAGGGTGGCTAGAGAGCTCATCTCGGTTGATTGTCTATATCTTTATGAACATTCTTTCTCTCTCATCACCTCTCTTTTACACGCATCTTTTCTCGCTTTCTCTCACTTTCACACTCACACACTCTCTTTTTCCTATAAAAACACATCCTCTCATTGTCTATCTTTTTCACGCACACATCCATTCGCACCCTCACTCTCACACACACACACACATTCACTCGCTCCATCACTAACACACACACATTCACTTGCTCCATCACTAACACACACACATTCACTTGCTCCATCACTAACACACACACATTCACTTGCTCCATCACTAACACACACATTCACTTGCTCCATCACTAACACACACACATTCACTCGCTCCATCACTAACACACACACATTCACTTGCTCCATCACTAACACACACACATTCACTTGCTCCATCACTAACACACACATTCACTTGCTCCATCACTAACACACACACATTCACTCGCTCCATCACTAACACACACACATTCACTTGCTCCATCACTAACACACACACACATTCACTTGCCCCATCACTAACACACACACATTCACTCGCTCCATCACTAACACACACACATTCACTTGCTCCATCACTAACACACACACACACATTCACTTGCCCCATCACTAACACACACACATTCACTTGCTCCATCACTCACACACACACACACAGACACACATACACAACACACACACACAACACACACACACACACACAACACACATACACACACAACACACACACACACAACACACACACACACAACACACACATACACACAACACACACACACACACAACACACACACAACACACATACACACACAACACACACACAAACAACACACACATACACACAACACACACACAACACACACACACAACACACACACAACACACACACACTCTTGCTCTCTCTCACACACCAATTTTCTTTCTTTTTCAAACACATACGTTCGCTCTCTTCATCACACACCAATTTTCTTGCTTTCTCTCACACCCATTCTCTCTCTCTCGCTCTCTTTTTCTGTCTTACACCCACATTCTCTCGCTCTTGTGTGTTTTGGCTGAAAAGAGTTCTCATTGCCGCGTGAATAGCCGTTGTTTCAGCCCTGAAATTGGTCCAGGTCTCTCCTGTGGGTATGGAGTGATTTTCAATGTCGCCATTGGAAGGTGCGATGTAAATTACAGTTTCCTCTTTTTTTCGCTCTATGAGGCCGATTTCCATCTGTGCACACGTGTGCCCAGGAGTTGTTAGGATATTGGCTCTTGAGTTCGTGCAGAACGTGGCTTTCTCTTTATGTTGCCGACACACGCCTCTCTATAATGAACTTACCCACACCCGCCTCTCTATAGTGAAATTACCCACACCCGTCCTATAATGAGCTTACCCCCATCCTGCTCTCTATAACCAACTTACCCAAAGCTCTCATTATCATGAACTTATCCACACCCGTCTCTCTATAGTGAACTTACCCGCACCTCTCTTTATAATGAACTTACCCACACACCCCTATTTATAATGTACTTACCCACACACCACTATCTATAATGAACTTATCCAAACCTCCCACTATAATGAAATCACCGACACACTAAAGCGATCCAGGAACTGAGTGACAAAAGCAGCATTTCTCAACCGGGATTCCCTGATACCCCTTAGGATTCAGAGAGATATCACTAGGGGTTCGGCAAGAGATGGTGATGCCTAGTCTAGTCATATGTAAATGTATTTTTTAGTTTGATTTCGTATTCGCAATTTTAAGCTCATAGTCAGAACATATTCTAATAAAACTCTTGTATATTATAATAATGTCTTGAAACTGATATATAATTTCGAAGTATCATCGACTCCAACCTGTGTATTTGTGTACCAAAAGACAGCACCGTTTTCATATTAGAAAAGTACATTTTATTATCTAAATTGGCTGAAAGAAATTACATTTATTAACTCATATATTTGTTCATATGGCATTTCACTTGTATGTCTTTTTTTAACATAGACAATAAACGATTGGGTTATTGTGGTAGTTATTATTTTTTTTCGCTCCGTTTAAATGTATTATATATGATATTGGTTTTTCATGTTTATTTTGTGTTTAGTTTAGTTCAGTTTAGTTTAGTTTAGTTCAGTTGAAGAATTCGCGCCATTGTGCAGAGTTTAACCCATAAGGGCTCTGTTCTTTTCCATATTATTTTGGAGAATCTAAGCACAATGCTCCAACTCTGTACCACTAGCTAGGATCCCGTTATATATTGGGTAGATCTGTAACATCATTTTGAAGAATCTCAGAATAATGCTCCAACTCTGTACCACCAGCTAGGATCCCGTTATATATTGGGTAGATCTGTAACATCATTTTGGAGAATCTCAGCACAATGCTCCAACTCTGTACCACCAGCTAGGATCCTGTTATATATTGGGTAGATCTGTAACATCATTTTGGAGAATCTCAGCACAATGCTCCAACTCTGTACCACCAGCTAGGATCCCGTTATATATTGGGTAGATCTGTAACATCATTTTGGAGAATCTCAGCACAATGCTCCAACTCTGTACCACCAGCTAGGATCCCGTTATATATTGGGTAGATCTGTAACATCATTTTGGAGAATCTCAGCACAATGCTCCAACTCTGTACCACCAGCTAGGATCCCGTTATATATTGGGTAGATCTGTAACATCATTTTGGAGAATCTCAGCACAATGCTCCAACTCTGTACCACCAGCTAGGATCCCGTTATATATTGGGTAGATCTGTAACATCATTTTGGAGAATCTCAGCACAATGCTCCAACTCTGTACCACCAGCTAGGATCCTGTTATATATTGGGTAGATCTGTAACATCATTTTGGAGAATCTCAGCACAATGCTCCAACTCTGTACCACCAGCTAGGATCCCGTTATATATTGGGTAGATCTGTAACATCATTTTGGAGAATCTCAGCACAATGCTCCAACTCTATACCACCAGCTAGGATCCCGTTATATATTGGGTAGATCTGTAACATCATTTTGGAGAATCTCAGCACAATGCTCCAACTCTGTACCACCAGCTAGGATCCCGTTATATATTGGGTAGATCTGTAACATCATTTTGGAGAATCTCAGCACAATGCTCCAACTCTGTACCACCAGCTAGGATCCCGTTATATATTGGGTAGATCTGTAACATCATTTTGGAGAATCTCAGCACAATGCTCCAACTCTGTACCACCAGCTAGGATCCCGTTATATATTGGGTAGATCTGTAACATCATTTTGGAGAATCTCAGCACAATGCTCCAACTCTGTACCAACAGCTAGGATCCCGTTATATATTGGGTAGATCTGTAACATCATTTTGAATTTTCCGTGGGCAGAGGCTGTTAAGCTCACGCTTTTCGATTTCCAACTGCCGAAGGATTTTTAATGTGCGCGACACTGAACACGGGCGTCCGATCTCTACTATCCAGAGATCAGGAGAAATACCAGAAAGACCACGTGAAGAAAATTCCGGTCTCCACCCCTAAATTCCAATTTAAATTCCGTTCTTATGTGTGTTTATATGTATTTGGTTAATTAAATATTCCTTGAACAAGCAGAAAACACAAGCAGAACAAGAAAACAAAAAACAATTCAAGATAAACATCATGTATTATTGTGCTAAATATATGTTCTTCCTGAAATTGAAATTTATAAATAAGAAAGAAACATTAATAATGATAAATAATAATGCGTTTGTAGGGTGTTCCTTGAATAAATTAAAGAGAGTATCCCATAGCATTACTGCCATAGAGGTGTGAGGTGTTAGCGATCTCACATTTCAAAGGCACGGCTATATGAGGGCTGTAGCTATCTCCTCTCCCTCGCCGCTTTTACTTCCTGGGCTGAACCGGTGCCCATTTAAGGCTGGGTCGACCCGGGTTCTATTGCGGTCTGAAAAACATCACCGCCTCAACTGGGGAATGAACCCAGGACCACTCAGATGCGAGGCCAATGCGCTAACCACTGCGCTCCGCGGCGTTCCTTGAGACGTGTATATTATTTCAAGGTTGATGTACACCCAGGTGTATAGCCCCGTGTCTCACAGAAAATAGTACAAATGTTCGTCTCGCTCACGGTACTCTATCATTTATCCAACCGCCAATATCAAAGTTTGCAAGGCATTAATGGAAAGAACTGATCACCTGGTCTATCAAAAACGTATGTCCCCTAAACAAACATCTTGAATACATCATCTCAACAGCAGTGTCTGTCTGGTTACTGCTCTGATGTTTTACAAATAACACAGATAGACAAAAACAAATCGATAACAATGCTACGGCCACAAGTCGATCGTCGTGGACAGAGAACAAACTAAAGATATCACAACAAAAAATCAAACCGTGATGTAAAATGAGCGGTTTAAGTTCATCGCAATAGCAGGATGTGCCAGGAAAGTGTGAAACACGGTATGCCAGTTATGAAACAGAGGGTACCAAATAAGATATGGTCAATTTGTTTGCAAACAGACAAAAACAGAGGAAACATGAAACAAATAAAACACACACAAAAACCACAAAAAACCAATGCTAAGAGACATTCATTACAAAGTAATGAATACACAAATTAAATAATATTTAAAAAGGAGATATTTAAAGAAAGAGCAATGGTAGGGGACAGAAAGAATGCGAAAGCCTACGCAAGCGAATATAAGTATTCAAATCATGCGGTTTCACGCAAACTATAAGAACAATCAAACGACCATCATCGAAAGTCCCGATTATCTAAAGAATAGGAGTCGATGCCAATCACGCATGTGTCTATCTTGCATCAGAGTCCAGGACTGTTGAAGTCGTTGCAACAGGAGAGCCGGAGCTATTTGGAAATGACATTTAAGTGTTAATAGAAGCGCATACGGAAATCACTAGAAATATCCCCAATGTATTTCATAATGCAGAAACTGCAAATAATCGTGTAGATTAGCTTTCGAGACGTACAGGTGAACCCCACTTGTTTCTCAAACACTGACTGCAGGAAGGACACACCATGTATCGATAACATAGTGACAAACTACACAGAAGACCTGCAACCTGCCTGAAAGACAATATCATAAAACACTCCTTGCAGGTGACTGCAAGGGATATTCGCCTCGGTGGAGTTACACTGACCATATCACTACATGAACATTCATCGAGGTGCTCTGCGATGCAACTAACTTGTCTGTATTGTAGAATGCAGACTCTACCCGAACCAACTTGTCTGTATTGTAGAATGCAGACTCTACCCCAACCAACTTGTCTGTATTGTAGAATGCAGACGCTACCCCAACCAACTTGTCTGTATTGTAGAATGCAGACTCTACCCCAACAAACTTGTCTGTATTGTAGAATGCAGACTCTACCCCAACCAACTTGTCTGTATTGTAGAATGCAGACTCTACCCCAACCAACTTGTCTGTATTGTAGAATGCAGACTCTACCCCAACCAACTTGTCTGTATTGTAGAATGCAGACTCTACCCAAACGCTGCTGCACAAGGCCGACTTCTCATCTCAGTCGATCTGACGACGATCTGTTCCTCTGATTTGATCAACTCCTGCAACCTGCAAGTTCCTGACGACATTGGAGGACAAAACACTCCCTACAACCATAAGAATGCGACAGACAGCATATTCCAAACAGAAAACGAGCAAAAACTTCCGAAAAGCGAATTGGCAGTTATTTCAAGAAACATCAGAGCGTGTCCTTATAAACACAACCAACAGTGTTGTCACACGTAATTCAGGCTGATCTAATTTGTGTCGACTTCAATTCATCAACACGCACGCACGCACGCACACACACACCCCCCCCCCAGATTTCCCGCCGTTTATAGGTTTGTCTTAACTTCCGTTCTTCAGGAGTGTTTAGGTCCACCACTGCTTCTCTTACCCTGAATATTCCAGAACATTGACTGCCTCTGGTTTCTGTGACGTGTTTCCTATCCATCGCCAACAACATTCTCTTCACCTCTAGTCCCAATGGAATTTCTTCTTCTTCTTCTTCATCTTCGTACGCAATTAGACGTCAACTTGAATTTGTTCGAAGATAGTAGCGATCATCCTGAGGCTGTCAAAACTGTCATAGAGCGTGTCTAGTGTTGGCACTGGTGTTTGCCACATGTGCTTTCTCTGGTCCTCGTATGTTGGGCAATTTTGCAACAGATGCTCAGGGGTCATTTTACCTGTACCACAGGTGCATTCGTCAGTGCCCCCTATTTTCAGTTTATTGAATAGATGGTACCTCAGTCTGTTGTGGCCTATGTTGACTCTGAAGATCACGACCTGCTCTCTTCTGTTCAACTGGTAATAAGCATCATTTGTTGTATAGCCAGTATGCTCGGTTTCCCATTTGGCCATGGATCTGGCCCTAATAAACCTTTTGGACTCTTCGTAGGGATGGAACAAACTGTACCACTACTCTTTTTGGTGCGCATTGCTGGCATAGTTGACAGAGTACTGCTCTTAAATCATTAAGTTCAGTATTTTTCTGGCTTTTTAGTGCTGTAACCACGGAGAGGGCATCTGTAAACAGGACTATCTGGCTTTTATTGCTTTCGCCTTTCCGCATCGCTTCTAGCGCAGCCTTCAATGCCTCTGCCTCCGCTCTGAAATTGCTTGATAATTTTCCAGTTGCCACTGACAGTGTTATTGGCATTTGTCAGGTTCTCTACCATATTTCTATATTAGTGACTTTATGATAGAATTGTTTTCCATCAATTTGGCCAAAGTATCCATTGATGAAAGTTTCGACCTTTCCATTTCTACTTTACTTTGTTCCGCACATCACAGAGCCAAACAGTAGGGCGAACTTGAAATTGGAGTCGAAGATCTGTATTTTTGGCGCTGATGTAATTTGTGTCGATTTCCACAAATTTCCCTTTAGCAAGACAAGCGACTCTCGCCTTTTATATTTTGAATTTGATATCTCTGTCCGCACCTCCGACCTTGTCGATATTACTTCTTCTTCTTCTTCTGCGTTCATTCTTAATCTTCTGCTACCAAGCCCTGAACAGGGCTTTGCAAGTAGCAGGATGTAGTCCGGAGAATGGATTTGCGTTGTGTCGCTAGTTTACAGTTTGACTGCGATATTTGCACCTTTCCGTCCGACACATCCTTCTTCGGCAGAGTCCATATTTCTACCAACATTAATCCAAGAATCTCCCTCTTGCAGTATCGTGTCTGCCAGTACAATCGGATTGTCGTTAGTGGCTTTTATTACTATAATCTGGTTTTTTTCTCTCTGTTTTGGTCTGTTCATACCTAATTTGAGTGATAATTCATGAATTTAATTTGTTCTCTTTCTTGTGTCTTAAGGGAGCCGCGTAGCGCAGTGGTTAGCGCGATAGCTTCGCATCTGAGTGGTCCTGGATTCATTCCCCAGTTGAGGCGGTAATGTTTTCTCAGACCGCAACGGCTCCCAGGTCGACTCAGCCTTAAATGGGTACCGGTTCAGTCAGGGAAGTAAAAGCGGTGAGGGAGAGGAGATGGCTACCACCCTCATATAGCCGAACCTTTGAAATGTAAGAACGCTAACACCTCACACCCCTTCGGTATTAATGCTATGGGTTACTTTTACTTGTGTCTTAATTCACCCCAAACAGAGTTCCTTGGGTGCCGATCATACGTATTTGACAGCTGATGACTGTATAATGACATTCAATTTCGTGTTACGGTGAGAACAGGACGATATTATTAAAGTTTTAATTACAAAAAAGTAAAGACTTAGATTATACAGAAGTGTAAAAAGAAATGTTTATATTCAGTTTTGCGAAGGTTTAGGGTTATGAGTTAAGGTCGGTGCTAGGTTCAAGGTTAAGGTTAGATAACATGATTATTATTACATCGTCTGACAGTATTGATAATGTCATATAGCCGTAGAAAATGGATGCTATTCTACTTATTATGGACCAACATTGACAGATTCACGAAATGCATTGCTAAAACGGCAGTAATAAGCGGAAGCATAAATTCTTCTCAAATCTTCTCAAATCTCGCTGAATGTTTGCCCCTTACTCCCCCCCCCCCCACCCCCCCGAATCTTTCTCCCCTCCCCATACACACACACACATAAAAAGTAGACTATTATGTGACGCCACTACTTCAAATGCAATGCTAACAATAGGTATTTCTCTTGTTTGGGGTGAATTAAGACGCAAGTACCATATTGATTAGCATTTGGTTGGGTTGTGAGACAGAAATGTTATATCCCAGTCTAGAGAACATCAGAATACGTGATATTATTCAGTAATACGATAATAATAGGAAACGTAAAGACGTATAGATAATTGATGATATCAGACACGTCTGCTGCTCAGAAACGATCAATATCTTCTACAACTATCCACACGAGATCGTCCACGTTCGTTAGATACCCATCCACTCCTGTCCTTAACTTAACTTAACTTAACTTAACATCTTTATACTGGTTTAGAAGACTCTGCAGAGTCTGTTTGCAACTAGTTTCATTTACATTTCCTTATGTTTAAAACATAAAAAAAGATAAAAAATAATGACCACCGACAAAACACGATGTCAGCATAAATTTACAGTGTGTGGCGAGGAAATAGGTCAGGTCACGCATTTTGAATATCTGGGCTCTATAATTGACAAAAATGGTGACTGTTAGAAAGAAATCAGAAGCCATGGATATGCAGGGACTGAACCACCTGAATTAATTAGGGCAGAGCACCAATAAAACGACAAAAGTGAAATTCTTGTCTTTTTTTCCAGTCGCAGCATATGACTGCGAATCATGGACAATTACCAAAGCCTCTAGACAAAGAATCGAATCATTCGAGTAAAAATGTTACAGAAAGATCTTCAAAATACACTGGACAGAGAAACAGACTAATATAGACATTCGGCAAGAGTTGAACATAGAAAAGAACTAGGTTATGAAATCCATTTTGGCCAGAAAATGTAGATACTTAAGTCACATCAAGAGACACAACGGTCTTAAGAGAACAGTGATGGAAGATATGGAGCCAGGCAAAAGAAACAGGGGTAGACTAAGAAAACGGTGGCACTAAGATATCCAGGAATGCCAACCAATTCAACGTCAACCTTTTCTCTTCTCTTACCTCACTCTGTTTCATTTGACTCTGTCCTACAGTCACACCCTTTCACAAACTTTCACACGCGCCCTCGAGGTAAAGCCCTTCCATAGCACTTTGGTTGGGCTAGCTTCTGAGGGCGCACAAACCTAGCATAGGTACATACAGATGCACACATGCATCCAAGCACTGGTTTATGCGTCCTGATATCGCCCAATTGACTACGGTCTGGGGTGGAAAATGGCGCGCCTCCGCCAGTAGAAACTAGTGAGGCAAACATCTAAGCAAAAAAAAAAAAAAAAAAATCCAGGAATGCCTGGGTATGACTGTGGCGGAAGCTGGAGTTTTGGCAAGGGATAGAGTTTCTTTCAGAGAGACTGTGATCGGAGCGACGTTCTATAAAGAACATGTTACATGATGATGATGCTCTAAAAGGGTTTGGATTAGAAATAAACGTAAAGAAAACAAAGAATATGATAATTGGGAAGTGACAAGAAACCAGGTATGCAGATACCAACACAAAAGAATTCAACTACTTGAACAGGTACATAGTTTATCCTATCTAGGTCATATAATGGCAGCTGTGAAAAAGACATCAGACAGAGAATAGGTATGGCCAAGATGACATTCGACAACATGTGACACACACTGACATCCAAACAGATAATTCAGAATTTGAAAATGAGAATTGTCAGGTGTTATGTATACCCGGGCACTACTTTATGGCGCTTAAATGTGGACACATAATAACATGTTGGAAAATGTATTGCAGCCTTCGAAATGTGGGTAAATAGAAGATTGGGTCGCATTTCTTGGAAAGAGAAGAAAACAAATGTGGGTATGTAGAAGATTGTGTCGCATTTCTTGGAAAGAGAAGAAAACAAATGTGGAGGTATTGAAAAAGTTGGAGGTGAAAAGAGAATTAATGACCGAAATCAGGGTTAGGCAGTTACGTTATGTTGGTCATACAACAAGAGCTACCTCCTTGTTGAAGACCATACTGGAGGTCAGGGTGGAAGGCAGTCGTTCAAGTGGCAGACAGCATTTTAAATAGGTGGATTACATCAGGACTGGGGAAAAAGCCCCTCAGATTGCACTATTACAGTACACTGGAAATCCATTGCAGTCGACCTTCTATCCGGAGATGGCACTTGAACTGAACAGCTACGCGTTCCAATCTATTCTTAAGTGCATTAACAGTCATGATCGAGGGGAACAAATAAGAAGACATATATCATCTTTAAAAAAATTGCATAAGACAATTAAAGAAGTTTGTTATTGGTGGCAGCAAGCTCTTAATGTATACCGAATTGCTAAAGAAGCAGCTGCATAAACGGATCAAACACTTTCTCAGAATAACACTGACAATATGCGAACCGGCAAAAAATCCTTGATGGGATCGATTCGAGAGCCAAAGCATTGTCGTGATGGATCCCCGACACATGCATCGCAGTTCATTAAGCATTTTTGTTCATAAAATACGGCAATGGACATGCTCAACACGCCTTCCTACTCTTCAGACATTGCTCCCTGCGACTTTTGCCTCTTTCCAAGACTTCAAGTGCCACTCACATCAACGAGATTTTAAGACATAAAAAATCGGGACAAATGCGGCGAAGCGTCTGATGGAGATACCAAAAAATGACTTACAGAAATGCTTTCAGTTATCGAAGCACTCATCAGAGAAATGTATTAACTCAGAGGGGGCCTATTTCGCTGCTGAGAGACGATCAATATCCTCCACAGCCATGAGGACGTCTACCTTCTTTAGATACTCATCTCCGCCAGTCCTTAACTTAACTTAACTTAACTTAACTTAACTTAACTTAACTTAACTTAACGTCTTTATACTCATTTAGAAGAATATGCAGAGTCTGTATACAACCAGTTTCATTTACTTTACCTTGCTCTAAAAGCTATGCGTTTCCAATTTATTCTTAAATGCATTCATTGTTCCTGCCTCCACTACCTCCCATGGCAATGCATTCTAAGCATTCACCACTGTCTGACTAAGAAAATATTTTCTAATATCTAATCTGGACCTCTCTTTAGTCAATTTGTAACTATGCCCTCTTGTTCTTGTGGGTGACTGTATTTAAAAAAACAATTGTTAGTCTAATTTATTCATTCCTCTGATCATCTTATATCATCTTGTCACCACGAATTCTTCAATCTTCTAGACACTAAGCCGGTTTTTCTGAGTCTTTCCTCATAACTGTAATTCTGGAATCCCACATTCAGCTTTGTCGATCTTTTTTGTATTCTTTCCAGCATGTTTATATCACCTCTATGGTAAGGATTATTATTATTATTATATATATATATATATATCCAGTTGGTTATATCCTCATGCTAGGATTTTTGTGGGGTATTTTGTGGTAATTATATTGTGCCAGACCCTGACGCGACGTCCTGAGTTAGCACCTCAGTTTCCCAAGTGAATGAGTGCAGATTCAGTAATGCGACTACAGGCCGCTTGCCACTGCTGTGTGCTGGCTATGTTTGGATATTTCACCCCCCCCCCCCCCCCACAGAAAAACAACATATGCCTTACCGGGGATTCGATCCACTGCCCATCTTGTTGGCAGACAGACATCGAAGTCATTCGGTTATGCGCTCCTCTCAGATTCACTAACCTTTGGATTGTTGTTTCCTGTATTCAAAATAACCGAGGAATCTTGCCTCATGCTACTCAAATACTGCTTTCATCGTCCCATCACAGTAGCCATGTAATTGTTTTCAGTCCTAGGGCTTGTCACAGCCGACGATAATCAGCCTTGTTGTGCTTGCCCTACCCGTGTCTAAGACTCTTGAACCTCTCCTTGTCTCCTCTAAAGCTCAAGTCAAAACAGGAAATGAACTGCCAGTCTGATACCAGGAACAACCGATAGGTTACCACCATCTTGACGTGAAATATCGTGGCCATCTCTCTCTGTCTATCTATCTCTCTCTCTCTCTCTCTCTCTCTCTCTCTATCTATCTCTCTCTTTCTCTCCCTGTTGTCCTATCAAATGATCGTCCAATGTTTGATCCTGCTTTGATAATAAAATTTCATTCCTTATTGCTTTCTTTCGCTTCCTTTTATCATATTTTTTATTATTTCTGTTGCGGGCGTTCAATGATTTTTTATGTCTCATATTCTCTAACAACTTCTTTTAAACTTTTCTTTGGTATTTTCTGTACTATTAGACAAATATCATAACCAAACCGATTTGCATTTGTTGTCGTACTACCTTTTTCTCAGTGCTGGTGGAGTCGACAGGTCATAAAGGCTGATGATTACATGCCACTTCATCCAGAGGAGACTAACGTCTGGTCAGGCAAAATATGCTGATCGAACATGTTAGGTTCAGGGAAAACGTACTGAACAAGTCACCCACCTCCCTTCCATGCATGTTTCACGAAGGTCGTTAAGTCACGAGTTGCAGTAGATTTCTTCACATCTCGAGCGTGCTGATGAAGGTGAACCGCCGTTCTCCAGGCGGTTGTTCTATCATTTGCTTCATCACGCATCCTTCCCTACTTCAGTGATCACGTCTATCCCCCTCCTTGTTAGCCAAGTTGCCAAGAAGAACAGTCCGTTTTCAGGGAAACCTCCGCGGAAGTGAGATGTGGACCTTTACGATTAATGATTTATTGGGCAGTATTGAAACAATTTTGAGAAAGTTTGTCAAAATTAAGGATTTTCATAATTATCCCCGACAGCGCCTCGCAGAACATAACCTAATTAAATTACCACGTGATCCGATCAGCCAATTAAATCCTAGCAGAACCGTCTCATTATCAAAGCAGAGAAATATTGCAGTAGACTTCAGCGTCAATGCACCCGTATGCATGTGTTTGCGTATGCATGTCTGTTTTACAACATTGTTGTTTTTATCTGACTATATTCATTTCCTTATACCTCCCAATCATTTTGATTCACATCTGTATAGACACAAATGAAAAACGGGAAATTTCTCGTAGAACCGACTTGATTTCACATTGGGTCCCCCATATGTTGCCAGTATCTTTAATTGCCGAAAGTGCCCACAAATCGATTCTGAATGCGACACTACAGTAGTCCTTTACCGTCATAAACACTAACCTGTTTAGGCTGTTGCTTCTTCAGAACCCTAAGAAAACTTGCTGTTCACTGTATTTTCATTGCACCCTAAGAGGGAGATTATTTATAAAGATTTATTTAAAAGCCAGAAGGCTATAGTGTGGCCCTAACTTGGTTTATGACGCAACCGGTGACACACGCAGTGATACTGTCAGACTCGCATAGTATGCTCCGATAGAAAGAAAGGTGCATGCTAAGAAGGAAGTGGGCCTATCTTCTGAGCAACTATAGTTTCCAAAGTGTCACATGGATCTACTGCCCGGGACATGATGGCGTCTCTGGCAACGAAAGAGCTGATGCAGTGACGGGACGAGCTGTGGTGAACGACGCGTTGATGACGTGAGATAGGGTTGAGTGATTAGGGAAGTCAAGGACACTCTACAGAATGAATAAGAAACAGACGGTCGCAAAAATACATATGTGCAGAGGATGATAGATTTGGGAGTGACTAAGTTAACTTAACTTAACGTCTTTATACTGGTTTAGAAGACTCTGCATACACAACCAGTTTCATTTACATTACCTTCCTGTAAAAGCTATCCGTATCCAATTTATTCTTAAATGCATTAATTGTCCGTGCCTCAACTACATCATGTGGCAATGCATTCCAAGCAATCACCCCTCTCTGACTAACAAACTATTTCCTAATATCTAATCTGGACATCTATTTAGTTCATGTGCAGCTATGCGTTATTGTTCTTATGGGTGGTTGTATTTTGCAAAAAAATTGTTAAAGCCTAATTTATCCGTTCCTCTGATCATCTTATAAACCTGTATTAAGTCATCTCGAATTCTTCTCTTTTATAGACCCTGTAGGTTGGTTTTTCTGAGTCTTTCCTCATAATTCTGGAATCCCACTATCAGCTTTTTCGCTCTTTTTTGTATTCTTTCCAGCATGTTTATATCCTCTCTGTGACAACGACTCCACCCTTTATTTATGCCCACTCTCTGCCCTGTAGGGCACAGGCGAGAACGCATGTCCTGTCTAGAAAGATCCGAAGACCACGAAATCAACACTTAACTGGGAATCTGAGTATATATACGCTTGGCTGGCTGCTTGAACGGAGAACTGAGCATCTATTGGGATATCACCTGTGTGATGATAATTGTTTCTAGAATTAATAATCAAGGCTAGTCTGCAATTTGCACAATTACTTCCAGCATAATTAACCAGTTATACAAAATGCTTTGATTGTGAGAGTTATCTGATATAAAAGGGGACACGGTTCACGATTTCGTTATAACTTAACTTAACGTCTTTATACTGGTTTAGAAGACCCTGCAGAGTCTGTATACAACCAGTTACATCTACATCACCTTGCTCTAAAAGCTGTGCGCATCCAGTTTATTCTTAAATGCATTAACTGTCCCTGCCCCCACTACCTCCCCTGGCAATGCATTCCAAGCAGACACCTCTCTCTGACTAAAAAAATATTTCCTAATATCTAATCTGGACCTCTCTTTAGTCAGATTGTAACTATGCCCTCGTGTTATTGTGGGTGGCTGTATTTTAAAAAACTTGTTATAGTCTAATTTATCCATTCCTCTGATCATCTTATAAACATGTATTAAGTCACCACGAATTCTTCTCTCTTCGAGACACTGTAGGCCGGTGTTTCTGAGTCGTTCCTCATAACTGTAATTCTGGAATCCCACTATCATCTTTGTCGCTCTTTTTTGTATTCTTTCCAGCATGTTTATATCCCCTCTATGATAAGGACTCCACACCTGTACACAGTTCTCCAATCTAGGTCTAACTAAAGCAGTAGACTTATGGCAGTAGACTTTTTCTTGTCTCTTTCCTACACAGTGTCGAACTGCAATTTGTTTCCAGGGCACAGCTTTTACTGGAAATCCATATATTCTAAACAAAAATGCACATTTATAAGAACACATAATTTACTCATACCTCTATGACGAATGAAATACGATTTTGGCTCATCATGTACTATCATTTAACGGAAGCACTATACAATGTGTTGGTATGTACAATCGACAGCAATGGCTCCTATTGAAATATCCAAGAAAACGTGTGTTTTTATAAATCCCTTTGACCTACACAATATTTCTGCATAACACTGTGTAATGACAATAGGAACACATGTACAAATTCAAGTTTATAGGTTAAATAATTCTAATCGCGCGTTTTTCTGAAAGCCCTCTTCTACACGATTTCAGTGTGGCAATTATCCTATTCATGTCTCTGTCGCCCACAGTGCAAACTTGCAATCATCTCGAGCAACAAGGAGATGTTCAGAGAATCCTAGACTCGAGAAATCTTATGAAATAATATGACTGCTCTGGAACAGTTTGCCAAGTGACGGCTGACAGCACCAGCTGTCTAGAAAGAGCGCGAAACTTGATATAACGATGGTAACCTTGACATTGATTGATTTTATTTGTAGATTTACCTGAAACAATGTTATTGATTAGATCGAAATTCTAACCCCTAGAATCCATACTTCTCAGAAACAGTTTTCCTAATTGAATGTAATTTGTTAGAGAACTAATGCATTTGGAGAGATGGGAGTCACAGGCAAGCTCAGGAATTGGGTTGTAACGTGTTTATGAAGGTGAGGCTCTGGATGGGAAAGGCAAATCTTATTGGTTGGCGATTTGTACATGTCAAAGGCGAAAACACTCCCAGTGGCCATGCCCAGGTCTTTTAGCAGAGCGGAGAGAAAAGGCCTACTGCATCACTATGAACGTCGTAAAGGGTCGCTAAAGACAGTTGCGCATGCTGCTAGTAAGCTCATTGCGTAAGTTTAATTGTTACAGAAATAACTACTGTAAAAGCTCGCAAATTGTTTTCACACATTTCCTAAATGAGACAAATTGAAGTAGTGGCTGTATACTTCGGATGGAGTGGGACAAAAATGATGAAGATATGCGAGGTAGGCCTCGTTCAACTACTGACTGCCCTAATTCTGTCGGTTATATCTGGGCGTGTTTGACATTTTTATTCTAGTTTTTACTTTAATAGGTTATATATATCCATCTCAATGACTGATTTTAGAAGCTACAAGTTACACAGAGAGCAATGGGAAGACGCGTCCTCTGGATTTTGATCAGAGATCGAATCAACAATGCTGAAATTAGAGAAAGCACTCTATTTCTAGACGTCATGGAGGCTGCATTGTCTCGTTTATACCACTGGGCTGGCCAGGTGGTACACATATCAGGTGTCAAATGGACACCCAGAACGACGTTTTGGTGACCAGATGATAATACACTAGCACGCGGTACGCCTAACCCATACGATGGCGAGATGGTCTGCTGGGAGACTTAGGTCCGAAACGGTACACACAGCGGAAGATCGGACTGCACACAGGACATTGTTGACTACCTCGCATCCGGAACACATACCGGACTGAAATCGAACATATTATATTGTATTGTATTGGCTTGGCTTGGCTTCGTTCGTTCTCAATTTCCCACTACCAAACCCTGAAAGGGCTTAAGTAGCAGAAAGTAACCCAGAGAACAGAATCCGCTGTGACGTAGTTTACAGCTTGACTGCGATATTTGCACCTTTCGGTCCAACACATCCGAATTCAGCAAGTATTTTTTTATTACCGGGTTAGCATTCCCTCTTCGATCCCTTCTCCTTAGCTAGTCTGCTTTGCTGCAGCCTGTTATCCATGATCATCGCGTGGAGGTGTAGAAGGGTCGGCAGCTCTGGTTCGCTGGCCCTGACGCTAGCAGTCAGCTATGGGTCGCTGACCACTGCAGCTCATTTGCTGCTCAGCATATTGATCCTGCTCAGCATTGTATAGGACTGATTTTTTGATTTTTTAAACTATGGTTTATCTACTGGTCGAGTTGTTTGGGTGTGGGTCTTGTGACCACGAAAACGTGCAGGCGTTAAAATCCTTTTTTTTGCCTTAGTCTTAGTCTTAGTCTTACTCTGTACTTCTCCAGGGGCTTACTTTTCTGTGGAGGTGCTCTGGTGTGAGCTGGATGTAGTCGAGGGAAGGATTTCCTACTTAGTGGACTAGCTTCGAGCAGCTTATTACTCCTCTGCTGTGGGAGAAGTTCCGCGGAATGTGATTAACACATTTTTGAGTCCATCTTAATAGACTCAAACACTAGAGCAAAATAGACCCACATCTTGTTAGGCGCCATCTATGCTGCTCTTAAGAAACCACTTCCCCATGTCCGGTTGATGCCATGTCACACAGTTAGTCGCAACTTATGGCATGCTCCCTGTGGGACAGTGGTGCTATTCTTGTCCTCCGTATACACAAAGATCTCGGATGACCACTCAGGACTTTGTTAGGTGTACGTTACATTCGAAAGGAGATGAAATACAATTTTATCTACAATATATTCGTGCCAACACTCTGTTATCAGTGACAAACAAGGACATTAACAAAGAGGAGAGGAGATTCCGACCTGTGAGATGAGATGCTTGAGAAAAACCATCCGCGTCAATGGGAGGGACATAATGTTGACATCAGATAAACTGTAGAAACAAACCATGAATCGAAAACATGGATCGAGAAAATATCAAGTGTTTCGGCGACCTATTGCGAATGAAACCTTCCAGCCTACACCTGCGCGCTTATAACGTACTGCAATAGTCAAGCGTGAAAGACCGAGAACCATTTGGACAGGAAATGGTATGGGACATCCTGAAGCGTCTTGGGATGTCGAGTACAACTGCGATGAGCTTCGCACTAAACACCTATGGCTTACAATGAGACCTCACGACACAAGGTCACAAGACGCGAGAACCAGATAGAGATAGATATATACGAAACGTGTTCAAATGAAACCGGACCAAACGAGTGCGCATGATGACGTCACTTCCGGTTAAACAGCACATAGCAGCCATCAAGCTTGCAAAATGTAAGTATCCTCCAACTCATAGTTTCCGTTGAAAACAGGACGGGTTTGATGAGGAATCCGTCAAGAGTTGAGCAGCATTAGTTAAAATATTACAACTAGCATTTTCGAATATAAATTTGTCTTAAGGAATGGTGTTAGTCCTTCGTTAACATGCAAACAAAGAATCTATCTATCTTCAGTCCACTTATGTTGTTAGACGACTTGGTTAGGTGTGACCTCCTTTGTTTCATATTTTTGGCAGGCGAAAATCCATTGGGGACTTGCCAGGTCAATCCCAGCATCTGCTAGCACCTGGAATATACGATCGCTTATTTTTAAGACTGGTGGAGGTGAAAGCGTCAATTAGAGCACGGTAGACTCGCAGCCTGTCAGGCGCCATCGATGCCTCTCAGCTCACAACGTAAGCAAGACCTGATGTTATAGCCACACAGTCCTATTTTTGTGACATATTCTCTGTGGGTCGAATATTTCTAGAACAATTTTAGTAGAGTATTAACTTGAGTTTTGTCCGAGCTGAGACAGTTAGACTTTTCCTATTTCCACCTGCTGAGGGATTTTTTACGTGCGCGCCACTGAACACGGGTGTCGATCTCATTACTCAGAGACCATGGGAAATATTTACCGTATGATCCATGAGAAAAAAATCCCGGTCTACACTGTGATTTGAACCCGTCACCTCCAAACCCTAGGCAAACACCTTACCTAGATACAAAGGATAATAATCATAACGTAGCAGTGCGTGATGAGGATTGAAGACCTATGGGAAATGATCTAACCACAGTCACCAGAACAACACATCAAGGTAGGAAAATAGTACTGGAAAGGACATTCGATACGGAAGAACGGCCGAAAATAGCCAGGCAGGCTCTTACATGGAATAGAGAGAGAGAGAGAGAGAGAGAGAGAGAGAGAGAGAGAGAGAGAGAGAGAGAGAGAGAGAGAGAAAGAGAGAGAGAGAGGCAGACCAAAACATACACGTATAAGAGAATGTGAAAACGAGCTA
Organism: Ariolimax columbianus; assembly: GCA_036924085.1. Lineage (NCBI taxonomy): Eukaryota > Metazoa > Mollusca > Gastropoda > Stylommatophora > Arionidae > Ariolimax > Ariolimax columbianus. Next base: position 43,274,761 of record JAVGWX010000019.1, read on the forward strand.
CGATTTAATGATTACACCTGAGAGAGACAGAAAGAGCAGCCACGGGCCATATATGCTCGCGGGATGTTGTAGTGATTACACCTGTGAGAGACAGAGAGAGCAACCAATGACCATGTGTTCTCGCGGGATGTTGTAGTGATTACACCTGTGAGAGACAGAGAGAGCAACCAATGACCATGTGTTCTCGCGGGATGTTGTAGTGATTACACCTGTGAGAGACAGAGAGAGCAACCAATGACCATGTGTTCTCGCGGGATGTTGTAGTGATTACACCTGTGAGAGACAGAGAGAGCAACCAATGACCATGTGTTCTCGCGGGATGTTGTAGTGATTACACCTGTGAGAGACAGAGAGAGCAACCAATGACCATGTGTTCTCGCGGGATGTTGTAGTGATTACACCTGTGAGAGACAGAGAGAGCAACCAATGACCATGTGTTCTCGCGGGATGTTGTAGTGATTACACCTGTGAGAGACAGAGAGAGCAACCAATGACCATGTGTTCTCGCGGGATGTTGTCAGTGATCTCTGCACTTAGAGGAGTGAGGGGAGTTTATAGATGACTGAATGGTTTTAGTCTAGAGATACCACAGTTAAGGCGATAGTAATGGGGCAGAATGTGTCCACACTGGTGTGTTATAATGAAAGATTACCACAGAGCCATCATAACTCTAGACAGGGCATGCAGAAAGTGATAGATCAGGAAAACAGGGCTCGAGGTTAACCAACTGATAAGTGATAACCCTCGAGAAATTGATGCAGCCCTGGCCGTCGATTGATCGATCCAACGCAGCAGAAAGGAGGACCAAAAGAGATTCTTCTCTGAACGGTCATCAGAGAGGGATAAACTATGGGTCATAAACAACGTACATGAGCTTTGACAAATAACCACACACGTGTTTCTGCCTTTGCCACGTGTTTGGTGTTCAACAAGACATACACACACACACACCCACACACACACGCACGCACGCACACGTAGACACACACGCACGCCCGCACATTCATACAAGCACATACAAGCACGCAGGTATGCACACACACTCATGCATGCACATACACGCACGCACGCAAGCACACACACGCACGCATGCACACTTACACACACTTGCACTTAAACACACACACATATATGGGAACTTTCACACGCGCCTACAGGGCGAAACCCTTCCATTGCACTTTGTTTGGGGTTTCTTCTGAGATGCCGGAAAACTAGCATAGGTACATCGAGACGCACACATACATTCAAGCACTGGTTTATACTGGAATATGCGCGCCCCCGCCAGTAGAAACTAGTGAGATAAACATGTAAAATGATAAACAATTAAAAATACTTTGTGGCGAAGTGGTCAAGCCGTTTGTCTAGTGTTCAGTCGGTCGGGGTTTGAATTCGAGCTGTAACCGTCGATTCATGATGGCAATGTTTCTTGAGATTCCTTGGTTCATCATCGCTCGAGCTACGGAGATAGTGCTTTGTGCGATGCTCTCAGCAGACGGGGATACTGTTCTGCGGAGAGAGACCGAGCCATATATATATATATATATATGTGTGTGTGTACAAGTCTTTATATCAAAAGCCACAAGTAAGAAGAATTGTAGTAAATTCTGAAGAATTTCAAATTAGATCCAAAGTTCGACAAAGTTGTGTATTATCACCTTTATATGTAAAAACAAGACAACATTAGTGAGGTAAACAACCTCAGTGATTAATTAAATGAACTCCTCTTTGCAGATGACCAAGCCCTAATATGAACATCAGAAAAACAACTGTAGGAAATTATCAACAATCTTAATGAGGCCCGTACGGGTTACAGTATAAAAATCAGCAAAGAGAAAACCGAGGTTATGACGAAAGGAAATATAAAGAACAATTTTCATGCAAAACCAACAAGTAAAACAGATAAAAAAATTCACGTACCTGGGTAACATAATCTCAGGCGACACCGAAAAGCAAAATATATTTGATATAGTCGAATCACTGGGTAAACGTCCCAGATTTTACAATAAATGCACGTAACAATGGAAAAATAAAGAGCGATATACAACATGATATTCCTAACCACATTGTGCTATCAGTGCCAAATCTGGACATTGATAAACAAAGATAAAATGGACATTGACAAACAATGATAAAAGGCTCACCACAACAACAAAGATGAAATGCATGCTCAAAATGCTTAGAGTAACAATAATTGATATAATCAGAAACGCTGATATTAGGAAACAATTGGTTGCAACACCAGTACAAGACCTCATTAATAGACAACAAACCAAATGGTTCAGTCACGTGAAACGACAAATACCAAATTGTATCCCCCAGAAAGCAATGATGCAACATTACATAGTCTTCTCTCATAACTCAACCAGAATCAGTGCTCTTTTATTTGCCGCCGTCAGGTCATCATTAGGTATTCCATTGTGCAGGATTCTTGCATCCTAGGACATTTAATCAGGTGTTCCGGGTCTGCACGGCCCCACATTTGCCATCATTAGGTATTCCATTGTGCAGGATTCTTGCATCCTAGGACATTTAATCAGGTGTTCCGGGTCTGCACGGCCCCACATTTGCCATCATTAGGTATTCCATTGTGCAGGATTCTTTCATCCTAGGACATTTAATCAGGTGTTCCGGGTCTGCACGGCCCCACATTTGCCATCATTAGGTATTCCATTGTGCAGGATTCTTGCATCCTAGGACATTTAATCAGGTTTTCCGGTTCTGCACGGCCCCACATTTGCATCATTAGGTCTTCCATTGTACATGATTCTTGCATCCTAGGACATTTAATCAGGTGTTCCGGGTCTGCATGGCCCCACATTTGCATCATTAGGTCTTCCATTGTACATGATTCTTGCATCCTAGGACATTTAATCAGGTGTTCAGGGTCCTAGACGGCCCCACATTTGCAATATACATTTTCTGCATTACCCCAATTTTTATGGTTAGACCCACACCTGTACACACCTGTTCTTAACCTGTTCAGAGACCTCCAGGTAGTATATGGCATATTATATCCTGGTGCAGGTTCTTCTTTGACTCAATCTAACCTTCACCAATTTTTTTGACTCCATTGTTCTATGCGGTTTCTCTCGGGGCTCTGTTCTGAGGGCTGTATAGTCAGAAGGTAACATTTTCTTGATTTCAGTCGAATTCTTTCTGCTGTATGTCCCAAAAGACAGTGTATCTGAACACATAACTGCTTTTGTCTCTCAACTTCAGCAATGCTATACAGTTATAACGCATACATGACCAATATGGACATCAGAAATAACAGAAGGAGCTGAGCTTTCCATGTACAAATCCTATACTAGGGCCCGGTCAAGAAACCCCTCCATAACGTGACGCTGAAAAGCACAATGAGGACAAAAAGAAAAAGGAAATTGATTCATGTGTATAAGTGTATGTGTTTGTGTGTGCATGTGTGAAGTTTTCATTACATGCAAAGGTGTCTTCTATTTGAAATTAAAACTACCTTGCACCATTTTTCTTATATTTAAAAAAAAAACGAATCCTGTAACCTTTCAGGAATGAACGCATTATTTCTGCACAATCTCAATATCGTCTGCACTATTTCCTGCCACGCCGCAGTATCGCATTTATAGTTAATCTTATTAAATTAAAAAGTCAAATAAAATATGTTTTTCGTTTCTTCCACTTCAATGTTTAACCAGTTTGTCTTTTAATTTCTAAATAGGAATCCGTGTCTATTAGTGTGTACATGTATGTGCATTTATGTCTACTAAATGAATTCCCACCCCACCCATTAAATACGCACATGTCCATGGGTCGTTCTAGTTAGTGTTAGATTCTTGATCCTGTACACGATAAAGAGGGTATTGGAAACATCTGAAAATAGTCCTAAACCAGTTACTGTAAACCTTAAATAGAATATTTAATAAAAGTGAAAGTTGTCCCAAACCAGTTACTGTAAACGTTAAATATAATATTTAATACAAGTGAAAGTAGTCCCAAACCAGTTACTGTATATGATAAAGAGGATATTTGACACAAGTGAAAGTAGTCCCAAACCAGTTACTGTAAACGTTAAATATAATATTTAATACAAGTGAAAGTAGTCCCAAACCAGTTACTGTATATGATAAAGAGGATATTTGACACAAGTGAAAGTAGTCCCAAACCAGTTACTGTAAACGATAAAGAGGATATTTGATACAGGTGAAAGTAGTTCCAAACCAGTTACTGTAAACATTAAACTGGATAATCAATAAGAATAAAAAGTAGTCCGTCATCAGCTACCCCCACCGGCATCAAGAGGTTGCGCCGTTCATGTACTGCAGTGGCCAGCGACTCATGGCTGACTGCTAGCGTCAGGGACAGCAAACCAGAGCTGGCAAGATCCTTCTACACCACCACGCGGTGATCCTGACTGAAACAGGGCAGACTGACTAAGGAGAAAGGATCGAAATGGAAGGCTAACCCGGTAATAAAAAATGTCTGTTTAAGTCAGATGTGTCGGACCGACATTTTCAAATATCGCATTCAAGCTGTAAACTAACGACATAAGGCAATGTGTTATCCGAACTACATCCTGCTACTTACAAAGCCCTGTTGGCAGCGGGAGATTGACAATGAACGCAGAAGAATATGGCTAAGTAATGGGAGATTGATAACAAACCCAGAAGAATAAGTTATCACAGACCGAATATCGATTTTGGGACCTCTAGACCTCAGCTTGCTCAGGAGAGGTTACCATATCCACCGTTATATGCCTTATTGTCCTTTGTTCTGACCGTAAAGTACCAATTTACAGCTAGATTATAATACGACATGGGGAGTACTCTAACATTTTTATCCTAGCCGGAAACCGCTCCAAGTGGTCTCACACATGTACGCTTTGGTGAGTTGGGGTAGGTTGGGGAAGGAGGGGGTAAGATGAGTGTTTAGTGTGTGTGTGTGTGTATGTGTGCGTATGTGTGCGTATGTGTGCGTATGTGTGCGTATGTGTGTGTGTGTATGTGTGTGTATTTGTGTGTGTATGTGTGTGTATGTATGTGTAAGTGTATGTGTGTGTATGTGTGTGTACATATGTGTATGTGTGTATGTGTGTGTGTTTATTTGTGTATTCTTGGAGGTTGGTCGTTAGGACACCACATCTAACTACATCATCTACATTTGCCATTTGTGTTTGTGCCTTGACAGTGGTTCTGTTTCTCTGGGAATGTTTTCGCTGATCTATGAATATTATCTGTCCAGAACGTCTAAGTATTTCTTTCTTCTCTCGTTCCCGAAACTGTTCCTTCGATTCAAGTGCTGGACAGACTGCTCAATCTTGGCAAATGACCTTTCCGTTGGAATTTGGACGCTTCCGCAGCCCTTATTTTTATATGGGCTGTTAATCTGTTGGGTTGTGTTAGGGGCCGCTGTCGTCGAGAAACAAGGCACTCGCTTATCAAAGCGATGAACAGAAATGTCATTGGTTCGAGTCCCGCAGGTTTCAAGCGACCATTTTGTTCCACCAGTCGACTTGACTAATGTCTTGCCACTGACCCAAGGTAGTTTAAGACCAGAGAGTGAAGTTGATGATCAGAGCAGCTTCTTTCTCACTATAATCCAAATGCAGCGCAAGCTACATCATCAAAACGATAACTATCTGCTGATGCCGCAATCAGCGCTTGCAATGGGCAACTTACGTTTTTGTGTACATTATGTCGATGTTTGAGATTAGATCCTATTATGCCGATGTTTGAGATAAGATCCTATTATGTCGATGTTTGAGATTAGATCCTATTATGTCAATGTTTGAGATTAGATCCTATTATGTCGATGTTTGTGATTAGATCCTGTTATGCTATTACTGTTTAAAACATTTATTTTTGTTGCTTAGGCTGTCAATGCAATTCTACTAATGTTCTAAATGTGTTGCTGTTTAGTATGAAGAAGTTAAGACACTTAATTGGAGATTGATGTGACCTTTAGTTCTTCACTATGTGGTCACCCTGCAACACGATACACTTCTCCCATTTATTCTTCCCCTTGCAGATGCCACGGGTGTGAAACTTCTCCGTCTGGGCCCGTAACCACGTCTCCAGCTCTGTAGTCTTAGATTAGATAGCAGAACATGGTGCCAAATACAGATGTGTTAGCGCGTCATGTCTACACACCAGGACATGTGCAGCACAGATGACATGGGCTAGCCATGGGGTACTTAACATCTGCCAAAAGAGCTGCTCTATGGGGAACTCAAAAATGGCAAGAGAGCAAGTGGTGGGCATCGACAAAGGTACAATGACGCACTTTAGAGATCACTGATCCAGTGCGGTATTGACCTCGATGACTGGGAAAGATTCGCCACCAGCCGCACAGACTGGCGCAGCACTATTGTTGATGTTGTTCAGAGACATAAGGCATCAAGAATAGATGAAGCTGTCCAGAGACGATCGCTCGCAAGTCAACTCACACCAACACTTCTTAAAGCCCTGTGAAAGGAGGTGTCTTATTTCCCTGTACAAAGTTCAACAGACAATTCGAGCCTCAGATTGGCTTATCTAGCCATCTTCGAACTCATGCGAAAAGCGAATGATGACAAACTGGTCCTCATCGATTACAATGGACGAACAAACAATCAAGTCTTTGACGTCAGAAAAACGTGTTAGTATGACATTGTACACCATCCACCATACTCACAGAACATGGCACCTAGTGAGTTCTTCCTTTTCCCAAATATACGTAATTTGCTTCATGGGCGTCGTTTTTCTGACGTTCGGGACTTGATTTCCGAGCTGGAAACGTGTTTCTGGGCCCAAATGGAATTTTTCCAATAAGGGCAATAACAAAAACAATGCATTTGATGTATTCATTAATCTTGCATCTACAAACGTTTTTTGATGAGAAGGTACCAGATGGACTAGTTATAAAGCTCATATTCTGGTGACATGGGTTCGAATCCAAATCACGTCTAGTATTGAAATGAAATGCTATCCACCTCTCTGCTCGCTGGCAGCAGGAGTCTTTACTGCTCATCCCAGAAACCCATCATTTGACAACAGTACTGGGGAACAACCAAACACTAAGTTTGTAATGGGTTCTATTTTTGGATTACTGTTTTTTTTCTCGCGATGAAAGCGTTGTTTTTGTCCAGTTTGACAATACAGACAATTTTTGTGGTTGTAATTATGGCGTTTTGCTTATAAAATAAGTGGTTCACAAGCCTGGACATTTGTCCAGCTGGGAACGTTTAAACGTAGCGCACTGCAGCCCGGAATTCCTCCCTACTCTCAGTGATCATGCGCTTGTTATGCTGCAATTAAACATCATCAGAAGCGTGTTCTGCCTTGATAACACAGAGAACAGAAACAATTCACACATCAAAGCTTGAAAGGACCAAAACTGAGACAAAATAAAGTGTCTCCTTTAATCCTAGATTCGTATTTCATATAGTCTTTTGTTCTCTCTTTATATAACTTCTTCAATGGAGTCATCATTTCTTATTAAATATATTAGCGTTTCTAAAAAAGAGGATACAACATTCTAAAGTTGTAGTAGTAGAAGTAGTAGTTGTTGTTGTTGCTAGTGTAGTAGTAGTAGTAGCAGTAGTGATAGTGGTAAAAGTAATTCTAGTAGTTGAAGTAGTAGTAGTAAAAGTAATAGTGATGGTAGAAGTAATAGTAGTAATTTGTAGTAGTAGTTGTAGTAGTGGCAGAAGCAGCAGCTATAGTAGATGTAATAGTAGTAGTGGCATCAATAGCAGTATTTGAAGTAGTTCAAGTAGCAGTTGAAGTAGTAGTAGTAGTTGTTGTTGTAGTAGTAGCAGCAATAGGAGTAGCAACAACTGTGGCAACATAAGAAATATTATAAGTAGTAATTGTAAGCAGTGTTTGTAGTACTGCGGTATAAGTACATATAGTAGTATGACTAGTCAGAGTAATAGTAGTAGTAATACTAATATCAACAATAATAGCAATAGTAGCAAAAGCATCAGCAGCAGCGGCAGTAGTGGAAATAGTAGTACTAGTACTACTACTACTAGTAGCAGTAATAGTAGTAGTAAAAGTAGTAGTAGTAGTAGTAGCAGTAGTAATATTATAAGTAATATCAGCAGTATTATTAGTAGCAGTATAGAAGTAATAGTAGTAGTAGTAGAATGAGCAGAAGTAGTAGCAATGGTAGTAATAGTGGAAGTAGTAGTTGTAGCAGTTGTAATAGTAGTAGTTGCCCCATCAGAATCAGTAGTAATAGTAATAGTAGTATTAGTTGTAGTAGCCGATGTAGTAAAAGCAATATCGGGTATTGTTATTTTTATTATTATTATTATTATTAGTAGTAGTAGTAGTAGTACTAGTAGTAGTAGTAGTAAAATAGTAATGGCGCTAGCAATATTAGTAGTAGAAGCAGTAGTAGTAGTAGTAGTGGTAGTTGTTGTAGTAGTAGTGGTAGTAGTAGTAGTAATAATATTTGTAGTGCTATATGTTGTCATGTTTTAACCGAAACTATTATAAAACGCCAGAGAAGTTCAACTACATTAATGTGTGTTAACATGTGGCAGGTTATTGCGACCTGGCACCTACGTTTTCTGAAAACTTAATTCGGTTAATCTTCACAAACTGAAACTTTATAATTTCTCAAAGTTTTTGTTCTTAACCTTGAAAATCTTGAGAACGATTGCAAATAAAGATATTAATGAAGACCTTTAAATAGTTTTGTTTATGTAGAATTTAAATCGCAGAAAAAGTGTAAAAACATTTGTAAAGGTGTAATTGTGTCACCTGTCAGAGTGGTCTGGAGGACATAAGAAGACGTGTTGAGGAGATCAGGTCCATTCATGATAACAATTTATGTACAATGTGTGTGTATATGTGTTGGTGTGTATGTGTGTATATGTGTTGGTGTGTGTGTGTGGGTGTGTGTGTATATATGTATGTGTATGTGTGAATGTATGTTGGTGGTTTGGTGGGTGGGTATTAGATGGGTTATGGGTGGGTGGATGGTTGTATGGGTGTGTGAATGAGTGTATACGTAATGTATGTTATGTTATGTTATGCATGTTATGTTATGTATGTTATATATGTTATGTTACGCTTATGTTATGTAAGTTATGTATGGTATGTATGTTATATATGTTACGTATGTTATGTATGCTATGTTATGTAATGTTATCTGTATTGTGTTTTATATATATATATACATATATATATATATATATATATATATATATATATATATATATATATATATACCTATAACATAATATACATAACATGCATACTATAACATAACATTCATAATATATATTTATTATATTATGGATGTTATGTTATAGTATGCATGTTATGTAAATTATGTTATGGGTCTTATATATGTTATGTATGTTATTCTGTGCTATGTTATGTATGTAATGTATGTTATCTTATGTATGTTTTGTTATGTTATGTTATGTATGTTATGGTATGTATGGTTATGTTATGTTATGTGTGTTATGTTATGTATGTTATGTTATGTATGTTTGTATATGTGTATGTATGTATATATGTTTGTATGTATGTATGTATGTTTGTATGTATGTATGTTGTTATAGCCGCGGGTAGGGTTGACGATGATTTCTCAACACCAACGAAACGCTCCGATAACGTGCGTCTTATAAAACTTCTGATCTGACAACAAAGTCCATCTCCTGGTCTTCGCGCGGCATAACTGTTTTGACTAACTGAAGAAATTCGGAATGTGAGCCATTGGCTCCTTAAACTCAATATTGTCATACAGATGGAATTCGAAAGCCTAGATAGGCAGCTCATCTAGGAGAACGAAAACTCTTGACTTCAAACCATCTGAAGCCTTGCATGTAAGATACTGGCGTATCTTGTCGGGTTTTGCATGTATATATGTATTTCTGAATGTATGTATGTATGTAAGCATGCATGTATGTATTTCTGAATGTATGTATGTATGTAAGCATGTATGTATGTACGTATTTCTGCATGTATGTATGTATGCATGTAAGCATGTATGTATGTATGTATTTCTGAATGCATGTATGTATGTATGTATATAAGCATGCATGTATATATGTCTTTCGGAATGTATGTATGTATGTATGTAAGCATGCATGTATGTATTTCTGAATGTATGTATGTAAGCATGTATGTATGTATGCATTTCTGCATGCATGTATGTATGTATGCATGTAAGCATGTATGTATGTATGTATTTCTGAATGTATGTATGTATGTATGTAAGCATGCATGCATGTATGTATTTCTGAATGTATGTATGTATGTATTTATGAATGTATGTATGTATGATTGTATGCATGTATGTATGTATGTATGTATTTATGAATACATGTATTTATGTATGTATGTATGTAAGCATGAATGTATATATATGTGTAAGCATGTATGTATGAATGTATATATGTACGTATGCACATGTGTGTGTGTGCGCGCGCTTGTGTGTGTGTTCAGTGTGTGTATTGATCTCTGTAGCGTTGTTTTCGTCTACCTGACGAGCATCTAGCTGTTCTCAAGTAAATGAACTACTTCGAGATGCCGCTATTGTGCATGCAAACGACATGTCCACTCTATCTTTTCTGCGCTGTTTGCAGAAGCGAATGGAAGTTCTAAATGTTTGATTTGCTTAACTAGATGCTATGTCTTGCCATCTGATTCCAAGCAGCCTTCGCAGGCAGCTCAAATGGTCTGGCGTGTCTGTCATACACTGTCCATGTTTTGCAAGCATGCAACATAGTGGTTAACTCTACCGGGCTATACAATTGTATCTTTTGGAGACTTGTGATGCATTGTCGGTTCAAACAGTTGCTGGCAGTCACTCATACGCAGAGCTTGCAAATCTGATGTTGATTTCGATGTTAAAATTCGATTCTCTTGAAAGGGTTCTGCCTAGTTAGGTGCCGGTATCAACTGACTGGAGAGGGTGGTCATATATGGTGATACTTAGTCAGATGTACGGCTCTAGAAGAACAGACTGAACGAGCAGCTCAGTTTTGCTAGTGTTGATTCTGAGACCAAAATTACTGCAGGCCACCGAAAACTACGTAATGGTGGACTGCATATTTGAATCTGAGCAGATGGTAATGTCGCAGTTGTCAACGAACAGGAGATCTGGAAGACAGCGTGGACTAGTGGTTAAGTGACACGGCTCACAATCTGAAGGTGCTGGGTTTGGTTCCCATCATATCATCGGCCGTTACGCCAGGGAAGCAAGCCTTTAGAAAATTCAGGAGGAAGCAGACTCTTACATAAAATGCGTTCCGAAGTCGGATTCACTGGGCCGACAGGCGCAACATATAAACATAGTGCAAAGCAATTGGCCTTGGGTAATAGAGAAATATATCGAAAAAAAAAAGAAAAGAAAAAAAGAACAGGAGATCCAAAATGATCGCATTATTCACCTTGGTGTAAGACCAGGCGTCTCCGATCTGACCTTGCATCCCGTACTTGATACGAGTGCAATAACAGCGCAATGTAGATTATCAGGACCCAGAGAGCTTCTCTTTGGTCTGTACAAGTAGGGCCAGTCCTGTAGGACATGTTCTGGTGTATTGGGTTCTCCGCAATGTGGCGGTGTCTCTGAGACACATTCTGTGAAGGTGGGACTTGAGTCTGCTGCCCCGTTCTGAGTCTGAAGAAATTTGTCAGCCCGTCACTGCTACGTTTTTTCATGCTGCTATTTTCTAGTTTGTATTCTTTGTGCTGGTCTCTATATTCCGTTTTCATAGTGTTTGCTTTATTTTTTATCTTTTTGAATGACGAGTCTGCGTACCGCCACTTCGGGCCTGTTGCGAATTGATCTGCCGTCACATTGTCCAAGGATCACACAGTGGGTCAGAATCTACTGCGGGATTAAATCCTTGTTTTGGCTGAGGAGCCAATGAGCTGCAGTGGTCAGCTACCTGACTGCTAGCGTCAGGGCCTGCGAACCAGAGCTGCCAAGACCCTTCTACACCTCCACGCGGTGATCCTGGATAACAGGCTGCAGCAGAACAGACTGGCTAAGGAGAAGGGATCGAAGAAGGAAGGTAACCCGGTACTAAAAAAAATTATTGCTGAAGTCGGATGTGTTGGACCGAAAGGTGCAAATATCACAGTCAAGCTGTAAACTTCGACACAACGAACTTCGTTCTCTGGACTACATTCTGCTACTTAAGCCCTTTCAGGGTTTGGTAGCTGGAGATTGAGAACGAACGAACGATGCCAAGCCAAGCTAAGCCAATCCGAATTTTAGGACAGGAACTATTTAAATTTAATTGCATCAAGAGTTTATCTTTTTGGGGGATTCAGATCACTTGAAGTATGCTTCTGGAGTCTGTCAGAATGTCAAGAACCACTGAGATCTCACGAGATTTCGTTTCGTATAATGATCTACGGACTATCACAGACAGAACGGTTTCTAATGATCACTGCAGTATGTACAGTGTATTGCCTGTTTTTGACCAATGTATGTGGTCAAAATTCTTACATGTTAATTATCAATTAATCAAATCAAAGGCTTGTCAGTTCCCTGTGGAGCATAGGTCCTAAACAAATACTCGTCAAGTCTTCCTATCTGCCCTCTGAACGAATTAAGTCCATTTGTGTTTGCTGCCTTTATATTTTCTTCTAGTTCCCTCTTCCATGAGTGTCTTGGTCGTACTCTACTTCTCTTGCCCTGTGGATTCCAGAACAGAGCTTGTCTGGTATTGTTATCAACGGGTTTCCGTAATGTATGGCCTATCCATCGCCTCCTCCGTATTTCATGCTCTACTTGTATTTGTCCTGTATATTTTCTCCCGTTCCACGTTGGGGATCTTGTCGTACCATTTCTATTCTTGTATTTTTCCACGGCAACAATTTACGAAAGTCTGTAACTTTGTCATAATTATCTGTTATGTCCTCCATGTTTCAGAGCATTATAACAAGACGGATTTGACGTTGGAGTTGCATATTTGTATTGTGGTGGTAGTTTTAATTTCTTTTGACTTCAATAAATTCCTCATGTTAATTATACATACAATAACATAAATATTTTCAGCAAATGCGTGGACTATCATTATTTTTGTGATGCAATCCACATCCGACTCACGGGACTGAGTTTGACAATCATAAGTGACAGTTCTATTGACATGAAAGCAAATAGCGTTTTCAAATTCATAATTTCTATTCTGGGTTCATGACATCCATGAAGGGGACTTCGGGACGCCAGGAATCCCAAGGGTGCACATTGAGCGACTTTGTTCTGTTTTTTATTCCATATAGAACAATGCTGTAGGGGATGAAGAGTGAGAACCTTAATTATTCCAGGCATAATATTTTTATTAGATGGATTACCGGGTTTGTCTCTCTTCTTTGTATTCCCTCATCTAACGGTTAGACAGGTACCATTTTACAAACGGGTCGACTGATACGTGGCAATAGTGAGGGTAGAACAGGGTGCCTCTGGCGTGAGAGGTGAGTACTCTACCATTCTGTTACTCAGACGTTGAAACTCTACTCTTCATTACACTAATCTTGGCCACACCCCCCCCCCCCCCATTTTTCCCTACATTACATAACCATCTGATTAATCAGTCCTAAGATCGGTTGTATGGTTGTCTGTAAGGTGGGCCATTCCCATCCTGGATCGTGTCTTCTAGTATCTTCTGTAGAAGACTGCCATGTTCCATATTGTATCCCAGCGTGGTCGAATGGTTCCGAGGTCTGCCTGCCGACAAGAAGGGCAGCGGTTCGATTTCCCGGTATGGCATATGTTGTTTTTCTGTTGGGGGTGAAATAAACAAACATAGCCAGCACACGACGTGGTGACAGCAGTGGTGTAGCAGCCTGTAGTCCTGAGCCTTCAAAACCCGCCGACTACCCCAGCAATGGGAAAAATGTCGTATGACAGTTTTTTTTAACAGTGATATTAGTCATAAATGATTGTCGATTATTCTTTTATTTAGTTCTATCGTGATATAGTGTCATCTTCATCTGGTTGATCAATCTGACACTGGTTGTAAGACTGTCTGAGTATGTATCTTCAATTGACCCTATCCTCTATTGATCAATCCTGACACTGGTTGTAAGATTGTCTGAGTATGTATCTTCAATTGAGCCTATCCCGGACATCTCAAGTGAAAACGATTTAGCCGTCTGTCATGTCTGTTATACACTGTCCACATTGTACGTGCACGCAATAGAGCGGTAAATACTACAGAACAATACACTTCAACGGGATCAAGATGCTGAGCAGCGAATGAGCTACAGTGGTCAGCGACCCATAGCTGACTGCTAGCGTCAGGGCCAGCGAACCAGAGCTGCCAAGACTCTTCTACACCTCCACACGGTGATCCTGGATAAGTCTGCATCAAGGCAGACTGGCTAAGGAGAAGGGACCGAAGACGGAATGCTAACCCAGTACTAAAAAAATGATTGCTAAGTCGGATGTGTTGGACCGAAAGGTGCAAATATCGCAGTCAAGCTGTAACCTACGACACAACGCATTCCGTTTTCTGGACTACATTTTGCTACTTAAGCCCTTTTAGACCTTGGTAGCGGGAGATTGAGAACGAACGAAGCCAAGCCATACACTTCAACAAGTGATGGTAACACGGACGTACGTTCGTATCCAGACGTTTTCTTGTTACCTCCCAAACGCAGAGCATGCCTCTACAATCCTGCTGTTGATATTAAAGTAGATATTCGCCTCTATGGTGAGGGTACTGCCTAAGTAGGTGAAGTTATATACTGCCTATAGAAGCTGGTTCTGCATATTAGATATAGACTCAGTACGTAGGACATAAAACATGATGACATCATGTCAGAACGAGGTTAAGGGGTCATAGATGCAGAAGTGAATCAGCTGATAGTAGCCTTGACTTAATGCTGGCTGCCTGAATTAGGGTCGAGAATAAGTGCTGGCCAGAACCCAATTCTGACACACAAGAGTAAATCTGGGGACGGCGTGGCCTAATGGTTAAGTGACACGGCTCACAACCACTTAGAAAATGCAGAAGGAAACAGACCATTACATAAAATGCATGCTGGTCGGATGCACTGGGTCGACAGGTGCAAAATAAAAACCACAGTGCAACGTACACCGCCTTGGGGATTAGAGAAATAAAGCGGAACAAAAAAAGAGTAAATCGGCCGATTGTAGGCAAACAACAACAACAACAACAATAACAACAACAATAACAACTTCGGCAGTAAACACAACTGACGCACGAAGCCACCTGGACATTATTCGAAGACTGGCTCGGCCTCTATGAACGACATGCATTGTGTCTGGAATCAGCAGAGACTTTCACTAAAAAAACAAAGTTAGGAATTTATATAACGTGTCCCCATGCTACTGTATAGTTCCAAAGGCTGGACAATTCTACAAGGTGGTCAGAAGCGCATTAAAGTCGCCCTCATCTTCTTACAATTCACAGGTATGAGCGATGAATCAGCCGATGGACAAGTCTCGACAGCACACTCGTCATGTTAAACTGTCGTCGTTGACCTTGATTGGACAGGTGATCCACCATGCTGTAGATGTCCTCCACCCCATCCGCCCCCTCTACCTCCTCTTAAAACGGGTTGTTGTTGACGAATGCATACAATGAGTAGTTTACTCTATTGCGCGCTATGAAATGGACGTTACGTGGTGGGTCGCTATAGCTTTCCTCACATCACGAGCGTGCTGATGAAGGTGGACCGGGATCCTCCAGGCGGTTGTGTTATGCTTGTCTTCATCTGCGTGTCACTCACTACTACGGGGATCACGTCGATCCCACTCCTCGTTATCCAGGCTGCCATGAGAACAGTTCGTTTCCAGAGAGGGCTACTAGGAACCAGAGGTGAGGGTCTAGGCAAATATGTTTTGCCTGACCAGATGTTAGTCTTCCTCCTCCTTAAAGCCTTACGAATAGTAATTTCCGAAAACGATAAAGCTCTAGAAACAATAGCTGATATATGGTACCGGAATATAACAAAGTTCTAGGAAAAATAACTCTAATAGTGTATATGAAAACTAGGGAGCTTTAGAGACAATAACTCGTTCAGACTACAGGAATAAAAGAAAGCTATTGAATGAAAAGTTCGTACAGAATACAGTAATAAAATAAAGATCTAGGAACAATATCTCGTACGTAGTATATGTATATCATAAAGATCTAGGAACAATATCTTGCACATAGTACATGTATATCATAAATGTCTAGGAACAATAGCCCGCACACAGTACATGTATTTCATAGAGGTCTAGAAACAATAGCCCGCACATAGTACTGAGGATATCCAGTACAGAACACTTGCAATGGGAATGAGGTGCTTTAGTAGACTCTTAAATGTTACATATAAGGATCGTGTCCCGAACGTAGAGATTCGAAGAAGGGTGGAAAACTCGAAATTAGGCCTTTTGATGGTCTGTTGGCGGTTATCAAAAGGCGAAAGATGGCTTGGTATGAGTAGGTCACGAGGTCCAGAAGAATTAGAAATTCGATACTGCATGATTCAGTACCAGGAAAGAGAGGGCGGGACGTCATAGGAAGAGAGGGCGGGGAAGTCAAAGGAAGAAATGGCCAGACAACATCACTGAGTGATCAAACCTTCGTCCCTGTGAGGCACGACTGGCGGCAGCGAACAGAGAGAGATAGCGTGGGATCTTAGGAGTGTCTTTAAGTGTGCCCCAACGACCTGATGTGTTATGGGATGAACTGAACTGAGTACAGGTATTACATAAAGCTCTAGGAATAATAGCCTGTGCACAGTACAGGTATAGAATGAAGCTCTAGGAACAATAGCCGGTACGTAGTACCGGTATTACATAAAGCTCTAGAAACAATAACTCGTGCAAAGGCAAAGGCCGCCGTCAATCGTAGACGATGATGGCATAATTTATTTGCTAACGCTAAATTTAGTAAGGATTAACTGCGCTACTTTTTATCCTGACTCGCTCGTCTCGAGCCGCCCGACCCCAGTGGCAAGTCAAGAACAAGCCGACTAGGGGGCGACTACGAGATGCAGGGGACTCCGCATCAAGCACTCGTGCAAAAGACGGAGTCGAAACCACACCACCTGATCACCAGGCCGACGGCTTAACCACTTAGCCACGGAATCCCAAACGCCCGTTCAAAGTACATGTGTAACATAAAGCTATAGGAATAATAGTCGGGTTATTACAAGATACAAGAAAGCACTTGAATCAATTGTTCATCCAAAGTACATGTAAAAGATAAAGCTATTCAAACCATAGATCATGTTTCGATCGTACATAATGAAACGAAACAAGTTATAGACAAAAATAGATCTAGTTTAGTTAGGAATAAAAGAATCGCTTAGAACCAGTAGGTTGTAAAGGAAATATGATTACAAGGAAACTAGATATAATAGATCGAATTTGTTAAGGAATATTCGAAAGTTTTAGAATTAATACTTTATGTATTACAGTGTAAGAGGAGTGCCATAGCGAAAGACAATGTTGTCGGGGAATGATGTGTTAGCGACATCTTTGTAGTAGATATCCGCTTCTTTCCTCTTTAGCAGTAAACCATGTCACTATTTCGAAATTCGTCGACTCGAGCGTATGGTATTCCGTGATCGAACCTATACCCTTAGTATCTTAAAGCACATTTTACTACGCTGCCACTAATACGACCTCATATACAATAGAAGAATACATAAGAGATTTACTGTTTCATATTGGTCGGAATAGGAAAGAAATGAACCACGGGAGTGAAGAAGAAGGAGTTTAAGATATGATAGAGGAAAGTAATTTATAATCATACAATAACATTGACCAAAACTTTGTTGGGAACTTAGAGACTTTATTAGGGAACTTCCAGGCTTTGGTCGCAAACAGCCAGGTAGCCGGAAGGCTTGTCGGAGAATTTCCATAGCCGATGTATTGCTCACTGCCATGTGTGTCTGGGTGGAGATTTTAATATAATTAATTTACTACTTTCATAAGGGAAAAGATGCGTCGATGAATTCGTAAGATAAGAAATACTCAAGATAGAATGCTGGTAACGGGAAGATTAGAAAGAGCGTATTATGTAAGGGCGCAAAAAGGATGTCGTTGAGATGTAGGCTTCACTAAATATAGATAGAGTTATGATTTTACAAGAAGGTGATAATTTGGAAAGCTATAACGATTGGATAGAATACTCGTCAAGTTGAGATTATAATAGAGGGGAAAATAAAACGGCAGCATTGTTAGTGGATACGACGACGGATCATTGAAATGTGGATGGAATTACGAATTCACTAAATGGGAATAAAATTAAGGGTTAACTGAAAGTTGTTGTTGTTATTAATCTATCAGCATCTGTGCTCTCGCCCTTCACCCCAATGTCATGTAATGGTATCTGCATGTGTTTATCAGTGGTCAAAAAAGGAAATTGACTTGCGATTCTATTAAAATTCCATGGTATTCCGTTGCGAAGTGGTTAAGCCGTCGGCCTCGTGATCAGGTGTGGGTTCGACTCCGAACTACGCCGCATTTTTCACGGGTGCTTGATGCAGAGTCCCCTGCATCTCGTAGTCGCCCCCTAGTCGCGCCACTGGGGTCGGGCGGCTCGAGATGAAAGAGTGAGGATAAAATGTACCACAGTTAATCCTTACTAAAAATAGCGCTAGCAAATAAATTATGCCCTCACCCTCTCCGATGGACGGCTGCTTTTGCCTTTGCTTTGATGCCATTAAAAACGGATGAAATTATAAATCAACTAAATGAATGAAATTATGGATCCACTAAATGTGGATGGAATTATGAATTCAGCAAAACTGGATGGAATTATTAATTCAGTAAAGATGGCATTTTGAATTTACTAAAACCGAGTAAATAGTTAAACCACTGGAATTGATTTGACATGAAATGTATACAGACATTATCCATTCTTTTCCGCATTTCTTGAGTCCGATCAAGCGTCTTTCAGTAAATAAGAAACGAATGGATGATGATTATTCCTGAGAGTTTTGCTGTTCGATGCCCTACTCGGTCAAGTCAGTGGCTCTGCCTGTTTAATTTATTTGATTGCACACGCTTGCAATCAGTGAATCGTTAAATGGCCGAATACAATGTCATTATGTAACAGGTGGTTATTGATTATTCTCAGACCGTCGTGACTGAATCTCTTTACCCCATTATTCTACATTTTTCCCGACAACGAGAATTTTCCCAAAGTATATTATTATGTCTACATCTATTGTTCCGACTACGCGTGGCATCCTCAATATGTTTTTCTACCGAATGGTCTGCTGGGGTCTTTGTGTGCGACAAAGATAAGAATAGCACCACTGCAACACAGAGAGTATGTCGTTCGATTCGACTAACGTGTGTGACATGGCATATCACCGGACATGGTTAGGTGGTATGTTTAGAGCAGCATAGATTGCGCCTAACAGGCTGCGGGTCTGCCTTGCTCTAGTGTTTGAGTCTATTTAGGTAATCTCACACATCGGTTAACTACCCTCCCTAAGCGAATGTTTCAACGCAGGGGAGTATTAAGCTCCTCGAACCTAGCCCACTAAGCAGGAAATCCTCCTCCCGGCTACATCCTGCGGATATCAGATCTGGCACCTGCACAAGTTATCTGCCCTTGTAGAATTACAGATCGACTAAGACTAAGACTAAAACTAAGACTAAAACTAAGACTAAAACTAAAACTAAGACTAAAATTAAGACTAAAACTAAAACTAAAACTAAGACTAAAACTAAAACTAAGATTAAAACTAAAACTAAGACTACAACTAAAACTAAAACTAAGACTAAGGTTTAAACTAAAACTAAAACTAAAACTAAGAATAAAACTAAGACTAAAACTAAAACTAAAACTAAGACTAAGGTTTAAACTAAAACTAAAACTAAAACTAAGAATAAAACTAAGACTAAAACTAAAACTAAGACTAAGGTTTAAACTAAAACTAAAACTAAAACTAAGAATAAAACTAAAAACTTAAAACTAAAAACTAAAAACTAAGACTAAAACTAAGACTAAGACTAAGACTAAGGCTAAGACTAAGACTAGGACTAGGACTAGGGCGGACTAGGACTAGGGATAGGCCTGGGACTAGGACTAGGACTTGGAGTAGGACTCAGACTCAGACTCAGACAGACTAAGAGTAAGACTAAGATTAAGAGTAAGAGTAAGAGTAGGACTAGAACTAGGACTAGGACTAGGACGGACTAGGAGTAGGACTAGGGATAGGCCTAGGACTAGGACTAGGAGTAGGACTCAGACTCAGACTCAGACAGACTAAGAGTAAGACTAAGAGTAAGAGCAAGAGTAAGAGTAGGACTAGAACTAGGACTAGGACTAGGACTAAGCCCAACATTTAAATATGTTCCGATTGGGAGTGTTTTGCCCAGTATGTTAATCTGTCCACATCTAATGTCTCAACCACCATATTTTCCCCAGTATGTTAATCTGTCCACATCTAATGTCTCAACCACCATATTTTCCCCAGTATGTTAATCTGTCCACATCTAATGTCTCAACCACCATATTTTCCCCAGTATGTTAATCTGTCCACATCTAATGTCTCAACCACCATATTTTCCCCAGTATGTTAATCTGTCCACATCTAATGTCTCAACCACCATATTTTCCCCAGTATGTTAATCTGTCCACATCTAATGTCTCAACCACCATATTTTCCCCAGTATGTTAATCTGTCCACATCTAATGTCTCAACCACCATATTTTCCCCAGTATGTTAATCTGTCCACATCTAATGTCCCAATCACCATATTTTCCCAGTATGTTATTCGGTCTAAATCTAATGTCCCAACTACGAGGAGCAGGAGACGTGGACAGGGACTCTGATGTCTATCTTGCTCAAGTGTCCAGATCTATTGATGTGGCTATCGATAGGAGAGCTAGAGTTATTGAAAATGCCATTAAGATGTTGACAGAAGCGGACACCTTATCCAATGCCATTCTTCCCGATTTATTTCCTGATGGATCGGTTGGAAATGATTGTGCAGATTAGATTACGTAATTTAAACGCTAGCCCCTCATTTACTCAACAACTGATTGCATATAGGACACTTAAGATGTTTTGATAGCATAGGGACAAATGGCATTAAGTAATTGACGGAATGTTGAGAAATAAGGGACAGTGTAAGAGCAACGAAAAGGGTTTGGAAGTTCGTATCTCATTTATTTCTTTAAAAAAAAGTAATTTGTTAACTGTATACTTTACATGTAAATACCTGTGAATCTTTCTTTCTGGATTTATATACGCTGCAGCGGTACACCTATAATTCTCTTGGATGAAAGGGAAAATAATAAATAACATTCATGATGATCAACTACTATGAAGGGGAAGAATGGGTCCACTCGGTGATAGAAAGATATAGTACTTAAGGCAAGGAATGCAGAAAACGGAGCAACGAGAGAGAAGAGAACGAGGTAAATCAGCTAATAACTGAGAACACCCAGGAGATTGACACTGTCATATACACCGACGGATCAGTCGAGCGCAGTGGGACATCAGGCTGGTGTTTCTCGGCTAGAGTGAGAGGAGAGGTCTTTACTGAGGGCAGTAGGGTATACATGTCAACAACCTCCAGTATGAGAATGGAGACAGAAGCAGTGACCTCAGCACTGACATGGATAATTGAGACTTCAATTACAAGGGCAGTCATCGTGACAGACGTGCAAGCTGTACTTCAGAAAGTACAGAAGGGATAGCTTAGGTACGAGTGGATAACAGCTGTTGAGGCCTCAAACCTCCAGAAGTTTACACGGATACACTGTCCTGCTCATGCCGCGGTTCAGCGCAATGAGCGAGCTGACATCATGGCTTCACAAGCTCCCATCATGGGTACTTTAGTGATGGATAGAAGTGACATTTTGAAATTAATAAATGACCGCTTGCTGGATGAGGATACCGCCATAGATGAAGCAGCAATCCACAGACTGCAACATTTCGACATTAAACGAGGTTCGAGCGGAGTGGGGCGCATGAGAGGACGGTGCAGTAGAGTGTATAACCAGCGAGCTACAGGGACCATCATCAGCCATACCTTACGACATTTGATGAGAGAGACTGAACACCTATGGGTACGCAGAAACAGAAACAGAAACATAATACAAGAAATGTGCCAGTAAATTTAAAAAAAACAATAAATAAAAACACAACACTAAAAAACATTCATTAATAAAAGAAAAAGAATGGCATTGATAATATGGGAGATGATAGTATTAAAACAATATTAAGAGGAGGCGGAGGAGCAAAAGCAATGTTGAAAAGTGCTCACTCGCTAGAAGAACTTGTAATAATTTTATCAGCACCCAATATCATCGTGTGTGGACCGAAATCGCGTACAGCAAGCACTGAGGGAATTCTTGTCTACACGGACATTTGATCATTTCATCATCAATACCCATCACTACTTCCATTGACAACCCTCCTCCAGAAAGTTATGTCTTGATCTGCCCTTTCTGAGTCTTTTTCAGTTGAAATCCAGGAACCGACGTTCATTTTCAGTCTCTTCTCCAAGTGTTTATTTATCTACTTCTCTTCCTCTTCCCCTGTGAGTTCCATGTCAGGGTCTGTCTGGTCACGTTTGATGGTGTGTCCTACCCAACCCTCTTAGTTGTTTTTGGCTCCTTTCCTATAGGTTTCCATTTCTCACCATGTCTTTCCAGCATATTCCCATTATCCTCCGTAGACATGTATTGGCGAACGACTGGAGTTTCCTCTGTATTGCATTTGTCGTTCTACAAGTATCTTCTCCGTTCAGGAGTACCAACTTGACATTGTATTTAAACCATCTTAAAGGAATTGAGAAGTTAATTCGGTCAGGCACAACATACTGACCAGGTCGTTGCGCCAGGGTCAGGCACAATATACTGACCAGGTCGTTGCGCCAGGGTCAGGCTCAACATACTGACTAGGTCGTTGCGCCAGGGTCAGGCACAATATGCTGACCAGGTCGTTGCGCCAGGGTCAGGCTCAACATACTGACCAGGTCGTTGCGTCAGGGTCAGGCACAATTTACTGACCAGGTCGTTTCGCCAGGGTCAGGCACAATATACTGACCAGGTTGTTGCGCCAAGGTCAGGCACAATATACTGACCAGGTCGTTGCGCCATGGTCAGGCACAATATATTGACCAGGTCGCTGCGCCAGGGTCAGGCATAACATATTGACCAAGTCGTCCCGTCAGGGTCTGGCACAACATACTGATCAACACCACTATTTCTCTTCCACGTACCGTTCCCAGGAAACAGGATGTTTTCAAGACAGTCTGGCTGACGAGATGTGAATTTACGTGATCCCTGTAGCAGTGAGCGCCAAGCATAACAAGTCTAGAATAACACAACCGCCAGGAGGACCACGGTCCACCTTGATCAGCACGCCCAGGATGTGAGAAAAGCTACTACAAATCGCCACTTAACGTCCTTTTTCAGGGTTCACAAAAAATACACATACTAATTGTGGGCATTAAATAACAACAACAACAATAACAACAACAACAACAACATACAATCCGAACTTGGCATTAATCGTTATTCCCGTATATTTCCGTATACACCTCAGTGGTATGAAAGCAATCATGCCATTTCTAATTGCATCCCTAACGCCTGCCTCTATAACCACTGGAGTAGTTACGCTGCTTCTATGTCCGGGTGGCCATTCTTCTAGTGGCTCACATCAAAACATCGCTGGCACATCGCTTTAGGTTTCTGATTTTAAACTTTCCGCATAGTCCTGCTAACCTAACTGTAACTGGTTTTACTTTAGTTTAGTCAAAGAATCAACGCCATTTGCACACGGTTTTACCCACAAGTGCTCTGTTCGTCTCCGTATTTTGGAGAATTTCAGCACGATGAACGAGCGCCGTAGCAGCCGCGAGGATCCCGTAATTTATTGGATTAATGTTTTACATATTTTTTTAATTTTCCCGTGCAGTGGCTGTTAAGCCTACTTTATTCCGATTTCTAACTGCGTGGAATTTTGAACGTACGAGACACTGCACACGAACGTCCGATCTCAACTAGCCGGATAACCGGCGAAATTCCAGAAAGTGCAAGTCAAAAAATCGAGGTCTCCACCGTTATTTTAACCCGCGACCTCCAGAACTCGAAGGACGAGGTCTTAGTTCGAGACCTCTGGTTCTTTTCCATCGACTGACCTTTTCATAATCAATTTTATCGCAATCATAAACAAGAGTTGTAACAATATACATCCTTGCCTTACTGCCGTTTATACTTCACAAATGTCGATTAGTACTCCTTCATGTCTCTACAAACGTTTTTCTTACACATTCTGTATGAGTTATATTGACCGCAACAATTTAAAAATGTTCACGATGAACAGAAATTACAAGACGTTTGCTAGATGACAGAAAAAAACAACAACATTAATTAATAAAAGAAAGAGAACGGCAATAAGAAAATGTAAGATGAGAATAGAAGAGCAATTTACATAAGAAGCGGTTGAGCAGGAAGAATAGAAAAAGTGCTCATTTCTTTGAGAAGTTTGCAATCGCTTTAGATTTTATTATCACGCAATAGATTCGTGTGCGGACCGAATGCGCGTACAGAAGGCGCTAAGGTAATGCTTGTCTGCACGGACATTGGATTACTTGGATCTACATTATGGCTAGGCTACTAATCCTGACAGGGAAGAATTTTGTAGAAGAATTTATTTTGAGGTTGCTGATTTGCATAATAGTATTCAGGTCACTTGTCTTGTTTTCCAGGAAAGTTGCAACACCAGTATCTCTCTCTCGCTCTCTCCCTTTATCTTTCACTCCCACCTTATCATTACTGCCGTAGGGATGTCAGGTGTTAGCGATCTCACATATCAAAGGTTCGGCTACATGAGGACGGTAGCCATCTCCTCTCCCTCGCCGCTTTTACTTCCCGGACAGAACCGGTACCCATTTAAGGCTGGGTCGACTCGTAAATCATTGCAGACTGAAAAAAACAACATTACTGGGGAATGAACCCAGACCACTTAGACGCGAAGCCAGCGCGCTAACCACTGCGCTACGCTGCTTCCTATTGTGGAAATAGAGATCATAAAACAAATTCCTAGAAACACTTCAGAAAGTAAGAATTTAAACTAAAAAAACGTCACATTGATGACAGAAGATTGCAATGTGTTTTTGTTGCACGCTTGTACTCCTTCTGGAGCTGAACGATTTCACTGATTACCAGCTTATGTGTTTATGCTCTGCTTGAACAATCTCTGGAGTACACTTACACGTACGGAAACTTAAATACGCCGTTATGGCTGGCCCAGATAATACGCATTCTGGGTTATGTTTTCTGTTCCGAATGCCAACAATAAGTAGGTTTACACTTTTGTTGACCCTGAAAAGGACGTTATGTTAAAAGTTGCAATATGTTTCCTCACATTTCGAGCGTGCTGATGAAGGTGGGCCGGTGTCTACCAGTCGGTTGTGCTATAGTTGGCTTCATCTTCGTGTCGCTCACTACTATGGAGATTACGTTCATCCCTCACCTTGTTAGCCAGTCTGTCATGAAAACAGTCCGTTTCCAAGGAGGACTACGAGGAAGCAGAGGCGAGGGTTTTGGTCAGTGTATTTTTCCTGACCCTGACTAACATGCCTGATCAATATGTTCTGCCTGACCAGACCTTAGTCTTCCTTCCCCCGCTTATTTTTAGATCTTCTTCTACTTGGATGAGCTGACGGACCCACGCAACTCACATCTCGCTGCTTGCATCAGGGTCAGCGAACTGCAGCTGACCAAGACCCTATACCACCTCCAATTGACCGCCCTGGAAACAGGCTGCAATAGACACTCGTGTGATCTGGCATTCTTGTAGGGATCGCAGTGGGAACACAGACACAGTACCAACAATAGGCAAGCTCAAATCGGATATGTCAGACCGAAATACGCGCAAACATCGCAACTTCGCTGTAAACTACAACAAAACGTCATATCGCTCAAGGGGAGGAAGACTAACGACTGGTCAGGCAAAGGGAGACGTGTTAGTCAGGGTCAGGCAAAACATACTGACCAGGACCCTCAGTTCGTCTACCTCGTTGCCCTTCATGGACACGGCTGTTTTCACGGCAGCCCTGCTAACAAGGTGAAGCATTGACATGATCGCCGTAGTAGTGAACGACACGCAGATGAAGCCCATCATAGCGAAACAGCCTGGAGGACCCTAGTCCACTTTCACCAGCAAGCTCGGGATGTGAGGAAAGCTACTGCAACCCGTCACTTGTGAATCACTCAGTGTTGGCATTCGGAACAACAACAACAACAACAGACTTTCTGCAAGGATCCTATCTGAGGCTCACCCTGGGGGCCACTCTTCCCCTTCTCTCTCATCTCACCTCACTCTGTTTCGTGTGACTCTGTCCTACAGTCATACTACTGCACAACTTTCACACGCATCCTCATGGTTAGGCTAGCTTCTGAGGGCGTACAAACCTAGCATAGGTACATACAGACGCATACATTCATCCAAGTACTGGTCCATGCGTCCTGATATCGCCCAAATGGACTATGGTCTGAAATGGAAAATAGCGCGCCTCCGTCAGTAGAAACTAGTGAGGCAAACATTTAAGCAACAACAACAACAACAACAACAACAACATTAACAACTCCTCCATTTTATGGAGAACGACGAAGAAAAGGAAGATCTACGTTTTTAAAGGTAGGGTTTGTCCAATGGGGCTTGTCCAATAGGGTTTGTCCAATGGGGCTTGTCCAATAGGGCTTGTCCAGTAGGGCTTGTCCAATGGGGCTTGTCCAATTACGCTTATCCAATGGGGCTTGTCCAAAAGGGCTTGTTTAATAGGGCTTGTCCAATAAGGTTTATCCAATGTGGTTTGTCCAACAGGGCTTGTCCAATAGGGTTTGTCCAATGGGGCTTGTCCAATAGGGCTTGCCAAAAAGGGCTTGTGCAATAGGACGTGTCCAATACGTCTTGTCCAGTAGTGTTTGTCAAATGGGGCTTGTCCAAATGGGCTTGTCCAATAGGGCTTGTCCAAAAGGGCTTGTCTAAAATGACTTGTTGAGTTGTTTGCTATTTTCTTTAACTTATCATATAGGATTTGTCCGGACAATTTATTGTTTAGATAAATATTACGCATCCCTAGATGTTTGACTTGCGAATTGGATTCGTTTGTTGTTAGAATAGTCCGTCTTTTAATTCATAAACAAGGTCCGAAGGAATGTTCTGCTAAATTGCATGTCCGATCCAAATGATGTTTCGAGTGGAACCTTAGAATATCCATGATGTTAATTAAATATTTTTTGGTAAGTAAATTGATACATTGACAAATGTATTCATTAGGCTATATTATTAGCAACCTCGCTGGATTGGACATAATTTTAAGATGTTTAAGGAACAAAGTCGGACTGTTTAAAAGAAAAAAAGCTATTTGGCGCTCACCTTTGCTGACATAAAACAATTTCCTAATTTTCCCGTGCACAAATTAGACACTTTGTCGAGTGTGGAAAACAAAGGTCGCTCATGCGAAACTGTGGTTCAGTTAAGGCATATCTCGATATTATAGTTTGTGGGGTGGCTGTCGCGACATATAGTGATTTTTTCAAAAGTTTCATTGATGTCAATTTAAAAATGAATTTGTTGTGTGCATTTATTACAATGCAGGACGTGACCGTTTTACTTTACACGTTTTTCAGCAGGGAATCTAAGATGTGTCATTTATATTGTGATATTTATGACCCAGAGAAACAAACGCAATTGGCTCTTGGTCTGGAAAGATCATCCTTTTACCGTTGGATTGGACATGACTCAGAGTGTACGGAAGGAAAAAGAAGGAAAAATGAAGAACAAGGAAATTTGACGATTTCGACAGAGATGTCGTAAAACGGGAGATTTTGAAACTATTTACAAACAATCAACTAAAAACTCTCCGGAAACTAAAATTAACATTGCAATTCGGCGACAGTATTACAATTTTTAAAGTACTCTTTGTAAAATTGTAAGAGCTGCCTGCTTTACACTCAGGAAATTTCAAACGATATGAATATTATATGTGAAAAGTCCCCTTTGATTGTTCCCAGAATCAAATACCTGAGACAGATCCGTGAACGACCTAAGCAAGGCTATGATATTTTATACTTGGACGAATTCTGGGTCAATGCTCACCACACTTATGGTAATGAATGGCAATCAGTTGACGGGGAAGAGAAACGATACATTCCAAGCAGAATGGGCAGCGTATTATACTTACTTTTTATCAGAAACAGTGAAGAAGAACTTGTCCATGACGCTGAATTTATTTCCAATCAAAATGTACCGACTGTAAGCAAGTAACACACTGAAATGAATGGACACATTTTCAGGCACTAGAGGACGAAGGATTTGCTTACATTTATGGATATACCGTCATGACTAGTAATGGATAATGTATCATATCACAATGCAGTATAAGAGGAAAACGAAGTACCAACTGCATCAAATATAAAAGCTCAAATTAGGACATGGCTAGCTAAGTGGAAAGTGAATTTCGACGACACATATTTGAAGCCTGATTTGTTGCTTGTGAGGAAGACAAATAAAACAAAAGTGTTTTATATTGACAAAATCATTACAGAATACGGTCACACTTCGCTGCGACTATTTGCATTTCATGCACATCTAAACCCTATAGAGCTTCTGTGGGCTAAAGTCAAATGACCAGTTGCCGAACAGAAGAGGACATTTAAAAGGTGTGATGTTAAAGTGCTGACACGTGAGTACCTTCCAAAAATAGATATTTAATTCTGAAAGAAGTGTATTAAACATGTCCTATAGGAAGAAGAACAGTACTGGCAACGAGATGGATTTCAATTTGTCCAGCGGGTAACAATTATAAACCTTTGTGAAACCACACAATCGTAATGATTAATACCATTTTTTGTGGACATACTGATTAGCAGACTTGCATGAATTAGTGTATGTTTATCAAAACAATTAAGTGTTCATACAATGACAACAAATACGTTTCAATATTCAATTGCTTTAAGCAACATGAAATTAGCTGCGCAGTTGATACAATCGTGGGGCCTAATGGTGACCGAAGGGCTATACTAACTGTTAAATATTGGAGTCATTTTTACGATCTTTCATAAAGGGCAACACAGACAATCAACTGATCTATAAAGACAATAATGAGATGCGCCTATGAAAGGAAATACGACGAGAAATTAAGTTGCATACTGTAAAATCTTAAATGTAATAACATTTCTTTGCAATGGTCCTAAAAGATTAAAGGAATTCGTCCATGTGCATAATTCAGAACATCAATGGACTAAATAATATCAATGTTTTAGCGTCATGGATATTAAAAAGCTGCTTGGAAAGAATCATTTGGATATGGCATAGAGTCTCGCAGAAAATTGCTTCAGATCTTGTCTGTGAATTAAAAGACGGACTATAAATTGGCAGAGAAAAAATAATTAAGTTTGATTATACATGGAAAGATAAAAATAAACGCAACGTATTAAGTTTGTTGTTGTTATTACGTAGGACGAGCAACATGAATACAGCGTATTGAGTGTGTTGTTGATATTACACGGGAAAATACATATTGATTAAGTGTCATGAGTTTGATGTTGTAATCATGTGGGAGATTTGAAAATAAATATTGTAAATCGATAAATTATTTTAGAGTCGCTTCGGCGGCAATGATTCCGATTGTTTCTTATGGAAGTGACGTTTTGCTGTCTCGTGTCATACTTTTGATGTTTTCCTTCTACGGGAAACTGAAGTGTTCTCTCTTATTCCAAGCACTTTGCATGGTTAAATATTATAAACCTGGAATGAACAGATGTTTCATTTTCGCATTAGTGTGCTGGTTTTGATTGTTGTAGCCCGTTGAGAATGGGGCCGGATGGAGTGGTTAGATAATAATATTAATAATAATGTTCGCAATGGCATCTAATGCTCGTTTCGTCGAACAGCTCCTACCATGTCAAGCTGCTGACGCTTGTTCATGCGTTGTGTGTCGATCGAAATCCCTTTACTCTCCAGGTGGAGCAGAGTACTCGAGGGTCTCGGAATGGGGGCAGCAAGGAGTGTGTGTTGGGTCAATGTTTGTGTCTGGCTTTCCTTGTTCGTGTTTGAGTCCCTGTTTCTTTCACGTTCGGCCCCCTGAGGCCTCTAGATTGTGTCCACCTTCGGGTCAGCGTGACTCTTACTGTGCTGAGGTTGTGAGAGGTATCGTGCGATCTACGGTGTATGGGAGCAGAAGGAAGATGGCGTCAGTCCAAGCAAAAAGAACCATCAGTAGTGATAAACTAGGCTGAAATCTTGGATGTAGTTAACCGGAACATTGAACCCCATCATGTACTGATTTCCAACAGCTTAAGGCAGGCTCAGCCGCAGCAAGATGCATCATAACGAACATGATAACCGACCGAAAGCACATAGATTCTACCGAATAAACTCCCTCATACCACCTGGTGAAGGTGATATTATAATCCAAACATGAACCAGCAAACATCAGAAAACAACGCAAACACCGGACCGAGTCGAGAGTACAGCCAGTCAGATCCGGTCATCTTGCTTATGTATCATTATCATGAGGAGTTAGAGACTTGATAATTACATTTTATCAAATCATTTATGTTTTTTCGTAAGCTGTTGCATGAAGGTCACATGAAGACGCTTCCTCATTTCAGCTATGTTTATTTATTTGGCTGCAATTGTTTCACCATTATTATATATTTTTGTTACATCTTCCACATGTTTCGCACATGTTCTTTCTCCTATCAGTAAACATATTTTATAACTAAGTTTGTAAAGAGTGTTCTATATCTCGTCTTTACCTCTGCTTTTTTAAATAACTTTATTATTTTCTCCCAACAATTCGATACGACTTTAAAGATTATATATTACGAACGAGATATAAGAACAATTTAGTGTTGGCTTAAGGACACAACAACACATTTTAAATGTTATCTCGTTGAAAACAAACTGTCTATTATAGATTGTTTCGACATTTTGTGTCAAATAAAACAAAGCGAGGCTACAGCGATACTGAGGATTAAAATAAAGTGTAAAACAGCATACATTAGTATGGTCAGAAAGCGCAAAAGGATGAAAAAACACACCAAACCTCAGGTCAGGTTAGGTCATCTCGTAACCGGTGAGATCTGTGGGGCACACTAGAAGACATCCCTACAACCCCATGTTACCCCTCTTTATCAGTGGCCGCAGCCTGTGCGTCCTCTGATCGGAGATTGGTCCATTCTTTTATGTTGTCTTTCTACCTCTTCCTCTTCCGCTTTCTTTCACTTCCTCTTTCTCTCACTTCCTCTTCCTCTTCCTCTCACTTCCTCTTCCTCAAGGCAGACGGCCTTGCACTTTTACGTGAAGAATCGTATTTGCAAGACCGCTTGATCTCGATTTGTGGCCGTACCAAGTGAGTTTCTTTCTTTTGACAGTTGCCAAGAGGTCTTCAAATAGCCATTTTGTTGTTTTAACTCATTGTCGTATTTCCTCATTTCTAACTCGGTCTTTGTATGTTTCGTTTACAAGTCCTCGGACACATCTCATCTCCAAGGCATGTTCCATCCACTGCTGCAAGTTAAATGTAGTTGTCCATGTCTCACAAGCATAGAGGAATATTGACAAAACCAATGTACGCATTAATCTGATTTTCGTGTACAGTGCTAACCGTTTATCTTGCCATATTTTGTTACGCTGTGAAAGCGCCGCTATTGTCTGTGCTATACTGGCCGACACCTCACATTTTGATCTTTCATCACTGACAATCGAACCAATATATTTAAAACGGTCGACCAGTTCGATTTCCTCGTCGTTAGCTGTTACCCCACTGACGAAGTCCTCGGTGTTGTTGGTTATTAATTGTGTCTTTCCAGCGGTAATCTCCATACCATAATCAAGAGGGTTTTAACCTGCCATGTGACTTATTACCAGTTAGTTTCGTTTCTGTGCCCGCCAACCCGGCGATGGCATCTGCAAAACGAAGGTTATTATCATTAAACTAGATTGCGACTAAAAGTCTTTGACCAGGGACAATAGATGGCACCAATAATTAAATAGCGAGTCATAAAAAAAGAAAATGCTTAGATGGAGGATATTAGCACATACATGAGTTAAATATGGGTACATAGCTACATAACAAGAGCCGTTACGTAGCTCTTCAATGTCGAAGACCATATTCCAAATGGGTTAGAAAAGTTGAATGGAGTGGCCAGGAATGCGTGAGAAGCGTGAGCATGCCGGATAGGCTACATCGACAAAGTACATTTGCTACTGCGGTCTGTGACCCATAGCTTTCTGCTAGCGACGGTGCAGCGAACCAAAGCTGCCAAGACCCTTCTACTCCTCCACGTGATCTGGGATAACAGACTGCAAATGAGTGGACTGGCTAAGGAGAAGGGATCGAAGGGGGAAGGCTAACCTGATACCCATATTGAGAATGAACCTGATATTGAGAATGAACATAGAAGAAGAAGAAATGGTGATTTAGGTTAAGAGAAAATAGGAAGACAAACAGATGAAAGCAAAAAGGAGGAGAAACAGATTAGGAAAATGTTGTCCATATTTGGCTGCTATTAAAGGAATATTGGTCATAGTGTAGGTTTCGTATGTTTTCGAAATAGTCCGGTATTTGACCATACCTTTTTGTTTCTTTACACTTTGTTTTGTGTTGTTGGTTCGTAGCCAGTTCCAGTGTGTAATTTGGTTATACAACTTTGACTAGAAGGCAGATGAGCGCGCAGAAACAAGAAGTGCCTGTGTTTGTAAGGCTGTTTTATTTTATTTCCATACAGCTTTTGTCTCATGTCTGCCTCGAGAGGCCAGTATTGTTCTTTCGTTTCCTGTGTGAGCATGTTCCTTTGTTGGATGTGTTCCACGTTCATGATATGCTCCCCACATGGACACCAGTTATCTGCCCTAATCCCTATTTTGTTGTAAAGATGACCCTTGAGTCTGGTATGCCCAGTTCTCAGTCTGAAGATGATGACTTGCTCTTCTCTAGTTACATTAAAGTAGCTGTATTCTTTTCTGAAGTCGGGTATGTTGATCAGCCCATTTTACCCTGAAGTTGGCTTTAATTATGGTCTTGGCCTCATTATATGTGATACTCAGGGTCTGTTTAGTGTTGTTCAAAATACTATGACAATCTCATATCAGTTACTGATACGGGGCTCATACAAGACCTTGTGGATTGGTGGATTTGGTAGTTTTCCAGGGCTCCGTTACAAACTCAGCATTGCATCGCGTTTAGTGCATTTAACTCATCATTGTAACCCAATGAGTGTACTTACAAACATTGCACTGTACTGTGAGTGCCCAACTGGGCATTGCACAAATCAAATTGTGATCAAGTCGGTATTGCACTGCAAGAAACTTGCCCCTTGTCTATTTTAAAAGCTGGAACATAGCGGAACTGGCGAAGACCGGCATGGTCCCGTCACATTTGTTAAAGCTGGGTACTCGACATTGAACTACGTAGAATTCAGTAAGTCCCCAGGAAGTGGGCAGGAAGGAGCAAAAAAAATATTTCAGGTTTCTGCCCAGATTGGGAAGGGAAGTCACAGGACCAACATCCCTCAGTTCAGTTCATCCCGTGACCTCTTGAGTTCATTGGGTACCCCTGCTGATACCTCCAGAAAATCCTGCGCTATTTACTCCCTGTCCGCAGTTTCTTTTTGTGTCTACTCGGATCGTAAGCTAGTCCATTCATTTATATTGTCTTCTCTTTGTTTTCAGATGTCCTCGCATTCGTTTGCCATGTACTGCACCTTGTAGAATCGTATCAGCAAGATCTCTGGATCTCGAGACATGACCATACCAAATCAGTTTTCGTTTTTTGATCATTGTGATGAGGTCATCGTA
This sequence comes from Ariolimax columbianus, assembly GCA_036924085.1. NCBI lineage: Eukaryota > Metazoa > Mollusca > Gastropoda > Stylommatophora > Arionidae > Ariolimax > Ariolimax columbianus. Next base: position 43,308,495 of record JAVGWX010000019.1, read on the forward strand.
CAGTTCATTTCCATTCTCTATCCTTCCTCGTATTTTGTCATTTGTGATACAGTCTTTGTAGATGGCTTGGCTTCGTTCGTTCTCAATCTCCCGCTACCAAATCCCGAAAGGGCTTAAGTAGCAGAATGTAGTCCAGAGAACGGAATGCGTTGTGTCGTAGTTTACAGTTTTACTGCGATACTTGCACCTTTCCGTCCAACACATCCGACTTCAGCAATCATTTTTTGAGTACCGGGTTAGCATTCTCTCTTCGATCTCTTCTCCTTAGCCAATCTGCCCTGCTGCAGCCTGTTATCCAGGATCACCACTTGGAGGTGTAGAAGGGTCTTGGCAGCTCTGGTTTGCTGGCCCTGACGCTAGCAGTCAGCTATGGGTGGCTGACCACTGCAGTTCATGCGCTGCGATCTTGAACCCGTCTTTGTAAATGATACTTATGAGTCTTCTAAAACATTTCCATAGCCTGGATTCTTCTTTGGCGGTTTGTAGTAATGGTCCAAGTCTTGCAAGCATAGATACATATTGGAAGAAACAGTGAGGCGCATTAGTCTGACCTCTTTGGCGATGGAGAGTCGTTTCTCTTTCCTGGTATGTGTCAAATGTGCAACCACTACTAATTAGAATTACCAAGCGCTAATCACTGGCTTCGCACCTGAGTGGTCATGGGTTCATTCCCAAGTTCAGGCAGACATTGTTGTTCCGACCGCAATGTCACTCTGGTCGACCCAGCCTTTAATAGGTATCGGTTCAGTCCGGGAAGTAAAGACGGCCGGCGTGATGCTGACCGGATCATTTACTAAGTGCCGTGAGATAAAAATACATATGGGCCTAACTCCATATTTCTTATGCGCCGCATGGCTTGACGGGATCTATAATTTTTTACCAAGCGCTAATTGCCCAGCGAAGTTGATAAACGATACAGGTAATAATAATAACAACAGGAATAAGAATAAGTAAAGGAGGAAGACCAAATAGATTAGATTGCATTTTTCAAAGTCACAATTTGTGTGAGGCGGAGTGACAAGATCATTTCAAGTTAATTTGTCGTAGATGACTTTTCGTTATAATATTTAAAATCAGCCACCCTTGTTCAGAACTATAGGTCCTCCAAAATAATCGACAGGAACGTCAATCAACTGTTAGCGGTTCCAACACTATCATCGACCAGAAAGTTCTCTATTTGAGTCCACTTTCCCCCATCAAGTGTGTCGAGATCTCCCACCACAACATCATTTCATATACATTTCGAGTAAGGCTGCCAGCATTCTTCAAAGTGTTACCATTCCAACCGTCTCCCCTTGACTTTCAGCGACACGGACAGTTGGTTTGACCACAGGTCGACAGTTGTAACCTTATCAGACAACTTCAACCCACAATCTTCAGCAGGCAGCGATTCACAAAGCCTACGTCCTGCATGTTAACTCCTTTGTGGTCTGCCACACCTCCGTCACAAAATCGATTTGACATTTAAGTTGAAAACATAAATCTTTCCGAGTAATCTGCCGGGGTCTTTGTGTATGGCAATGACAATAATAGCACCACTGTCTCACAGATAGCATGTCGTAACAGGCGATTAACTGTCTGACATGGCATAACACCGGCCAGTGTTAGGTGGTTTGTTTAAATCAGCATAGATGGCGCCTAACAGGCTTCGACATTGGAGAGTCATAACACGTCTTTTTATCTCAGTATCTAACCATATCTATTGATGTTTTATTACACTTTATTTGAATCCACAGTGACGTTGCAGTCTCACTATATTAAAATTGTATTTGAATTCGGTACGTTGCGATTAAAAGCAAATCTCAAAATCCTTCAGGTACACGTTTCCTCCAATCATGTATGTTCCCTACAGTTGGGTAAACTCGAAAGTAGCGAGGTAAGGATTCAAACCTGAACCCATCATCGCGAAATACAATCACTCTAGCAGACTTGCAACAAGAAATGAAAAGGAAAAGGAAAACTCTGATAATGCAGCAGAAATATGGTTAAATGAACAGCGCAGATACAATACAAAAACTGAAAAGAATCATAGCTTGCTTATAAGAATTCTTTAAAAAACGAACTAATGAATTAAAAGGCGTGGAAAGGAATTTTAGCGAAGGATGCACGGAACAAAAAATGCAATAAAAACATGCATAATATGAAATGGGACAAGAGAAGATAATCAAATGTGATCAGACCATCTATCAAAGTGAAAGATGAGAATTAAAAGATACGAAAAGAAAGGTTGAAGAAGAAAACAAATATAAAAATATCAAGATGATGTAAGATTTTTAGAGGATGGAGGTTAATGCACTGGCTCTCAGCCGAGCGATTGGTGTTTGGTCCTCAGTTGGTGCGTATTTTTTCAATGCAAAATGGTTCCAGGGTTAGTCCCAGCCTCAAAAATTGGGTACCAGCATTATCTGGGAGAGCAGACGATCCCACTTAATGTTGATCACTATGTGTTTCGTTGATCAAGAAAATTAAAAAAACTGTCATACGAAATTTTTCCCATTACTGGGGTAGTCGAGGGGTTTTGAAGGCTGAGGACTACATGCCGCTATGCCACTGCTGTCGCCACGTCGTGTGTGCTGGCTATGTTTGTTTATTTCACCCCCAACAGAAAAACAATATTAACCTAATATATTTCTTAAGTTAACTTGTGTCGTCAGAAGTCATCGGGGTATGTGACCTACTTTGTTGCATTTATTTTTTGGCAGGCAAAAATCCGTTAATAACTTGCCAGGTCAATACTAGTATATGTTGCAGCTTCTAGGTTGGTAGCCCTCTAGAATATACGATCGTCAATTTTTGTAATTGGTTGTGGTGGAGCGTATATTATTAGGCGCCATCTTTGCCGCTCCGCTAACCACATAACCAAGGCCTCATGATATAGCCACACAGTCCCTTTCTAGCGAGATATTGTCTGTGGGGCAAGAAACCTTAGAATAATTTGAGCAGATTTTCAACTTGAACGTTGCACTAGCAGCGGCAGAAAAGCCTTCTCGTTTTGATTTCCAACTGCTAAGGGATTGTTAACGTGCACATGGGTGTCCGATCTCACTAGTCAAAGATCAGAGGATATTTGTACCTCATGATCCACGTGAAACAATCACGGCCACCACCGTGATTTGAACCCGCTACCTCAGCACCCGTTGCGAACAGCTTACCTCGAGACCTCTGGGTTCCCGCCCAATCCCTTTACCCACTATCATATTACCAATATGTGCCACAGTCGTGTTTACGGGATCTTTATTTTTTTCGTTCAATAAGATCTTGGGGGAACTGAGACGCTAGTTAGGTTAGATTCAACATACTGAGCAGAGAACGTAGCGTCAGGGTCAGACACAGCATACTGACCAGGATCACTGTTTCTCTTCCTGGTAGCGTTCCCTGGGAACAGGCTGTTTTCAGGACAGTCTGTCTGACGAGATATGCATCGATGTGATCGTCGTAGTAGTGAGCGCCACGTAGATGAAGCCAAGCATATCGCAACTATCTGGACGACCACCGTCCACCTTCATTAGCACATTCAAAATGTGAGGAAAGCTGCTATACACGCTACTTAGCGCCTTTATCAGGGCGAGGAAATTAGTAGACTTACTCTTTCACCGCATTCAACAACAAACAACACCAATAATTAAGAATTCGAGCCTGAGGTACGCGTACCATGTTCGACAAGACCTGTGGCCCGAAGATCTACTTGTGTGTTTGTTTTGAATGCCCATAATGAATATGTTTACTCTTGTGGCGAGTGACCTGAAAAGGATTTTAAGTGGCGGGTTGCAGTAGCTTTTCTTATAATCCGAGCGTGCTGATTCCTCCACGCGGTTTTACTTAGTTTCATCTGCATGTCCCTCACTACTACGGGGATCACATCGATCCCTCACCTAGTCAGGCTGTCATGAAAACAGCCCATTTCCAGGGAGGGCTGTGAGGAAGACGAGGTGAGGGGATCGGCCAGTATGTATTTTCAGACCATAACATGTCTGATCAGTATGTTGTGCCTGACCAGACGTTAGCTTGCCTCACCAGATTAAGTTTCATCAAAGTGTGACATTAGCTACGATTATAGTTGAGAATGGTTTCAAATATATAGGAAGCTACATCTAAATGCTCTCAAAAGTGAAACGACAGAAAATATCATTAGATGTTATGAAGATTTAGGTTCTTAGTCGACTTGCACTTCTACAGGGGCAGATGACCCTGTACAGGTCCTAGCTCTAGTATGACCTGGATGTAGCCAGGAGAAGATTTCCTGCTTAGCGGGCTAGGCTCAAGCAGCTCAACACTCCGAAGCGTTGGATCAATCGCTTAAGCAGGGTGCTAAAAGATGTGAGAATTCATCTTATTAGACTCAAACACTAGAGGCAAAGTAGACCCGCAGCCTGTTAGACACCATCTATGTTGCTTTAAACAAACCACCTAACACTAGCTGGTGGTATGCCATGTCACACAGTTAATCGCCTGTTACGACATGCTATCTGTGAGGCAGTGGTGCTATTCTTGTCCTTGTCATACACAAAGACCCCGGCAGATTACTCGGAAAGATTTTTGTTTTCAACTTAAATGTCAAATCGATTTTGTGGCGGAGGTGTGGCAGACAACAAAGGAGTTAACATGCAGGACGTAGGCTTTGTGAATCGCTGCCTGCTGAAGATTATGGGTTGAAGTTGTCTGATAAGGTTACAACTGTCGACCTGTGGTCAAACCAACTGTCCGTGTCGCAGAAAGTCAAGGGGAGACGGTTGGAATGGTAACACTTTGAAGAATGCTGGCAGCCTTACTCGAAATGCATATGAAATGATGTTGTGGTGGAAGATCTCGACACACTTGATGGGGGAAAGTGGACTCAAATAGAGAACTTTCTGGTCGATGATAGTGTTGGAACCGCTAACAGTTCATTGACGTTCCTGTCGATTATTTTGGAGGACCTATTGTTCTGAACAAGGTTGGCTGATTTTAAATATTATAACGAAAAGTCATCTACGACAAATTAGCTTGAAAGGATCTTGTCACTCCGCCTCACACAAATTGTGACTTTGAAAAATGCAATTTTATCTATTTGGTCTTCCTCCTTCACTTATTCTTATTCCTGTTGTTATTATTATTGCCTTTATCGTTTATCAACTTCGCTGGGCAATTATCGCTTGGTAAAAAAGTCAAGATCCCGTCACACCATGCGGCGCTTAAGAAATATGGTGTTAGGCCCATATGTTTTTGTAACCCAGGGCACTTAGTGGATGATGTGGTCAGCATCCAATGATCCATAAGTCTAGGGGTCGATCTAAATCTGCGGGATACAATCCCCTGCCGTTTCCGTTCATCGCTTTGATAGTCGAATGCATTACATCTCGACCACAGCGACCTCCAGTTGACATTGTAAGAGCTTCGCATATGCCATAGTAGTATAATAGTTTCCTATCACAAAGACCAATGGCGATATAATTAAACATTTACTGCGGGATGCATTATCATATGTCTATAGAAACCAATTCAGGAACTCCATACTCTATCGTACACCCTACATTCATGTTAGAAGCGATAGTGGAGTCGTCGTTCGTTATGCTCTTTCAGACGGCACGCTTACCCTGAGCTATTCTCTGATGAAGTTCAGATCTGCGATCTGAGCACCTTTGGTGATGCTAGTGTGTCAAGTGGAACAACTCTTTGCATGCATCTCCAAGGAGGTAAGATCAATTCAGATGTTTTTCAAAGAACCGTTAACGGCGTCCCTGTACCATTCCTTCAATCCCTCTAATGAGCGTCAGACTATTGTGAGCGCACGGTTTACCAGTTGGTTGTGCATGCGTTTATCGCCCAACAACATGTCCCGTTTTGCAAGTGTGTACGAATGCTCAATATGTTCTAATTGCAGCTTACGTAGACAGCTCAAATGAAATCGGTTTAGCTGTCTGGTGTTTCTCCTACACACTGTCCCTGCTTCGAAAGCATACAGCAGACTGGGTGGCATTATAGTACCATCCATTTTCATTATGGCGACTCACTGACGCCCTATCGGCTCCAGACATTTGCCTGTAGCTTCCCAAACGCAGAGCTCGCCTTCACATTCATGGTGTTGGCTCTACAGTCGATATTCAACTCTCAGTTGAGGGTACTGCCTAGGTAGGGGAAGCTATCGATTGCCTGAATATGTTTGTTATGTATGGTATTGTTCAGAACACTACACTCTTATACAGCCAAACATTAACATGTCAAACTCTCTCATACTACACTCTTATTTAAGAACACATCAACCTGTCCTACTCTCTCACACTACACTCTCATACTACACTCTCATACTACACTCTTATTTATCCACACATTAACCTGTCATACTCTCTCATACTACACTCTTACATAGCCTAACATTAACCTATCATACTCTCTCATACTGCACTCTCGTACTACACTCTTACAAAGCCAAACATTAACCTGTCATACACTCTCATACTACATTCTTATATAGACACACATTAACTTGTCATACTCTCTCATACAACGCTCTCATTTAATTACATATATTTCCCTCATAAACGACATACTTTCTCATACTATCCCATATTCATCATCATCATCATCATCATCAGCTTCAATTCCATAACCTGAAAGTTCATTCGGGCACCCATACTGCAGATTGTTGGATCAGTTCCCGCCACTCCACTCTGTTTTGTGCCAGGATATCGAATCTCCCGTCTGGACGAGTTAACCTCAGTGGTATCATTGTCATTGTTGTGTATTGAGATGGCTGACGCATTTCTGATTTTTCTCAATGTTTTCTGCAATATCAGTGTGTCTTGGGCCGTTTTGTACCTGACGTAACCCTCCCCTCTCCAGGCACTGTTTCCCTCAAATTGTGTATTTATCTAAGATGTTCCTGTTAACTCAAGCATGACGACACAGGCTAATAATATCCTTACTTCACTCTCAAATAGCCACTTCAATTTCCACTCATAAGCTTGACATTCTGTCTCATTCTACACTCTACAGCACTGATTGTTTCACTGATTTAATTTGTAAAGCGTCATAATGATATCTTCGCGTCATCATATCTTTCTATCAAATAATTACGAATATTCCCCAGATATACATCACTTCTCTCATCGCCATGATGTCCGTCCATCACATGTGGTGAAGATCACTCTCTTTGTTCAGCCGTGAGGACAGTCTATTCTCGTGCTGTGGCCGCTGAAATGGGTAACTTCCGCTGTGGTTTGGACTACCATCAAACCAAATATAAACATTGGATCAAAGAATAACCTGCTGCCTTGCAGGTTTGGCCGGCAGGTCGATTGGGGACAACCAAAAGCTAAGGATGCGAACCTGAAGAAAATGCTTGCTGAAAACGGAAGTGTTGGACCGAAAGGTGCGAATAAAACAGCTCGCTGCTGCAAACCACGACAATATGTATCTCATCCAAGGATTATCAAGGACCCGAACTATACAGAGAGACACCATAAGGTACCCGCACAGACAAAGACATGTTTCTCCCACCATGGACACACAGATACATCTGCCACTCAAACCCTGCAGGTATTGCAATGGAACGCTGGAGAAGGAAGCGTTGTCCAGAAGCGTTGTCCAGAAGCGTTGTCCAGAAGCGTTGTCCAGAGGCGTTGTCCAGAAGCGTTGTCCAGAAGCGTTGTCCAGAAGCGTTGTCCAGTAGTCTATTTGAGGAAGAACAGACGCAAGGGTCATCGTTACAACAAAATGAGGATTGGGACAGATGACAGGTGTCTATATGGGGAGCATATCATGACCGTGGAACACATCCTGGAAAGCTGCACGGTCACGCATGAAAATTGAGAACAATACTTGCCCCTGAGACATATATGAAACAAAAGCTGTATTTAGATGAAACAGCCTTACAAACATAGGTGTCCTTTATACGAGAAACCGGAACCTTGATCTGGGGATGAACGAAGAAGAAGAATAAAGTCTATATTGAGGGAGAAATAATAATCCTCTCAACTGAACCGAATAGCACCATTATGTTGCTCTGCTGCTCCTGCGTAACTGATCATTTGGAGAACATTTTCTAGTGTTTTTTATTTATCCACTCTAATGTACATGTGTCCGAATTTTAAATTGTTGAACGGATAATTTCTGCCTGCTTTAACGCTCTACATTGTCACTTGATCTCTTCGTAACAAGGTATATCGTCTGACACAGCGATATTTACACTTCTGGGATTATCATGCGATATTTGCAAGAAGAATGTGATACATCTCTTTCTGTTGTTTTGCAAGATCTCCAAGCTGTCAACCAGTCATTGAAGACGTTGCCTATCTTTCAACTGTCAGCGTTTTCTATCTGCGTGTGTGCTCACTGCACACTTGTATCTTGTCAATCTTCAAGAAATCGTTTTTCTACTCGTGGCATGTTCTATAGCACTTAAGGGGATAATCATCTGCCGCTTAGATATTATGGATTCCACCTGTTACAACACCCAGAATACGAGCATTATTTCCAAATGTCCTTTCTAATATAGCACTACCCTTTCCCGTCCTCATTCTCTTCTTAGATTCAGTGTCTTGTTTTGCTTGTTCTTGTTATCATATGGTTTGCTTGTTCTTGTTATCATTTGGTTTGCTTGTTCTTGTTATCATATGGTTTGCTTGTTCTTGTTATCATATGGTTTGCTTGTTCTTGTTATCATATGGTTTGCTTGTTCTTGTTATCATATGGTTTGCTAATCGTTAAACATTTTTATTTTTTTTGCGTTCGCCTTATTTCTCTAATCCCCAAGGCTCTGTGCTATGCACTGTGGTTTTTATTTTGCGCCTGGCGGCCCAGTGCATCCGACTTCAGCATGTATTTTATTCAAGGGTCTGCTTCCCCCTGCATTTTCTAAGGGTTTGCTTCCCCGTGTAACGACCGGTGCGGTGTTGGGGATCGAACCCAGCACTTCCTGGTTGTGATCCGTGTCACTTAACCACTAGCCCACGCCGTCCCCGTAGAAACAATGAATTTTATATAGTCTGTCTTAAGCACTCATGAATGCAAGCTATAATTTATTTTTCTAAGAATCGACGTCTCTGCATTCCAGTCACGCACATAGGTGCTCAGTCTCTCTCAGCAAATGGCGCATTGTATAGATGCTGATGGTCCCTGTAGCTCGCTTGTTGTACACTCTCCTGCTCCGTCTTTTCACGCATCCCCACTTCGTTCGAGCCTCGGTTAATGTCAAAACTTTGCAATCTGTGGATTGTTGATCCATGTATTTCGGTATCCTCATCCAATATACGGTTGTTGATTGATTTTAAAATGTTCCTCCTATCCGTCACTAACGTTGTCCATGATGGAAGCTTGTGAAGCCAATAAGTCAGCATTTCGATATGTTTTCTTCTTGGTATTCAGACGGGCAGTCAGCCGTGAAACTTCCTTGCTGCTTTCAGACGGGCAGTCAGCCGTGGAGTTTCCTTGCTGCTTTCAGGCGGGCAGTCAGCCGTGGAGCTTCCTCGCTGCTTTCAGGCGGGCAGTCAGAAGTGGAGCTTTCTTGCTGCTTTCAGACGGGCAGTCAGCCGGGGAGCTTCGTTGCTGCTTTCAGACGGGCAGTCAGCCGTTGAGCTTCCTTGCTGCTTTCAGACGGGCAGTCAGCCGTGGAGCTTCTTTGCTGCTTTCAGACGGGCAGTCAGCCGTGGAGCTTCTTTGCTGCTTGTAGACGGGCAGTCAGCCGTAGAGCTTCCTTGCTGCTTGTAGACGGGCAGTCAGCCGTAGAGCTTCCTTGCTGCTTTCCGACGGGCAGTCAGCCGTGGATGCTTCCTTGCTGCTTTCAGATGTGCAGTCAGCCGCGGAGATTCGTTGCTGCTTTCAGACGGGCAGTCAGCCGTTGAGCTTCCTTACTGCTTTCAGACGGGCAGTCAGCCGTGGAGCTTCTTTGCTGCTTTCAGACGGGCAGTCAGCCGTGGAGCTTCCTTGCTGCTGTCCCTCCACTGCTTCATTCTTCTCGTTTTCGAAGGCCTTTCATTTTCCAAGGCCGTTTACTTTTGCATTGTTATCAATGTTTTCGTAACCGAATTTTTTTAAAGATTTGGTTGGTCGACACTAAACCAAACCTGTTATATTCTAGGTGAGTTTTCCGTGTTTAGTCTATTCCCTTTTCCATGACCAACATTCGTGACCCTTCTGGAAGCTTTCATTTCCGTTGGCTTAGCGCCTGTGATCATTGAGACATGGAAGCTCCCTCACTACCGTATCAAGTCTACTGTAATTCTGAGAAAATAATGTGTTTTATTTTCAATTCGAGAAAAAAATTATTTTAAAATAATCTTTAAAATAAACATACGAAAAGAAAAGATGGTGATGAATATCATAGCGTGATACAATGAATTGTTCAACATTACTATTAACAGAAGGTGTGAACCTCTACTGTCGCCTACGCCAGTCGATATAGCTACGATATCGATAACGATTATAAAAGAACGTAACGTGGCAGAAAATGACAGTTTTGCACATCTGATCTGTATCTACCATTCAGCTGAGCTTTTAATTCGACAGCTAAGAGATGTTTCAGTTCAACCTGGCAACTATATATTGCATGAATAGATCAATTATTATTGTAAATCGTGTCAAATCAATGACAGTTCTGCGTGCCAGCTAATACTTGCTGAAGGAAAGCCAAACTGTAGGAAATTTGAACGCTGGCAGAGTGATCAGCTTAATGTAACAAATTGGTTTGGATTTGTTCATCCTGTCACGCAATATATTATTCGAGTTTCTGTTTTTCTCAAAGTGTTGTTCATGTTTCTTGTTTGTTATTATATGAAAATCAGGAGACGGCGTGGGCTAGTGGCTAAGTGACACGGCTCATAAACCGAAGGTTCTGGGTTCGATCCCCATCACAGCGCCGGCCGTTTCCCCGGGGAAGCAAACCCTTAGAAAATGCAGGAGGAACCAGACTTTTACATAAAATGCGTGCTGAAGTCAGATGCCTGGGCCGACAGTCGCAAAATAAAAACCACAATGCAACGCACGCCGCCTTGGGAAATAGAGAAATTAGGCGAACGCAAACAATTTTTGTTTAAATATTAAAATCGTTTTGTATCGTCAACCACATTTCGACTGTGATCTACCTATCAGGTATGCATGCGCGATGTCCGGTATGGTTCTACGCATGACATGCATCTCAAGTCAGGAAAATACACAGCCAACCAGGACCCGTCTTCCTCGAGTCATATACCTTGAAATGATGAGGTAGCTTGCATGTCGCAAAGATTCCAGGAGCTAAGTCAGCGGTGGCTTTCAGAAAGGTCATCCAAGTTGGATACATTATGGGGGAAGGAATAGACTAACATGGACTCCTCACCTTGAGTATTTTATGTTAAGTTAGAGCCGACAGCCCAATTCTGTAAAAACAAGCTAAGGTCGTTATAAAAATATTGACAACAAAGCGAAAGCAAACAGCCTTGGGAAAGAAAGGGTCTTTGGAAATGAGAAGATTGGCGAAGTGAAGTGAAAGACGAAAGTAAATTCCACCGAATACCAAGAAGAAAACCGATATAGCGGCATGGTTTGTGCGAACAATGTACCAGGCAGAGAAAACAGCACATATAGTTAAAGTGATGAGGAATTACAAACTGACAGTGCTAGGACTGTGCGACAAAAGATGGACACAGTCAGAAGAGATGAGATTGACAACTGGGGAAATTATAATTTATTATGTGAACGAGGGAACTGATGCCCAACACACAGAAGCAGAGGCACTGATGTTTCATAGAGATGCACATAGGGCGCTAATAAAGTGGGAGGCTTTTACAAATCGAATCATGAGCGCAAAGTTTAGAACTAGGAACAAAAACATGAATATCAACATCGTTCAGTGCTATGCCCCAACTAACGAGACATACGGTGATACGAATAAAGAGTTTTAAAACTAGCTGGAATACACGCAAGAAAAGAAAGATATATTTTTATGATATACGTAAATGCTAAAGAGGGAGCAGACAACCTAGGCTACAAACAATTTATGGGAAGACAAGGAACGGGGCAGATGAATAAAAATGGAGAAATGTTGGCAGAGCAATGTGCGCTACACAAAATGGTAATTGCAGAAAGCATGTTTCCACACAAGAAGGTACATAAGGCCACATGGAGATCTCCAGACTTCCACACAAGAAGGTACATAAGGCCACATGGAGATCTCCAGACTTCCACACAAGAAGGTACATAAGGCCACATGGAGATCTCCAGACTTCCACACAAGAAGGTACATATGGCCACATGGAGATCACCAGACTTCCACACAAGAAGGTACATAAGGCCACATGGAGATCTCCAGACTTCCACACAAGAAGGTACATAAGGCCACATGGAGATCACCAGACTTCCACACAAGAAGGTACATAAGGCCACATGGATATCTCCAGACTTCCCCACAAGAAGGTACATAAGGCCACATGGAGATCTCCAGACTTCAACACAAGAAGGTACATAAGGTCACATGGAGATCTCCAGACTTCCACACAAGAAGGTACATAAGGTCAAATGGAGATCTCCAGACTTCCACACAAGAAGGTACATAAGGTCACATGGAGGTCTCCAGACTTCCACACAAGAAGGTACATAAGGTCGCATGGAGATCTCCAGACTTCCACACAAGAAGGTACATAAGGCCACATGGAGATCTCCAGACTTCCACACAAGAAGGTACATAAGGTCACGTGGAGATCTCCAGACTTCCACACAAGAAGGTACATAAGGTCACGTGGAGATCTCCAGACTTCCACACAAGAAGGTACATACGGTCACGTGGAGCTCTCCAGACTTCCACACAAGAAGGTACATAAGGTCACATGGAGATCTCCAGACTTCCACACAAGAAGGTACATAAGGCCACATGGAGATCTCCAGACTTCCACACAAGAAGGTACATAAGGTCCCATGGAGATCTCCAGACTTCCACACAAGAAGGTACATAAGGCCACATGGAGATCTCCAGACTTCCACACAAGAAGGTACATAAGGCCACATGGAGATCTCCAGACTTCCACACAAGAAGGTACATAAGGCCACATGGAGATCACCAGACTTCCACACAAGAAGGTACATAAGGCCACATGGAGAACTCCAGACTTCCACACAAGAAGGTACATAATGTCACATGGAGATCTCCAGACTTCCACACAAGAAGGTACATACGGCCACATGGAGATCTCCAGACCACGTGATGGAAAACCAATTTGACCACATCTGTGTCAGTCAAGCTTTCAGAAATCCACTACTAGATGAGGGGACGGCGTGGCCTAGTGGTTAAATACCACGGCTCACAATCCGAAGGTGGTGGATTCGATCACCATCACAAAACCGGCCGCTACCGCAAGGACAATGCAGGACGAAGCAGACCTTTACATAATTTGGATGACGAAGCCGGATGTACTGGGGCGACAGGCGCAAAATAAAAACCAAAGTGCAACGCACACCGCCTTGTGGAATAGTGAAAAAATGCGATCGAAACAAAAACCTATTAATAAAACACACTACTAGATGTACGAGTAAGGCAAAGTGCAGAAGCTGAATCAGACCACCACATGCTGCTGGATATCTTGCAAATCCAACTTAAAAAGTATCCAGTACATGGCGCAAGGAAACAAAATATAATGTACAACAGCTGCATATCTAGGAAAGGAAGACATATTGTAACATAAACATATCATATACCAAGCGCAATAAAAGATATATGGGGATGGGGGGGGGGGGGGAGGGGGAGCGGGGGGGGGGGGATGAGCATTAATAGTATGTGGGACCAAGCTAAAAGAATGTGGAATAAAACATGTGTAGAAACTGTAGGATTCAAGAGAACTCAACACAAGAAATTGATCACAACAAAGACGTTCTAAAAAAATAGAGGAACAAAAAAGAATAAGGCTATATTCAACAATTGTCGAACACAAAACATCAAAGTAGGAGCACATATAAATTACATTGTGACAGACAGAGAGGTTATAACATGTATACAATGAAAGTAATATATTGACAAGTTAGAAGACAGAAAAGGCAGCAGAGAGAATACAATTTGAGGTATTTCTGCTCATTAACAAGCAACATGACAAACATAGGAGGAACAACATGAACAATGGATTAAGCATGTTAAAGAAAGTTTAAACAGTCCTCTACCACAAGAAACACCAACCATCCTACTAACAAAGGAAACGCTGAACTTGGACTGCAACCCCCCAAGAAAGATCCAATGGGTCATATTTAAACTCATGAAAGGGAAAGCGGCAGGACCCGATCAAATATCAGCAGAAGCATCCGCAAACTCATTGCAAGGATTATTCAAGAAGGTTACGGGAGAGGAGAGAGTGTCTACAGAATGGAATGGAGGACATCTGATTAAACTGCATTAGAAGGGAGACCTGGCAGATTACAGCACTTATTAGGGGATTTCATTGCTGTTGCTGCCAGGATAGATATTCAACATAATCATCTTGAGCAAATTAACAGTGGAGGTAGACAAACATATCCGAGTGGAACAGGCAGGATTTCGCCAGAGAAGATCACGAACAGATAATATAATAAGCTACGCATTATAGTAGAACAACGTATTGAATGGAAATCTAGTCTATGTGCACATTTGATAGAATATGAAAAGGTGTTTGACAATGCGGATCGAAGTACGCTATGGTAGATATTCCGTCGTCTCGATAAATATCTTGCCACTGATCAAAGTTAGCTCAGGACGAGAGAGTAAGGTTGATAAAATGCGTAGTTACTCTCGCACTTTAATCCAAATAGCCGGACAAGTCATCCATTTCAGCGGACGCAGCAAAAGAAACGATTGTCCTAATTGCTGAATAAAGTGAGTGGTCTTCATCCCAAGTGATGGACGAACATCATGGAATACACAAGAAGTTGAAAACCCTCATACATAGTATGTACGAAGATACAGGTAGTAGAGTGGAAGATGAAAGAACACTGACTGGCAGATTCGGGGTCCAAACAGGGGTGTGACAAGAATGTCTGCTACCACCTTTACTGTTTCTGCTGGCTATAGATTGGATAATAAAAACATCGCTCGAGAGAAAAAACAAACTGGTATTAAGAAGAAACTATGGTCACAATTGAAGGACCCTGGACCACGCAAAGGATATGGTACTTTTGTCACACATTCATAGTCAAACAAGATAAACTTGATGTGGGGAAAGAACAAATAGCCAAATTGAGGCTGAAAATCAACATGAAGAAAACCAAGCTCTATAGACTCAACGCTATAAGCAAAGAACCAATCATGCTGGAAAGAAGGCACATGTAAGGAGTGAATACCTTTACCTATTTGGACAACATAATTTACACATTAGTGTCTTGATTTTTTGTTGTGATTTGGTAGCTGTTTTCATTGGTGTGCCTTTTTTTAAGAAAGGCTTTCTGGTCGTAACAAATGTGGCGTTTTTTGAACTGATTTGCAGAGGATTTCACAAGACATGAAGATTTAGATTGTTCTGTACAGCTAAGAATTGACGTCATTGTACTGTGGGCAGACACATAGGAGATCAGTCGGTCTTAGCAAAAGGCGAAGAGTGGATACTGATGGCTCCTTTAGCTCGCTGGTTGTACACATTCCTTCACCGTTCTCTCAGGTGTCCCTCTCTTCTAGACCCGCGTATGATTTTAAAATCTTGGAATCTGTGCATTGCTGGTTTCTCTACTGCAGTGTCTTCATCTAACAGGCGGTCGTTTATCATCTTCCAAATGCCACCCCTATCCCTTGCCTGTATCCCCACTACAGATGGCCCTAGAGTTCAGGAGGTCAACTCTTTCATTCCCCTGCCACCCCTATCCATTGTCTGTGCCCCCACTACAGGTGGCCCCAGAGATCAACTCTTTCATTCCCCTGCCACCCCTATCCATTGTCTGTGCCCCCACTACAGGTGGCCCCAGAGATCAACTCTGTCATTCCCCTGCCACCCCTATCCATTGTCTGTGCCCCCACTGCAGGTGGCCTCAGAGTTCAGGAGGTCAACTCTTTCATTCTCCCAAGCTCCACGCTGTGCAGGGTAGTAGATCCACTCAAGTGTGTATTTGTTCAAGTCCTTTGTAATGCAAGAAGCTGACATGTTTCCGTGGATTGAATGACTGATTGATTGTTTGATTGATATAATAAAGACATCAGTAGGTTTAGATCTAGAATATATCTGCAATACTCTTTATATTTTGCTTTCGTCTTTTCGCTTATCCTCTTTTGCCTTTCAGCGTCAGGTAATGAAGAGATCTCTAGAACGAGCCCGTCTGTATGCCTCATGCACAGTGGCATTCACCGCCTCAGATATTTCCGTAAGCCACCTTTTCTTGGTCGGCCTTTGTCCTTGAATCAGTTGTTTCTAAATAGCATTGCTTGTTGGGGGTGCTGTGTGGTGGACGTCATGTAACGCTACACAACTATTGTAGTTGCTGTCTTTTGATGTAGTCTAATCCTGGTCTAATACTCGAAGTAATACTTAACCACATAATGTAACAAGTGGATACATTTTATTTCTCAATTTCAATTAATTAAAATATATTGCTCATAAAATACGTCACGTTCGGAAAAATTTTACTGATTCACGCTTGATGAAAAATAGACACATAAAATAATCTGGTTAAACAGCCATCTTAAATGAACGGATGTACTCAATTTGTCCAAACCGCTGTTTGCCTTTGCTCCTCTGAACTCGCTCTGGTTGTGGTACTGATCAGGATGTCGCGTGCGCCCTGCGCGAGGTGTCAGAGGCGCGTGCGACGCACGGCAGGTTGATTTTAATGAAAGTGGTCTGTGAGCATAGCAACAAAGCGGGCGTTTAGTTAACTATACGTATGCTTAAATAATAGGTGTGCTTCTGAAGACGCGTGAAGCAGTGATTGCTGGGTAAAACCTGAGTAAATATTCGTTTTTAACAACCGTATTTGATGGTGTGATATTAAAAATATCACACGTATATTTTTAACACTCGCTCTTGAACTCGCATTGACAACTTGGATATACAAGCGCTGAAGACTGCTTTACGTTTTACGCGCGTTTCTTAAAGGTGTTGTGGATGTAAACACGAAACTCAGTCTTGGTACTATGATCCGTGTAAGTAATAATAATTAATAGTAATGCATGAATGTAAGTATTCTGTTTTATATGACTATGTATTCTGTTTTATGCTACCGTTTTTAAAGTCTTTTAAAAGAGATTGTCTATAGTTTAAGGTGAATGAACATCAAATAGAACTATCAACGTATTGAATTTTTGCAAGCTTTTATTTAACCAGATATAACAGTTGTCTGTTTGTATGGACTTCTATTTGTCATAGTTTAACCAACTTCCCTATGGACTATATCTATGACATTATGTACACATCATTTACATTTACGACCTGTTAATTCGGAGCTTGTCAACTTTTCTGTACTTGGCGCCCACTTTTATAACTTTTGTGATGATAAATGTTCCTTACAGACTGGTTAAAATGCAAATTGAAGAGAAATTCGTGATTCTCAACTTTCTTTTTTTTCGTTCACCTTCTTTTTCTATTCCCCGAGTCGGTGTGTGTTTCACTGTGGTTTTTATTTTGCGCCTGTCGGCCCAGTGCATCCAACTGTAAGCGTCTGCTCCTTCTAGCATTTTCTAAGGGTTTGCTTCCCCGGGGTAACGGACGGTGCTGTAATGGGGATCGAACCAATCACATTAGGCTTGTGAGCTGTGTCACTTAACCACTAGCACACAAGTCCCCTCGATTCTCAACTGAGTCTGTCTGTTTTTGATACATCTTCATCATCATCATCATCATGTAGCATGTCCCAAGCAAAACGTCGCTCACATCTCACTCAAAAGGAAAGAAACTCGATCTCTTGCCAAACCTCCAGCCTGCTCCAGAGTCATGGCCAATAATTCTTTGACATCTTTGCGCTATCGCCTTCTTGGTCTGCCTCTGCTACCGGACACCATACCTTCCATTACCTTTTTCTTGAGACCGTTATGTCTTTTGATGTTGCCAAAGTATTTCAATTTTTGGTTTATGGTGGAATTTATGAACCAGTTCTCCTCTATGCTCAACTCTTGTCAAATTCTGTACTTTTCGTTTTGTTTCCGTCCATATTATTCTGTGAACCTTTCTATAACATTTCGATTCGAAGGCTCGATTCTCTTCCATAATATTTTTGGTAATTGTTCAAATCTCAGACTGTCTGTTGTCACGGAAAAAAAACACGTTCTCAAATTGTTCACCTTTTTTGGTTTGCTTGTATTCTGTCATAGTTTACCCAGGTTGTGTTGCCTCTGCATTTCCATAATAATAATAACATGTTTTTAATATAGACAGTAATTATGTTGCTGCCGCCCACTCCAAAGCTAAAACCGCTAATTAGTAGGCGCTAGCGCGTAGGCCGAAGAGCTTTGTGCTTATCTATCACATTGTGACGGATACTCGACAGATCATTCAAAAGATGTTACCGGAAAACGTGATGTTTTTATATTTACTAGAAAAGGCGGCCAGATCAGTAACTACAAATCGCATTCGATCTGGTGAACGTGTTTATTGATTTAGCAAATCAGGAAACACTCGAAGCAAATTTTGAATATGACAAAGGTTATGAAATCGACATGAACGATTTTCAAACACGAGTGTCGACAATAAATGTTGGCTTGTGTGCTCTTTTCAATATCATGACGAGAAACTCGTGTACTCGAGCTATGAACGGCGCAGATGAACGAACGCATCAAACTTTTCATACACACGAAATACTAGATTCAAGTGCGCTTTCGAAGAGTCCAGAAAATTTATTAGAACGAGATATATGGATAAATGGGAAACATAACATACTGGCTACACAAGAAATGATGCGTATTACCAATTGAACAGAAGAGAGGATATAGTGGTCTTCAAACTCCGCACAGGTCACAACAAACTGAAGTACCGTCTATTAAATAAACTGAAAATAGGTGCTACTGACGAACCCAACATGAAGTTATTGGAAAATGACTCCTGAAACTCTATGGCATTCGACATACGACGACCAGAGACAGCAGATGTGGCTATCACCGGTGCCAACACTAGACAAGCTCTAATGCAGTTAAGACAACCTAAGGATGACTGCTGCTTTTTTTTAACACATTCAAGTCGACGTCTGACAGCATACGAAGAAGATACAGAAAAACAAAGCAGCAATACAAAAAAGATATTCACCAAAAAAACACCAACATTAAAAACAAGTTAAGCTACTGAAGCCAAAAACAAAACCTATAAAGTCATATTGACTCACTCTACTTGAACTGTCATAAATACGATATGATTATCAATACAACAAACACAGAGGCAATGTATATAGTTAGAAAGAACACCACACTTGATATTCATGTGAATGAAACAAAAATAAAGCAGGTACAAGAATGTTAGTATTTTGGAGCTGTTTTTACTGATGATGGCAGTCTCAGCAAAGAGAAAGAGACAAGAGTGCAGAGGGCAAACGCTGTCACCTACCAGCTGTCTCCACTACTAAGACATCCCAAGGTTTCCCTCCGAACGAAAAGGCAGATGATAAATAGTATCTTCATCCCAACCCTGTGCTTCCAGTGCCAGACATGGACACTGAATAAGGTCCAGGAACGAAAGTTAGCAACCTGCTAAATGCGCTGCCTACAAAAGGTCACTAACACCAGATGAGACAGAAATACAAATACGAATATGGAGAAGGTTGGAACAATTCCCTGCCTACAGTACATAGATCAACAGAGAATTGGTTTGGCCACATTGTTAGAATGCAACCAGACAGTATTGCTCATGCAACCTTCCACCGGAGATCATCAGGAAGAAGGGCTAGAAGTAGACCAAGGAAAAGGTGATAGACAGCATTAAAGAGACCTGCCGTAAATGGGAAAACATGTTACTCAGGCCACGAGAAATGCGAAATACAAATACATACCAAGACACTGGGCTAGAGTCCTGTAGAAAGTGATACGACAAAACAGCTTCTGTTATAGGTTGTTATTACAAGTTTTTGCTATAAGTATTTATTGTAAGTTTTTTTGTCACAAGTTTTTAATTCAAGTTTTTATTACACGTCTTTAATTACACGTTGTTATTACATGTTTATATTGCAAGTTTTTATTGCAAATTTGTATTATAAGTTTTTTGTTAGAAGTTTTTATTAGAAGTTATTATTATACGCTGTTGTTAGAAGTTGTTTTTAGAAGTTGTTGTTACAAGTTCTTAATTGTAAGTTTTTATTACAAGTTTTTATTATAAATTTTGGTACACGTTTTTTATTGGAGGTTTTTGTTACAATTTTTTTTTACGAGTTTTTATTTAGTCGGCAATGACCATTGTCGTTTACATGGACTTCTATTTTTCCTATTTTAACAAACTTCCTCATAACCTAGAGAGCTGAAATTGCGTACTCTGCTAGAGTGACAAGTTACACATTTTGAAAATCTTGGACAGGTAATTCAAAAGTTTATACCGAAAAATGTAGCTTTTTAAATATTCATTAGTTCTGAAGCACTATGACACATTTCTTTCCTGAGTTCTTATATTTATTCCATGAATAGGATATTCACCCTATTACATCTGGGTAAACTGAAGCGTGTCCAGGTCCAGACAAGAAATTGATCCCAGTACGTTTGCCACAAAAAGTAATTACTTTAACACATTTACTCAGGAATAATATTTGTGTCCCTAAAATTGACTTACAGTTAGAGAAGGAAAAGGCAGCGAGAAAGGTAACTAGCCACCATACATCACAATCTAAGGCTTAGTATACTAACGTCTCTAACACTTCATTCCTGACCAGCGGTCAAGTCTGTTGAAGGACTTCCTTTGATCTTTTTTGCCCTGAATACAGGTACTCTCCTAATGTAATACTGTTTCAAGAACGTACAAGTATGTTTTTCCATTAAGTAATACTTGAAATGGAGAAACGTGTATCTATAAGTTTTGTGTTTGATTGAGAATTTGTTAAGCAAATATATCAGCTCAATGGCATTGTAAGAAAATTTGCAAGCCAATTTATTGGCTTTACGGAGTGAAGAAGTTAAACATCCTGGGGGAGTGTGGGTGATGGAGCAATTTCTCGATTCAGAAATGACGTGCTGAAATAGGATGCCCTAAGCCGTAAGGCGTAAAGCATTGTAAAATATCGAAGTGAACTAAACAAATTAATGTTAGTAGTGTGTTGTTGTTTCGAATGCCCACAATGAGTAGGTTTGCTGTTTTGTGCGCCCTGAAAAAGACGTTAAGTGGCGTGTTGCAGAAGCTTTCTTCACATGCCGAGCGTGCTGATGAAGGCAGACCTGGGTCCTCTAAGCAGTGGTGCTATGCTGGGCATCATCTGCTTGTCGCTCAGTGCTACGAGGATCACGTTGATACCTCACCTTTTTAGCCAGGCTCACATGAAAACAGCCCGTTTCCAGGAAGGGCTACAAGGTAGCCAAAGTGAAGGTGTTGTCCAGTATGTCTTGCCTGAACATGACTAACATGTCTTATCAGTATATTTTGCCTGACCCTGACTAACATGTCTGATCAGTATAATTTGCCTGACCCTGACTAACATGTCTGATCAGTATATTTTGCCTGCCCCTGATCAACATGTCTGATCAGTATATTCCGTCTGACCTTGACTAACATGTCTGGTCAGTATATTTTGCCTGACTCGGACTAACATGTCTGATCAGTGTATTGTGTCTGGCCCCGACTAACATGTCTGATCAGTAATTTTGCCTGACCCTGACTAACATGTCTGATCAGTATATTTTGCCTGACCCCGACTAACATGTCTGATCAGTATATTTTACCTGATCCCGACTAACATGTCTGATCAGTATATTTTGCCTGATCCCGACTAACATGTCTGATCAGTATATTTTGCCTGATCCCGACTAACATGTCTGATCAGTATATTTTGCCTGATCCCGACTAACATGTCTGATCAGTATATTTTGCCTGATCCCGACTAACATGTCTGATCAGTATATTTTGCCTGACCCCGACTAACATGTCTGATCAGTATATTTTGCCTGATCCCGACTAACATGTCTGATCAGTATATTTTGCCTGTCCCTGACTAACATGTCTGATCAGTGTATTGTGTCTGACCAGACGTTAGTCTTCCTTGGTGTTGTGTAAGGAACATCATTTCTTTATAATTAATTATTATTGATGATACTATCGCAGAGGAATATGAGAATAACTTTGACATGTCAACTTTTTCAGGTCGTTTTACCGCGTTAAGTTGCCCTTTCACCAAGTCATATTTGATCAGAGATCAACCATAGGGGCCTTTGACTTTAAAACTTATTTTGTGTTATATTTCTGCATTACATTTTTATTTGTTGGAAGTTGATCCTTTAGTTTCGTTATATATAAAAACATTCTGAATATTCCACATCCGATGGCAAGATCATGTCACTGACATCAAGGTTCTCTCGAGGGCTAACATGCCCAGCATCCATGCACTGCTAGAAAAAGCACGACTAGGATGGGCCGGACACCTCGTCCGTATGTCAGAAGAGCGGCTCCCAAAGAAGCTTCTCTACGGTGAGCTGCGAGAGAGAGGGCGCCCAAAGAAACGATTTAAAGACGGTCTGAAGAACTCACTGAAAAGTTGACAGATAGACATCGACACCTGGGAATGTATTGAACAAAACAGATCTGACTGGAGAAGCCCATCAAGGTGGGTGCTATACCGGCGAAGACGACCGTATTGTGAAATCCCAGAGCAGACGCGAGACCCGGAAATGCCGAACAGCGGGAAAACCATCACCTTCTACAAACCTCGTGTGCCCGATATGTAGCCGATGTTTTCGTGCCCGCATTGTCCTGTTCAGCCACATGCGGACCCACACCCAACAGAGAAATATGTGACAAGGATGATGTCGGAGGTCCTCATTGTCAACAATGGACAGCTATTATTATTATTATTATTATTAAATAAAAACATTCAATCCCGTTGTAAAATTTAGCATTGTTTGACAATTATTTGTCACCTGTTTAAAGTTGATGCACATTGCAATCCTATTATCGATATCTATTAGCGAATGTGCACACAAGCGATCTCCTCAGTTATCTGAACAACAAGTCCTTAATTTAATTGAAACTATTTATACAGATTTAGATGAAAATTCCATTTTAGCTTGTTGGATTTGATTAAAGTCAAATCTCAATTATTCGCACAAGGAAGTCAGTCTTCACAAAAAGTGGGCGTTGTCGCATCGAATAACATTGACAGTTTGTGATCGTCGATGTTAAACATATATTTAAAATCAACACAGCCCATACAAACAAACCCTAAAACATAACCAACACACGACGTGGCGAAGCGGTCTATAGTCCTCAGCCTTCAAAACACCCAGACTACCCCAGCAATGGGAAAAATGTCGTACGACAGTTTGATGTGTAATGCCTTTGTTATTTTCCAGCATTCACATCCATATGTGAGTATTGGAAATGTGTTGTAGGTTAAACATCCTGAGCTTGGTGTAACAGACTCAATGATTTTGATTTCTAGATGTTCTTTAAATGGGTAGAAGCATCTACGACTAGTGCATTAATTTGTATTAACCTTAAAACTAAACAGTTTATGTTCCTACAGTTGTATATATGAAAATGATTACGTTAAATAGAACTTTGCTATGTTCCAATCCGCATACCATTTCTACAGTTTTGTTTTTCTAGAAAAAGGGGGTTATTCGATTATTTTTATCTTGATTACAGTTTATGCAGCTTAAGTTTCAGTTTCAATTTTCACTTTCAAATTTCAGGACAGCAATAAAAGTCTTTTCAGCTTCCAGTAGAGCATAATTCTTCGACAAATATATTGTAAGTTACGAAACAGCTAATTGGCTATATCTGTAACAGTTTTGTGGCTTTGCTTTTCTGCAGAATGATATACACAGGCACATATCCAACCCTCCTACTTACTTACTTCCATTGTCCAAGCACCACGTTATACAGTATGCATCCAGTTTTCAGCGACATGGATTGCCTTATCGTTTGCTTCCAGCATGTTGCTCCTATTGCGTGTTTCCTGTAGACTGAGGTAGGTCATCAGACAGTCTGGGTCCTTTATTGCGCCACAATCACATGTGTCATCATGTGTGTATCCCCATCGTTTAATATTCCTCTTGCACCGTGATGCACCAGTTCGGAGTCTGTTCAGCGACTTTCATGTTGTGTATGGTAGATGATGTCCTGGGGGCAGGCTCCATCTATGGGGCCTGTATCAGTTTGTGCCATTATTCGATGCGGCGACATTTAGGGTTTGTCTGTATGGGCTGTGTCGATTTTAAAAAGCTATGTTTGGATTTTAGTCTTGTGCTTTGTACCTGATGTCCAAACATAGGGTGCCTTTGGTCATGCTCCTGTTTTTCTCGATGGATTTCTGCTGTATCGCTTCCTCGAATCTTGGGTGATGCTATGCCAATTATTGTGTATATTTTATAAATAGGGGTGGGTTTTAGGCATCCTGATACTATCCGACCCGCC
This sequence comes from Ariolimax columbianus, assembly GCA_036924085.1. NCBI lineage: Eukaryota > Metazoa > Mollusca > Gastropoda > Stylommatophora > Arionidae > Ariolimax > Ariolimax columbianus. The sequence goes on from JAVGWX010000019.1 coordinate 43,332,911, forward strand.
TTATTTATTGTTGTATCAACCATCTTTATTGGCCATCTACGACAAATATAGCAGGTTACAGTGTTACTATTCATTTAATCTTATGGGCCTTGGTATAACTCTGCCACAACAACAACCACACACAGCAAGAACACTTCAAGCAGCCCAAAAGCTCTAAAGAGCAGATAAGAAGATCATGGCTGGACAGATTGGTCGTAGGAAACACTGTGAGATAGACCGACTGCAAGCCATGGGCCATATGACTGCACCAATCATCAACTCACAAGTGTGGATCAGAACACTATTTTCAGGATGAGAACCAATTATGTCCCACTTAACTCATTCCCTCCGGAATATATTATGGTCTTTTGGGCTCATATATTTTGTAACTAAAAATCTCGGCAGAAAGTATCCATCATCGTCATTACCACCACCACCACCATCATCATCCCCACCACCACCACCATCATCATCCCCACCATCATCATCATCCCCACCACCACCACCATCATCATCCCCACCACCACCACCATCATCATCCCCACCATCATCATCATCCTCACCACCACCACCATCATCATCATCCTCACCACCACACCAATACCATTGGTATGATCATCATCATCATCATCCTCACCACCACCACCACAACCATCATCATCCTCACCACCACCACCACAACCATCATCATCCTCACCACCACCACCGCCACCACTATCATCATCATCATCATCATCCCCATCACCACCACCACCACCACAACCATCATCATCCTCATCACCACCACCGCCACCACTATCATCATCATCATCATCATCATCAGCATCATCCCCACCACCACAACCATCATCATCCTCACCACCAGCGCCACCACCACTATCATCATCATCATCATCATCATCATCATCCCCACCACCACAACCATCATCATCCTCACCACCACCGCCACCACCACTATCATCATCATCATCATCATCCCCACCACCACAACCATCATCATCCTCACCACCACCGCCACCACCACTATCATCATCATCATCACCATCCCCATCACCACCACCACAACCATCATCATCATCCTCACCACCACCGCCACCACCACTATCATCATCATCATCATCCCCATCACCACCACCACAACCATCATCATCCTCACCACCACCACCGCCACCACCACTATCATCATCATTATCATCATCATCATCCCCTTCACCACCACAACAACCATCACCATCACCATCATCCCCACCAACACCACCACCATCATCATCATCATCATCATCATCATATGTCCCGTACCTGAAAGGTGATTAGGACACTAATCCTGCAGTATGCTGGACCATTTCCTACCACACAAATATGTTTCGCACCAATATATTTGTTCTACTAACGGACCTTCCCGTCCAATCTCTGATGTTGTCTATTCATCTCTTTTTGTCTGCCTCTCTCTCTTACGCTTCCCTTGCAGGATTGTCTTGGTCCAACCCAGGCGATGTTGGTACATGCCCATACCATGTTAGCTTGAGTGCGTTTACCACAGTCGATGGGTCTTTATACTGGTCGACCTCCCTTTTAACGATATTCTGAAGTAAGTGCCTTATTCGAATATTGATGTATTTATAAAGTTGTGAAAAGTTGTTATTTACAAACGTGTTTCTCAACTTAACTTAACGTCTTTATACTGGTTTAGAAGACTCTACAGAGTCAGTATAGAACCAGTTTCATTTACATCATCTTGCTCTAAAAACTATGCGCATCCAATTTATTCTTAAATGCATTAATTGTCCCTGCCTCCACTACCTCCTGCAACAATGCATTCCAAGCATTCACCGCTCTCTGACTAAAAAAATATTTCCTAATATCTAATCTCGACCTCTCTTTGGTTAATTTTTAGCTATGCCATCTTGTTCTTGTGGGTGGTTATATTTTGAAAAAAAAGACTTGTTATAATGTAATTTATCCATTCCTCAGATCAGCTTATAAACCTGTATTAAGTCACCACGAATTCTTCTCTCTTCTAGACACTGTAGGCCGGTTTTTCTGAGTCGTTCCTCATAACTGTAATTCTGGAATCGAACTATCAGCTTTGTCGCTCTTTTTTGTATTCTTTCCAGCATGCTTATATCCCTCTATGATAAGGACTCCACACCTGTACAGAGTATTCCAATCTAGGTCTAACTAATGCTTAATACATTTTGACTATCACTTCCTTGCTCTCATGTTTAATATTTCTTGTTATCATATCTAACATTGCATTTGCCTTTTTCACTGCTACCTGCACTTGCTCACTCACCTTACCTGTTTGATCCATTTTAATCCATAGGTCCCTTCCCTTATCTATATTTCTAATATTGTTCTCGCCCATTCTGTAATTATGTTTCATATTGGATCTTTCCATTTGGATGGCTTTACATTTATTTACATTAAACTCCATTTGCCAGCTTACAGGCCATTTATGAATTTTACAACAGTGTCGCAAAATAATGTTTACACTTTTTGAATGTTAATATCATGGAACCAATAAAAGATAACTTGTTTGGACTGTTTTTATGGGGCCCTGTAATGACTACGTTGCGTGTAAGTGGCGCTGTATGTACGTGCCGCTAAAATGGCTACGTTGTGTGTACGTGGCACTGTATGTACGTGGCGGTATAATGACTACGTTGCGTGTATGTGGCGATGTAGATATGTGGTGCTGTAATGACTACTTTGCGTGTGTGCGAACGGGTCTAGTCATGCTGCTGTTAGTTTCCGACATAAGGGTAGAAGTGATACGTTTTCCTTTGAGCAACTCAAGTCGATTTTAAAGTGTTTTTGGAAATGTGAAACTGTGATTGCGGTGCAGATACGATTGTGAACATTATTTGTTTCTGGGCCACAGTTACCTGTATCAAATACCATATTACGCAACAAGTTTGATAGGGAAACGGCTGTGTGTGATTTGGGGAAGGGACGGTGAGCTAGGAAGAAAGCAAAAACCGATGAAAGAAGTGTAGAGACGAGGCTGCAGACTTTCACAAGATCCCCACGGAAGTACATTCGACAAGCTTTGCGTGAGCCATGGTAAAGCAAACCGAGTGTCCATCGAATGTTAATACAATCAAAGTGTACGCTTTACATTCCCAGGCTACTTCACGCTCTGAATGAAGATTACCTAGATAACGTCCCCAACTTTGTGAGTGGTTTTCCATGGAAACCATATCTGATGTCTGTCGATTTGTTCTACCACGTTGCAGACGATGTTTTGCTGCCAATGGCGGTCATTTTGAACACATTCAACTGTAAGGTGTAAGCAGTGAAAAGAGTTCATGTTTCCTGTTATTTATGTTATTAACGTTCAAAAAGTGTAAACCTTGTTTTGGGACACTATGTACAAGTGTTGCAATTATGCAAGCCCATATTTCGGCATTAACATGTTAAGAAATTTTGCAAGCCGAGATATCTGCTCTTTGTTATGAATCAGTTGATAATCATATAAGCAGATTCCATTCAAAACACACTTTAGAGTGATATATGTTCACACACCAGTACGAACCGTCGATCACCTCTTTTGACTGCCTAGCGCTCGGTAATGTTGGAAGAATGCATATCTTCAGAAACCATCTTTATGTAGCTTGTCGTTTGCAGGACGTCGCTCTCACCACAGCTTGTCCGTGGAAATCCCTGTCAATTACCAGCATTCCGCCTGTTTCATTGTCAAATTGAACGTTTTCTTGACGTCTTGTATCCATCGTCTTCTTTGTCGGCCGATGCATCGTCTTCCAGAAACTATAGCAACCAGAACTGGTCGCCCAATCCATTATGACGTTTAACAAAGCCGAAAAATCACAATTTTCAAATCAGAACTTTGTTAATAAGCCAGTTCCTTTCAACATTTAGGTCTTGCATGACGGCCTTATTTTTTTTCTATTGTCCAAGAAGTTTTTCAGGATTGTTCTAAAACAGTCTCGAAAGTTTATATCTTCTTTCTTAGTCCCTGTCTCACAACTATAGGATGCCACATGAAAAATGCAGGTTCTCAGTATATTTAGTTTTAGTTGTTTCTTTGTATTGTGCCATACATTATGTATACTTCTTAACTTCTGCATTGCCATATTCAGCTGCTCTCTTACTTCCTTTGTGCAGTCTCCATTGTTATTTAGACTAAAGCCGAGGTATTCAAAGTGTGCAATATTTTCAATGTTCTCGCTTGCGATATCAACTTTGAGTTGGGGTCCTGTTTTATCGGTGGGTGTATCTCAGTTTTGTTGATGCTCAGAGAAAGGTTGTGATCTTCACTATGCTTCTGGATGACGGCCACTAAAAGTTGTTCTAGGCCCTTTTACCGCTGTTGGATAGGAAGACTTTTCCCTGTGTTCTGTCTTCCAAGACTTTTTGCACTGGACCCTCTTGACATTTAGGCACAACCAAAATGATCGCTTACTTTGTGTATTTTTGTATCAACTTCTGTTTCCTCTCTCACTTCTGCCAACACCTTTTCGTTTGCTTTTCTCGCTGTCCAGTTCACTTTAATCATTTTTCGGTAACTCCACATCTAAAAAAACTGCAAGTAATTATGGTGTCTTTGATTTATTGTCTATGGGCAAAATTCAAGTTAAAAATTTACTCAAATTATTCTAGAGATTCTAGCCCCACAGAGAATACGTCCCAAAATATGGGGACTGTATGGCCATAACAACAGGTTTTGGTTATGTGGTTAGCGGAGTGGCTTAGATGGCGCCTGACAGGCTGGCGGTCTACCTTGCTCTAATTTACACTTCTACCTCCACCAGTCTCAAACAATAGGCGATCATATATTCCAGGGGCTAACAGATGCTGGGATTGACCTGGCACGTCACCAGTGGATTTTCACCTGCTAAAAAATACGAAACAAAGAAGGTCGCACCTTCCTTCGAGGTCTAACGACATAAGTGGACTGAAGATAAATAGATAGACAACAAGACTATATCATCTACATATCTTATTTCTTGAAACTAGTTTCCTCCAATTGTAAATAAGTTAAAGATATTCCGAGGCCAAGTTAGATAAAACACATTGATGCTGTTAGCTGTTGTTGTTGTTGGAAGCCACTCGTACTGATTCTATTTAACTGTTGTTTCTTCTTACATTCCGAAGCTTGCTTGAAAAGGGGGAATTGGACTTTCCTGGTTGAAGTAAATCTTAGAACCTTAGCAAGTCTACCTTAATCTTAAGCTTAGTCGACCTGTACTTTTACAAAGGCAAAGGCCCCCATTCAGGCCCCTGCCCAGATGTGAACTAGATGTAGCCGAAGAGGATTTCTTGTTTAGAAGGCTAGTCTCGTTAGGACTAGTGCCGTAACGGAAGGGGGTGGTTAATCGATGTTGAGACCATCTTAATAGACTCAAACACCAGAGCAAAGTAGACCTACAGCTTGTTATACGTCATCTACGCTACTCTTAACACACCACCTAACCATGGCCGATGTTTTGCCATGTCACACAGTTAGTCGCCTCTTACGACATGCTCTGTGAGGCAGTGGTACTATTATTGTCTTTATCTTACACAAAGATCGCCGGCAGCAAGTTTACTAGGGGTATTAGGGAGCTGACTCCTACTTTATTATCCCGACTGCTGTGAGGCATCCTGTTCTGAGACGTCATGTTCTGAGACGTTCTGTTTCTATGAGATCTGCAAGGAACTAACGGGAGGTTAAGATTAAACGGGAGGTTAAGATTAAACGGGAGGTTAAGATTAAACGGGAGGTTAAGATTAAACGGGAGGTTAAGATTAAACGGGAGGTTAAGATTAAACGGGAGGTTAAGATTAAACGGGAGGTTAAGATTAAACGGGAGGTTAAGATTAAACGGGAGGTTAAGATTAAACGGGAGGTTAAGATTAAACGGGAGGTTAAGATTAAACCTATCACATCCACCATGATGCTACTCTTTACCCTATAATACATTTAATAAACCTTAGCAAGAGCTAACACATTTAGAGATCTGTAATTGGGACGAAGAGCGATAGACTGCCGGATTCATAATTAATATGAATATGCGGCCGGAATAACATTATCTTCATCTTTATTCGTTCTTCGACCTGGTGTTATTGGGACCTCTACTCCTTATTTCCCAGTTGGGTTCCAATATATATTATGTATGTTTATGTTTCTTAGTTGCTTCCCCTCACGGCCGCTGTTGTTTCTCTTTTCTCTCATTAGTCAAGTATCTCTGTTTGTTGTTTTGTAGAAATGTATTTTGTTTCTTTCGTCTGTTTTATTTTCTTTATAGTACAATAAATCCCTTTACAGACATCACGTCAATGATAACAAGTTAAGTCATTGATAACACGCTAAGTTATTGATAACAAGTTAAGTCATTGACAACAAGCTAAGTTATTGATACCAAGTTTAGTAATTGATATAATGTTAATTTATTGATAACATGTTAAGTCATCATACTGTACTATTAAGTCATTGATAACAAGTTTAGTCATTGATAGTATGTAAATTAATTGATTCCATTTTCCAGTTAGGGATATCACGTTAAGGAATTAATATCATGTTACGAAATTGATAACATGTTAGTCACTGATAACAAGTTAAGTTATTGATAATATTTTCTAGTGATTGATAATAAGTTAAGTCATTGATAACATGTTAACTCATTGAAAACAAGTTAAGTAATCAAGAATAGGTTAAGTAATTAAAAACAAGTTAAATCATTTATATCATTTTATAGTAATTAATAACACGTTAAGTCATTACTAACAAGTTAAGTATCTGATCACATGTTAAGCCACTGATAACATGTTAAGTAATTAACAACAAATTTAGCCATTGATAACATGATAAGTCATCAATAACAAGTTAAGTCGTTGATAACAAGTTAAGTCGTTGACACCATGTTAAGTCATTGATAACAAGTTTAGCCATTGATAGCATGTTGAATCATTTGTAACATACTAAGTCTTCATAGAGAAAGTAAGTCATGATATCAGGTTGCATTGAGGACCAAGATGCTGAGCAGCGCATGAGCTGCAGTGGTCAGCGACTCATAGGTGACTGCTAGCGTCAGGGCCAACGAACCAAAGCTGCCAAGACCCTTCTACACCTTCACGCGTTGATCCTGGATAACTGGCTGCAGCAGGACAGACTGGCTAAGGAGAACGGATTGAAGAGGGAATGCTAATCCGTACTCAAAAAATGTTTGCTGAAGTCAGATGTGTTGGACCGAAAGGTGCAAATATCGCAGTCAATATGTAAACTACGACATAACGCATTCCGTTATCTGGACTACATTCTGCTATTTAAGCCCTTTCAGTGTTTGGTAGTTGGGGATTGAGAATGAACGAAGCCAAGCCAAGCCAGGTTGCATTAACATGACACTACGGAAAAGATTACTGACCCTATAAGTATGATTGTGTATGGTCCTGAAACATGGACATGAATCAAAAACAGCATAAATACTTGGAGGCTTCTGAGATGTGGAGTTACCGAAAGATGATTACAGTGGGCTGGACAGCAAGACAATCAAACGAAATAGTGTTGGAAGAAGTGGGAGAGGAAATGAAGCTGATACACAAGATACAAAATAAACGACCATTTCGGTTGGGCCAAAACGTATATCATGGGTGTCCAGTGAAGATAGTGTTGGAGGTGAGAACACAGTGACAGAGAGGAATGGGTAAAACACAGGGACAGAGAGGAATGGGCAGAACACAGAGACAGAGAGGAATGGGCAGAACACATAGACAGAGAGGAATGGGCAGAACACATGGACAGAGAGGAATGGGCAGAACACAGGGACAGAGAGGAATGGGCAGAACACGTGGACAGAGAGGAATGGGCAGAACACGGGAACAGAGAGGTATGGGCAGACTACAGGGACAGAGAGGAATGTGCAGAACACATGGACAGAGGAATGGGCAGAACACAGGGACAGAGAGGAATCGGCAGAACACATGGACAGAGAGGAATGGGCTGAACACGGGGACAGAGAGGTATGGGCAGACCACAGGGACAGAGAGGAATGGGCAAAACACAGGGACAGAGAGGAATCGGCAGACCACAGAAAATCGTTGTGACACACGCATGCAGAGAGCAGGGACATGGCGGTGAAGGCTTACTGAGCTGAAGTCGGCCGCAGATAACATGCAGAATATGAAGGACCGAATCCTGAGCTTGCAAACCAGTTGCACGCCTGAATCACTTGGTGATGTTGAGGTTAGTGAACCCAAACCAGTCTCTAGACTGAATGACTTGGTGATGTTGGGATTAGTGAACTCAAACCAGTCTCTAGACTGAATGACTTGGTGATGTTGGGATTAGTGGACCCAAACCAGTCTCTAGACTTAATGACTTGGTGATGTTGGGATTAGTGGACTCAAACCAGTCTCTAGACTTAATGACTTGGTGATGTTGGGGTTAGTGGAATCAAACCAGTCTCTAGACTTAATGACTTGGTGATGTTGGGGTTAGTGGACTCAAACCAGTCTCGAGACTGAATGACTTGGTGATTTTAGGGTTAATGGACCAAAACCAGTCTCTAGATTGAATGACTTGATGATGATGATGATGGAGTTAGTGGACCCAAACCAGTCTCTAGATTGAATGACATGGTGATGTTGTGGTTAATGGACCCAAACCAGTGGCTAGACTGAATGACTTGGTGATGAAAATGGGGTTAGTGGACCTAAACCAGTCTCTTGACTGACGGACTTGGTGATGTTTCGGTTAGTGGACTCAAACTAGTCTCACGCCTGGTTGACTTGGTGATGATGATGGACCCAAACCAGTCCCAGAACTGAAGGACTTGATGATGATAGGGTTCGGGCCCAAACCATTCCAGGGAATGAATGACTTGGTGATAATAATTTACTCGGAGGTCATAAACCAGTCCCTTGATTGAATTACTTGATGATGATATGGTCTGGGCCCAAACCATTTCAGGGAATGAATGACTTGGTGATAATAATTTACTTGGAGGTCATAAACCAGTCCCTTGATTGAATTACTTGATGATGATATGGTCTGGGCCCAAAACATTCCAGGTAATGAATGACTTAGTGCTAATAATTTACTTGGAGGTCATAAACCAGTCCCGTGATTGAATTACTTGATGATGATAGTATGGTAGGGAGAGCCCCAAACCAGCTTGTTGATAGTGGCCCCAAACTAGTCACGTGATTCACGGATAAGGTAGATGATGTTGCAATGAAACCAACAAGGACAGCAATAAGTTAAATCAATTTTGTTGAAAACAATGACAAGAATAAGACAAGGTGACTTTAGTCGATAGAGGCAGACCGAAATCTGAATCGATAAAGCTCATCTGTCGCAAATTGTAAATATGGTGATATGAAATTGAAAGGGCAAATTGTTAGCGTGTGGGGAGTAGACATGACTGGCCTCATATGTCAGGACATATTGAGAAAGCAATGCTGTCTCATTTAATCGTCTTAGTGAAGCATTTATATCTTTTTTTTTCTTGCTCTTCTTTTTCTTCTTCTTCTTTGTCTTCTTCTTTTTCTTCTTCTTTTCCATCTTTATCTTCTTCATAAACTTTTTATTCAACCTCTGCTTCTTCTTCATCTTCTTCTTCTTCTTCTTCTTCTTCTTCTTCTTCTTTTGTCTTCTTCCTCTTCCTCATCCTTTTTATTCGCCTAAAGATCAAGTTCCAAGTTTGTCTTACAAAGAACACCACTTTATATATTTTGTCTATCACATGTCTCGAACGGCCAGTATTGATCTTTCTCTTCCTGTGTGAGCGTGCACCTATGGGGGATATGTTCCACGGTTATGGTATCCCCATCCTTCCCAAAACTCGCCATCTGCTCAAGTTCTCATTTTGTTGTGAAGATGACCCTTGAGACTATTATACCCAGTTCTCATTTTGTTGTGAAGATGACCCTTGAGACTATTATACCCAGTTCTCATTTTGTTGTGAAGATGACCCTTGAGACTATTATACCCAGTTCTCATTTTGTTGTGAAGATGACCCTTGAGAATATTATACCCAGTTCTCATTTTGTTGTGAAGATGACCCTTGATACTATTATACCCAGTTCTCATTTTGTTGTGAAGATGACCCTTGATACTATTATACCCAGTTCTCAGTTTGTTGTAAAGATGACCATTCATACTATTATACCCAGTTCTCAGTTTGTTGTGAAGATGACCCTTAAGACTATTATACCAAGTTCTCATTTTGTTGTGAAGATGACCCTTGAGAATATTATACCCAGTTCTCATTTTGTTGTGAAGATGACCCTTGATACTATTATACCCAGTTCTCATTTTGTTGTGAAGATGACCCTTGATACTATTATACCCAGTTCTCAGTTTGTTGTAAAGATGACCATTGATACTATTATACCCAGTTCTCAGTTTGTTGTGAAGATGACCCTTAAGACTATTATACCAAGTTCTCAGTTTGTTGTGAAGATGACCCTTGAGACTATTATACCCAGTTCTCAGTTTGTTGTGAAGATGACCCTTGATACTATTATACCCAGTTCTCAGTTTGTTGTGAAGATGACCCTTGATACTATTATACCCAGTTCTCAGTTTGTTGTGAAGATGACACTTGATACTATTATACCCAGTTCTCATTTTGTTGTGAAGATGACCCTTGAGACTATTATACCCAGTTCTCAGTTTGTTGTGAAGATGACCCTTGAGACTATTATACCCAGTTCTCAGTTTGTTGTGAAGATGACCCTTGATACTATTATACCCAGTTCTCAGTTTGTTGTGAAGATGACCCTTGAGACTATTATACCCAGTTCTCAGTTTGTTGTGAAGATGACCCTTGAGACTATTATACCCAGTTCTCAGTTTGTTGTGAAGATGACCATTGAGACTATTATACCCAGTTCTCAGTTTGTTGTGAAGATGACCCTTGATACTATTATACCCAGTTCTCAGTTTGTTGTGAAGATGACCCTTGATACTATTATACCCAGTTCTCAGTTTGTTGTGAAGATGACACTTGATACTATTATACCCAGTTCTAATTTTGTTGTGAAGATGACCCTTGAGACTATTATACCCAGTTCTCAGTTTGTTGTGAAGATGACCCTTGAGACTATTATACCCAGTTCTCAGTTTGTTGTGAAGATGACCCTTGATACTATTATACCCAGTTCTCAGTTTGTTGTGAAGATGACCCTTGAGACTATTATACCCAGTTCTCAGTTTGTTGTGAAGATGACCCTTGATACTATTATACCCAGTTCTCACTTTGTTGTGAAGATGACACTTGATACTATTATACCCAGTTCTCATTTTGTTGTGAAGATGACCCTTGAGACTATTATACCCAGTTCTCATTTTGTTGTGAAGATGACCCTTGAGACTATTATACCCAGTTCTCATTTTGTTGTGAAGATGACCCTTGAGACTATTATACCCAGTTCTCATTTTGTTGTGAAGATGACCCTTGAGACTATTATACCCAGTTCTCATTTTGTTGTGAAGATGACCCTTGAGAATATTATACCCAGTTCTCATTTTGTTGTGAAGATGACCCTTGATACTATTATACCCAGTTCTCATTTTGTTGTGAAGATGACCCTTGATACTATTATACCCAGTTCTCATTTTGTTGTGAAGATGACCCTTGATACTATTATACCCAGTTCTCAGTTTGTTGTGAAGATGACCCTTGAGACTATTATACCCAGTTCTCAGTTTGGTTATGATCACTTGCTCTTCTTTAGTTCTATCTATCTTCAGTCCACATGTCGTCAGACGTTGTGAGGAGGTGTGACCTCCTTTGTTTCATATGTTTTTGGCAGGTAAAAATCCTCTGATGACTTCCAGATCAATCCTAACATTTGTTAGCCCCTGGAATATACAATCGTCTGTTATGGGACTGGTGGAGGTGGAAGCATAAATTAGATTAAAGTAGACCGGCAGCCTGTCAGGTGCCATCTATGCCGCTCCGCTAACCACATAACCAAGACAGGATGTTTTAGCCACACAGTCCCCCTTTTTGCGACATTTTCTCGGTGCCACGAATATTCCTAGAATCATTTCAGTGGATTGTTAAATTGCATTTTGTGCGAAGAGCGGCCGTTAGGCCTACTCTTTTCGATTTCCAACTGTCAAGATATTTTTAACGTGCGCGCCACTGCACACGGATGTCTGATCTCACTACTCAGAGATCAGGATAAATATTTACCGGATCATTCAGGTGGACGAATCCCAGTCTCCACCATGGTTTGAACCTGCTACCTCTATTGCATGAGGCGACGACATTACCTCGAGACCACTCTAGAAAAATCACTTAATTTGTGCCCTTTTCGGAAGTGGTGGTGTTGATTAGACCATTTCGTTCTGAAGTTCACTTTAATTTTGAACGTTGCCTATGTTCTGTTTGTGAGAAACTCCTCTACACTTTGCTAATATGCCTACATATTCATGAACTTCGATGTTGCAGTTGGAGGAGATACACTGAATTGCAAACCGTGTATGTTATGATGAGAGCTGTGTCAGTGAGTGAGGACATACATTTATCTAGATCTCTAATTTGATGTTGCGTGTTAGAGCTGATAATACTGACGAGGCCTCAGCCACGAATACTATGTTTTCTTGGTGGTTATCTTTGTATGGACTACAAGATGAGCAGGATCCTTAACTGCTTCTACGTCCGCGTTGAGGTTTTTGGGGTATGTTCAACTTGTTAGCATACGAGTGTTTTCATCTTCGTTTCTTTGTTTGTAATAAACCCCCCCCCCCCCCCCCCCCCCCCAAACCTCCAATGGGTGTGGCTTTGTTAGCTGAACCATATGTATATATACGTGGTTTTATGTTTCTGGCGGGTAGACTCTCCTAAGATATTCTTTAGGGACAAATGTCTGAGTTCTCAATCTCTTCTATTTTCTCTAAGGTTTCTACAAACTCGGGGATTTTCCTATTTCCAGCGCTGTAATTTTGATTGCTTGTTTTTGACCGCTAACTACCGCCTGGCTAATGATTGGGTCTGCTCTTGCCAGATCTTATGTTTTTTGTATGAAGTGGTTTCTCTTTAATTTCCCTTTTCCCGTGCGAATTATCATGTCATGTATTAGATGATCTGGCATTCGTTTGAACTTCTTCCCCTGCTGGGGTGTTGTTTTTTTGGTCTCAGCGCGTTTTCATACAATTGATTCTTGTGATGTTCTCCAATGCATTTATTTGGGTTGTTCTCGTAGCTTCATTGATGATGCATTTATCTTGGTTTTATATTCTATTATCTTTTTTCGTGAGTTATTTGTTGTTGGTGTGGGCCATTCTGCTTTCACACATTCTAGAACTAGTCTCAAATAACAAGTTTAAGTTGGTTGTCTTTGCACTAGTACCGTTGAGTGGTCCGCGGTAAGCTTAAGTCGTGTATCTTGCGCCAAGTGCGTAGCGTCGTTACCCTGTGTCGCTCCACAGTTATTCAAATGCCATCCATTCACCTGCCGTGTGGCCACTCTCTTCGTCTGTGGTCAAATCAATCAGTCCTGTCAACCATCAGTCAGATGTCGATGTTAGTGAATTCTCATGAGCTAATGTTGTGCCTGGAAATCTTATGTGCATATAACATACTTCCAACTGTATTTCGAATGCATTCGTTTCGCAGTCTGTCTTTACTAACAATAGTTTGCTATGTCTTACAGAAACAACAACTACTTTAATTATACAATTTAGTTTATATTAACATTTAAAAACCATATGGGGTCAAGAATGCAACATCAAATTAGCTGACAAAAGCCAGCGACTCATAGCTTGTTGCGTGTATTCTGTTCAGGTTCAGCGAAAGCGTAGTGCCAGAAAAAAAACAACGCACGACTCCACGGCAGGCTTCCCCAAATGTTCATCGAATGTGACCCAACTAGCCGTTCAATGATTGTTTCTTTTACAGCCATAAGAAAACAGATTTCGTAGTAAATATCTAATGATGCCGCATCTTCGCTTGCGATGGATGACTATTATTATTATGATTATTTGAAATACTTCTAATCTTGGTATTCAAGCAAGCAGGTTATGCCTAATGCCAGGTAGGGGAAGGCTATTCAGGTTTGTAAAAAAATTGTGCACTGTTTACTTTCTACGTTTCATGCTACTGGGGGAAAGGGGGTGGGGAAGGAGGATTTGGTGGGAGAAAAAAAGGGGGGGTGGTAAAACCGGTTGAGTAATGAGTTACAATGTTACCTAACAATAATTGTTTTGTTGATCGTCACATGGTATTAGTTAGTCAGTTAATTCTGTTTATCTTCAATTAGTTAGTTAGTAAGTTGGTCCTGTGTATCTTCACTTGTTAGTTAGTAAGTTGGTCCTGTATATCTTCACTTGTTAGTTAGTAAGTTGGTCCTGTGTATCTTCACTTGTTAGTTAGTAAGTCGGTTCTGTGTATCTTCACTTGTTAGTTAGTAAGTTGGCCCTGTGTATCTTCACTTGTTAGTTAGTAAGTTTGTCCTGTGTATCTTCACTTGTTAATTAGTTAGTAAGTTGATTCTGTGTATCTTCACTTGTTAGTTAGTTGGTTCTGTTTATCTTCACTTGTTAGCTAGTTAGTAGGTTGGTTCGGTTTATCTTCACTTGTTAGTTAGTTAGTCAGTTGATTTTGTTTATCTTCAATTTGTTAGTTAGTAAGTTGGTCCTGCGTATCTTCACTTGTTAGCTAGTTAGTAAGTTGATTCTGTGTATCTTCACTTGTTAGTTAGTAAGTCGGTTCTGTGTATCTTCACTTGTTAGTTAGTTAGTTGGTTCTGTTTATCTTGACTTGTTAGCTAGTTAGTAAGTTGGTTCTGTTTATCTTCACTTTTTAACTAGTTAGTAACTTTGTCCTGTTTATCTTTATGCTAGTTAGTTAGTAAGTTGGTTCTGTATATCTTCACTTATTAGTTAGTAAGTTGGTTCTATTTATCTTCACTTGTTAGTTAGTAAGTTTGTTCTGATTATCTTCACTTGTTAGTTAGTAAGTTAGTCTTTTTTATATTCACTTGTTAGTTAGTTAGTAAGTTGGTTCTGTTTATCTTCACTTATTAGTTAGTAAGTAAGTTGGTTCTGTTTATCTTCACTTATTAGTCAAATGGTTCTGTTTATCTTTACTTGTTAGTTAGTCAGTTGGTTCTGTTTATCTTCACTTATTAGTTAGTCAGTTGGTTCGGTTTATCTTCACTTATTAGTTAGTCAGTTGGTACTGTTTATCTTGACTTATTAGTTAGTCAGTTGGTTTTGTTTATCTTCACTTGGTAGTTGGTCAGTTGGTTTTGTTTATCTTCACTTATTAGGTAGTTGGTTCTGTTTATCTTCACTTATTAGTTAGTCAGTTGGTTCTGTTTATCTTCACTTATTAGTTAGTTGGTTCTGTTTATTTTCATTTATTAGTTAGTTGGTTCTGTTTATCTTCACTTATTAGTTAGTCAGTTTATTCTGTTTATCTTCACTTGTTAATCATTTGGTTCTGTTTATCTTCACTTGTTAGTTAGTAAGTTGGTTCTGTGTATGTTCACTTGTTAGTTAGCTAGCTGGTAAGTTGGTTCTGTTTATCTTCAATTGTTAATTAGTAGTAAATTGGTTATGTTTATCTTCATATGTTAGTAAGTTGGTTCTGTTTATCTTCATATCTTAGTTCATTTATGCCGCATTTTTTATTAGATAATTCAGACACTTTCCAATAATCTATAGAGCTGAAACTTCCAGGACGTGTACAAAGCCAATGCACTTTATTTTTAGTGTTGAGATAATATTAGGGTACCTTTTGCGAGACAATTTATTTGCCTTAATGTTGTTGGTGTGCGTATTCATGTGCAAACTTGGGTGCAATTATGCGTTTGTTTGTGTCTGTAAGTGTATATTCGTGGAAGTGTATATGTGTTTTAATTGGGAGGTAAGTGTTTATAAAGTATAAGTAAGTAGTATGTCCTTTGCAGAACGTCGCTTCTTACAGCCACTACCCTTTTTGGCTGTTATGTGTTTCTTTGCAAGTGTGCAAGTACCGTAGGTTGCATTTACTTTTTGTAAGTGCTGGAGCGAAAACAAAAAACATGTCTGCCAAACTGGACACTGGCGTGATTCGAACCAGGTGCGTTGGGGTTGTGAAACGGTCGCTTCACCACTAGGCCACCCATCCTCCAAGTGTTTATATAAGCTTCTAAAAATGTATTTTTTGTTTTAGACTGACAACGGCAACAACTCTATTAGTTTTTCGATTTTCAAATGCGACGAGTAATTCTACAGGCACAGCGTGTACACGAGATCTCCGTGTATTTCGCCAACTTTCAATATGACTAGACGCTGATCTTACCTGCCTTGAGACCATGTGGGCGGGGGGTGGGGGTGGGGGGGGGAGCTTGATACTTATTGGATTTAAAATCCAACCGATTCGGGCTTTCTTTCTTAATTGGGAAGGGCCATTACCTCTCAGCTATAGCGAATATAGTAAATATATGTAGTAGTAGCCCCTTTCAGTCATAACTGACTATATGATAATATGACTTGGAGTGATGAACAAAAACACCAAAAAAAAAACACAACAACATTTACCTAACATTTGTTGTCTTTCTCTTTGCGTCGTTATTTTTGTATTGCTATGTGTTGCCAGAGCTACACTTCACCAGGCGTGAAGGGACCATTTTAGGTACATCTTAACTTGGATCGGTATGCGGCAGTGTCTTCCCAGGATGTCAGATTCATGTCCACGTTTTCCATATCACATTCGCTCCTCTTTGAACTTCAGATGTGGTCAGCCGACTGTTTTTTTATCATCCGTCAACTGTTGCCAGAGAATATCTTTGGGAATGCAACCAACTCCCATGGGGCGAACATGGACGAGCCGTAGTAGTCTTCACTGTCTAAGGAGAGTGTACATGTTTGGGAGACCGGTACGAGAGTACACCTCTGTATGTGTCGCGTTGTTCTTCTGTGAAATTCCAAGGATGGATTGCAAGGCGCCGCAGGTGGAAGGTGTAAGCCTGTGCTCTTGTTTGGCATTGGCTGTCCAAGTCTCGCTGCCATTAGAAGTGTGCTGACAACATATGCATTGTACACCGTTGTCTTGGCTTTAATTGTCAGTTTCAGATTTTTTTCCAAACACGCGTGATGCATATTTATTAATGTATTAATTCATTCATATATTACTTATTTTAATATGTTTTAGTTAATGTCCCACTTTCATAACAAGATACAACGGTCTTAGCGAGCATTAATGCAAGGTACAGTGCTGCGCAAGAGATGAAGAGGCAGACCAAGAATGCGATAGATGTATACAAATGCTTGGGCACGAATCTGGAGCAGGTTGGAGATCTGGCAAGAGATCGAGTTTCTGTAAGGCGTTCTATGACGGGATCGATGTTCTGCAATGGACAACCTAAATTATGATATATATTCATATGAATACATGAATACAACTATAATATAACGTCACATATGTGGATCTGAAAGCGTTATGCTTTACCAAACGGCTGCATTACTGTACCCAATCTCAGCATTACCGATACCTGTTACCGTTGTCGGTTAATAAACGTATAATCACATCTGTTATTGTACCACATCTATTGAGACGATCAACTCACTGTTTATGTATCTACCGGTGCAAATGGCAACGATTCTATCAAGAATAAAATACTTCACACGTTGTGTCAATCCATATTCACCTTTGACTTGCACGTAAGATCAATGGGAAGTGCCGTATCGATATATTTTATTTTACTGCACGCTTTGACACACCAGGTCAATAACCTGTATTTTTGTATATTGCCAAAATCGATTTTAAGTATATTCTTAGAACAGTTACACCCCCAGAGCGACTTCAACATCGGTAGTTTTGTTCTGTTCTGTTTCTAAGAATCGACGTCACTGCACCGAGCATATCCGAGGTGTTTAGTCTCTCCCAAACAATGGTGATGGATGTGGATATTGATGGTTCCTGTAGCTCGTTGGTTGTACACACTTCCGCTCCGTCCTCTTGTGCGACCCAGCCCACTAGAAGCTCGTCTGATACTTATGATCTGCAGTCTGTGAATAGCTGATTCTTCCTATTGTAGTGCCGTTATCGGTATTTGAAAATGTTCAAAATTTCACTCCTATCACTTTTTCCATGCGCGTGAATGAGACGATGAGGCTAACCTCTGGTCAGGCAAAACACACTGACCAAACAATGTTAGCCAGGGTCAGGAGAAATGTATTGGTCAAGACCCTCACCTGACATCCTCGTTGTTTGTCCTGAAAACGGGCTGTTGTCGAGGACAACAGTCTGTCTAACAAGGTGAGATATGGTCCTAGTAGTAGTGAGTGACATGCAGATGAAGCCAATCATTGCACAACCGCCTCGAGGACTCCGGTCCACTTCATCAGCACGCTCGAGATGCCAGGAAATCTACTACATTCTGCCACAAGTTCCGTCCTTTTCAGGGCGCAGAAACAAGTTACCAAACCAATTTGGGCATTAGAAACCAAGCAACCGACCAGCCAACCAGCCAACCAGCCAACCATGCTCATGGATTACCAACATGGCGCACTTTCCAAAATGGGCTGTTGGAGGGGGGGGGGCGGAGATGAATTGGGAGGGAGGTGAATTGAAGGGGGGGGGGCGGAGATGAATTGGGAGGGAGGTGAATTGAAGGGGGGGGGGACTGTACATACGGTTATCTCAAGTTTATTACGATAATAATATTCCGGTCATTACAAATAAGCAAACGCCTCATGCCATACATTGATTGTCGCACATTGAATGCAGAATGTCAAATGTGGCTACTACATACTAATTTTAATTCATTATTTAGTGTACATAATGATATAAAATAATGAAATAATCAGTATTATAAAGACAAACAATTTTCAATAGAAAATATATAATCTGCTCTCCATGTTCCTTGTTATCAAGATAGTGAAGAAAACACAATCTATATATTTCACACATAATAATAATATAATAAAGATTTTATGTCTGAAGATGACTTACAGATTAAGTCATGATACTATCTTGATGTTGATCTTGATGACCCGTTCCTCAGCGTAGCTGCGGTCCGAATTCGTCTCCAGCGGGCCATGTCTTGGTCCAGGAAAGTCCAGCACCTGGTAAGTGCTCCTCTATAGGCGTGTTGGATGTTGTCAACATACAGCTATCATTGTTCATTTAAATATGTGTTTATATTTCATGGTCACAATAAGTAAACCACTTTCTTCATCAAAGTGTCGAGGCTCAATCTTCATTAACCCTATAATTGATGACAAACTGAAGATTTTCAACACAGTTACTGTCGCACTCAAAATTCTTACGCTCTCTATTTTTTCATATGTTTTCATAGTGCACACACGATGTTATTGGAGATCGTGAGTTGTCGACCGTTAAGATATTTTTAACACCAGATGGTTTAGAATTCAAGCTGAGTTTGTTTACTCAAAGAAAATTGAATTCAGGGGAGGAAGACGAGCGTCTGGCCAGGCAAAATATACTGATCAGACATGTTAGTCAGGGTCAGGCCAAACAGACTGGCCAAGACCCTTACCTCGGCTTCCTAGTAGCTCTCCCTGGAAACGGGCTGTTTCCATGACAACATGGCTAACGAGGCGAAGGATTGATATGATTCCCGTAGTTGTGAATGTCACACATATAAAGCCAAGCAAAGCACAACCGCCTGGAGGACCCCGGTCCACCTTTATCTGTACTCTCGGGATGTGTGAAAAGCAATTGCAACCCGCCACTTAACGTCCTTTTTAGGACGCACAAAAGAGTAACCTACTCAATGTGGGCATTAACAAACAACAAATTACATTCAATTTCACGTTAATCTATATCGAGGCAAATGAAATTATAACTCTTCTCGATTGAAACCGGAATTTGTTTTTATAAGGATACTTGAAAACGTGTAAATTTAGCAAAGAAACAAAATATGCCGTTGGAGTGATTAGACGTAGACCATTGAGAATTATGCTGCTTCTGAATTAGCTAGAAGTATTTAAAGAATCCGTAATTGGTGAAAACAGGATGTCAGCTCTTTCTCGGAACCTCAGAATGACCAGGGCAGTAGATCCACGTCAGCTCCTGCATGTTATGTGTCTTTACAGCTGCTATCCACCCATGCCAAAATAATAATGTTAACGTAGGCGTTAAAGGCCCTTTGCGTCGATTGACCACTATCATGTTCAACTGCTGAGGCATTGTCCATGCGTAGCGTCCCTACTGAAATTCCTACAGACTCCCCAGGTGGAGCCGTGTACTCTGCAGCCTTGGGATGATAGCCGCAAGGAGTATGTTAGGCCAAGCTTTGCGCGTCTGTCCGTGTCAAACGCCCTGTTTCTACGTATCCCGCCGCCAAGGCTTCTGACTGTGTCCAGCGTGACCCTTGCTGTGCTGAGAATACGAGATTGGGATAGGTATCATGTAACCTCCAGTGGAGGGAGGGGCGGGCAGGAGGAAGTCTGCTTCAGTCCGAGCAGAACTGTTCTTGGGTAGTGATAATCTGGACTGAATTCGGGTGTGCATTAAATGGGAACGTTGATATTCGTCATGGACTGGTTTCTGGCGGCTTAAGCCAGGCATGAAATGCAGCGAAATGCAGCATAAAAAACGGGATAAATGATCCAGAGCACATCACATCTAAAGAATAAAGTCCCTGATACCACATGGGGAAGGAGTTGTGACATATAATCTGGACAGGAACCACCAATCATCGGAAAACTCGACACAGACACTGGAGAGTCGAGAGCGCAGCCACTTATGCGCGACCATCTAACCTTTCCAAGCCAAAGCCAACCCTTATGTACCTTTCCAAGTAAGCATTCGGGGTCTGATATAATGACTACTCCTGTTAAATAGGTCTCAGATAGCCATCTCAGAGCTGCAGTCGCCGCTTCCATCTCCATTCGAGTACTGGAGGTGTCTGTTCTGTATGAACTGTTCTGCTCTGCCACTCCCTATCATCTCACACATCAACCACATATCTCACTGCGTTGCGTCGACCCATTGGCATATATTATGGAATAACTATACATCATGTTACCATAAATCAGCTAGTTTCAACTTCGAGCTCTGCTATGCCGTTGCACCACTCCCTGAATTCATTGCCGGGTTTTGTTGATTCTCTGGTAATATTTTACTCTATCACAAGTGTCAATCCATTCTTCTCCCTTGACTATCGTATCAACTGTGGTAATCTGATCTGTTCAATTGTTCTCTCACTCTCTGCCATCTATGACGCTGTTTATGTACCCCATGTAAAAGATGGCGCCATAACTCACTGCGGGTCTACATTGCTCTACTGTTTTGGTTAATTATAGATGCCGCCAGACCACGGATTTGCCTGGAATTCACACTAGTCAAAGACTTACACGTGTGTTCACGGAAACGTGGTGTTGTTTTGCATTTGGACTGGTTAATTCGTTCGTTTTTGGAATTTCCTTCGTCCGATTATCCTGGTCTGTACACGGCTATATGAATGGCACTACGCTTAAACCTGTGCCGTATTTCATGGCCTAGTTCATACGGCTGATCTTCACGAAATTGGCGTGTGAGAAATGTAGACACTACTTTAATGAACTGAACACGGCACATACAGAAAATGAAAGCCATACAGCCCTGCTTACAGATGCTCTGGCCGTAGTCACAGGGCTAAAAAGCCAGAAAAACACTGAGCTTAATGACTTAAGAACAGTACTTTGTCAACTATGCCAGCAGTCCGCACCAAAAATGGTAGTGGTACAGTGGGTCCCATCACACTGCAACATCCAAGGCAACGAGGAGGCAGACAGACTGGCAAAAGAAGGTGCAAGACTACCACAAACAGATACTAGTATGACGTACGAAGAGTCAAAACGGCTTATTAAAGCCAGATACATGACCAAATGGGAAACTGAACATACCGGCTACACCAAAAACGATGCTTATTACCAGTTGAACAGAAGAGAGCAGGTCGTTGTCTTCCGATTTCGCACTGGCCACAATAAACTGAGGTACCACCTACTCAACAAATTGAAGATAGGTGGTACCGACGAATGCCCGTGTGGTACCGGAAAAATGACCGCTGAGCATCTGCTGCAGAACTGCCCGACATACGATGATCAGAGAGAGCAGATGTGGCCATCACCAGTGGCAACACAAGACAAGCTATATGGCAGTGTCGACAGCCTCAGGATGACCGCCCCTTTTTTTGAAAATATAATGGTTACTGTCTGACTGCGTACGATGAAGAAGAAGAAGAATAAGGAGAAGAAGAACTGAACACAGTCGGGGAGAGATGCCAGACTCACTCACACACTGAGTGATGTCCTTACGACCTTTGTAGTTATGGGAAAGGCACGACACACAACGTTAAATGTCATCGCCCCTCCTGCCTTGCTGGATTCCTGTCTACGGAAATGGTTTCGGGATTAAACCCTGAGGAAAAATCTGCATCCTATGCTATCTCCAGTCGTCTCGATATATATCTTGCCCCTGATCAAAGGTAGCTCAGGACCAGAGAGTGAGGTTGACAAAAGGTGCAGTTTCTTCCTCACTTTAATCCAAATCATCGCATGTCAGCGGACACAGCAAGTGAAGACGGTCCACACGACTGAACAAAGAGAGTTGTCTCCATCACTTGTGATGAACGAACATCACCTCTTGTAAATAATGAAATGGTTAAAAATGAAAAAAAAATAGGTCCATAGAACGAACTTTCTTGCACCTGGGTGGCCCCCATTTGAGTTCATTCTCTTTCATTACAGAAAGTACTAACGACAGAGCACGAACTGGATTTTCCGGGCGGCAGCGAAATTCTCTGCTGTCTTCGTCAAGTACTCAATTACGGCAATGTCGACTGGAAGATGCGGTCATGCCTAAAAAAATAGTCACGACATGCGAAGATCAGAAAAATAATGAATACCAACACATCTAGGGTATACACTTTCACTAACAGGTGTATCCACCGCAAACACAGTCTTAGATATTTAGTTCACCTGTCCGAGACACCACGCCCTGCCTCGTGTTGCCAGTGTTTAGGCTCCTGGTTTACTTTGACGTTTCTCTTCAAGGTGTCATCCAAATGTTTCTATAAAGATTGGACAGATCATCTAGGGGTCTCGTTTTGTATTGATCCACAGTTGTGCGAGTCATCATCCTTGTACTACCATCTCTTTAAGCTCTCCCTGCACCGGGATTTACATTTCGGAGTCTATAAAGTCCGTGTTGCGTAAGGCAAGTAATGGCCGCAATTTGATCTAGCGATCCTGTGTCAGTTCATTCCATTTTTCGATGCCGTGTTTTTAAGACTAGTCTGTATATGCTGTGGTGGGTGTAAGTAACTTGGTCTAGAATTATGTGTGCATTGCATCTGGTTTCCAAACACAGGGTGTCTGTTTTATATCTTAACACGTCTGATGTGATACGTCTTCGTGTCTTAGGTGGTGATGCAGGGATGAGCCCACTCTCACATTGAAGAGAGGCCAGAGACTTAGATACTGGGCCCGAAGCGCGTTATGTGGGATGGGCGAATAAACTAGCGAGCATGTTTTTGCAGGACTGTCCTCTGTATGGTCAGTTGATGAGGATACACTAGCCAAATGATTCGACACTACAATCAACGCTGTATGGAGCTAAAGAGCAGCTACAGTCAACGGTCGATTTCATCGCGGAAACTCGCCTGATCGTGTCAGCATCTATGATGCGATCACAAGAAGAGAATGTTGTGTTATATCGCTTATGGCGACAATTTGTTAGTTGGACTATGTTTTAAAGTAAAGTAACCCATAGTATTACTGCCGTAGGGGTGTGATGTGTTAGCAATCTCACATTTCAAAGGCTCGGCTATATGAGGGCGGTAGCCATCTCCTCTCCTTCGTCGCTTTTACTTCCCGGACTGAACCGGTACCCATTTAAGGCTGGGTTGACACGAGAGTCATTGCGGTCTGAAAAAAGCACTACCGTCTCAACTGGGGAATTAACCCAGGACCACCCAGATGAGAAGCCAGCGCGCTAACCACTGCGCTACACGGCTCCCTATAATTTAGGCACCTTTTAATCACCCGAACAGTTTCATTTAGTGATTATCAATTAGTTTGACATTTGCAGAGCTGGTCCAAACTAGCACAACGTGTTTAGCTACAGGACGAGTACTGATGTTTCGAGGACATCTCGCTTTGCTCCCCATGTAATCCCAGTCAATTTTCCAATGACTTTATTTCTCATAAGTATCGTCGGTTTTATATTATGACAATGTGTCACGTAGGATAAATCAAATATCAAATAAAAAAGGCAATCTAACTTTACATAAAAGGTATTTGGCGGCCTTACTGTTTTCATGTCTTTGCCGTTTGATTTGTAGTTTCCTTTCTGACTGTATTTCGCTAACGCAAAGCACATACTTGGCCTTTCTTTGCTGGAGTTGTAGATGGCTATATGACACAACAGAGATCAGAGGCAAAGAACCAGCCACCATCAAATACAGTTGAATAATAGGGGAAGTGTGTTAGGACATTTTCTGAGAAAGAACGGTCTAGCGATAAAGCAGGGTTAACTATAGTTTGAACCCCACACTGTGAAATAAAAGTAAGCATGTCAAAGAACACATGTCGATTAACGTGGACCACGACGCCATGACAGCGGACGTCACTTGGAATTAAAGATGGCGATTCCTAATAGAAATATTCAGGACTAGATTTGAACTTGATAACTTGGATTTTCTTCGGACGAAGCTCAAAACCCTTCGCCACCAGCATACGCCCCCCCCCCCTCCTCCTTTAAACCATGAATCCACTAAGTGTTGGCCAATCTTGAGTGGGTCTATTTACAAAATCAACAGCCTGCATGTTACTAATCAATCTCCGTGCCAACTTATTTGGATACAAGCTAAGAATATGTATATCAGAGAGTGAGCTGACAGCAGCCAGCGACTCATTGCTGGCTGCTGGTGTCAGGGTCAGTCAACCATATCTAACCAAGACTCTATTCCACCTTCAAGCAGGCGGCACAGGAGACAGTCAGCATTACTGTAGTCAGACTTAGATAATATGGATCACAGTGGAAAGGTAAACTAGTGCCCCAAACAGCCAGCTAAATGATCAAAATGCTGAGCAGCGCATTAGCTGCAGTGGTCAGCGACCCATAGCTCACTGCTAGTGTCAGGGCCAGCGAACCAAAGCTGCCAAGACCTTTCTACACCTCCACGCGGTGATCATGGATAACAGGCTGCAGCAGGGAAGACGGTTAAGGAGAAGGGATCGAAGATGGAAGGCTAACCTGGTATCCGAAAAGACCATGCTGAAGTCGAATGTGTTGGACCGAAAGGTGCAAATCACTCAGTCAAGCTGCAAACTACGACACAACGCAATCCTTTCTCTGGACTACATTCTGCTACGTAAGCCCGTTCAGGGTTTGTTAGTGGGAGATTGAGAACGAACGAAGTAAAGCAAAGATATGTTGGTCAAAAACCGCAGATAGGTTAGCCTTGCTGTAAGCTACACCACACCGGTTTGTTCAGGACGATAGCAGAAGAAGGAGAAGATGAAGCTGACCAGATGATCAGTTTACTGTAGACGGCCAAGTATGGTATAACAGACAACTGTATGTGCTTAGTAACTAGCTCCTGCAGTACAGTCTGGTACATACTCAGAACAGGACATTGCTGACTCAGCGTCCACCTCCATGG
Organism: Ariolimax columbianus; assembly: GCA_036924085.1. Lineage (NCBI taxonomy): Eukaryota > Metazoa > Mollusca > Gastropoda > Stylommatophora > Arionidae > Ariolimax > Ariolimax columbianus. The sequence goes on from JAVGWX010000019.1 coordinate 43,358,444, forward strand.
AATAGGTTCTATAGACACCGCGATATGCGACTGCGCAGCGCCACAGAGGTCACCAGAACACATCCCGCGAGACTGCCTTACTTGTGCATACCAGAAGGGGTTGGTGAGCGGTCTAGCCTGTTGAAGCATCCGTGTTCGAGCAGCTATAAGGGACCGGCGAAGACATGCAACGGACATCTGCGTCGTGAATCTCACCGACATAGAAGCTTTGCAGTAGTTGATCGAAGAATAGAAAGAGGAGAAAGAAGAAAAGGAAGAAAAAGAAACAAAAATTACATACATTACCTTTGCAAGACTGTCGCTGAACGCCAAAATGTAGGCGTTCTGCAACTTGTCAGGGGCAGTAACCTCCATGAGCTTAGCATTGAGCAAATGCATGACACGATGACATGGAAATTAGCTGGTTTTGACCAGTAACGTAACACAACGCAAAGATAAAGAAGGATAGCCATCGAGACATGACTATTATTTGGGCACAAATTGATGCTTGGTGTTTCATATTGGCTCCAAACAGTGCACTGCAGGAGCTTTGCAGCTGGCGACCTTACAGAACGAACGTATGCATGTGTCTGTGTGCGCGCTTGCAATGGTAGTTTCTATATCAAGTTGGATACAATATAAACTCAGGACAGAACAGCGTATGTGCATTTAACAAGATGTCGAAAAAAAACAAACTAAACTCGGTAAAACCAGTAAAGGATCAAAATGTAATCAGTTATGTTGTTGGTGTTGTTGGTGTTGGTGTTGTTGGTGTTGGTGTTGTTGTTGTGAATGCCCACACTTTTTATACGATTTAATAAGAATGTTTAGTGGAGAGTTGCAGTAGAATTCCTCACATTCCCAGTGTGCTGATGAAGGTGTACCTGTGTCCTCCAGGTGGCTGTGCTATGCTTTGCTTCATCTGCGTGTCGCTCACTTTTACAAGGATCACGCCGATCCAACATTTCATTGGCTAGGCTGCCATGAAAAAAGCCCGTTTCCAGGGAGGTCTACGTGGAAGTAGATGGTGGGAATATTGGCCATAATTTTTTGCCTGACCCTGACTAAATGCCTGATCAAGTCTGTTTTGCCTGACCCTGACTAAATACCTGATCAAGTATGTTTTTCCTGACCCTGACTAATATGCCTGATCAAGTATGTTTTGCCTGACCAGCAATTTGGCTTCATCGCAGTATCAGACACTGGTAAGCGTTTTAACTAGTAGCTGCTTTTATCATTAACGAGATAACAGAATGGAAAATGTTAATTTTTGGAAGAAAATTCGCTTTCATGACTTTATTAATAATTCCAGCATATATTTCTCATCATGTAGCATGGCTTTTATAGAACGCCGCTGTTCTCTGAAGACGTTGTGTCTCTTGAGGTAACCAACGTATTTACATTTTCTGGCCATAATGGAATTGATAAACCAGTTCTCCTCTATGCTCAAATCTTGCCGAATGTTTGCATTTGTTTTTTTCTCTGTCCAGGATATTCTGATGATCTTTCTTTAACATTTTGACTCGAAGGATTCGATTCTTTTTCTAGAAGCTTTAATAATCGTCCATGATTCACAGTTATAAGCTACCACAGTAAAACACAGGCTCTCCTGACTTTTACTGTTGTTTTGTTGGTACTCTGCCATATATTTCTACCAGTTTATTCTTTGCAAAAGAAATCCAAAAAAGATGCAATGACGCAAGTCAAATCATTGAGCAATTTGCCCTAATGTTATAAAGTAAACACGTCACAATTGATACAAATGAACTCAATACAGTACACCGCAATATTGGTACCAACGTTGTGCTACCAGTGGCGACATTAGACATTCACAAACAGACATAAAAGAAATACCGTAACGGCAAAGATGACATTCCTGCGCCCCAATCCTTGGCGTAACAAAAATGGATCGAACCAGAAACGAAGCTTTTAGGAGACAAGTAGGTACAGCACCATTGTTAGACTTCATCAAGATACTGCTAACCAAATAGTTTCGGTGCATCCCACGACCAACACCAGAAAGTATTCGTCAAATACTTAACGATGTGTAAATATTGAGTTATTTGGGATTACGTTTCTAAGAAGTGGATGAGCTGTCATTGTCAACTGCCCAAAGCTGACTGCTAGCGTTAGTGCCTGCGACCCAGAGCTGCCAAGACCCTTCTACATCTCAATGTTGTGATCCTGGATAACAGGTTCCAACTGTGCAGACTGACTAAGGAAAATGGATCGAAGAGGGAAGGCTCACCAGGTATCCGAAAAAGACCATGCTGAAGTCGGATATTTCGGACGGAAAGGCACACATATTGAAGTCAAACTGTAAACTACGACGAAGCGCATTCCGTTCTCCGGACTACACCCCTGCTACTTGCGAAGCTATTTTCGGGAGTTTGAGAACGTTCTGGGCTTGGTAGCGGGAGATGGAGAACATTTAGGGCTTGGTAGTGGTAGATGTAGAACGTTCTGGGCTTGGTAGCGAAAGTTTTAGAACGTTCTTAGCTTGGTAGCGAGAGTTTTAGAACGTTCTGGGCTTGGTAGCGAGAGTTTTAGAACGTTCTAGGCATGGTAGTGGGAGTTTTAGAACGTTCTGGGCTTCGTAGCGGGAGTTTTAGAACGTTCAGGGTTGGTAGCGAGAGATGGAGAACGTTCAGGGTTGGTAGCGGGAGTTGGCGAACGTTAAGGGCTCGGTAGCAGTAGATGCAGAACGAATGACGAAGAAAGAGAAAAAGAAGTATTCCTCAGATAGCAATGCTATCAAGATGCAGTGGCTACCGAGTGAAAGACCATCCACGCAATTGATGGGCAGCAGAATAACAGAAGCAGCGAAACTTCTCATATACGAAGTACATATTAGGATCCGATAAAGAAACGTCTTCATAACATGGCGATGAAAGGCACAATCAGGAGAAACGCGAAAAGAAGAAAATAATTTTCTTGACATTTATATACCGATGTTTGCTTCTCTTAATTCGCTGGGCTTCTTAATGTCGTTTCGTTTGATATATCTTTGATAAATATCCTGTAAGATATGTAGATTATTCTGAGCACATTATAAATGGTATATTTCCGTTTAGAGTGATGGCAGTAAACATTGACGTTCTTATTTACAACATGTGGGGCGGGGAGAAATAGTGGAGAGGGGCGACGTGGACGACAATCAAAACATGCTTTTTGTTCCGATTCTGGAATTATGCAGGTCGCGTCCATATTGGAAGCACAACCCATTAAAACTCAGATGCATTTATTCGTTTGATGTACAACCGGACAGTAAACTCAAACTTACGTGAGCGATAATCCAAACTGGCTTTTGTTCCGATTCCTAAAATAAGCAGTCCTGTCTATTTTGGAAATAAAACTCATTAAAATTCGTACTAAAGTCGGATACATTGATCCGTTTGATGTAGAACAGCCCAATACAATAAACGTACGTACCAAAAGATTACATAAATATGAAAGGTAAATAACTATATATCCTCACATTAGCCACAGAAATATGTTTTAGTCGCCATTAACATCCGTTGTAGTGGTCTCTCTTTGTGAAATGATATGTCCTCAGTTTGATAGGGTAAACAGATGAATGCATTGTATGTGTATACCCTTGTCGACATGAAACGGAGCGGAGATGGGCAAACATGTTTTTGTTTTCTATGACGTGCATGGTTGCTGCTGTTAAGCTCAATCAGTGTCTCTGTTCGTTATTTACACTATTGTGAAGATCCTCCTAATTTGCTTTAACTCAATTTATCCATTCTAGTTTCACTTGGATTACTTTTTTAGCTATCTTCCATATGTCTGCTCATATGATTCCTCCACCGATCCTTTTCTCCAGATATTCTTTCCAACTGTCCTAGTAACAACAATATGTTTGCATAAATTAATGTTATTTGGTTTTCCTTTAATTAATTTGCCCCGATAAATAAGAGACAAACTTCTTTGTTCGTGCCCATTTGTCTTTTAATCATTAAGCATCTGTAATTTTAATACCGAAAGGACTGATTTTCCAGACGGCTATACAAATAAGAAAGAACACATTAAAACATCACCTATAATGCGAACAATTTGTACTCATTGGGCCATCTAAAAATAAAGTACGTATTATACACGAGTACTACAAGAAATTAAGGATTGGAACAGATGACAAGTGTCTCTGTAGGGAGCATATCATGACTGTAGAACACATCCTGCAAAGCTGCACGCTCGCGCAGGAAAAAAAGAGAACAATTGTGGCCTCGCTAGACAGATATGTGACAAAAGCTGTAAGGAAATAAAACAGACCTACAAACAACGGTGTCCTTTGTAAGAGAAACCGAGACCTTGCTCTGAGGATGAACAAATAGAAGAAGAAGAACACACGAGTGCTAGGAAAAATGATTGATTTTCGGAATTCAAGGTAACCTACATTAGAAAGTTGGATAACATCTAACTGACCCTGCATGTCGTGGGACGACGAGGCTAACATCTGGTCAGGCAGAACACACTGACCAAACAATGTTAGCCAGGGTCAGGAGAAATATATTGGCTAAGACCCTCACCTGTCCTCCTCGTTGGTCGTTCTGGAAACAGGCTGTTGTCGAGAACAACAGGCTGGCTAACAAGGTGAGATTCGATGTGATCCCCGTGGTAGTAAGTGACACGCAAATAAAGCCAAGCATTGCTCAACCGCCTGGAGGACACCGGTCCACTTCATCAGCATGCTCGAGATGTCAGGAAATCTTCTACATTCTGCCACAAGTTATGTGATTTACAGGGGGCACAGAAAGGTACCAATCGATTGTGGGCATTAGCGACCAATCAACACTGCCTGTCAACCAGTTATACCAAATAAGGTTGGGCATTAAATTAACCTATACTATGAATGTGTGGCTAGGCCTATAAGACACTTTTCGTCGGTTGGCCACATCCTGACTCACTGCTGCGGTGTGGTTCAATGCCTCGTCCAGAGCGCGGTGGCGCTTGCTATCTACTGGAACCATGTTGTTCGGGGATGGTCTTTTCTGCGCCTCCAGCCGGTCGGGGGTAGACATTTGGCGCCTAGAAACGATTGTTATAAGATCTTTTTGTCAGAAGAATTCTTGTACGCCATTAATCCATCTGCCATGTTGTCTTTCGTTTTTTGTTATAGCCGCGCAGTGGTAGCTGATGTCATGTCATGCCTGAACGAATCATGTAGCGCTTAGATTAGTTTTTGACACATTAAGTAGTTCGTGTAATATTTCAGGTGTTGCCATTTTGTATACTATCTCTCCTGGTGATATTACTTTTTATCCAGCATTTATTGTTCTAACATGTCATTGTCGTCTTCAACACATTTGATGGGGATGATGTCTCATAGTGGAGATACAGACTTAGTGAATATATTATGTTTACCAGATAAAACATTGAACACAGGCCAAAAAGACACAGATGAATGAGACACAGAAGAAGCTGTCTTTGAGACATGTACAAATGTCTTCTTGTTATTCTGTGTCTTGTTGTTGTTTTTCTTATTTTTCTTGTTCTTGTTTTCCTTGTTATTCTTGTCCTTATTCTCATTTTTCTTGTTCTTCTTTGTCTTCTTGTTGTTGTTCTTCTTCTTCTTTTCCTTTCTTGTTCTTCGTGTTCTTCTTGTTCTTCTTATTCCTCGTGTTCTTCTTGTACTCTATTTTTCTTTATCTTCTTCTTCTTCTTTTTCTTCTTCTTCTTCTTCTTCTTCTTCTTCTTACTCTAGTTCTTGTTTTCATTTGTCATTTATTCGGTGTGGTCGGTCGCTCGTGTTAGTCAGGGACTGTACCAGGCTTGATCTCCTTTACCCGTTCGCTATAGTTTACCCTTTTTGAAATGTGTAACTGACGTCTGCTAAGGAAATAAAAGACAGTTAGAAATGGAACTTTTAACCTAGCCATAAACAGATGAGTTATAGCAAAAAGGAAACCTCCAACACGCCATCCATGATATCAGTGTCTGCTATGGGACTACATTTTATCTTAACATGCATGGGGTATTCGTTCTAGACTTTGCTTCCATTTCCAGAAGGCAAGTCGTACTTGTCCATGCGTAGCAATTCGACCGAAATCCCTACATACTCTCCAGGTGAAGCCGTATACTCCGCAACTTTGAGATGAGGGCCGTAGGGAGTGTGTTAAACCAATGTTTGTGTCAAGCTTTCCTTGTCTGTCCGTGTCAAACTGCCTGTTTCCACGTGTCCCGCCGCCTAGGCTTCCGACTGTCAAACAACCATCAGGATTTTTATTTCAGAAAATGGTTTGGCTTCCATTACTAGGTGTTGAAACGTATTCTACACTATGTGTCAAACTAGCCCTGTCCGTCGCCCTTAAAATACAATATCAGTGTGACACTGATTCTATTGAACACACCTGGGGGATTAAGACTCTAGTCTAATCGGGCACAACATACTAACCAGGACGTCGCGTCAGCGTCAGGCACACTATACTGACCTAGACCACAAACTCTTCCATGTAGCTTTCCCTAGATTCAGGCTATTTTCAAGACAGCAGAGCTGACGAGATGGGCATCGATGTGATCCCCGTAGCAGTAAGCGACACGCAGATGAAGCCAAGCATAGCACAACCGCCTGGAGGAGTGCGGTCGACCATCATCAACATCCTCGGGATGTAAGGAAAGCTGCTACAGAGCACCATTTAACGTCCTTGTCAGGGCGCACAAAAAGTTAACTGACACACCAACACAAAACATGTCACATTCACATGGAAACATCATCAAGTGCCATGTCGGTAGTCGTTGACGATCATGGATGTCCACTTCATATTCTCAGGTATGTTGTTTATCCATCCAGTTGTTGGTCGTCTCCCATGTCATTCCTTCACGCTGTCCACTTTCTCTTTTTGCCTCCCTCTTTCCCTCTTCCTTGCGATTCTGCCCTATGTCACCGTGTGTTCCAACCCGCCTCTTCTCATGACATGCACGACAATAATATCTGTCTTGTCCTGATCTTTGCAATTAACTGTTTTTGTGTCTGTGCTTCTTCAAGAACCACATGATTAGCTTTCTTTGCAGATCCACGAAACTCTCAACATTCTTCTGTAAAACCATAATTACGTTGCCTCAATTATTCCTGGTCTTGCCTGCTAATTGCAAAGGACTCGCTGTCGTTTGTCAGTGCTGGTTCCGTTATGCGTCCACGACCTATCATCAATTCCAGTAATAGGCTCTTGTTGCACAAGCTTCCCCTCCTACTTTGGAAAACTGCTTTTGTCTTTGATATTCTGTTCATTTTTTCACACAATTCCATCCGAACTGATGTGGGTGTCCAAGTACTGAAATGAGTAAACTTGTTTTAGGTCAGCCTTGTTTACCTTTATACAGCAATTTGGAGATTTATATTTCTTAGTTACTACCATAGAAAAAGTAAGATGGCCGCGCCTTAGTGGCTGTGCTCTCGACTCTCTCCAGTGTTTGTGTCGAGTTTTCAGATGTTTGATCGTTACTGTTCGGATTATATTTCACAACTCCTTCCCCAGGTGGTATCAAGATTTTTTTTTCTGTGGAATTGATGTTCTTTCGATCGGTTATCCTGTTTGTTTTGATGCTTTTTGCTGCATTTCATGCCTAGCTCAAACAGTGGGTGACCATCCCATTACTCAAGGACATTTCTGCTCGGGCTGAAGCCGACTTCCTCCTGCCCGCCCCTCCCTCCACCGGAGGTTACACGATACCTCTCAACCTCGTGTACTCAGCACAGCAAGGGTCACGCTGACCAACAGGTGGACACAGTCAGAAACCTCGGGGCACGTGGAAACATGGAGTTTGAGACGGATAGCCTGACGCAAACATTGGTCTAACACACTCATTGCGGCCGTCATACCAATGCTGGCGAGTATATGGCTTTACCTGGAGAGTCTATAGGGATTTCGGTCGACATGCTATGAATAAACACAGCCTCAGCAGTTGGACATGGTAGTGGTCAATCTACTCAACGGGCCATTGAAGCCTACGCGAACTTTATTATTATTATTATAGCACCATTGCCCACAAAAAGCATGCCGTGATAGTCGACCAATGTATAGCTGTTTGTTTAGATCAGCATAGATGGCACCTAACGGGCTGCAGGTCTACTTTGCTCTAGTGTTTGAGTCTATTACGATGGATTCGCACATTCGTTAACTTCTCTCCGTGGCACTTGTCCCAATGCTGCGGAGTAAATAGCTGCTCGAACCTAGCCCGCTATGCAGAAAATCCTCCTCCCTGATCATACAAGAGCCTACGCCTGTCCCTGTAGAAGTGCAGGTTGACACAAGAGCCTAGGCCTGTCCCTGTAGAAGTGCCGGTTGACACAAGAGCCTACGCCTGTCCCTATAGAAGTGCCGGTTGACATTAGAGCCTACGCCTGTCCCTGTAGAAGTGCAGGTTGACACAAGAGCCTACGCCTGTCCCTGTAGAAGTGCAGGTTGACACAAGAGCCTACGCCTGTCCCTGTAGAAGTGCAGGTTGACACAAGAGCCTACGCCTGTCCCTGTAGAAGTGCAGGTTGACACAAGAGCCTACGCCTGTCCCTATAGAAGTGCAGGTTGACACAAGAGCCTACGCCTGTCCCTGTAGAAGTGCAGGTTGACACAAGAGCCTACGCCTGTCCCTGTAGAAGTGCAGGTTGACACAAGAGCCTATGCCTGTCCCTGTAGAAGTGCAGGTTGACACAAGAGCCTATGCCTGTCCCTGTAGAAGTGCAGGTTGACACAAGAGCCTACGCCTGTCCCTGTAGAAGTGCAGGTTGACACAAGAGCCTACGCCTGCCCCTGTAGAAGTGCAGGTTGACACAAGAGCCTACGCCTGCCCCTGTAGAAGTGCAGGTTGACACAAGAGCCTACGCCTGCCCTGTAGAAGTGCAGGTTGACACACGAGCCTACGCCTGTCCCTGTATAAGTGCAGGTTGACACAAGAGCCTACGCCTGTCCCTGTAGAAGTGCAGGTTGACACAAGAGCCTACGCCTGTCCCTGTAGAAGTGCAGGTTGACTAAGATTGTCGTTATTACCATTATTTCTGATTTATTTTGATTTAAGCTGAAACCTTTATTTCCGTTTTGAAGAACATAATGTTGACCAGTTCTTCTAAATCTAACGTACTCTGCGATATCAACACAGTGTTATCAGCGTACCTCATGTTTTTTTAATGTTATGTCCCACAATTGATCTTTCCTGCCAGGCCCCTATGACCACAAGAACAATTCGATCTACAGACATAACAAATCAGGGGACAGCACTCATCCCTGGCCTATTCAAATTATTTATCTGCCTTGAAAAGAACTAACCAGGAAGTCTTGCGAAACATAACTAGCGTACTTTTGCATCCACAACTATCACATATGACTGGCGACAAGATAAATGGCACCTTGTTTGCCAAGCGTGACTGACTAACTTACACGGCATGAAGTGAAGATAATGTATTTTCCAATATCGCGGTTTTTTCCACTGACATTCACTGAAATGAACATTTACATCTTGTTTTAGGCGCAATAAATTGGACTTGTTAGAAATGTACATACCGTTTGTTAAACAGCGCAGCGTTATTTATAGAAAGCCACTGCAAGAGAAAACTGTATTTGTGTGTAAATGTGTGTGTGTATGTATATACACACACATATATGTATGTGATGATGCGGTACATGTTGGGATTATTATCGGTGACATCTAGACATAAACTGGCACAAGTCAAAGCCTACATGCGTGTCACCACAGACAAGCGGCACCATCTGCACAGTAGTATCAGACATCAAGGGATCAAGAATCAAGAGAGGTTGTCATGGATGGCACAGGCAGAGACAACAATCGGACACGTCACTCCAGCTGAGACGATAGCCAAAGGGGAAGAATGGGTCCACACTGGTGATATAATGATAGGGGTACCAGAGAGTCATCTTAACCTTAGGCAAGGAATGCAGAGAATGGAGCAATGAAAGAGCAGAGCACGAGGTAAATCAGCTGATAACTGAGAACACACAGGAGAGTGACGCTGTCGTAAACGGCGACGGATTAGTCCTGCGCAGTGGGACTTAAGGCTGGGGTTTCTCGGCTAGAGTTAGAGGAGAGGTCGTTGCTAAGCGCAGTAGGGCATACATGTCATCAACCTCCAGTATGAGAATGGAGAAGGAAGCAGTGACCTCAGCACTGAAATGGATATCTGAGACTTCTATAACAAAGGCAGTCATCGTGACAGACGCGCAAGCCGTACTTTAGAAAGTACAGAAGGGATGGTTTAGGTGTAAGTGGATAGCTGCTGTTGAGGCCTCAAACCTCCAGGCGTTGACTCGATCTACTGTCCTGCTCATGCCGGGGTTCAGGGCAATGAAAAAGCTGACATCATGGCTTCACAAGCTCCCATCATGGGCACATTAGTGATGGATAGAAGTGACACTTTGAAATAAATTAATGACCGGCTGCTGGATGAGAACACCGCAAAAGATGAAGAAGCAATCCACAGACTGCAAAATGTCGACATTAAACGAGGTTCGAGCGGAGTGGGGCGCATGAGAGGACGTCGTCGCAGAGAGTACAACCAGCGAGCTACAGGGACCATCGGCATCCATACATTACGCGATTTGATGAGATAGACTGAGCACCCATGGGTATGCCCGGAGTGCAGTGACGTCGATTCTTAGAAACAGAATATATATATATATATATATATTTTGGACTTTTGTTTAGGGTTCTGTGTTTGTTTTGGATGCTGTCGCCCAGACTGCCATGCCATATTCCAATACCGGCCTGACTGCCTGTGTAGACATGTTTTAGGAGGCTCCTGTTAAATTGTACCAGCCAGCTTCATCACGAGGGAGAATTTTCTGGTGGCTGTTTGTTCAATGGCATTTAGGTGTGACTTCCTTGTCTGTCGCTTGTCTAGCTTCGCACTCAAGGATATGGAATTATCCTCTAATGCAAGCTCGCTTTCTTACCATTGTAGCTTTACCATTTCTTTCTGGCTTGGCTTGTCTTCGTACATTCTCAATCTCCTGCTACCAAACACTGAAAGGGCTTAAGTAGCAGAATGTAGTCCAGAGAACGGAATGCAATGTGTCGTAATTTACAGATTGACTGCAATATTTGCACCTTTCGGTCCAGCACATCCGACTTCAGCAAGCATTTTTTTGAGTACCGGGTTAGTATTCCCTCTTCGATCCCTTCTCCTTAGCGAGTCTGCTCTGTTGGAGCCTGTTATTCAGGATCATCGCAAGGAGGTGTAGAAGGGTCTTGGCAGCTCTGGTTCGCTGGCTCTGACGCTAGCAGTCAGCTATGGATCGCTGACCGCTCCAGCTCATGCGCTGCTCAGCATCTTGATCCCTCTTTCTGGTTTGAAAGCGAGAAGCAAGTTGCTACTGTCTTTAATGCGTTGATCTGGACACCCCAATCAGATGTCCATTTGCCAATTGTGTTTAGTACTGTCTGTGTTTTGCAGTAGTCATATGTTCTGCACCACTCCAGACTGCAAGGTCATCGGCTTGAAGATCTCTGGAGATATTCATGGGAAGTGTCTCTGCAATATCGCTGATGAATATTATGAAGAGAGTGGGCGAGAGGAATCCTTCTTGTAGCACACCTAGCTGGAGGTTGACATGGCAGCTGTTTTCCATCAAATTTCACTCTTGTCGTGCGGTACTGGAGGAATTCTCTTATCCAGCTGAACATGCTGCCTTCAATTCTAATTCTTAGCAGTTTAAGGAGTTAGGAGCGCGTTGCGGAATAATTTCGATGCATGCCTGCCGACAAGGAGGGCAGCGGTTCGAATCCCGGTATGGGCATATGTTGCTTTTCTGTTAGAGTGAGGGGGGGGGGGGGGGGGCAATGAAATAAACAAACATAGCCATCACACGACATGGCGACAGCAGGGAGAAGCGGCCTGTAGTCCTCAGCCTAAAAAACTCCTCGACTACCCCAGCAATGGGGAAAAGTCGCATTGACAATTTTTAAGGAGGAGTCCTTCTTTCCCTACCTTGTCGAAGGCCTTAGCGAAGTCAACAAAGGCATTCAGTACGTTCTTTTTCTCTTGGAAAACATCGTCTTCTTCTTGGGCTAGATATACTAGCAGATCTTCGATTTTACGGGCTTTCCTATAAGCAGATTGTGAGTTGTCCGGCCAGCAGCCACAACCCTGATGCACGTAGTTATCTGGACATTTTTAGAAGAATAGGCCGTCTCTATGAATGCCCTGCTTCGAATCTGAATCCAGCGGAAACTCTCACTGGTAACCAATATACATGATTGTCATCCCAATCGTGTTGAATGGCTCGGATGACCTGAACAATCCTGCAATAAGACCAGAAGCCTTTCACGTGTGAAGGTAGAGGTGTAATCTCGGCATTCGCCGGTACGATCGGGTCCCAAACGTTGAGGAAACGTGGTCCGTCCGTGGTGATTTATCTAAGGCTTATAGCAGAGCTCGACAGTACGTCTCGCTGGTGGTCCGACTCTCGCAAAGAGCTTGTGACCGGCAAATGGAAAGCAGGAATCGTTGCCTCGAGGCCCTGCGTTCTCCCTACGGAGAAGGGCAGGCCGGCAGGCCAAATTGTGTCTCTAGTCCCAGTGAAATTCGTCGCCGAGGTCGTTGGGATCCGTTCTGCACAGAGCGCTGCCATCCCTCCTCGAGCGAGCCCGGTCGGTCGGTCGTCTGGTGCGTGTAGGAGGCCCCTGTCAGGCGGTCCTAGGTCGACGGAGTGAGGGACGGGTGAAACAAACCGTCCGTCCCGTCAGTCGGTCCCTGCGGCCGTCGTCCCAGCGAGGCTTTTTACACACCCTTCCTCCGCCGACCGGTGTGTGCTGTACGTACGTCTCCGACAGATATCTGGTTGATCCTGCCAGTAGTCATATGCTTGTCTCAAAGATTAAGCCATGCATGTCTAAGTTCACACTGTCTCACGGTGAAACCGCGAATGGCTCATTAAATCAGTCGAGGTTCCTTAGATGACACGATCCTACTTGGATAACTGTGGCAATTCTAGAGCTAATACATGCTTACCAAGCTCCGACCCTCGCGGAAAGAGCGCTTTTATTAGTTCAAAACCAATCGTCGTTTCCCCTCGCGGGGTTGCGGCGTCCCCACTGGTGACTCTGGATAACTTTGTGCTGATCGCATGGCCTCATGTGCCGGCGACGCATCTTTCAAATGTCTGCCCTATCAAATGTCGATGGTACGTGACATGCCTACCATGTTTGTAACGGGTAACGGGGAATCAGGGTTCGATTCCGGAGAAAGAGCATGAGAAACGGCTACCACATCCAAGGAAGGCAGCAGGCGCGCAATTTACCCACTCCATGCACGGGGAGGTAGTGACGAACAATAACAATACGGGACTCTTTCGAGGCCCCGTAATTGGAATGAGTACACTTTAAACCCTTTAACATCTGGGGTAGTTGTCTCGCCGCGGCGACTCAATTTCAACCAGTGTTCGTAAAGCGATCTCAGTCCCGCCAGGCGGAGCGATAGCTCGGGCTTGCGGAAAACGCTCGCCTGCCTTTCCCCGTAGTGCGAATTGGGTGCGGTTTGTGGTAGTGGCTCCTCCACCGAGGTGCGCTAGTCTGGTCCGTATCAGGAAACGTGGTCCGTCCGTGGTGATTTATCTAAGGCTTATAGCAGAGCTCGACAGTACGTCTCGCTGGTGGTCCGACTCTCGCAAAGAGCTTGTGACCGGCAAATGGAAAGCAGGAATCGTTGCCTCGCGAGGCCCTGCGTTCTCCCTACGGAAAAGGGCAGGCCGGCAGGCCAAATTGTGTCTCTAGTCCCAGTGAAATTCGTCGCCGAGGTCGTTGGGATCCGTTCTGCACAGAGCGCTGCCATCCCTCCTCGAGCGAGCCCGGTCGGTCGGTCGTCTGGTGCGTGTGGGAGGCCCCTGTCAGGCGGTCCTAGGTCGACGGAGTGAGGGACGGGTGGAACAAACCGTCCGTCCCGTCAGTCGGTCCCTGCGGCCGTCGTCCCAGCGAGGCTTTTTACACACCCTTCCTCCGCCGACCGGTGTGTGCTGTACGTACGTCTCCGACAGATATCTGGTTGATCCTGCCAGTAGTCATATGCTTGTCTCAAAGATTAAGCCATGCATGTCTAAGTTCACACTGTCTCACGGTGAAACCGCGAATGGCTCATTAAATCAGTCGAGGTTCCTTAGATGACACGATCCTACTTGGATAACTGTGGCAATTCTAGAGCTAATACATGCTTACCAAGCTCCGACCCTCGCGGAAAGAGCGCTTTTATTAGTTCAAAACCAATCGTCGTTTCCCCTCGCGGGGTTGCGGCGTCCCCACTGGTGACTCTGGATAACTTTGTGCTGATCGCATGGCCTCATGTGCCGGCGACGCATCTTTCAAATGTCTGCCCTATCAAATGTCGATGGTACGTGACATGCCTACCATGTTTGTAACGGGTAACGGGGAATCAGGGTTCGATTCCGGAGAGGGAGCATGAGAAACGGCTACCACATCCAAGGAAGGCAGCAGGCGCGCAACTTACCCACTCCCGGCACGGAGAGGTAGTGACGAAAAATAACAATACGGGACTCTTTCGAGGCCCCGTAATTGGAATGAGTACACTTTAAACCCTTTAACGAGGATCTATTGGAGGGCAAGTCAGGTGCCAGCAGCCGCGGTAATTCCAGCTCCAATAGCGTATATTAAAGTTGTTGCAGTTAAAAAGCTCGTAGTTGGATCTCAGGCGCAGGCGGGCGGTCCGGCTCGCGCCGGTTCACTGCCCGTTGTCTCCTGCCCTACCGTCTGCCGGCTCTCTCCCACGGGTGCTCTTCGCTGAGCGTCCTGGGTGGCCGGCGCGTTTACTTTGAAAAAATTAGAGTGTTCAAAGCAGGCCTCGGCTGCCTGAATAATGGTGCATGGAATAATGGAATAGGACCTCGGTTCTATTTTGTTGGTTTTCGGAACTGGAGGTAATGATTAACAGGGACAAACGGGGGCATTCGTATTGCGGCGTTAGAGGTGAAATTCTTGGATCGCCGCAAGACGAGCTACTGCGAAAGCATTTGTAAAGAATGTTTTCATTAATCAAGAACGAAAGTCAGAGGCGCGAAGACGATCAGATACCGTCGTAGTTCTGACCATAAACGATGCCGACTAGCGATCCGCAGGAGTTGCTTCGATGACTCTGCGGGCAGCTTCCGGGAAACCAAAGTGTTTGGGTTCCGGGGGAAGTATGGTTGCAAAGCTGAAACTTAAAGGAATTGACGGAAGGGCACCACCAGGAGTGGAGCCTGCGGCTTAATTTGACTCAACACGGCCAACACTGAAATGATTGACATGCCGAGACCACTCTTCTGGGGCCTAATATGGAACTGGTGCTGGACTTAGACCCCCAGAAATCTGGGGTTATGCCCCCTGTGGCTCGGTTTTGTCTGCATCCAGTGTTTGATAAAGGAATTGACGGAAGAGCACTATCAGGAGTGGAGCCTGAGACCTAAGTTAACTTACCACGCCAATAATGCAGAATGACTATCAAAAAGTACACCTTCGTGGGGTCTAATAGAGAACATGTGCTGGAATTAGACCCTCGAAAATTTTGGGGCTACCCTCTAAGAAACTTGATTGTCTCGCTAAGGGAATTGACGGAAGGGCACCACCAGGTGTGGAACCTGCGGCTTAATTTGACTGAACACGCCAATACTGTAGAACAACTGACAAATCGAGAGCACTGCCGTTTGGGTCTAATAATGAACGTACGCTGGTATTAGACTCACGGATGACAAGTCAGCTCTCAAACACTCAAATGAAAGAACGCTACGGAAATCGTGTATAACTCCGCAGAAACCGCAGATTTCAAATACCTGGTCATTGACAAACAAAAGCCCTCAATAAATTCGTCTGACCAAATAGTGAACGGGTGCTGGAAATAGATCATCTGAAGACAGGTCAGTTTTACCCTACAAATGACAGGGCGTTGCTACGGAAAACCAGCTCAAATCGAGAGGAGCCGCAGACACTTTGGTTCACGTACCAGGCTGATAAGCCAAGGGCGCGAGGCTACCATGTGGGGGATTACGGCCGAACCCTTGTAAGCCGAAATCCCGCCCAAAATCTCAGCACCACTGCAATGGGAGGCTCCTACATGCTCGGGACCTGGGGCTTGCGCCCCAGCCATATCAGGTAGAGCCACAGTAAGAGGTTCTTGCCGCCCACCAATCAAAGCGGGTGGACAACTGCTTGATACTCACCCTATACGGCGATGGGGTGCGAAAAAACACCAAGCAAAGACTTAGAACCTGGTCGGAGTGTCGAAAACAGTAGAGCAGCCACCTCACTGTGAACTGTCAAGACTCAACCACTGACCATGAGAGTTGTCCGCACACCAGGCGATCAACATCTCTGTGACATTACCAGGCTTGTCCTCTGGCGAAATGCACTCCGGCTACGATATCTACCTCTGTACGTTATCAGCCATAACTATCATGCTGGACGCAGAAGAGATGCAGACCAGCGGACATTGCACACCTGCCCCACTGTGTCAACACCCCAGGTGGCGGGGAATGCTAGGCGTACCATCCCTGCATAGAAGCCAAGAAAACAAAGGGAAAAAGAGATACCCCACTCACATGCAAATGCTACGTTTCTGGCAGGACGTGACGATCCTGGCATACAGACACACTGGACTGCCTCTCTTCCGGGTAAACCAGTCCATCTCATATATCACATATCATCATTGCACCCTATAGACACGAGTAGTGAAGACTCGAAAGTCTGGTAAGACAACTTCCATAGGAGAGAAAACTCTGATCGTAAACAACTGCTGCCTTGCAGATAGGCTGGGGACAGCCAAAGGCTAAGGAGGGCATCCCTACAGAAACGCCTGTTGAAATCGGATGCACGGGGCCGCAAGCCTAACAAAACAGTGCAACGTAAATCACAGTATGATGGCAGCACAACCTATTCGAAAAACGTATGGCGCTCATCCTGAGGAGACCCGCCAGGCAGCGATAGCGCCGGGCCTCACGCCTCGAAGGGGCCCACCCTTGACTACTGGTGGTCACCCACCCATGTGTCGTGGAGTCAAGGCACATGGCTATGGGGTAACGTCTATTGGCCAAAACTTCAAGACCCTCAAAATACTACAGTGGAATGCGGAGGGAGTCATTAACAAAAAACTTTCCCTAACACACCACCTGCATGAAGGTAAGATTGACGTGGCATGTATCCAGGAAACGCACCTCAACAATAACCATAAATTCTCAATCAGAGGATACCAGACCTTCCGTCTAGATAGAGAAGGCCACAAAGGAGGGGTCCTGATACTGACCAGAAACAGCATACCGAGTAGCGCGGTACCTGTCAATCACACCGGACAAGCAGAAATTGTAGGAGTTGACATAATGGCTCAAGAGACGAAACTCCGCATTTTCAATCTGTACGGACCACCAAACAGAGACCTATCGCTCTCGAGTATGGAGGTCAGAGACTCCAACTGCATAGTAGTTGGAGATTTCAACAGCCACTCGGAGAGATGGGGATACTCTGACACAGACAGTAGAGGTGACGAAGTGGAAGATTGGGAGATAGATGCAAATCTCTCCCTAATCAATAGGCCGGAGGATAGCCCTAGCTTCTATTCAAGAACATGGCATACCACCTCGACTCCAGATTTGGCCTTCTCCACACAGGACATACACTATAAAATAGACCGCCAGGTGCTGAACCAACTGGCAGGTAGCGACCACAGGCCGATCAGGCTAACCATTGACATGGAAGTAAGCCCACAGGAAACAAAACCGCTCCCACGTTGGAATTACAAACGAGCCGACTGGGACAGATTTGCAATCCTGACAGATGGGCTGTGTGAAACCATCAACACACGAAACACCAAAATGAAGCCCATGGTGGAGAGCCTAAGCAAGGCAATAATGCAAGCCGCCACTGAAACCATCCCAAGAGGAGCTAGGAAAAACTATAAGCCCTACTGGAATGATGAGTTACAGAAAGTGGAAGATGCAGTAACAAATGCTAGGAACATGGCAGAACGAGAAAAATCCATGGAGGCAAACATCGCCCTCAAAGCCGCCGCGGCGAAGTACAAACACACTCTCAAGCAAACAGCAAAAGAAAGTTGGAAAAATAAAACGGAAAGTCTGAACCTGGACAAAGACGGGAACAAGCTATGGAAGCTAGTCAGAGCCATGAACGACGAAACCCCGTCAAATAAACAAATTACTATCAAGCAGGGCGAGAACTTGATCACAGGTAAGAAAGCCGCAAACGCCTTTGTCGATCACTATGCCAGAGCAAACCACATCGAGGTCCCTGCAGATAAGCATACAGATATTAGCGAAGAGCTAAAGGGACACGAAAACATAAATACGGCTCCTGAAGAGCACATGATGGCCAAACTAACAATGCGCGAAATGGAAGAGGCTATGAGTACACTAAAGAAAAGGAAATCTCCCGGAAAAGACGGGATAACAAACGAAATGCTGATGGGGCTGGGCCAAACAGCGAAGAAGAAACTACTATCAGTCCTGAACCAAAGCTGGAAAAGGGGTATTGTACCCCAGGCATGGAAAGATGCAATACTGGTACCAGTACCAAAAACAGGGAAGGACAAAACAGATCCAAATGGATACAGGCCCATAAGCCTACTGAGCTGTGTTGGCAAGCTCATGGAACGGATGATAAACACCAGACTGATGTGGCATCTGGAAGAAAAACGAATACTAATTCCACAGCAAGCCGGCTTTAGACAGCACAGATCCACTGAGGACCAGGTCATCCTCATAGCCCAGGAGATAGAAGATGCCTACCAGGCACAGAAACACACAGTAGCTGTTTGGGTGGATCTGGAAAAGGCATTTGACAAAGTCTGGAAGGATGGACTTAGAGTCAAGCTAAGAAGAAGTGATGTCTGTGGGAAGATGTACAAGTGGATCAACCACTACCTCAAACAAAGAACGGCCAGAGTCCAAGTACAAGCGCAGATGAGCAAAAAGGTGACACTCGAGCAGGGAGTACCCCAAGGGGGAGTATTGTCACCCACACTCTTCCTGGTATATATAAACGATATTACAGAGAATATACCAAGAAGAGTCCATAGCTCAATGTTTGCAGACGATCTGGCTATGTGGACCTCTGAAAAGAATCTCACCATAGCAAGAAATCGGATGCAGACGGCCCTAACATCGCTGGAAGAATGGGCGAACTCATGGCTGGTCAAAATAAACGAGGAGAAAACCACATGCACAATATTCTCGCTCTCATTAAAACCCCAAAGTACCAAATTAAGGCAAAATGGCAAAATCCTGCAGCCAAACGACAACCCAACCTATCTGGGAGTCACATTTGATCGGCGCATGACATGGAAAAGTCAGATTGAGAGAAACCGAATGAAAGCCAGAGAAAGAATGGCGATTATGAGGAAACTTGCTGGCACAAGCTGGGGAGCAGACGAAGGCATACTAAAGAAACTGTACACTGGAAGAGTGAGACCAGTTCTCGAGTATGGCATTGCGGCATGGACAACCGCAGCGAAGGCGAACTTCGATAAAGTTAACAAACTTCAAAACCAAGCCATGAGAATTATAACAGGTGGCATGAAGTCAACGCCAATTGTAGAACTTGAAAAGATTACAAAACTGCAATCCATGACCGATAGAAGAGACTGCAGAGCCCAGCTGCCGTCAGAGAAACTCAGAAGACTGACGGACCATCCAATGTACCAGAGACTAAACAATTTGGGAAATGGGAAACTAAAGCGGAGAAACTTTGCAGAAATAGCCAAAGCAAAGATGCACGAAGATCCCATAAACGCACTAACAACACCAAAACCCATCACTACTGTACGAAAACCTACTTGGAGGCAGGATATATTTCCAGAGGTGGTAGAAAATATACCAGGTATTGCAAACAAAAACTGCCAGAGTGAAAAAGAAAGGAGAGACACTACCCTAAGCTTCATAACGAAAAGCTACCCAAGCATGGACTGGACCCATGCATACACCGACGGTTCTGTAACAAACACTACACAGAACGGAGGGGCAGGAGCATTCCTGAACCTACCAAATGGCAGAAAAATAACACTGTCATTCGCTACTGGTAAGTACACAAGCAATTTCAGAGCAGAGGCAGAGGCACTGAGGGCGGCAGTGGAAGAAATGGTAACACACAGTGAAAATGAGAGCCATATAGTCCTGCTGACAGATGCTCTCGAAGTAGTCACAGCGCTAAAAAGCCAGAAAAACACTGAGCTTAATGACTTAAGAGCAGCACTCTGCAAACTGTGCCAGCAGTCCGCACCAAAAAGGGTAGTGGTACAGTGGGTTCCGTCACACTGCAACATCCAAGGCAACGAGGAGGCAGACAGACTGGCAAAAGAAGGTGCAAGGCTACCACAAACAGATACCAGTATGACGTACGAAGAGTCAAAACGGCTTATCAAAGCCAGATACATGTCCAAATGGGAAACCGAACATACTGGTTACACCAAAAACGATGCCTATTACCAGTTGAACCGAAGAGAGCAGGTCGTCGTCTTCAGACTTCGCACTGGCCACAACAGACTGAGGTACCACCTATTCAACAAATTGAAGATAGGGTGTACCGACGAATGCCCGTGCGGTACTGGTAAAATGACCACTGAACATCTGCTGCAGAACTGCCCGACATACGAGGATCAGAGAGAGCAGATGTGGCCATTGCCAGTGGAACTGCAAGACAAGCTCTATGGTAGTGGCGAGAGTCTCAGGATGACCGCCGCTTTTTTCGAGAAAATAATGGTTACTGTCTGACTGTGTACGCAGAAGAAGAAGAAGAAGAAGAAGAAGAATCTGAATCCAGCGGAAACTCTCACTGGTAACCAATATACATGATTGTCATCCCAATCGTGTTGAATGGCTCGGATGACCTGAACAATCCTGCAATAAGACCAGAAGCCTTTCACGTGTGAAGGTAGAGGTGTAATCTCGGCATTCGCCGGTACGATCGGGTCCCAAACGTTGAGGTCACAACGCTACCTCCTGGCCGTCTGTTCGATCATGTGGCCGGACTTCACGAGGACTTCCCGGCTCGCCAGTTCTTCAAGTAGGTCTTAGACATTAGGGGTAGCCAGCTGCCATCTTCTACACTGTACCGTACTCGTGGAAACCTCTGCACCTCCTGGCTGGACCAATCAGAGTTGACCTACCCTCACAACAGCTTGGACAACATCTATTCAATCTAAACACAGTCGATTAGCACAACAGGCCTTCGTTGTATAGTCGGATTAATACTACAACTACTACTAATACTGTTGCTACTGCTACTACTACAAATAACTGTATTACTATTACTATTACTTCTGCTGCTGCAACTAATACTGCTGCTACTACTGCTGATGTTTCTACTACTACTGCTAATACTGCTGCTGCTACTAATACTACTGCTGCTGCTACTACTACTACTACTACTACTGCTGCAGCTGCTACTACTACTGATGTTGTTGTGCTTCTACTGATACTACTGATGCTGCTATTACTAATACTACTGCTGCTACTACTACTACTACTAATACTACTACTACTACTGCTGCTATTACTAATACTATTGCTGCTACTACTACTACTACTAATACTACTACTACTACTGCTGCTACTACTTCTACTACTACCACTACTGCTGCTGCAACATATACTACTACTACTGCTGCTACTACTACTACTACTAATACTACTACTACTACTACTGCTGCTATTACTAATACTATTGCTGCTACTACTACTACTACTAATACTACTACTACTACTGCTACTACTACTATTACTACTACTACCACTACTGCTGATGCAACATATAGTTCTACTACTAACTTAACGTCTTTATACTGGTTTAAAAGACCCTGCAGAGTCTTTATACAACCAGTTACATTTACATCACCTTGCTCTAAAAGCTATGCGCATCCAGTTTATTCTTAAATGCATTAACTGTCCCTGCCTCCACTACCTCCCCTGGCAATGCATTCCAAGCAGACACCACTCTCTGACTAAAAAAATATTTCCTAATTTCCAGCCTGGACCTCTCTTTAGTCAGCTTGTAGCTATGCCCTCGTATTATTGTAGGTGGCTGTATTTAAAAAAAACTTGTTATAGTCTAATTTATCGATTCCTCTGATCATCTTATAAACCTGTACCAAGTCACCACGAATTCTTCTCTCTTCGAGACACTGTAGGCCGGTTTTTCTGAGTCGTTCCCCACAACTATAATTCTGGAATCCCACTATCATCTTTGTCGCTCTTTTTTGTATTCTTTCTAGCATGTTTATGTCACCTCTATGATAAGGACTCCACACCTGTACACAGTACTCCAATCTAGGTCTAACTAAAACTTTATACAGTTTGACGATCACTTCCTTGCTCCTATGTTTAATATTTCTTTTTATCATACCTAACATTGCATTTGCCTTTTTCACTGCTACCTTAACTTGCTCACTCACCTTTCCTGTATGATCTATTATAACCCCTAGGTCCCTTTCCTTATCTATCTTTCTAATATTGTTTTCTCCCATTCTGTACTTATATTCCATATTGGATCTACCCATGTGGATGACTGTACATTTATCTACATTAAACTCCATTTGCCAGATTACAGACCATTCTCGAATTTTATCTAAATCCGACATCAATATATCCACTTCCGCTTTAGATGAGACACTACTGCATAGTTTTGTGTCATCAGCAAATTTTGCAATCATGGATCTCATATCAATGTCCAAATCATTTATAAATATCAAGAACAAAATTGGTCCCAAAACCGAACCCTGTGGCACACCACTTTTCACTTCACTCCACTCAGAGTACTCCTTATTTATGCCCACCCTCTGCCTTCTTCCCGTTAACCAATTTTCAATCCATTAGGGAACTTTCCCACCTATTCCATGTGATTTTAATTTTCGAAGTAATCTTTGATGAGGTATTCTATCAAAGGCCTTTGCAAAGTCTAGATAAATAACATCTACTGGCTCCCCTTTATCTATGATTTTAGTAACCTCCTCCATAAATTCTAATAGATTTGTTAAGCATGATCTCCCTCTAGTAAACCCATGCTGACTATTTCTAATTAGATTAAATTTGTCTAAATGCATTACAATGTTTTCTTTGATTATTGACTCTAACAATTTACAGACTTTGCTCGTTAAACTCACTGGTCTATAATTTGCTGGATCTGATTTTTTGCCTTTTTTGAATAAGGGGATCACTCCTGCATCTTTCCAATCCCGTGGAACAATCGCTTTTGTAAGTGATTGAGAACATAATACAGCCAATGTTTTTGCTAGTTGGTCTCTGATTTCAAACAGCAATTTTGAATGAATACCATCTTAACCTGGATATTTATTCACTTTCAACCCCTCCAATTTTTTAAAAACCATTTCCTCTGTAATACAGATTGATCTTAATCCCGCTGTATCCATGTCTCTTTAAAAAATATCTATAGGCTCTGGGATCTCGGAGCAGTCCTCCTTTGTGAAGACTGTGCCAAAGTACTGATTGAGCAGATTAGCTGCCTCCCTATTCTCACTTATTATTTTCCCTGTACTGTCTATGAGAGGGCCTACTTTGTCTTTCGTTCTTTGTTCATTTCTAACATAAGAGAAGAAGCTTTTACTGTCAGTCTTGATCCTCTGAGCAAGTTTTTTTTCAAAGTCTATTTTTTCTGTTTTATTCGCTTTCTGAGATATGTTCTGCTTGTCAAAATATTTTACATATGTTTCTTTTGATTTACCTGCCTCTATATATTTTTTCCATGCTGTATTTTTTGCTCTTCTACATTTCACTACAAATCTAGTTATCCACTTTTTACGCTTGGGGTTTACCTCACTACATGGGACACATTCCTCTTTTAGCGTTTCTAGAACTGTTTTAAAACCTTCCCACTCCTGTTCAACATCTGTTCCTACAACAATATCTTTCCAGATTATGTGGTTCGCTGCCTCTTTCATCCTCTTAACATCTGCCTTAGAGTAGTCGTATGTTCGCGTGTTTATGTTTACTTCTTTCCCTGCAATAAGATCCCATTTGATGGTCACTTGAGCCAAACAGTTCCCCAAAAGGTAACGTTTTCAATCATATTTTCCTCTGTGGTAAAAACTAGGTCGAGTATGTTTTTACCTCTGGTGGCTGCTTCTACATGTTGAAATAAAAAATTGTGTTATGCACTTAACAAAAGGTTTTGACTCTACAAGTGCTTCTGCCATATCCCATTTTATTTCTGGATAGTTGAAATCTCCCATTAATAATAATTTCCCTTCACTTGCCTTTGCTATGCTACTAATCAGCTCCTCATCTTCCTCTTATTGACTTGATGGACATCTATAGCACACTCCAATCACTGTTTTTTTCACCCCCACTTTCTATTTCTTCCCATACACTTTCATTTTTGTTACCACATGATAAATAATCTTTGATCGTTATATTAACAGAATTTATACAGTATAATAAAACGCCACCTCCCTTAGCCTTGTCTCCAACTATCCTATCTTTCCTTAACATTGTATATCCCTCAATTTCAAGTTCACTATCTGCAATCTCCTCATATGTCCATGATTCTGTTAACCCTATTATATCTGGTTTTTCTTCTTCTACATTCAGTTTCAATTCTTCTCTTTTATTTAATATGCTTCTCACATTTGCATAAAAACATGTTAGTGTGTAATGTTGTTGGTTTTCCTCTTTTTGCTTCTGCTTTATCATTTTAGTGTTTGCTTTTCCACTATGTATTTCACACTTACCTGACACCAACTTACCCCTTTGACTACATCCTCTATAGCACCCTAATATAGGCCTATCTTTAGTCTCATACTTCATAGGCCTTACTAGTTTAAATTTCTAACACAATGATAGAACATATACTTTGCTACAACATGCTGTCCTATCTCATTTAGATGTAAACCTCCCCTATCTAACATTTTACTTTTGTCAACTTTAACATCAATAAATTCCATTCCCATGTCCGCACACATCACCTGTAACCTAAGGTTGATACCTATTATTTTGCTTTCTAAATTGCCCATCATTGTGACCTTTCTAAACTTTTTTTCCTAAAGTGTTCTCAAAAGACTTTTATATTTATCCATAATTATTTCTGTACCATCTCTCTTTACATTATTTGTTCCTACCAATACTACCAAATGACTGTTTCCTTTGTCATCTAACCTCTTTATTCTCCCCTCTAAATCCTCTATTTTTGCTCCCCCAATATCCATTCTTTCAAACATGTTGTATTGTTTAGACACTACTGCCACTACTACTACTACTACTACTACTGCCACTACTACTGCCACTACTACTACTACTACTACTACTACTAATACTTCTTTTCCATCTAACCAGTTATATATCCATTTAATTATTCATCTACCAAACCTTCCATCTATCCACATGTTCATTCATTGTTCACACTATCTTTATCTTTAACAAAGTGCGACGGAAACATTTAGGAACCCAGCCACAAAGAATGCATTGGCTTGTACTTTAAGCCATACAACACGACATAGAACGTTGTTTCAAAAATGATCTTTCCATGCCTTCCTGGAAGGAGTGGAATCGATTAAATACATTGAGCCATAATTACGTTATAAAATGGTCCGTTGACACTTTTTTTTCCGTTTCACAGTAGCTGTTTTTCTCAGAGGATGGTTTAATTAGGTAGAAAAACGAACTATCATAACGATTTGACAGAAAGATAGACGGAGAGACATAAAGATCAGAACGTGTAGCTACATTGATAATATTTACTTGAATAATAATTTAAAATGCAATTTTGTTTGCACAATTAGAACCATCTGGACGGAATTTTTAAGGAAAGTAATTAAAAAAAACGGAAATAAGGACTCGGTGGAGGTGGTGTTTAAACGAAACTAATACATGAATAATATAGAACTAGTGGCATGAGATTTTTGTGCCAGACTTTTAATGAAACTTCTTCCATTTTAAGCCATTCTGTTTACCTACATTCACCCAATTTCAGATCAGTCTCTGGCTTAATGTCGGACCGAAAATAAGGCTAGAAACGGTTTTTGTGCTATTAACTATTCTCATTTTTGATTTGGCTGTATACTCTCTCCATAGAATGCAGAAATTCTTAATTCTTATTTTTATAATGACTTACTCAACATAAACATTGTATCGTTATTCAAAGTTATTTTGATTATGTATTTTCTTTGTTGTGAGTCTGATTCTGCTTTTGTCGGATGTTGTTAGTGGCCGCTATACATATAGTTCGTTATATTTATATTGTGGACTTAAAATAAAAGATTATTAGAAAAAATTTAGTTACTAAATTATTATGTCTGTAAATTAGATAGCAGTTTTTGTGTGTGTATGTGTATGTCATTTTGATGGATGATTATGCGAATGGTTCAAATAAATCGAAAAAAGGTCCACCAGAAGATGAAACATCACCTTATCCTCAAATGTGTCGTATGGGAAGGATGCCAACAATATTATGTATGGGTTCCAGTTTTAGCAGTTATGTACACATGTGGCTCTGGATGTTTGGTACAGGCATATGGCAACCAAAACTGTGTTCTACATGCCCTTGTGTTGTCAGTCATGTGTACTACATGTTCAGCACAGCAATGTTTGAGTGATACCGCTGCTCCAACGGCGTCCAAAAACAAAATTTGATGTCGAATTTCTTCGTTCCGGATCTTATCCCGTATCAATATTGTAAGTACGCACAGTTCCATTTCTCTCTGAGTGACTCTGAGCTCCTCAGCGTCTGGTTTGTCCAAGTTCCACACTTTGAATCCATAAATCATTGCTGGGATGATCATGGTATTGAAGATGTGTGTCTTTCATCTCTTGGATTATTGGCTTAATAGAATTAAAGGAATACCACTCTGCTTTTGGTCCTCCATAAATTTCTAGGGCAATTTTGTGGTTGGCCTTTATCTCAATGACCTAGATCGATATAGGAGTTGACATCCTCGATGGTTTCCTTTTCTGCTTTGGGTAGTAGGGATTTTTGAGGCATTGTGTTTTACTTTTCTTTATCTTCAGACTTGCAGCTCTGCTGATCCTATCATGTATGCTGTATGTCGTTCAAGGATTATTGGGTTTCATCAATGGTATTCTGAAACAAAAAATCATACGTAACAAGGTTATGAGAATATAGTATGAACATCTCTATGTACTTTGTTTTGGATTTTGTTTCTCATATAAACTTGTTTGATGGAATCACTCTGCTTTCTTTGTTATATTAGTGTCTGTTTAGTCCTTAGTTAATATTTTTACTCTTAAATACACTTAATACTTTTTTTTTTGAAAAACAGATTAAATGGAGTGTAATTGTGATTGGGGGTCTTTTGTTCTTTTACCAAAGTTCTCTTTTTTTACAACGTGTATAATCCAATTTGTTATGTCCCTTATTTGGGAGGGAACGTAACGTCTGATCAGGCACATTATATTTCTTCTCTTCTTCTTCTTCGTACGCTGTCAGACAGGTACTTGAATTTGTTCAAAGAAAGCAGCGGTCATCCTGAGGCTGTTGACCCTGCCTTAGAGCGTGTCAAGTGTTGGTACTGGTGATGGCCACATGTGCTTACTTTGGTTCTCGCATGTCGGGAAATTTCGCAGCAGATGTTCAGGGGTCATTTTACATGTACCACACGTGCATTCGTCAGTAGCACCTTTCTTCAGTGTATTGAATAGTTGGTACCTCAGTATGTTGTGGCCTGTGCGGAGTCTGAAGATAACGACCTGCGCTCCCCTATTCACCTGGTAATGCACATACATTTTTGTGTAGCCAGTATGCTGTGTTTTCCATTTGACCATGTATCTGGCCCTAATAAACGTTTTTGAATTTTTGTAGGTCACATTAGAATCTGGTTGTGGTAACCTTGCACTTTTGTTTGCCAGTCTGTCAAGCACACCATATTGGTCAGATATGTTAGTTATGGTCAGGCAAAATATATTGGCAAACTCGACTTCCTGGCAGACTTCCCTGGAAACGGACTGTTTTCATGACAGCCTGTCTAACAAAGTCAGGGATCGATATGATCCCTGTAGTAGTGAGAAAGACACATATGAAGCCATGCATATCACAACCATCGGGAAGACTCCAGTCCACGATCATCAGCACACTCGGGCTGGAAAGAAAGCTAGTACAACTGCCACTTAACTGTCTTTGCAGGGCCCACCAACTGGTACACCTGCTGATTGTGGGCATTTCAAACAACAAGGACCATTTACCCATTTTTGACTACCCCCTACATAAACTTAATTGCCCTCGTTAAATTGTCAAACATCTACATGAACGTGATTGTTAGGGCAGTTGTTCAATTTTACAATATTTACATGACCTGATTCTTGCGGCCCAATTTCAATTTTTTACCTGCTACAAAAACGGAATTCCTAGAGCCCTTGTTCAATTGTCCACCACCTACATAAAACTGATTGTGATATTCTTATTACATTTTCCATCACACATATAAATTGGATTGTTAGGGCCCTTGTACAATATTCCACCACCTACATGAACCTGATTGTTTAGGCCCTTGTACAATATTCCACCACCTACATGAACCTGATTGTTTAGGCCCTTGTACAATATTCCACCACCTACATGAACCTGATTGTTTAGGCCCTTGTACAATATTCCACCACCTACATGAACTTGATTGTTTAGGCCCTTGTACAATATTCCACCACCTACATGAACCTGATTGTTTAGGCCCTTGTACAATATTCCACCACCGACATGAACCTGATTGTTTAGGCCCTTGTACAATATTCCACTACCTACATGAACCTGATTGTTTAGGCCCTTGTACAATATTCCACCACCTACATAAACCTGATTGTTTAGGCCCTTGTACAATATTCCACCACCTACATGAACCTGATTGTTTAGGCCCTTGTACAATATTCCACCACCTACATAAACCTGATTGTTTAGGCCCTTGTAAGTATTCCACTACCTACATAAACCTGATTGTTAAGGCCCATGTACAATAATCCACTACCTACATAAACTTGATTGTTAAGGCCCTTGTACAATACGCCACTACCTACATAAACCTGATTGTTAAGGCCCATGTACAATAATCCACTACCTACATAAACTTGATTGTTAAGGCCCTTGTACAATATTCCACTACCTACATAAACCTGATTGTTAAGGCCCTTGTACAATACGCCACTACCTACATAAACCTGATTGTTAAGGCCCATGTACAATATTCAGAAGGTAAAAAACACATGATAAAAATGTAAAAGTTTATTGAAGTTAAGTTTAATGAAAATTTTTTTAAAATGGGTATTGTCAGATACCGCATCGAGACGAAAACACAAATAAAACCTACGTTTCGACCAATATGCCTTTATCAGGGACAACATATAACAACAATACTAAACTAACAATTCAACATATCAGGAAAAATGATCTACTTATCTGATAGTAGATCCAGTTTGTCTAAGCGACTGGTTGGGTCGGATGCTTGACTGAAAATTAAGGGCAGCGGTCAAATAAGGTGGCCAAGAGAGCGTAAGAAGTGAAAGGGAATGCGCCCGATAAGCCAGTGGTAGCCACATATGGAAAAGGCCAAATAGTGATCCAACCCGGGAGGGGATGAGATCAATATAGGATGGGGGGGGGGGGGGGCTCATAGAAGAAAGGAGGGAGGAAAATAGATGGAGGCCAGTATGAGATTTTTCCTATTTTCCACTACCTAACATAAACCTGATTGCTAGGATCGCTTTCCTTTTCATAACATTTATGTAATAACTGTTGATAGTGAATGTGTACATTCTACCACTAACTCATAAGCTTGATGGTGTTGTCCAATTCGTCAAAATCAGTCATCGTAAAACGGCTTAACATTACGCCTACATGAAACACTACACATTACAGTGACTGTAAATAAATGCGTTACCCAACGGTCCATGTCATGTACCATGCCGGTTTCTGTTGTCCGCTGTAGGAAATTGAGACCTAGTCAAAATTCTCTTTGGGCTCTTAATATATCTATCATTGTCTATTGAAAGTCCGTTTTCATGGAGGTATAATGTATTACATTTATGAAAATCACGTCCCAGCATCCTCATTATGACACTTCTCAAGGGACAGCCAATTTATATGTAAACAAGAGTTGGTGGGGGTAGAGTACAGCTGCCGGACAGAAGTTTTGAAACCAGCAATACTTGCTTTATGATCAGGAAAGAGATGGCCGTTAACAACCTCATATCCATCAGCAGAGACCCCTCCAGCGCTGCCGGCTGGAATCAGAAACTAGTTGCCTACGAACACTGCAGAGTCTTCGAGGGGTCGCTATGGTCGAGAGGTCACTTGTCACTCAAAGCGGTGAACCGGAACGGTCAACGATCAAATCCGGCATGTTTCCACGTGACCCCTGGTCTCGAGGGAGGTGGGACCAGAGCGCCTGCATCATGTATTACCTCCAGTCGTCTTCACTTATATCTTGCCACTGGACCAATGTAGCTCGAGACCAGAGAGTGAGGTTGATGGCCAGCGCAGTTACTTACTATAATCCAAATACATCACAAGTTAGTTCATCAAAACAACAACCGTCTGATGTTGTCGTCGTCAAAGCTTGCGGTGAACAACTAACTAACTAATAGCGTTGTTAAAGTTGAGGGACTTGCAGACGTAATAATTTCTTTATCTAAATGCAAAAGCTTTTGATAACAAATGACTGAACATGTCTCGATAATGTAGCGACACGTTACACTCACATATTTTGTTGTCGCTAGGCATGGCGCTGTGGTGGTTCGTGAGGTTGGTTTTAGTTTGATTCTAACTAACAGGCCATTCTCGTTTCTATCACTTCTTCATGATGCCAGAGGAGGAACAGATAGTGCCCACATGTGGAAGGATCGGGAAAGAATGATTAGAAGAGGACGGAACAAGATCGCATGGACAGAGAAAGCATTGCGATGGTAAGTAAGAACAAATTTGACACTGTAGTTGGTGGGGGAGAAGGCGTTTGGAGAGGGAACAAATAAGATTGACAGACATGAAAAGGAAGCGACAAAGGCTCAGCAGCTGGGGTGGTGAGAAGAGGTGTCAGGACATTGCTGTGTGTGTCAGTGAGTTTAAAGTAGACGTTGGTGGAGAGGCCATGAAAACCGATAGAGAGATTGCAAGCCAATCCTCAGACTTGTGTAGATGATTCTTGAACATGTCACGCCAAGGTCCAATGTTAGTCCAGAGACTGGTACTGAAGTCGTCCAATCATGTCACGTCACTGTCCTCTGTTAGTATGTCCAGAGACTGGTGTTGAAGTCTTCTGATTATGTCACGTCACTGTCCTCTGTTAGAATGTCCAGAGACTGGTGTTGAAGTCTTCTGATTATGTCACGCCACTGTCATCTGCGTCAGTCCGGAGACTGGTGTTGAAGTCATCTGATCATGTTACGCCACTGTCTTCTGTTCCCAGCAGATCTCATCAATTCAGCATAAGTCAGCACCCCTATGTTCGTGCAAGACTGTGGGATGTCGTTATTTATTGGACGCCCCCTTCTTCATTCCTCAGCATTATTACCTCCTAGTATTCTCAATAATAAACCGTCGTCTCATTTACCAAGCCATGACAATCTATCTTCTTTTATACTGCTCATTAGTTGTCTATGTGAGCCTATATCTTTTAGCACTTGTTCATTTAACCTTGTGTCTGTCCAGTTCACTCTTTGTATCCTGAGATGATACCACACCTCAAAGCTTCAAATGTATTTTCATCCTTTTTGTTTAGAGTCCATTTTTCAGCGCCGCACGGTGATATCGACCATATATATGTAGTGATTATTTTTGTCAGAAACTCAATATTGATGTTAGCCGTTTTTTTTTAACCTTCTGGAATGCCTTTGTTGGTACTGCGATCCTACTTTTAATTTCAATCTCCCTCTGTAATAATTTGACCCCAAAATGAAAACCTTGGTCTTTTATATGTTCCTTGATCCTAATATCTTCTTCTTCTTCTTCTTCTTCTTCTTCTTCTTCTTCTTCTTCTTCTTCTTCTTCTTCTTCTTCTTCTTCTTCTTCTTCTTCTTCTTCTTCTTCTTCGTACGCTGTCAGACGTCAACATGATGCTGATATCAAATACTGTTGTTTTGTTTGGCTTCCACCTTGGGGTTTGTTTTACTAGCATTCATACTAATACCAAATGTCTGGACTGTATTTTTATCTTGGAGAGCATCTATTTTGCTATGTTTTCTCTGTTTCTCATGTGATGGTTTAATCATCCGCAAATTCAATAGCTTATAATCGATCTCCATTTACCTTGACACCTACGTTGCAATTGATGGTGGTTTATTCCAGCATCACCTCCGAATATAGATTTTTAAAAAGGCTTTGAAATAATAGAGATCTCCTCCCACCTGTTTCTTGATCGCAACTGTGTTTGTTATTCCTTCCCTGAGTGCTTTCTTTACGCTAGTTGGTTTAACACGTCAATGAAAATAGAACGGTCGGCATATTTTCTTATTGTACGTTGGACGTTCAAGTCAAACCGGGATATTTTTTTTCGGAAGGGAGAACTATTTATTTTCAAGAAGTAAAAATGTCATTTAGATTTTGATATAATCTCCTACAAGGTTTATGCACTTATCTCAGGGTTTGAGTAATACTTGAAAAGCTTCAGCGTAGAAAGATTTGTCAGTATGTATGATGCAATCCAGGACGGCCTGTTTCACTTCGTCATTGGTGTTGAAATGCTGACCTCCCAGGAATTCAAAAGTCAAAACAGGTGGAAATCGCTTGGAACGATATCTGGGCTGTAAGGTAGGTGTGGGAATACCTCCCAGTCGATGTGCTGCAGGTAGTACATAGTGCTGTGAGCCGTATGAGGTAGAGCGTTATCTTGCAGAAGATGGACGGCTTTGTGGTCAAACCAGGCCGTTTGTTTCTGCAGATGGTTATGCACATGCCTCAAAATACGTATGTGCTGTTCACTGTTTATAGTGGCACCAAGGGACAGATAATCAACGTGAATGATGCCAGGTTTGTTTTAGGAAACTCTTGCTTTCACTTTTTTGGGTTGAGACCCACCACAGCCGAAATCATCACCAATCGATGTACGGCCTTCTCTAAAACGTTTACAGCATCCAAACGTCTTACTGCGACTGAGTGTCTCATCACCGTATTGTGATTGCAGTCTTCTGTAATTTTTCGCAGGTTTCACGCCTTCTTTCACAAGAAACTTCATCACAACACGCTGGGCCATGCAAACACTAACAGTGTTGTCCACTATTTTTATGTATCTGTCTTGTGACTGACCCAAAGCAAGTGGGTCACCTAGCAGTAATAGATCACATGTGCCCCTAACTAATGATAGTAGTTCCATCACTCTGTAACCCATTCAGATATAATTAGTACAAAAAGTTACGGTTTGATTTGAACACCCATAGTATTAGCCTAACGTCGAAGAAAATAAAGCCCTGACAGCGAGACCAAGTTAGGTATTACAGAAGGCCAATAAAGAGAAATACGTAGATGAAACAAATCCTTGTGCCCATAGCTACCCTACTGATCTGGCTAACGAAACGAACGCCACATTAAAAGGTGTGTCCGGGTAGGACACGCTGAGCCAGACAGAGGCGCAATATAACACATGTTTGATCTTCGTATCAAGGAAGGACCGTGGTGATTCGAAAATATCAGAAGGGAGAACGGGAGTGTAACGGTAACCTTAGTGCTATTGAAGCCATTGCTGTCAGGGATGATGTGCTAGATACTTCATTTTATGAGTGCCCACAGCATGTCTGTAATAGGGTAACCAGTTTCCTTCATCGCTGCTTTCCCTTCTCTAACAGTAATTAATGTACCTTTTTATGCCTTGGTTAACAGAAGCAAGCCGTTAACTGTAGATGAACCTCGTAATTGTGTCATTTTACTAATCGACATTAGAGAGAGCGATAGAGTGAGAGAGAGAAAGAGATAGTACACAGCAATTGGTCAGGTCTGGAGATTGAGCATTGAAACAAAAAGTAATAATTTCGTGGTTCGTGTCCCTAAGTAATGCGAAAAAATAAATGAAAACAAAATGTTAAAATTTGATTAAAGTTAAGTTTAATCAAAATTTAAAAAATTGGGAATAATCAGATACCGCACCGAGACGAGAGCACAAACAAAACCTACGTTACGACCAATAAGCCTCCATCATGGACAGCAAATAACAAAATTGCTGAACTAGTAAATCATAGAACAAGAGATACATAAATGTACGAGGAATGTTACTATATAATGAATATGTCCTCTCTCTTCTTGCCTCACTCTGTTTCATTTGACTCTGTCCAACAATCATACTATTGCACAACTTTCAGCCGCCCTCATTGTGAGACCCTTCCATTGCACTTTTTGTTGGGCTGGCTTCTGAGAGCGCACAACCTAGCATAGATACATACACACGCACACATACATTTAAGCACTGGTTTATGCGTCTTAATATCGCTCAGTTGACTACGGTCTTAGGTGGAGTAGGCGCGCCTCGGCCAGTAGAAACTACTGAGGCAAACACGTAAAAGAAAAAACAGAAAAATATAAGGACAAAATATGGTCTGATACTTATCTGATATATTGTCTTGAATAGCGACATATCGGGTCGGAAGCTCGACTGTATATGAGTATAGGAGACAAATAAGGTGGTGAGAAGAGCGTAAGAAGTGAGAGGGGAAGTGCCGGATATGCCTGTGGCGGCCAAATATGGAAAAAGCAAAATAGTGATCCAAGTGAAGTAACAAAGAGAAAGTAATATAAGCCGGGTAGGGAGGAGACTGATTTAATAAGGGACGAGGGGAGATAGCCTGATATAAGAAGTGGAGGGGGACAAAGGAAGGCAAATAGATGGGGTCCAGTATGAGATTTTAGGAAAAGGTATGGACGATATTAAGGCATTGTGGTTGGAGGCAACTCATGCTGGAGATAACTCTGTTCTCAAGGGCGAATCGATGACGATCGTCAGAGAAGCACGAAACTAGACCAGTGACACTAACGTCAGCCTTACCCCGGTGCCTAGAACCATTGAAGTGGTTGGCAAATGGGGAACCAGTGCAATTGCGGATATTATCGAGGTGTTGGCGGAAACGCTCCCGTAGTTCCGTACCAGCTTCCCCAATGTATATCATACCACACTGGCGGCAGATGATAGAATAGATGAGGTTACGGAATTGCACGTGAGTCCCTCTTTGGTGAAGAATGATGCTTTGGGAAAGGTAATGGAGCGAGAAAGGATGACATGAGGGCAGGTAACACAGCCACATGCATTTTTGCACGGCCTGGTACCTGGGAGGCTTTGAGGGCTTGTGTGTAGGCGACTACTGACCAGCAACTTTACGAGTGGCAGGATCAGAATGAGGAATAGAGAGATGGCGGAATAGGATATCCCGGACAGAGACGCAATGAGGGTGATAAGTGAAACAAGTTCCACACGGTCAGAGGGAGGACGGTGGGTGGGAGTGAGGTAGTCATGACGGCATATAGAGAGAACTCGCTGGAGGGCGGATGAGAGAGTAATCCCATGGTATAGTCCCTCGTCGAAGAAGTCAAGCATCTCGTGGGCCCTGAGAAAAAAGCCGTCGTCATTTTGACAGAGGCGTCGAAGGTGGGGGAGTTGGGAGAAAGGAAGCGAATCGTGGCAGGATTGAGGATGGGAGGAAGAGTAGAGGAGGTAGTTGTCGGCGTCAGTGGGTTTGTAGTAGACAGTGGTGAAGAGGCCTGAAGGGCAGATAGAGACAGTAATGTCCAGAAAGTGGACAGACGTGAGGGAAATGTCAGACGTGAACTTGATAGAGGGATGGAAGTCATGCACAACATCGATAAAGTTCATGAGATCTGTCTCAGACATATCGGTAATGCCAATTCCATCGTCGATATATCAATAATACATCAAATGAAAAGATCCCTGGTATTGAAGCCAGATCAAGTATTCCAGGTGACCCATGAAAAGACAAGCATAGCTGGGGCCCATTCTAGTGCCTTAGTTACGCTGGTGCTGGTCGAAGAACTGGCCATTGAACTCAAAGGTATTGAGGGTAAGGACGAGTTCGGCCAGACGGATGATAGTGGATGTAGAGATAGATGCCTAACGCTCCGGTAAAGCAATACACTGAGGGCAAAACAATCGGGATTGTCGGGTTTGTGAATCTTGGGCAGCATGTTGAATGAAGGCTGACCAAGACAACTATCAAAGATACGGATGTTCGTAGCTCTCTTTGGAAGGAGATGACGTTTGTTAATATCAAGGATGGGGGTAGAGATCTTCTTGTTGAAGCAGGCAGTGGCATAATCGACGCGCGGCTTATAGAAAGAAGGATCAGATAGTTGAAGACTGCCCTCCTGAACTTATAAACCCTTGCGCCAAACCACAACAGCTCCCCCCTTATCAGCAGGTTTAATCCCGACTTCCCTACCCCGAGGCTAGCCAGAGAAGGAACCTCAGGATGAAAATTATTCGAATATCGCAGACGTCAACGGCAGAGGGCTTTGATATCGTGAAGAGTAGCTTTAATATAGAGTTCAAAGGCACGTGGTCAGGAAGCGGGGTCTATTCTGATTCTTTCTGATTCGACGCACCCTTAAGACTTATTTATTTGTTTTCCTTTCAATTCACAAAAAAACCCTCTTTTCTCCACATTTCAAAGACACAATTTATTTGTTTTCGCTAAGTTTTTGGGAGTACACACAAATTTGACCACTCATTGTTAATGTCATTTATGTTTCGTGAAATCAATACATAAATCATATTGGTAAAAATGGATTTGGATATGTTAATTCTCCGCCTTATGTCCATTCTATTTCATCGATCTTTTGTTATTACATTTCCGAGACAGTAAAGGCTTTTGACTAATTGCTGAGAACAACACACGCATCTCTTTGAAAAACGCCTGGTGGGCATAACTCTCAGACAACAGCGGCAAAGCAAACTACACAATAGGGACATCCAGAGAATGTCACACATCGAGAATGTCCTACAGCACGTCAACCACTCAAAACACAGCTGCCTAGGCCATATAGCTGGACGACAAGACGAAAGATGGAGATCCATAACCGTCATGTGGTACCCGCGCGACAAAAAGAAACATCGGGGACGGCCCCCAACTCTCTGGCGAGATTCACTAGACAAGCACAACAAACACAACCCCACAACAAACAGATTACTATCCCACTGGACGACACGCGCTTGCGACAGAAACAACTGGAAGTTGATTTGGGACCCCTTCAAGGGTGACCACCTCTTGACGAATAATTGGCCGAACTAAGACTTAAACTAAGTAGCGTTTTTTGTGTGTCTAATTGCTAATTATCATAACTTTTATTATCTCAGTATTATTGTTCAATCCATATACTTGACTTTTGGTCTTTATTTGAATCAGCAATTCACGCGAATCTTGTTCACATTGGGCCAGACGAACCGAGTCCTACGTTTATCAGAGATTATTTATTGCTTCTCCATCGATGATGAGTCTTGGCATCGCCTCTGTTTGTTGACAAATTGCTTTTGCGTAATTGTTGAACAGACACGCGAACAATATGCATCTTTGTGCGTCGATACATGATCAGCACATCCATACAGTGGCAGTTTTCTTAGAGTTTAGGTTCTTGAGTATAATTGTATTTTTTATTCATCCATAACTTTATTTTCTACAGACATGTGATTAGTTTCTCTGTCAAAGACTTTTTTGTGGTTTATAAAATCCTCAGAAATGCTTTTGGTTTTAAAAGCTTTTGTTTAACTTAATATGACCCATTTCTGTTTGTGTGGAATTATATTTCTAGATTTTAACCAAATTCTTCATAGAGGAACTGAGACGCTAGTCCGGTCAGGCACAACATAATGACCATCACATGGCGCCAGGGTAAGGTACAATATACTGATCAAGACTACTATCACTCTTCCATGAAGTGTACCCTCGAAACAGCTGTTTTCGAGGCAGTCTAAATGAGGAGATGTAGATCAACGTGGTTCCCGTAGTAGTGATTACGACGCAGATGAAGCCAAGCATAGCACAACCGCCTGGGAGACCGCCTATCCATTCTCACCAGCACGCTCGAGATGTGCGAAAAGCTACTACAACCCGCTACTTAACGCTCTTTCAGGGCCTACAAAAAAGTAAACTTTCTCATTCTATCTTCCATATTTAGTCCACTTATGTCGTTAGACGTCGTGGGAGGTACGACCTCCTTTGTATCATTATTGTTGGCAGGTGAAAATCTACAGGTGACTTGCCAGGTTAATCCCAGCATCTGTTAGCCCCTGGAAAATACGATCGCCTATTTTGGAGACTAGTGGAGGTGGTCGCGTAAATTACAGCAAAATTGACCCGCAGCCTGTCAGACGCCATCTAAGCCGCTCCGCTAACCACATAACCAAGACATGATGTTATAGCCGCACAGTCCCCTTTTTTGCTACATATTCTCTGTGGGGCGAAAGTCCCTAGAATAATTTGAGTAGATTTTAAACTTGAATTGTGCCCTATCAGAGGCCGTTAGGCCTATTCTTTTCAATTTCCAACTGCTAATGTATGTTTAACGGGCCACAGAACACGGATGTCTGATCTCACTACTCAGAGATCAGGGCAAACATTTACAGGATAATCAACGTGAAAAGATCTCGAGATTTGAACCTACAACCACCAGCACCCGAGACAAACACTTTACCTCAAGACGACTGGGTCCATCATTATTGGCATTAAACAGCAAGAGCCACAAACAACCTTCATCATAACATAGTCAACTGAAATTGTGGACACAACCTCTACTACTGTGACCCAAATACCTTTCAAATTTTGAGGAAACATAGACACGTTATTTCGATATTTTACCTTAAAAACGTAGTATTTGCGCAGTATTTGCTTCCGCAGACGGTAGGATCGACAGAGAAATTGAGACAAGGTGTCACAAAGAATCAACGGTCCCCATTGCTTAGACACCCGAGCGGTAGTTTGGCAATTAAGTAACAGCTGATAAACAGTATATGTATGCCGATTCTGTGCTAACAGTGCCAAACTTGGCCTCTGTCAAGGGTGTG
The DNA here is from genome assembly GCA_036924085.1 of Ariolimax columbianus. NCBI lineage: Eukaryota > Metazoa > Mollusca > Gastropoda > Stylommatophora > Arionidae > Ariolimax > Ariolimax columbianus. The sequence goes on from JAVGWX010000019.1 coordinate 43,397,355, forward strand.
CGAGAGCAGAATTTCGACTTGTGTAATGAAGATTTTGAGGAAAGCCATCTGTGTTACCAGAAGAGGCATAATCACAAACGACGACATTCTAAGTATGGTCGGCACTACGTCTTGTGTCGAATACATTTCCAGAAAAAAAATGGGCTGGTTTGGCCATCTCATGAGAATACAACCTCATCATCTTCCACGGATGGCTTACAATGCTGGTAGATCTGGCTACAGTGTAAGGGGGCGACCGCGAGGTAGGTGGATAGATGACGTTAGACTGATTGAGTAGCTGCAAGTGCTCACATTGATCGCACTTGGCGCATAATAGACGACTTAAGCTCCCCACGACGCTAAATGACACAAGTGGAACGAAAATTAACTGCTAACTAACGTAGTGTAAACAAATATTTACGTCCATCGACAGCCAGATAACAGGCACACGAACAGGAATTCGCTTTTATTGAGTGGAAAATCACGGACTACCAAAACTAAATATTGAAGATGACGCAGGTGAAGAAATTGAAATGAACGATGAATATTTTCAAATATTAACATCGGCAGGAAATGTTTACCAAATCTACAATTAATAAAATAAGCAATACATCAATTCATCAGCAATAAAAAAAGGGATACACATTTATAAAATGCAATCCGGTAGACCTGAAACCCAGAAACCATGGCTGAATACACGTTTTTCAAAGTACTTACGCCTACAATTACAAGAGAGCACTGCTACAAGTTAATTAGACAAAGGTCGAGATTATATTCCAGGAAATAGTTGTGTAGTCAGATAGGTGTGATGCTTGGAATGCATTGTCACAGGAAATGGTGAATGCATGATCAATTAATGCATTCAAGAAATAAATGGATGGGCATAGTTATCGTTAGATCTTCTTGATCTTGATCTTAATGACCCGTTCCTCAGCGTAGCTGCGGGTGCCAACTTCGTCTCTAGCGGACCCTGTTTTGGGCCACGGAAGTACAGTGCGTCGTAAGCGCACCTCTAGAAGCATCTCGGATGTTGCAGCGTACAGCAAGGAAGTCTGACCAACGCCTTTAAGGTCTTCCCCCCGGTCTCTTTTTAGCTCAGGGGTACCAGCCTTATGTCGCTGTGTTCCATCGATCATCGTTTCGTCGCAACATGTTACATGCATATCTATGTTGGGCCTTGTCTGCATGGATTACTGCATCCTTCGCCAGGGACAACTGTCTTATGTCAGAAATGTGCAGACCTTGCATAGGTTGGTTTAGGAGAGTGATTCCGACCAAGGGTCTCTCAAGTGAGGCCTGGGTCACTCTCAATTTGTCCTCAAGTGATTTTGTTAGTGTCCACGTCTCGGCACCGTAGCACATCGCAGGTAGTACAGTGGAATTGTAGGTCATGGTCATGACAACCATCAAGGACCGTGTTAATAGACGAGAGGGCTGCCAAACCCACAGGGTGACGTCTTGTCAGTTCACGTTCCATAGGATTATTCATATTGAAAAGACGTTGACATCCTTTTATCGTACATTGCCTGTGAAGACCGGATCGCTAGTTGCGAAGCGATTACACAATACTTTGGTCATCGAGACAGCCATCTACAGCCCCGCTTTATTGCCCTCTCCATCCAGTAGCGGCATAGTTCTGCTGCTGACTCTGTGATGAGCACTATGTCATCGGCAAATCGAAGATGATTGAGGCGTCTACCGTCAATAAGGATGTTGAAGGTGTCCCAGTTGCATCGGCAAGTGACTGATTCTAGACATGCTGGGAATAGGTTCAGTGAGATAGGAACGCCCCGACGGTACCACAATTAGACGTTGGAAGGTACGGAATGGGGTAGTGCATGTCGTATAACTGTTGGTGAGAACTCTGTCGACACCTTGTTTCAACAGTGAACAGCAGACACAATCTGGTTCTACCGAATAAAAAGCCTTTTCATAATCGATGAAAGTGATTTTAAAAGGCGTCTGAAACTCTCCGGCTGCCTCAATAAAGCGGCAGCAGGTTGAAATATGGTCCATTGTGCTGTACGAGCGCCGAAAGAGTGCCTGATTGACTGGTTGCGATTCTGCGAGAGTGGTGCAGACTCTGGCAAGGATGCATTTTGTAAACAGCTTGTAAGTGAGGAGAGTAATTGGACGATAGTTTCCCAGATCTTCTTTGTGTCACTTCTTGTGAAAGAGTGTTGTTCTCGAGTTGTGCCAGGCAGCAGGTGTTGTTCTAGAGTTGTGCCAGGCGGCAGGTGTTGTCCTCGAGTTGTGCCAGGCGGAAAGTGTTGTCCTCGAGTTGTGCCAGGCGGCAGGTGTTGTCCTCGAGTTGTGCCAGGTGGCAGGTGTTGTCCTCGAGTTGTGCCAGGCAGCAAGTGTTGTCCTCGAGTTGTGCCAGGCAGCAAGTGTTGTCCTCGAGTTGTGCCAGGTGGCAGGTGTTGTCCTCGATTTGTGCCAGGCGGCAGGTGTTGTCCTCGATTTGTGCCAGATGGCAAGTATTGTCCTCGAGTTGTGGCAGGTATTGTCCTCGAGTTGTGCTAGGTGGCAGGTGTTGTCCTCGAGTTGTGCCAGGTGGCAGGTGTTGTCCTCAAGTTGTGCCAGGCAGCAAGTGTTGTCCTCGAGTTGTGCCGGGTGACAGGTGTTGTCCTCAAGTTGTGCCAGGCAGCAAGTGTTACCCTCGAGTTGTGCCAGGCGGCAGGTGTTGTCTTCGAGTTGTGCCACGCAGCAGATATTGTCCTCGAGTTGTGCCAGGCAGCAAGTGTTACCTTCGAGTTGTGCCAGGCGGAAAGTGTTGTCCTCGAGTTGTGCCAGTTGGCAGGTATTGTCCTCGAATTGTGCAAGGGGGCAGGTGTTGTCCTCAAGTTGTGCCAGGTGGCAGGTGTTGTCCTCGAGTTGTGCCAGGTGGCAGGTGTTGTCCTCAAGTTGTGCCAGGCAGCAAGTGTTGTCCTCGAGTTGTGCCAGGTGACAGGTGTTGTCCTCGAGTTGTGGCCGGTGTTGTCCTCAAGTTGTGCCAGGCAGCAAGTGTTGTCCTCGAGTTGTACCAGGCGGCAGGTGTTGTCCTCGAGTTGTGCCAGGCAGCAAGTGTTGTCCTCGAGTTGTGCCAGGCGGCAGGTGTTCCTCCCGAATGAAGATAACGTGTTAAACGTTGAGCTATGGCCTGGTAAAGATTTTAAAATCATTGAATGTAAATTCAACTGGTTGCATACACAATCTGTAGCGTCTTCTATACCAGTACACAGGTGTTAAGTTAAGTTATGTACAAGTAATAGCTTGTGCTGAAAAACCAGTGATCTCGTGGCAAGGTGTTCGCTTCAGGTGGTGAAGATCGCAGGTTCGAATCACGGCGGAGACCAGAATTTTTGCTTGTGGATCATAGAGTAACAATGTTGCCTGATCTCTAAGTAGTGAGATCAGACACCCGTGTCTAGTAGCGCACACGTTAAAAATCCCCTGGCCGTTGGAAATCGAAAAGAGTAGTCTTAAAGGCTGCTGCTCCATCAAAATTCAAATTAAAAAATCAAATTATTTAAGCGATTCTTGTCCCACATATAATATTTCGCAAAATGAGGACTGTGTGGCTATAACATCATGTCTTGGTTATGTGGTTAGCGGAGCGGATTAGATGGTTCCTGTTAGACTGCAGGTCTACCTTGCTCAAATTTACGCTTCCACCCTCACCAGTCACACATATAGACGATCGTATATTCCATGGCCTACCACCCCAACGGTTTGTAATAGATACACGGATTGACCTGGCAAGCCACTAGCGAATTTTCATTTACCAAAGAATATGAAAGAAAGGAGGTCACACCTTCCACGACGCCTAACAACACAAGTGGACCGAAGGTAGAAGATTCATTCTCTGTCAGCGGCCATGCCTGTGCCTCTTCTGGTCGGAGATCGGTCGATTCGTTTATGTTGTCCTCCCATCTTTTTTTTCGGACGGCCTCTTCGTCGTCTGCCTTGCTCTTCTCCGTGGAGGATTGTATTTGCAAGACAATTTGATCTCGATATGTGACCGTACCAAGCGAGTTTCCTCAGTTTGATTGTTCCACCAGTAGCACACTTATAACATGGTGTGGGACAGCAGGCGCGGTCATTGTTAACCTGGGCTGCGACCGAGCCGGTATATTTCTTCTTCTTCTTCTTCTTCTGCGTACGCAGTCAGACAGTAACCATTATTTTTTCGAAAAAAGCGGCGGTCATCCTGAAGCTGTCGCCACTGCCATAAAGCTTGTCTTGCAGTTCCTCTGGTGATGGCCACATCTGCTCTCTCTGATCCTCGTATGTCGGACAGTTCTGCAGCAGATGTTCAGCGGTCATTTTACCAGTACCGCACGGGCATTCGTCGGTACACCCTATCTTATATTTGTTGAACAGGTGGTACCTCAGTCTATTGTGGCCAGTGCGATGCCTGAAGACAACGACCTGCTCTCTTCGGTTCAACTGGTAAAAGGCATCGTTTTTGGTGTAACCAGTATGTTCGGTTTCCCATTTGGTCATGTATCTGGCTTTGATAAGCCGTTTTGACTCTTCGTACGTCATACTGGTATCTGTTTGTGGTAGTCTTGCACCTTCTTTTGCCAGTCTGTCTGCCTCCACGTTGCCTTGGATGTTGCAGTGTAATGGGACCCACTGTACCACTACCCTTTTTGGTGCGGATTGCTGGCACAGTTTGCAGAGTGCTGCTCTTAAGTCATTAAGCTCAGTGTTTTTCTGGCTTTTTAGCGCTGTGACTACGACGAGAGCATCTGTAAGCAGGACTATATGGCTTTCATTTTCACTGTGTGTCACCATTTCTTCCACTGCCGCCCTCAGTGCATCTGCCTCCGCTCTGAAACTGCTTGTGTACTTACCAGTAGCGAATGACAGTGTTATTTTTCTGCCATTTGGTAGGTTCAGGAATGCTCCTGCCCCTCCGTTCTGTGTTGTGTTTGTTACAGAACCGTCGGTGTATGCATGGGTCCAGTCCATGCTAGAGTAGCGTTTCGTTATGATGCTTAGGGTAGAATCTCTCCTGTCTTTTTCAGTCTGGCAGTTTTTGTTTGCAATACCTGGTATATTTTCTACCACCTCTGGAAATATATCCTGCCTCCAGGTAGGTTTTCGTACAGTAGTGATGGGTTTTGGTGTTGTTAGTGCGTTTATGGGATCTTCGTGCATCTTTGCTTTGGCTATTTCTGCAAAGTTTCTCCGCTTTAGTTTCCCATTTCCCAAATTGTTTAGTCTCTGGTGCATTGCAGGTCGGTCAGTCTTCGGAGCTTCTCTGACTGCAGCTGGGCTCTGCAGTCTCTTCTATCGGTCATGGATTGCAGTTTTGTAATCTTTTCAAGTTCTACAATTGGCGTTGACTTCATGCCACCTGTTATAATTCTCATGGCTTGGTTTTGAAGTTTGCTAACTTTATCGAAGTTCGCCTTCGCTGTTGTTGTCCATGCCGCAATGCCATACTCGAGAACTGGTCTCACTCTTCCAGTTTACAGTTTCTTTAGTATGCCTTCGTCTGCTCCCCAGCTTGTGCCAGCAAGTTTCCTCATGATTGCCATTCTTTCTCTGGCTTTCATTCGGTTTCTCTCAATCTGACTTTTCCATGTCATGCGCCGATCAAATGTGACTCCCAGATAGGTTGGGTTGTCGTTTGGCTGCAGGGATTTGCCATTTAGACTTAATTTGGTACTTTGGGGTTGTAATGAAAGCGAGAATATTGTGCATGTGGTTTTCTCCTCGTTTATTTTGACCAGCCATGAGTTCGCCCACTCTTCCAGCGATGTTAGTGCCGTCTGCATCCGATTTCTTGCTATGGTGAGATTCTTTTCAGAGGTCCACAAAGCCAGATCGTCTGCAAACATTGAGCTATGGACTCTTCTTGGTATATTCTCTGTAATATCGTTTATATATACCAGGAAGAGTGTGGGTGACAGTACTCCCCCTTGGGGTACTCCCTGCTCGAGTGTCACCTTTTTGCTCATCTGCCCTTGTACTTGGACTCTGGCCGTTCTTTGTTTGAGGTAATGGTTGATCCACTTCTACATTTTCCCACAAACATCACTTCTTCTTAGCTGACTCTAAGTCCATCTTTCCAGACTTTGTCAAATGCCTTTTCCAGATCCACCCAAACCGCTACTGTGTGTTTCTGTGCCTGGTAGGCATCTTCTATTTCCTGAGCTATGAGAATGACCTGGTCCTCAGTGGATCTGTGCTGTTTAAAGCCGGCTTGCTGTGGAATTAGTATTCGTTTTTCTTCCAGACGCCACATCAGTCTGGTGTTTATCATCCGTTCCATCAACTTGCCGACACAGCTTAGTAGGCTTATGGGCCTGTATTCATTTGGATCTGTTTTGTCCTTTCCTGTTTTTGGTACTGGTACCAGTACTGCGTCTTTCCATGCCTGTGGTACAATTCCCTATTTCCAGCTTTGGTTCAGGACCGATAGTAGTTTCCTCTTCGCTGTTTGGCCCAGCCCCATCAGCATTTCGTTTGTTATCCCGTCTTTTCATGGAGATTTCCTTTTCTTTAGTGTTCTCATAGCCTCTTCCATTTCGCACATTGGTAATTTGGCCATCATGTGCTCTTCTGGTGCCGTATTCATGTTTCGTGCCCCTTTAGCTCTTCCCTAATGTCTGTATGCTTATCTGCAGGGACCTCGATGTGGTTTGCTCTAGCATAGTGATCGACAAAGGCGTTTGCGGCTTTCTTACCTGTGATCAAGTTCTCACCCTGCTTGATAGTAATTTGTTTATTTGACGGGGTTTCGTCGTTCATGGCTCTGACTAGCTTCCATAGCTTGTTCCCGTCTTTGTCCAGGTTTAGACTTTCCGTTTTATTTTTCCAGCTTTCTCTTGCTGTTTGCTTGAGAGTGTGTTTGTACTTCGCCGTGGCGGCTTTGAGGGCGATGTTTGCCTCCATGGATTTTTCTCGCTCCGCCATGTTCCTAGCATTTGTTACTGCATCTTCCACTTTCTGCAACTCATCATTCCAGTAGGGCTTATAGTTTTTCCTAGCTCCTCTTGGGATGGTTTCAGTGTTGGCTTGCATTATTGCCTTGCTTAGGCTCTCCACCATCTGCTTCATTTTGGTGTTTCGTGTGTTGATGGTTTCACACAGCCCATCTGTCAGGATTGCAAATCTGTCCCAGTCGGCTCGTTTGTAATTCTAACGTGGGAGCGGTTTTGTTTCCTGTGGGCCTACTTCCATGTCAATGGTTAGCCTGATCGGCCTGTGGTCGCTACCTGCCAGTTGGTTTAGCACCTGGCGGTCTATTTTATGGTGTATGTCCTGTGTGGAGAAGGCCAAATCTGGAGTCGAGGTGGTATGCCATGTTCTTGAATAGAAGCTAGGGCTATCCTCCAGCCTATTGATTAGGGAGAGATTTGCATCTATCTCCCAATCTTCCACTTCGTCACCTCTGCTGTCTGTGTCAGAGTATCCCCATCTCTCCGAGTGGCTGTTGAAATCTCCAACTACTATGCAGTTGGAGTCTCTGACCTCCATACTCGAGAGCGATAGGTCTCTATTTGGTGGTCCGTACAGATTGAAAATGCGGAGCTTCGTCTCTTGATCCATTATGTCAACTCCTACAATTTCTGCTTGTCCGGTGTGATTGACAGATACCGCGCTACTCGGTATGCAGTTTCTGGTCAGTATCAGGACCCCTCCTTTGTGGCCTTCTCTATCTAGACGGAAGGTCTGGTATCCTCTGATTGAGAATTTATGATTATTGTCGAGGTGCGTTTCCTGGATGCATGCCACGTCAATCTTACCTTCATGCAGGTGATGTGTTAGGGAAAGTTTTTTGTTAATGACTCCCTCCGCATTCCACTGTAGTATTTTGAGGGTCTTGAGGTTCTGGTCAATAGAAGTTGCCCCATAGCCATGTGCCTTGACTCCACGACACATGGGTGGGTGACCACCAGTAGTTAAGGGTGGGCCTCTTCGAGGCGTGAGGCCCGGCACTATCGCTGCCTGGCGGGACTCCGCAGGATGAGCGCCATGCGTTTTTCTAACCGGTTGTACTGTCATCATGCTGCGATTTACGTTGCACTGTTTTGTTAGGCTTGCGGCCCCGTGCATCTGATTTCAACAGGCGTTTCTGTAGGGATGCCCTCCTTAGCCTTTGGCTGTCCCCAGCCTATCTGCAAGGCAGCAGTTGTTTATGATCAGAGTAGTCTCTCTTATGGAAGTTGTCTTACCAGACTATCGAGTCTTCACTACTCGTGTCTATAGGGTGCAATGATGATATGTGAGATGATATATGAGATGGACTGGTTTACCCGGAAGAGAGGCAGTCCAGTGTGTCTGTATCCCAGGATCGTCACGTCCTGCCAGAAACGTAGCATTTGCATGTGAGTGGGGTATCTCTTTCTCCCTTTATTTTCTTCGCTTCTATGCAGAGATGGTACGCCTAGCATTCCCCGCCACCTGGGGTGTTGACACAGTGGGGCAGGTGTGCAATGTCCGCTGGTCTGCATCTCTTCTGCGTCCAGCATGATAGTTATATGGCTGATAACGTACAGAGGTAGATATCGTAACCGAAGTGCATTTAACCAGAGGACAAGCCTGGTAATGTCACAGAGATGTTGTTCGCCTGGTGTGCGGACAGCTCTCATGGTCATTGGTTGAGTCTCGACAGTTCACAGTGAGGTGGCTGCTCTACTGTTTTCGACACCCCGACCAGGTACTAAGTCTTGTGTTGGTGGTTTCGCACCCCATCGCCGTATAAGGTGAGTATCAAGCAGTTGTCCGCCCGCTTTGATCGGCGGACGGCAAGGACCTCTTACTGCGGCTCTACCGGATAGGGCTGGGGCGCAAGCCCTAGGTCCCGAGCATGTAGTAGCCTCCCACTGCAGTGGTGCTGAGATTTTGGGCGGGATTGCGACTTACAAGGGTTCGGCTGTAATCCCCCACATGGTAGCCTCGCGCCATTGGCTTATCAGCCTGGTACGTGAACTAAAGTGTCTGCGGCTCCTCTCGATATGAGCTGGTTTTCCGTAGAAACGCCCTGTCCTTAGTAGGGTAAAACTGACCTGTCTTCAGATGGTCTATTTCCAGCACCCGTTCCCTATTTGGCCAGACGAATTTATTGAGGGTTTTTGTTTGTCAATGACCAGGTATTTGAAAGCTGCGGTTTCTGCGGAGTTAAACACGATTTCCGTAGCGTTCTTTCATTAGAGTGTTAGAGAGCTGACTTGTCTTCCGTGAGTCTAATACCAGCGTACGTTCTTTCTTAGACCCAACGGTAGTGCTCTAGATTTTCCAGTCGTTCTACAGTATTGGCGTGTTCAGTCAAATTAAGCCACAGGTTCCACTGCTGGTGGTGCCCTTCCGTCAATTCCTTTAGCGAGACAATCAAGTTACTTAGATGGTAGCCCCCAGATTTTCGAGGGTCTAATTCCAGCACATGTTCACTATTAGACCCCACGAAGGTGCTCTCTTTTTGACAGTCATTCTACAGTATTGTCGTGTTAAGTTGATTTAAGCCTCAGGCTCCACTCCTGATAGTGCTCTTTTGTCAATTCCTTTGTCAGAACACTGGATGCAGACCAACCGAGCCACAGGGGGCATAGCCCCAGATTTCTGAGGGTCTAAATCCAGCACCAGTTCCATATTAGACCCCCAGAAAAGTGGTCTCGGCATGTCAATCATTTCAGTGTTGGCCGTGTTGAGTCAAATTAAGCCGCAGGCTCCACTTCTGGTAGTGCCCTTCCTTCAATTCCTTTAAGTTTCAGCTTTGCAACCATACTTCTCCCGGAACCCAAACACTTTGGTTTCCCGGAAGCTGCCTGCAGAGTCATCGAAGCAACTCCTGCGGATCGCTAGTCGGCATCGTTTATGGTCAGAACTACGACGGTATCTGATCGTCTTCGCGCCTCTGACTTCCGTTCTTGATTAATGAAAACATTCTTGACAAATGCTTTCGCAGTAGCTCGTCTTGCGGCGATCCAAGAATTTCACCTCTAACGCCGCAATACGAATGCCCCCGTTTGTCCCTGTTAATCATTACCTCCAGTTCCGAAAACCAACAAAATAGAACCGAGATCCTATTCCATTATTCCATGCACCATTATTCAGGCAGCCGAGGCCTGCTTTGAACACTCTAATTTTTTCAAAGTAAACGCGCCGGCCACCCAGGACGCTCAGCGAAGAGCACCCGTGGGAGAGAGCCGGCAGACGGTAGGGCAGGAGACAACGGGCAGTGAACCGGCGCGAGCCGGACCGCCCGCCTGCGCCTGAGATCCAACTACGAGCTTTTTAACTGCAACAACTTTAATATACGCTATTGGAGCTGGAATTACCGCGGCTGCTGAGCCGGTATATTTGATTGTGGTTATATCTTCATGGGTGAATTTTGGGCGGTTGTCTCTTGGCTGATCTTATCTCCTCTCCAAGTCGGTGCGGGCCAACATCTGCATCTGACCTGGCGGACCCTATCTCCCCAAGCGAAACATTGCCTCGTTTGCCTACAGCCTCGCGTCCATAGTTTCCCAGTGTGCACCACTTAGAGGTGAAGTTAACTTGTGTGTTAACTTTATCGGCAGCCTATTCATTTCACTTTTCGCACCTCAGAAGAAGAGCTAGCCGACCCCGACATCGCTGGGTTGCAATGCCTAGCGCAAAACGCACCATTGCACACCCTTGTCTGCTCAATGCCAAATTCTGTCCTGTATAGTTTTGAGCAGTGTATTAGCTGTGTAACTAATCAACCTGGATGTTCCATAATCTAAACATTCGTCTGCACTAGATTTCTTTGCTTGATAGATGTAATGAGGGCGTTTGAGGTCGATCCCGTATTATAAATGTCATCACACAAATCAGTGATTTTATCTACACTGAATTTCTCTAAAGACTCTTCATTAGAATATTTATTATATTCACTACTTATGCTTTCCCTTTGTCATATATTTTATTGCTTTCTTTACTTCTGATCTGAGAATGCTGCGTTTGTCATTGTAACATGTTGATGGTTTGTCAACTTGTTTTTGTTGAACAGGTCGCTTTTATGTTCCGATCATCTGTTTTCTGTATCTTTCGCATTAAGCAAGATGTGTCCTTTCATGTTTTTAACTCTTTCAGGACGAAAACCATCGACAGGAGCCATTATTTTCTGTCGTTCAGGACGTGAGATCACTGTCAGGGGCCAGTGACTTAAAAATGATACATTTTATGAAACATATTTTATTTTGCACAAAAACCGTTTAGTTTCTTTGAAACTATTTCTGAAAATGAACATGTATACTTCATTATAGCAGTTTTATTAATATTTATATATAATTCAATTAGAATTATAATAACAGAGATGTCAATTCTTCACAAAAAGTGGGTATTATAAAATAAACACTGGATTTTTGTGGCCTTAGACAGCAAACATACATTTTGTTTCGTTTTCAGCATAACAAACAATTTATATGACTGGGAAACGAAAGCAGATCCATTTTTACGGTGTTTGGCTATATGTAGACTAACGTGGAGCCGACGATACCTGGAATTGTCAGAAAATATTACATGTTTTTTGTTTAAAATGATAAAGTGCGTGGTTCGGTATCAGACCAATGTCATATTAGGTCTACATTAGATAATTTCGGTATCAGACCAATTCATGTTAGGTCTACATTAGATAATTTCGGTGTCAGACCAATGTTATGTTAGGTCTACATTAGATAATTTCATAAATATATTTAGTTTTGAGTTTGTCAAGTGTGTCACAAAGAACACAACATATGAATTAGCAGTCTATATTGGGTAAATATGACAAACTCATTGCTTTTTGTTCATCGCATATTTGTTGTTCCAGATTTCTTACTTATTTAATGTTTTAGAAATGGAGACATATTTACATGGCTTGGCTTGGATTCGTCCGTTCTCAATCTCCCGCTACCAAACCCTGACACGGGCCTAAGTAGCAGAATCTATTCCAGAGAACGGAATGCGTTGTGTCGAAGTTTACAGCTTGACTGCGATATTTGCACCTTTCGGTCCAACACATCCGACTTCAGCAAGCATTTTTTGTGTACCGGGATAGTACTCCCTCTTCGAACCCTTCTCCTTAGCCAGTCTGCTCTATTGCAGCCTGTTATTCAGGATCATCGCAAGGAGGTGTAGAAGGGTCTTGGCAGCTCTGGTTCGCTGGCTCTGACGCTAGCAGTCAGCTATGGATAGCTGACCGCTGCAGCCCCTGCGCTGCTCAGCGTCTTGATTCCATATACATATATTTATATAATGCATATTTTCTGATGGCTCGTACAAATCCCTGTCATTCCATATTTGACACATACACAAAATATGATAATATTAAACAGTTGAACTGTCACACTGTATGACAAACGTAGAGGGAAGAAAATTACGCTTGACAAAATATGAGAATTTCACTTCGTCTTGAAAGTGTTAATGTGTCTCCTAAATATATCTCCTAATATATATATATATATGCGGTCATTTGGAATTATCATATAACGATTTCCGGTTGATTAATAATTATCATATTATAAGAGATTGGAGACTAACGTCTGATCAGACAAAATATACTGATCAGACCTCACCTTGGCTTCTTAGTAGCCCACCCTGGAAAACGGTTGTTTACATGCAGCCTGCATAACGAGATTAGGGGTCGACGTTATCTCCGTAGTAGTTAGCGACACGCAGATGAAGCCAAACATAGCACAACCGCTTGACAGACCCCAGTCCACCTTCATTATCACTCTGGGGATGTGAGGAAAGCTACTGCAACCCGCCTTTTAATGTCTTTTCCAGGGCGCACAAAAGCGTAAACCTACTCATTGTGTGCAATCGCAAACAAGAACATCATATTATAAATATATGCATACATTTAATAAGTTTCATTTTATTTGGACATGAGGGGACGGCGTGGGCTAGTGGTAAATTGGCACGGCTCACAATCCGAAGGTTCTGATTTCGATCCCAGTCACATCACCGGCCGTTACCCCGGGGAAGCAAACCCTTTGAAAATGCAGGAGGAAGCATACAATGATGTCGAAGTCGGATGCACTGGGCGGACAGGCGGAAAATAAAATCCACAGTGCAACGCATCCCGCCGTGGGAATTACAGAAAATAAGGCGAACGCCAAAAACAAAACAAAAAAACAAAAAAAAATGTTAGACATGAGGACATCTCCTAAATGTCAGATTATAAAGATATCTGGTCGTTTGATAATTGTTATATTACATAATTTTAGTAAAACCAACATTTATTTACACGTAATTGAGACACGTGATTATAATAGACAAGAATCCCTGGGAGGGATGCCCAACACATGACACACACGTTGAGTGATGCCCCTACGAACTCTTGCAGTTATGGGAAAAGCAAGACACAGAGTGACAGAAGTTATTCACCCAACTTCTGACTTGCGGGATACCTGTTTACGGGAAAATCTTTGGGAGTAAACCCTGTGAAAATTGTGCATCATGTGCTATTTCCAGTTGTTTCGATTATGTCTTGCCATTGTCCAAGTGTGTCCTGCACCGGGAGAGTGAGGTGACAACGTGCGTATTTACCCTCACTTTAATCCAAATTCCGGGGTGAAGTGGTTAAGCTGGTTCGACTCCGGACTCTGCCGTCTTTTTCACAAGTACTTGATCCAGAGTCCCCTGCATCTCCTGCATCTCGTAGTCGTCCCATTGTCGTCTTGTCCTTGAATTGTCACTGAGGTCGGGCGGCTCGAGACGAGAGAGTGAGAATAAAAAGGAGCGCAGTCAGTCCTTACTAAAAATAGCCCTAGCAAAATAAATTATGCGTCATCGTCTACGATGGACGGCGACCTTTGCCTTTGTCTTTTTTTAATCCAAATCACCGCGCAAATCACCCATCTTAGCGGACGCAACAAGAGAAAAGACTATCCACACAGCTGAACAAAGAACGTGGTCTTTATCACATGTGATAGACGAACATCACGTCATATATTCCATATATATGCGGTCGTTTGATAATTATTATATTACATAGATATGTTGACAGTTGATAAGTGTCATACTATACAGACATGCGGACGATTCATATTATATTCTTTGTATGTGTTCTCTGCTATCATTTATGTATTCCATATATTCCACTTAAGTTCACGTGTATTTTGTTTGTTCTGCATTGTACGTTGTACCCGAAGAATGTTCTTTGATCGTAACGTATGTTTCATGTTTGTTTTCATCCCAGTGTGGTATCTGAATCATACATTCGCATATTTATTTAAAAGTAATCTGGCATGACCGTTGCCTCTTTGCATGGACTTCTATTTCTCCAATTTTAACCAACTTCCCCAAAACCTTGAGAGCTGAAATTGTGTACATTGCCCATACTAGTGCGACCTGTTAATCTATACCATGTTGATAGACACTCGTCAGGTCATTCAACAGCTTGTGCAGAAAAAAAAGTTAAAAAAGTATATCTAGATTCATCCGCAGCGGGATCAGCAACTTCAAGTTGCATTCAAATAGTCACACATGTTCATTGAGTGAAGGAATAATCATTTTCCAAGATTAAATTCGGCAATGAATGTTGATCAACATAAATAAATACAATAACAACAATACATCAAATTACCAAATAAACCATCCAAAATATATAAAATTACATTCCTCAGCTAGTACATGCAAACGTAGTTTTTTTAACATTTACTTTTTTTACACTATACTTTACTCCACAGTACCACCACAGCCTCGCCTTATTTCTCTGTAATTAATTATCCCTGTCCTCGCTTGTGAATGTATAAATGTGTACTTTTCTTTCATCGTCAATGCGCCATCTGCAAGTCTTGGCTCCGTCACATGCAATTTATCAAGCTGCATATCAATGGCCTCTGAAATTCAATTATCAATATTCCCTTTCTCTTTTAGCATTCACACATTACATGTTCTAATTTCTAGGTTCTTCCTCTCAGTGATTAGATTGTCTTTCCCAGAAAGCTTCCTTTTTCAGAATTTGGAAAACATTGGTCACTATGTTGCTGTGAGTACCCGCAATGCGTAGTTACTCTTTTGTGCGCCCTGAAAATACGTTAAGTTGCGGGTTACAATAGCTTTCTTCACATGCTGCTGAAAGTAGACCGGGGTCCTCCTGCCGGTTGGAGTAAGCGTGTGTTCGCTCACTACTACGGGGATTACGTCGATCCCTCACCTCATTAGCTAGGCTGCCATGAAAACAGCCCCTGTCCAGGGATGGCTACTAGGAAGCTGAGGTGAGGGTCGAGGCTAGTATATATTGCCTGACGCTGGCTAACATATCTGATCAGTTCATTTTTCCTGACCAGACGTTTGTCTTCCTCTTCATTCGTCACTATAGACAACCGTATTCACTGGAGCAGTTGCCCCTCCTTTTTAGTATACTTAAATACCTTAATACTCGAATACTTGAATACTCGAATACTTGAATACTTGAATCCCAGTATTCAATCAGGTAAGGTTACCAGGTAGCCAAAAGCTGCTTGAACCTGTATCTGTTTTTCGCTTAAGTTTTCCATGATGGTCTAAACTCGTGTTGCAGATTTTATCTCAATCTTGTCGGCTATAGTAGTATGGCCACCAGAAATATACCCTCCTCTCCCATGTATCTTCAGTCCTGCTGATCACATGAACAACTCATCTGGACTTTCGCTTTGAATCAGAGTCGTCGACATCCTGGAATTCTGGTAGCGGGTGTCGGTATTTCGGATGTGGTCTCTTAGAGATATAATTTTGACTCCTTGCTCCATTGCTCTTTCGGTAATACAGAACTTATCTGCGTCCGATTTGTGTAGACTCCAAACCTCACACTCATATAAAATTATGCTAGTGGAGAAGATGATCGATTTCAACCGCGATCATGTGTCCATTATTGGCGATACCAGAACGTTTGAGCCACATTCAGGAGAAATATTGATAGCTGATACGGCTGTAGAGCGTCATGTTACATATGGCCTTTAAATGTCTGTAATGTTACATAGTTGGATCTCAGTGATTACTAACTTAAAAACTCATTAATCAACAAATTAGTTCATATGACTCCCAGCCCGTGCTTCTGAAACCTTGCCGGATTTACTACGTTCCAGGTCGAGAACAGACATATGGAACTGGGCATTAAAAGTTAGTCAGGGAAACAACTTCAGTGATCACTTAAATGAACGTGTCTTTCATGATGACCAATCACTATTAGCAGCTTCAGAAAAACAACTGCACAAACATATCACCAATCTTGATGAGGCATGTACGGAATACGGTATGAACATCTACAAAGAGAAAACCGAAGTTATGGCGATTGCATGAAAATAAACACAAACTAATATTTTTATACAAAATCAACACGTAAAACAGGTGAAGAATTTAACTGGGTAACATAATCTCAGCATATGACAAAGGAGACACTGATCTCCAAAACAGATATAATAAAACAAATCAAATCATTGGGCAAATGTCCCCGATATTACAATGCTATCACGTGACAATGGTTACAAGAGAACGCTTTACAGCACGATATTCTTACCGACACTGTGCTACCAGTGGCAACATTTGGCATTAACAAGCAACGATAAAAAAACAAACAACAACATTATAACAACACAGATGAAATGCCGATGCAGGTTGCTTGGGGAAACAAGAATGGATAGAATCAGAAAAGAAGGTATTAGGAGACAAGTAAATATGACACCATTGCTAGACCTGACCAAGAGACAGCAAAATAAATGGATCTGTCACGTGACGCGACAAACACCAGATAGTCTCCATCAGAAAGCAATGCTATACATCTATAACGTATGCGAAGCCAAAAACCAACCATTCAAACAATGGATAGCAGAAATAACAGAAGCAGTATCACTTCCTGTGTACTTCTTCTTCTTCATCGTACGCTGTTTACAGCGATATTTACGTTGCACTGTTTTATTTTGTTAAGCCTGTAGCTCATTGCATCCGATTTCAACAGGCGTTTCTGTAGGGATGCCCTCCTTAGCCTTTGGCTGTCCCCAGCCTATCTGCAAGGCAGCAGTTGTTTTTGGTCAGAGTTGTCTCTCTTAGGGTAAGTTGTCTTGCAGGACTATCGAGTCTTCCCCACTCGTGTCTATAGGGTTTGGCAATGATATGATGGACTATGTACTAGTTTGTACTATCCCGGAAGAGAGGCAGTCCAGTGTGACTGTGTCTCAGGATCGTCACGTCCTGCCAGGAACGTAGCCTGTGCATGTGAGTGAGGTATCTCTGTGCTTTCTTTATTTTCTCGGCTCATCTGCAGTGATGGCACGCCTAGCATTCCACACCACCTGGGACGTTGTCACAATAGGGCAGAGGTGCAATGTCCGCTGGACTGCATCTCTTCTGCGTCCATTGGGATGGCTCATAGCAGACAGAGGTAAAGAGCGAGGCAGGAGTGCATTTGGCCAGGTGCATTTCTGCGGCTCGACCGGGCCGGGCTTATCAGCCTAGCACGTGGACCAAATGTCAGCAACCTGCGATTCCTCTCGAAGGAGTGCATTTAATCAAGGGACAAGCCTGGTAATGGCACGGAGATGTTGTTCGCCTGGTGTGCGGACATATCTCATGATCAAGGGTTGCGTCTCAACAGTTCGCAGTGAGGTGGCTGCTCTACTACTTACGACACCCCGACCGAGAACTAAGACTTCTACTAGTGGTTTCACACCTCATCGCCGTATGGGGTGAATATCGGGCAGCTTCCCGCCCGCTTTGATCGGCGGACGGCAGAGACCTCTTTCTGCGGCTTGACCGGGTCGAGCTGGGACACGAGCCACAGGTCCCAACCCTATCGTAGCCTCCCATCGCAGTGGTGCTGAGATTTAGGGCGGGATTCCGGCTTGGAGGCGTTCGGCCGTAATCCCTCCTATGGTAGCCTCGCGCAGTTGGCTTATCAGCCTAGCACGTGGACCAAATGTCTGCGATTTGCGATTCCTCTCGAGTTGAGACTTCCTGTGTACGAAACACATAATTCTTCATAACATGACGCTGAAAGGCACAAGCAGGATACAAGCAAATACAAGAAAGATGAAGACACTTAAAGTGCTTGCTTGGACTTAACCTGCTGCTCATTACTAACAGAATGATAATAACGTATTTCGTCAATAAATATGTAAGGATCATGGTTGGTATGGGCTGGCAAGAAATGGTGAGGGACGTATAAGGATCATGGTAGGTATGGGCTGGCAAGAAATGGTGAGGGACGTGTAAGGATCATGGTAGGTATGGGCTGGCAAGAAATGGTGAGGGACGTGTAAGGATCATGGTAGGTATGGGCTGGCAAGACATGGTGAGGGACGAAGACCTAGGGGAAAGAAGCCAACACTATCCAGTGGACCAACTGATCAAACGCAAGAAATGGGATTAGATGGACACATGCAATTGAAGGTAGCAATCAGGTGGCATCAATGGATGGAGTCAATAGGTAGATCAAGGTTACATAGATTAATCTCCATACTAGTTCCGAAAGGTATCGGAGGCAACGATGGCGCTGACAGTTTAACGAGCACAGCAACGGTGGTTGGTGGTAGATCAATGGATCGATCTGATACCCTGATCGTCGTTATGGAAATCGGCCGAAAAAAAAGATTTGGGAGTTGATGCTGACTCTACGTCATTGGAGCAAATGGTTGAATGGGGAGTGAAAAGATGGACGTCGAGGTATGAACACCATACGGGGATTATTAGACATCTGGTTAACGAGATATGAATACCATACGGGGATTATTAGAGGTCTGGTTAACCAGTACCAATCCGGAACTATCAGTCATCACGTGCTGGTGGATACACTGAAAATGAGATCTGAGTGCTTATTACATTGTTCCTCGTGCAATGAAGATGATCCGTGGACAAACTAACATGCTTCGGAAAGAACCGTCAAACGTGGCTAGGAAGTCCCTAGCATGGAATCGACAGTGGAAGAGGGAGAGAGGCAGATCAAGATTCGCCTCCAGAAGAAATTGTGAAAATGAACTTCGGTCCCAGGATCTCACAGGCAGACAAGAGTGAGTGGCCGAACTAGCTGGGGGAGGATCATCAATATCAATGCCTCGAAACGAGAAACGGGAGCTAGTTACTTTACTTTATGTGTCCAAGCACCACGTTTTACAGTTTACATCCAGTATTCAGCGACATGGATTGCCTTGTCATTTGCTTCTAGATAATAACGTATCTGAAATGCTATCATTGAAAAAGTCCATGGTCTGAATACATATTCGAAGGATTTGTGTAAACGAAAACAGAAATAGACACTTTGAAACTTGTAAATAGACAATTTATATGAGCGACGACAATAGCAGTAAATCCAATAATATTATAAGCACTTCAAACAACACACGAAACATCGGAAAGGAAAGTGTAGTAATAGGCAATCTGGATTCAAACCGCGGACGTCAGGAGGACGAGTCCGCATTGCTGTTTAGAAGTACACGAGCTACGGTTGTTGTTTGTTAGCTTGTTTGCCAAGCTGTTCACTCTCTTACAGTCAATGTTCAGTTGAAGAAATTGCAAGGGGTTTGTAGCTGGTGAATGCATCTTTTTGAATATTTATATATATATATATATATATATATATATACGAGGCGTCTTCAAATTAAACTGGACGAAACTGCAACAATTAGTTCAGTTCAATTCAGTTCATCCCGTAACCCATCAGGTCGTTGGAGCACACATGAAGACATGAAAATCCCACGCCAGCTCTCTATGTCTCACCGTTACGAAGGCCTGACCACTCAGCGATGTTGTCCACCCATCTCTTCCTTGGACGTCCTCGCCCTCTCTGTCCCGGTACGGATCCAAAGAGTATCGAGTTGGGAATTCCGTTGGACCTCGCGACGTGCCCGCACCAGGCCATCTTTCGTCTTTTGATACAACAATTAACAAACGTAAAATGAAAATGATGACGTCACTTCTGGTATAAATAGCACATACCAACCATGAATTATGCTAAATTTCATTATCTTCCGACTCATAGCTTCCTCAGCAAACCGTTGAAAACATGGCGGGTGTGATACGAATCCGTTCGCAGTTGATCTGCGAGATGTGATTCGTTTTCTAAGAGCTGAAGTATGTCGACCTGTTGACATTCATCGCAGAATGCAGACAGTGTATGGTGGCAAAAATGTGTCGAAGACCAGTGATGACCTGAACAATGATGTTTAATGAAGGACGAGAGTTAACGAAAGATCTTCCGAGAACAGGCCAGGCGCATATTGTTGCGTTAACTCACAGACATCTTTAAACATCATTGTCCAGTTGTCTTCGACACATTTTTGTCACCATACACTGCCTGCATTCTGCGATGAATGTCAACTGGTCGACATCTTTCAGCTGTAAGACAACTCTGGAAGGATTCCGTATCATACCCGCCCTGTTTTCAAAGGTCTGCTGAGGAAACTATGAGTTGGAGGATAATACAATTTATCAAAATTGACTGTTGGTATGTGCTGTTTACACCAGAAGTGGCGTCATCATGCGCATCGTACACATGTTTACTAGTTGCAGTTTGGGCCGGTTTCCTTTGAACACGCCTCGTGTATATATAAATATATATCGATAAATCATAATTTATATGCATAAGGTCACCCCGTTGGTTAATCCCTAGGTGGAATCCCTAAATGAACTGTTGTTTTCTCATGATGAGGTCAACCTTTATTAAAAATGGAGATCTACAACGCCTCCAGACCTCTTAATTTGATTTGTAACAAATATGACATGAAGATCAATACAGAAAAAGCTAAGACTATGACGATATTTCGATAATACGCGTAGAAAGGTATCCACAGCAGTCACACAATTATCAATGCAATTAGAGAGTTCAAAAACCTAGGTAGTATGTTCACTTTTTGACCGCAGAGTGGACAGAGAGGTCTTACATAGAATTCTGAAGGTAAATAATGACCACTATCAAATTGTTCTGATATTGAAAGATCCTAGAATGCCTTTTTAAGCTAGGAGGAAGCTGACAAATTCACTGTTTATCCTTACATTGTGTTACCAATGTAAATTTGGTCCTTACAAGAAACACATACGAGTAAGATTCAGAGCTGTGAGATGCGCTGTATGAGAAGTGTAGCAGGGTTAACGTATTCTCTATCCTATCTTCCTTACCACTATCACTCCTTAACTCACTCTAAATTTAACTACTAACAATTCTTTTAACACAAGTAAATTAAAGCATGTATTTTTCACAAGTAAAACAACATACTCATCAAATCACTAGGCTCATTGATCACATTAAACTGTTCATCAATTAATAATGAATTCTAATGTATCTCAAAAGGTTGGTTATCATCACATCTCTATCTGACTATGATTACTTCTAAAGGTTCGTGCAAGTAGCACAGGGCTTACTCTAGTACTAAGCTTTACCCAGGGTTCTCATCACGTGGTCGGAATCTAGCAATTGTTCTATTCACTGTTTATCTCTGTGCGCTGATATAAAGGATGTATATCTACAATTTCTCAGTCCTCATCTATCTGTCCTTTCAGCTTATACACAAATGGATGTCTGCTGGACCTCTGGCCTCGTCTCTCGTAAGGCAGATGTCTACTTGGCCTCTTGTCTCGTCTCTCGTAAGGCAGATGTCTACTGGACCTCTTGTGTCGTCTCACGTACCGCGGATGTCTACTGGACCTATTGTCTCCTCTCTCGTAAGGCAGATGTCTACTAGACCTCTTGTGTCGTCTCACGTACCGCGGATGTCTACTGGACCTCTTGTCTCCTCTCTCGTAATGCAGATGTCTACTGGACCTCTTGTGTCGTCTCACGTACCGCGGATGTCTACTGGACCTATTGTCTCCTCTCTCGTAAGGCATATGTCTACTGGACATCTTGTTTCGTCTCACGTAAGATAGATGTCTACTGGACCTCTTGCATAGTCTCTACATCAGACAGTCGGTGACTGCATCTCTACTCTGTCTGCAGTTGTGCTCGTGTCTATGACATACGACAGTGGCTGTGTTACTGTGGTTGTCAGGACGAGGAAACCAACAAATCACAATGGTCGTCTAGGACGACAGCTTCGTGTTGCAGCAACACGTCTCGGTCTGACGAGAATGAAGTCAGGTCACTCGAGCAAGATGTTAGCGACGACGTCTCGAACAAAACATCACACACAGACATATTCTTACATGTATGTGGTCTCCTATTGCCTTTCCGTGATGGTCTGCTTTGGTGGCTTCTAATTCTATGACTGTACTATTGTCACTCACTGGCAACGTTCTGTAGTTTTATCTAGCTACTTGTTCTTGACTAATGTGCTGCTCACCACAGTGCCCGGTAGGACACCCTGCCTGCTGCTTCTGATCTGTCTTCTATTCTGTCTCCCTCCAGCTTATATGCTAAGCTTCCCCGCTTTAGTCAATGACTGACTACTTCCTTGAGTTCATTTCCCACAAACTTTATTTGAACTCTCGTGTCCCAAAGAAACTCTGCCTGGTTTTGAACACTACTGCATGGCCTCTTGATCACTGGAATTTCCAGTTCAATCCGTGAGAACGCGAACCATTTTGGCTTGAAAACACCAACTTACATTGTTTGAGAGTTGGGACAATGCCTCGTACAATGAACTGAAACTCTCGGGCCGGGTTCTCAATTTTGGGAACCACAAACGGTATTTTCAGGGCTTCCCTGGTTTTGACTCGTTGGACCGCTGTAACTCTGTTACAGAAGTGCAGCCGGAATGACAATCTGTTAACGAATCCGCAGGACGAAGCTGAAGCAGACAGTGGGGACACGCCCAGTTAGTGCCTATATTGTCGTCAAAAAATAAAGTGTTTTGATGGTTTAGTCAGAAGGCATTATGACCAGCCTGCAGCCAAAGCATATTATATGGAACAGTCCAGTTCACGTGCAAGAGGTAGATCGCTAATTTGTGTAAATCTTATATACGCCTGGTTGTTAGGGCACATATCAATTTATCTAACCCGACTATACGCCTGGTTGTTTGGGCTCTTGCCAATTTATCTAACCCGACTATACGCCTGGCTGTTAGGGCTCTTGTTCATTTTTCCAACTTGAATATACGACTGGTTGTTAGGGCTCGTGTTCATTGTTCTAACTTGAATATACGCCTGGTTGTTAGGGCTCTTGTCAATTTATCTAACCCGAATATACGCCTGGTTGTTAGGGCACATATCAATTTATCTAACCCGAATATACGTCTGGTTGTTAGGGCTCTTCTCAATTTATCTAACCCGAATATACGCCTGGTTGTTAG
The DNA here is from genome assembly GCA_036924085.1 of Ariolimax columbianus. Taxonomy (NCBI): domain Eukaryota; kingdom Metazoa; phylum Mollusca; class Gastropoda; order Stylommatophora; family Arionidae; genus Ariolimax; species Ariolimax columbianus. The sequence goes on from JAVGWX010000019.1 coordinate 43,420,478, forward strand.
GGCTCTTGCCAATTTATCTAACCCGAATATACGCCTGGCTGTTAGGGCTCTTGCCAATTTATCTAACCCGAATATACGCCTGGTTGTTAGGGCTCTTGTCAATGTATTTAACCCGAATATACGCCTGGTTGTTAGGGCTCTTATTCATTTTTCTAACTTGAATATACGACAGGTTGTTAGAGCTCTTGTTCATTTTTCTAACTTGAATATACGCCTTGTTGTTAGGGCTCTTGTCAATATATCTAACCCGAATATACGACAGGTTGTTAGAGCTCTTGTTCATTTTTCGAACTTGAATATACGACTGGTTGTTATGGTTCTTGTTAAATTTTTTAACGCGAATATACGCCAGGACCTAGGGTACTTGCTAATTTCGTTGACCCTTACATTCGACTGGTAGTTAGGGCTCTTGTTCACGTTTCTAACCCTTATATACGCCTTGTTGTTATGGTATTTGTTATTTTTTCGTAATCCATATATATGCCTGGTTGTTATAGCTGTTGGTCATTTTTGTTATCCTGCATATACGCCTGGTTTCCATGGCGTTAGCTACATTTTCTAACTCTTATATACGACTGGTTCTAAGGGCTTTAATAAAATGTCACCCAGTAACCGACCGCCGTAGCTGGAATTAAAACAAGACCGTCTGAACACGAAGCAAACGGCTTGACCACTTCCCGCTATCCGATATATAAGCGGTAATTTTGAGATTATATTTTGGTAGACGCTGTACCAACGTTTCAACCAGCTCAGCACTCACAGTCACTTTACAATTATATTTTGGTAGACGCTGTACCAACGTTTCAACCAGCTCAGCACTCACAGTCACTTTACAATTATATTTTGGTAGACGCTGTACCAACGTTTCAACCAGCTCAGCACTCACAGTCACTTTACAATAAAGACGTGTTTCTCAATAAATCTTTGACATAAGGCAACATCTGTTGTCTGATACTGCGTTGTCGGCAGTGCTGAACAGGCTCAGCGCAATTTCAATTTGATTCCGCCGTACTATTGTACGGAATAGGAAGTGTTGATTGAATATTCTATTCGGCACCGAAGGGAATACAGAACCAATATTAAGTACGTTTTCTTCTTCTTCTTCTTCTTCTTCTTCTTCTTCTTCTTCTTCTTCTTCTTCTTCTTCTACTTCTTCTTCTTCTTCTTCTTCTACTCCTTCTTCTTCTTCTTCTTCTTCTTCTTCTTTTGTTCCTTGTCTTCTTCTTCTTTATTTTTCTCAAATCTTCGTCTTCTTTATTTTTCTCAAATCTTCGTCTTCTTATTTTTCTTCCTCTTTTTCTTCTTCTTCTTCTTCTTCTTCTTCTTCCATGTCTTCTTCTTCTTCACTTTCTTCTCATGCTTCTTTTCTTCTTCTACTTATTCTTCTTGTCTTCCTCTTCTTTTTCGTTCATCTTCGTCTTCCTTTTCTTTTTCTTCTTTATTTTCTACTTTTTCTGCTTCTTCTTTTGTGTTCCTTTTCTATTTTTTCTTCTTTCATCTTCGTCTTCTTCTATTTCTTCATTTTCTTCATATGCTGCATCTTCTTCTTCTTGTTCGTCTTTTATTCCTTTTCTTCTTCTTCTTTCATCTTCATCTTCTTCCTCTTTAGCATTCGTCCTGAAAAAGATGTATGTACCAACTTCGTGCCATAGTTTACAACTGGCCTGCGATATATGTCCCTTTTTTTCGGACACATTCGATTTCAGCACGGCATTTTTGAAATCGAATTTCCCTAATTTCTTAGCTAGTTTGCATGATTATAGTGGGACTCCATGGCGAAGCGGTTAAGCCGTCGCCCTCGTGATTACGTGGTGTGGGTTCGACGCCGGACTCCGCCTTTTTTTGTCACCGGTGTTTGATGCGGAGTCCCCTGTATCTCGTCGTCACACCCAAGTCGACTTGTTCTTGACTTGCCACTGGGGTCGGGCGGCTCTAGAAAATTGAAGAATTCGATGTGATTTATAAGATAAGGTTTATAAGATAATCAAAGAAACGTATTAATTAGACTATAACAAGTTTTTTTTCAAAATACAAACACCTACACGAACAAGAGGGCATTGCTACAAATGAACTAAAGAAACGTCCAGATTAGATATTAGGAAATATTTGTTTAGTCAGAGAGTGGCGAATGCTTGAAATCCATTGCCATATGAAGTAGTGGAGGCAGAGAAAATTAATGCATTTAAGAATACATTGGATGCGCATAGCTTTTAGAGCAAGGTAATGTAAAAGAAATTGGTTGTATACAGACTCTGTAGAGACTTCTAAACCAGTAAAAGACGTTAAGTTACGTTAACTTTCTGTAGTTTCCTTTTGTCACGTACGTGGATGTACTGTGGTCCTATTTTGTTTTCATCATCAAGGGTTCCTCGACACAACACACATCTCGCTAAATAATTGAAGCTACTTGCACTTAAACCCCCCCCCCCCCCCCACCCCCGCTGCAAAACAGAATGAATCCTCAATGCAGACAAAGCCGGAAGTATAACGAAGATCAGCTCTGCTTCTGTCGAATTGTTCCCTGGGCATGCGTATCACATAGATTATGACAGCGGAAGTTGGGGTCATGATCTTTTCACATAACGATCTGCTCTTTCCCAAAACTGTAAGTTACATGCGCAGGTCAGGGTCGACGTAAGTGCATACATTATTTTGACAGGGAGGGAATTGTCTTTAAACCCTATGCTGTGTCTAGGAAGACTGGGGGTACTTGTAACTTAATTCACCCCAAACAAAAAAATATTTATTTTAGGCATTGCATTTGAGGCAGTGACGTCTCGTAGTAGCTTACTATTTAACGGTTAGGGGTGCCAAAGTTTCTGCGAGAAAAGGCGAGAATTTCGGTTTACGCTGTTGATTATTTCTGCAATCTTATCAATGAAATTCTTGAACTTATCAGTGGAGGTCGATGACTTTCTGCAAGGGACTCACCCTGGGGGCAACTCTTCCCCTTCTCTCCCTTCTTCCCTCACTCTTGTTTCCTTTGACTTTGTCCTACAGTCACACTCTGTTTCATTTGACTCTGTCCTACAGTCACACTCTTGCACAACTTTCACACGCGTTCACGTGATAAGGCCCTTCCATTGCACTTTGGTTGGGCTAGCTTCTGAGGGCGCAAAACCTAGCATAGGTACATACAGACGAATACATTCATCCAAGCACTGGTTTATGCGTCCTGATATCGCCCAATGGACTACGGTCTGGGGTGGAAAATGCGCGCCTCCGCCAGTATAAACTAGTGAGGCAAACATATAAGCAACAACAAACATCAGTGGAGGTCGCAGAGTTGCATCCAATGTCTATAGCAGTTTGGCATTATCTATGCTGTCAGACGAGGAAATAACAACCATGTTATCTAGCTATAGCCATAACCCTAAATATAACCATACTTCTAAACCGAACTCAAACATTACGCAAAACTGAATAAAACCATCTTTTCTATACTTTCACCATTATTTAATATGAGGAGGAAGACTAACGTCTGGTCAGGGCAAATATACTGACCCGACATGCTAGTCAGGTACAGGTAAAACATACTGCCCAATACCTTCACCGTGGCTTCTTAGTTGCCCTCCCTGGAAACGGTCCGTTTTCATGACATCCTGGCTAACCAGGTGAGGGATCGACGTAATCCCCGCAGTAGTGACTGACATGCAGATGAAGCCAAGCATAGCACAACCGGCTGGAGGACCCCGGTCCAAATTCATCAGTACGTTCGGATTTGTTAGGAAATCTACTGCAACCCGCTATTTAATACCCTTTTTCAGGGAGCACAAAAGAGTAACCTACTCATTGTGGGCATTTCCAAACAACAAACATCAATAGCATTTACCTAAATCGTTACTTATGTATTTACAATTATATCGACCTGGCCTACCCTCAACCCGAAATGGCATGCCCCGTTTCGTACGATGGGACCCCCATAAACTCTGTTTGGGGAGAATCGAGATTCAAGTACCACGCTGGGGATAGCGAAAGATGGTTGACTGTTTGACCTAAATATCATTATTGGCGGAAGTGGATGTGACGTAAACAAAGCCTTGGATATCGCTACTCATCTCGATTTGTCCAATCGAATAACAGCGGCTACAATCTAAAGAAGAAAACTCCTTTCCTATCAGCGGCATGAAGTGAGTTTTTTCAAAAGCAGTAATTTTTTACATAATGAAGTTCCTAATCCCACTAACAACCCTCTTTCGTTGGATCTTACGAAATGGTTGGGAAATTAAAATGGATATATCCATATCCTGTGAAGTGTATCGGCCGAGACAACAAAAGGCAATTAATCTGTAGCTTTCAGCGCACTAATGTTTTTTGCTAAATAGACTGAAGGACGAAAAGCGACAGAAGGTTGTGTTTGGCTGTGAAACTCGGTACAGACACGGTACTTAGCTGAAACAAACATTGCACCGACTCGGTTCAAACACGGTATAAACAAGGTACAAACACTGTATTAAGCTGAAATAAATATCGCACTAACACGGTACACACACGATACAAACACGGTACAAACACGGTACCACGCTGAAACAAAAATGTGGCACCAAATCATTAGAAACACGGTACTAAGCTGAAATAAACATCACACCAACTCAGTACAAACACGGTATAAATACGGTATAAATACGGTACACGGTACCAAGCTGAAACAAAAATCGCACCAACTCTGTACAACACGGTACTAAGTTGACACAAACTTCGCACACACTCGGTACAAACACGGTACAAATACGGTACCATCCTGACACAAACATCGCACCAACTCGGTGCAAACATGGTACCAAGTTTAAACAAACATCGCACCAACTCGGCGAAACGCGGTACCAAATTTAAACAAACATCACACCAACTCGGTACAAACACGGTACCAAGCTGAAACAAAAATCGCACCAACACGGTACTAAACTGAAACAAGCATCGCACCAACTTGGTACACTCATGATACAAACACGGTATAAACACGGTACCACGTTGAAACAAAAATCGCACCAATATGGTACTAAACTGATACAAACATCGTATCAACTCTGTTCAAACACGGTACTAAGCTGACACAAACAAAAATCGCACCAATATGGTAATAAGATAAAACAAACATCGCACCAACTCGGTACAAATACGGTACAAATACGGTACTAAGCTGAAACAATTATCGCACCAACTCGGTACAAACACGGTACCATGCTGAAACAATTATCGCCCCAACTCGGTACAAACACGGTACCATGCTGAAACAAACATCGCACCAACTCGGTACAAATACGGTACAAATACGGTACTAAGCTGAAACAATTATCGCACCAACTCGGTACAAACACGGTACCATGCTGAAACAATTATCGCACCAACTCGGTACAAATATCGAACCAACACGGGTACAAACATCGCACCAACACGGTACACATATCGCACCAACACTGTACAAACATGGTACCAAGCTGAAACAAACATCGCACCAACACGGTACAGACATCGCACCAACACGGTACAAATACCGCACGAACACGGTACTAAGCTGACACAAGCTACTGGATTCAACTAAATAACAAAAATCAGGTCCATGGATTAGACATTAACACTGAGAAAATTACAACTAATATTCGAGCGTAATTAGCAATGCAGACTCGAAGTCTACTCTATCGATAAAAATAGACAGTCAAACACTGGAACAGGTCAACAGCATCTCCTGTTTTGGAAATATAATAACGTCGAATTGGAGAATCGAAATGCAAATCCTCAAGAGAATTCGGTTGGGCAAATCTGTCTTTACCAAAAAATATTAACATCCAAAAAAGTCACTCACAAATTAGAAATGAGAATGATCATTTTCGTCCATTTTCTGTATAGTGGAGAAATATGGACAATGAACACAGATTTGGAGAAGAGAAATTAAATAGATTCCATCTCATATACGTACAAGAAAACTAGTAAGGAATCACTTTATCTTTGACGGCAGTCCGAGAAATATGCCGTTCGAGATTAAGCGAACATTATTCTGAAGAAGAGCTGTTCCATTAACTATGGATCAATCCATCGAGCCATCACATAGATTTTCTCTGCTTTGCACAAGTTACATAAGTTTCATCCGTTAGTCAGTGCGGTAATGAGTCTGGCATTACACGTGCGTGCTCTGTCCGTGGTGTCTTTCATCTCTTGGAGTATTGCCTTAATGGAGTTAAAGGAATACCAAACTACTTTTTGGCGTCAGAGATTTCGTGTTCTATTTTGTGATTGTCATTGAACTCTTGGCCTAGGTAGATATAGGAGTTGACATCCTTGGTGGTTTCCTCTCCTAGCTTGAGGTTCTGCTTTGGGCAGTACGGGTATCTAAGACATTGTGTTTCACTTAATGGTATATATCTTCAGACAAGGGACGATGAGGCTAACGTCTGGTCAGGCAAAACACACTGATCAGACAATGTTAGCCAGGGTCAGAAGAAATATACTGACCAAGACTCTCACCTAACCTCCTCGTTGGTCGTTCTGGAAACGGGAAACAGTCTGGCTAACAAGGTGAGGTTTGACGTGATCTCCGTAGTAGTGAGTGACAAGCAGTTGAAGCCAAGCATTGCACAACCGTCTGGGGGACCCTGGTCTACTTCATTAGCACGCTCGAGATGTCAGGAAAGCTACTGTAATCTGCCACAAGTTACCAACCCATTGTGGGCATTAGAAACCAACCATCAAGTAAATGATTAGTACATTCGAAAGTAACTCTTTCGACTGAAAGCTACAGAGAAATGTAAAATCAATTGCTAAAACAATGTTTTCCTTGCCCACAGAATTCGTACTTTAATGTGAATCGAAGTTCTTAACATTTCTAACAATGTTATTAATCGTAACTTCTGGAGAAGCATTAGCTGTGAGGACTGGGTCAATTGGACCGAGGTACGAAGAGCGACTGGGATGGTCCCGTGATGGGAGACGCTACCACCGCCGTTAATTCGTTGGACAAAGAGCTCTGAAGATGGCTCCAATCTCCCTGTGGACCGCTCCGGCTATACGACCGATGTGCGAAACACGTCCAGTCTCCTGCCAATCACAAGCACTGCGATGGACACCTTGTTAAACAGGTGTTCAAGGACATGTATTATATTTCCGTTGATTTTATACATCCTCATGGTTGCCCATAACGCTTTATGCCATACCCTATCAAACGCCTTATTGAAATCAACAAACGCACGATACAATTTTAATTTATGTTCCAGATATTTCTCGTTTAGCAGTCTTAAATTAAAGTTCTGTTCGGTAGTGCTTCTTCTCTGTCTCAACCTTGCCTGCTCTTCCTCAATACGGTTCTCAATTTGTGGTGTCCCAATCTGTCGAGGATTAACCTAAGCCTGACATTGCTAGGGTGGCTGATGAGGTTAATTGTTCTGTAATGTTGGCCCATCGTTAGATTACATGACTTAAGTAACGGTATAACCCTCGATTTTGTCTATAAGTCAGATAACCTTAAAACTCATTTAGTCTTGTAATGTAGAAACCATTAGAACTAATTGAGTCTTGCAATGTAGATCGGCTCAGAACTAATTTGTTACTGTTATGTAAAACTGCCGCTAGGAATTACAGGTATGTATTTATCATTTCAGAAATAATTGGTGCAGATAAATGTTTATGTATACTTTTTACAACTGTTTAAGCCAATATATCAGATTTCTGGGCATTGTAAGAAAATTGGAGAATGTGTATATCAGCTTTACGGAGTGAATCAGTTAAGTGGTGATTGCAGCAGTTTTTCTCCAATGTCAAGCCTGCTGATGATGATGAGCCCGTGTCTTCCAGGCGGTTGTGCTATGTTAGGCTTCAAGTGTCAAATGATGTCTCCGCATTGAAGGTTGACTGCAAAAGTTCACCCCAATGCAGGTTGTTGTTGTGATGGTACACTCTAGCATATTGTTTTAAGTGAATCTCTTGATGTTGCTACCTGCTGTTTCTACTCTCTTCTTACTGTATACCTGTCTTGAACTTTCGAAAGATGAAAGATGGAGTACCATAACCACCATGTGGTACCCGAGCGACATACAGAGACATTGAGGACGGCCTCGAACTCACTGGCGAGATTCACTAGAAAAATACATGGCTCACGACACCACGACAGACTACTATCGTACTAGACGACACGCGGCCGCGTTAGACACACCTGGATCCTTGGTTGGGACCCGCTCAAGGGTGACTACCTCTTGATGAAGAACGGGTCGAACTAAGAACTACGTATTGTTTTCAGGGTAGTGTCGTATCTCTGTATATGCCCAAAATAGTTGATCTACCTAGACCCGCTCCTCAGTGTAGATGCGGGTCCCAACTTCGTCTCCAGCGGACCCTGTCTTGGGCCACGGATGTCCAGTGCGTGGCAAATGGTCATCTAGAGGCATCTCGGATGTTGCAGCGTACATCAAGGGAGACTGACAAACGCATTGGAGGTTTTCACCGCGGACTCTTCTTATCTTGGGGATACTAGCTTGCTATCGCTGTGCTCCATCGACCATCTTGTCCACATGGATTATGACATCCTTCGCCAGGGACAATCGTCTTATGTCAGAATTGTGGATATTTTCTATGCGTTGGTTACGACCAGCAAAGGAGGCCTGGGTCACTCTCAATTTGTCCTCTTGTAATTTTGTTAGTGCCGGCGTCTAAATACCGCAGCACATCGTGTATGGTACAGTGGAATTGAAAAGGGAGGGTCGTAGATCCTGGTCATGGCATCCGTCATGGTCCGTGTTAATAAACGAGAAGGCCGCCCAACCCAATTTAATGTTCCAGGGCATTCTCTCTATTCAGAAGAAGTCCAAGGTGTACTTGTTGACATCCTTGAGAGGCACATCACCAATGAAGACTTTTTGTGTGTTTGTTTTCCCTTTACGAAATGCCAATCAGTTTTCCAGGCTTTTATGTTGTTTTTCTACTTTTTCTCATTATGCTTATTTCCACACTGTATATTAATGATGCATATACTGAACACATGTTGTCTCTGATTTATAGTTGATGGGTTATCTGCCTGGATGCCCATAAATCTCTGATGTTGCTAAATGTGTAATTGGCCATTCCTATTTTCTTCATTTCTTTTCTTTCACATCTACCATCACCTGTTAAAATATGGACGCGGTACCTTCTCGTATACTGTACATTTGAAGAATGTTTTCAAGGTCAGCCCTATTTTCACGCGTCATTTATTTATCTATACTTGATTTCTGAAAGTGTGTCAATATAAGTAGCACGTCCTATGCAGAACGTCGTCAATCTATTTGGCTGCTATATGTTTCTTGGCAAATGTCTAGTACTGCAGGTTGGCATTTTATATCGTACGTGGAGGAGCGAAAACCCATGTCTGCCAAACTGGACAAGAGCGTGATTCGTACCAGCTGCATTTCGGATTGTGAAATGGACACTTCACTCCTAGCCCACGCAGCCTTCATTAAATATAAATTCATATATATATGTATATATATGGAGTTTCTGTGACGAAGTGGTTAATCCGTCGGCTATGTGATCAGGTGGTGTGGTTTCGACTCCGGACTCCGCCGTCTTTTTCACGGATGCTTATTAAATGCGGGATCCCCGGCTCTTGTAGTAGCCCCCTAGTTGTCTTGTACTTGACTTTGCTACTGGGGTCGGGCGGCTCGATACGAGAGAGTGAGAATAAAATGTAGCGCAGTTAATCCTTACTAAAAATTACCGTAGAAAAATTACTTATGCCACCATCGTCTACGATGGACGGCGGCCTTTGCCTGTATATATCATCATCAAATAGCATGTCCTTTGCAGAACGTCGCTCCCATCACAGTCTGTCCGAAAGAAACTTGTTCTTTTGCCAAAACTTCAGCCTCTGACACAGTCATACTCAGGCCTTCTTGGATATCTTGGTGTCATCGTCTTCTTGGTCTACCCCTTCCTCTTTTACCTGGTACCATACCTTCCATCACTGTTCTCTTAAGACCGGTGTTTCTCTTGATGTGACCAAAGTATTTGCATTTTCTAGCCAAAATGGAATTGATAAACCATATATATATATATATATATATATATATATATATATATATATATATATATATATATATATATATATATGCGAGAAAACACCATGCTTGAATTTAATATTCTATGACCGAATACTATATCAACTCAACATAAATAAAGTGGTTAAACCGTTTCCTTTACGAGTTATGGGCACATTATGTTTTGGCTGACCAAAGAATATTGTTTTCTGACAACATCTTACTTGATTATGTGATTGTTTTTTATACAACCCAAATAACGATCTAAGCCAATGAGCGAGAATGTGCGTTGGGAAAAAAGGAAAACGGGAAGCGATGAGGTGGATGGCATGCATGGATGGATGGGTGCGTTGATGGGCAATAATTTTATGTAGAAAGTTTTGGGGATCAGTAAAAATGGGCATTTGAATATGCTGGTTGACCTACATAACTATTTCGGACATGCCTATTAATACAGCTAGTATATATATATATATATATATATATATATATATATATATATATATATATATATATATATATATATATATATATATATATATACTATATATTAACCTTTCGGCCCATCACATCGGTTTCTTCTCGATTTTGTATGTACCGGGTGTCACTTCCGACTTTGATCCCTATCCACCAAACCATAATACACTAGTGCTGCCAGATCACTCGCTTAACGGCGGATTATGCGTTTGGTCATTTTTGGTTCTCTGACACTGATGTAAAGAACCATCTATGAGTCACTGGTTCCTGTCAGGTCATTCAGTCTGCCCGATATAACAATTGCATGATTGAAATCGATATACAGTGGAAACAACACATTAAAATAAAGTTAGCCAATCACGTAAACTAATATATCAGGGTGAATGAAAAATGGGAGAAAACACAGACAACCAAGCGCAATATATTTGATGGTGATAAGGGATTTGACAGACAAAAGTGTTAGTTAGTTAGTCAGTTAGTTAGTTAGTTAGTCTGTTAGTTAGTTACACAGTTAATTAGTCAGTTAGATTGTTAGTCAGTTAGTTAGTTAGTTAGTCAGTTAGTTAGTTAGCCAGTAAGTTAGTTGTTAGTCAGTTAGTTAGTTAGTTAGTCAGTTAGTTACTCAGTAAGTTAGTTAGTTAGTTAGTTAGTTAGTCAGTTAGTTAGTTAGTTAGTCAGCTAGCTGGATAGTTAGTTAGTTAGTTAGTTAGTTTGTTTGTTTGTTTTTTTGTTTGTTGTCCGATGCAAGCGATGATGGTGACATCATTATACGGTTGTCTTGATGATATAACATGCATTGTTTTTTAATTAAAGGGAGCACAAAACTGCGCTGGTCATCGGCCTCACTCTCTGGTCTCGGGCTACCTTGGATTCAGGCGTCTCAGTCTTTGCAGATCATGCACGTGGCGCTCTCAGGGCGCAAGTCTGGGCGCTGAATATGGAGACCATATGTTTCCCAAACTACAGGATCTCCCCCCCCCCCCCCCTCCTCCTCTTTCGGCCTCGCCGGTGTTATCCAAAGGAATGCAAATCATGACAATTTAGTCCAACTCAGCTACAAGAGCTGCCGAAATGAGTTTGCAATTTTAAAACCATGTGCCTTAGGTTCTACCACTCCGGTTTTTCTGTCCTGGTTTATCCCCGTAGCCCTTTCCTCTCCCGAAGTATTTACAAGGCAGTGGAGTCATTGCCCGTAGATGCTAGTTACTCGATACATCCGATGATACCCTCATCGTCTAAGACTCACCAGCACTCTCTGGGACTTCTGGGTATAAAATCAGAGTTCCTCCTCTCCTAGGCAAACTGTCTGAACAGGCTAACGAGCCCAATCTGCCTGCCCAGTTATACCACCAGATACTCTGTCGCGCCCCACAGCAGACTCTGCAAGGAACAGGGGGCCCCTCATGAAAGTGCTGCTGGGGACACAATAATGCACGACAGGCCATTGACATGGAAACTCCTGAACGGTAAGCCGAACAGTGAATCCAGCGGCGATCTCTACACCTGGAAAGGAGAGGCTATATCAGACGCTTGACTTTCCATTAACGAGCAGGACGTCCAACCCAGACCTCGCTACTCCCCCCCCCCCCTTTTCCTCCCACTTTCAATTAGTGACAAGACATAAGTCAAGACGACTAGAGGTAATTCAGGATGCAGTCACTCTGGTTTCACCTCCGTCTAAATCACTGATCGCTTGAAACCTGCAGTTTGGGATCAAGATGCGGAGCAGCGCATGAGCTACAGTGGTCAGCGACCCAAAGCTGACTGCTAGCGTCAGGGCAAGCGAACCAGAGCTGCCAAGACCCTTCTACACCTCCATGCGGTGATCCTAGATAACAGGCTGCAGCAGGGCAGACTGGCTAAGAAGATGTGATCGAAGAGGGAATGCTGACCCGGTACTCAAAAAATGTTTGCTGAAGTAGGATGTGTTGGACCAAAAGGTGCAAATATCGCAGTCAAGCTGTAAACTACGACACAACGCATCCCGTTCTCTGGACTACATTCTACTATCTAAACCCTTTCAAGGCTTGGTAGCGGGAGATTGAGAACGAACTAAGCCAAGCCACGCCAAACCTGAAGTTTTAGTTCATTATATTAAGAAACGATGGTCCTACGTCTCAACGACATTTACTCAAAGGGAAACAACACAGTTGAAGTGAAATTGACTGCTTGCTTCATGGTCAGGAACCAGAGCTGACGAAGAACACATTCCGGTTCCAAGTGGCAGCCCTTGAAACAAGTTACATTAGTGTAGTCTAGCTAAAAGAATATGGATCGCCAGTGGAAAGACAATACTGGAAACCTGAGCAACAATCAGATGCAACATGATTTGTCGGGCCGAATGGCACATTTATCCGAGCCTCACTGCAAACCACGAGACAACGTCTAATCGTCATTTTGCGGGACATGAAGAAGAAAAAGAAGAAGAAGTAGGAGAAGAAAAATAAGAAGAAGAAAAAGAAGTAGAAGAAGAAGAATGTAGCAGAGAGGACATGGTCTTGCTCTATTTAATCTAACAAATGCTGCTCTTCATCTACACACCTTAATCTGAATGAATCTAACAATAATAAACATAGATAAACAAATTCGTTATTCCTTACTAAACTGGCACTCTCCTATTCACAACTCACTCACTCCTATCCAGGGATTACCTAACCTAACAATCTCTACCCCTACTACTAAACTATTGTCAACAGTCACCTTTCCCGTGCTTGGCCTGCCGTGACGTACCGCGAGTCCGAATTATGGCCGGAACAGCGCCGGTTAGTACGTCGTGTTGCGATCTCCACCCAGACATTTCGCCCAAGGCTTGTTCCTTCGTCCTTTCGCTTGACTAATTGCGTTATGGATGTCAGGAAAAACCGGATCAGTGCCGCAGGTATGAATTGACGTGTGTTGAACAGGTGCCGACTGACCACGTGATAGCGTGTCGCGGGTGAGCACACGTTCCAGATGGCAATGTTTACTCCCACAGCGGGCGATTATGGCAAACTGCTTGGAGGATCATCCAAATGAAATGGTACTCACAGATGTAGACTTGGAATACCCTGAACTGGAGCTCAGACGAGGTGACGTCCAGTTCAAAGTAAGGTGGTCCGCTCGTTCAAGGTGTCGGCCGCTTGGAAACCTCGTGTAAATGCGTCAGACCTGGAAAAACCGTGTAGCTCGTGCTGGTGACCTCTTAGTGTGCGTTGCTCAACTGTCTCTCTTCAATGACTCACTCTTCAAAAATCGTGTAATATTTCTGCAGATGTATCGTAACGTATCTGCCGCAGATGGTGTAATGTTCGTCTTCTCTGCAAAAATTGTGTAACGTTCATCTTCTCTGCAAAAATTGTGTAAGGTGAGGATCATCTTCTTCTTCTTCTTCTTCTTCTTCTTCTTCTTCTTCTTCATCGTACTCAGTCAGACAGTAACCATTATTTTTTCGAAAAAAGCGGCGATCATGGCAGAGCGAAAAACAAACTATGGAGGCAAACATCGCCCTCAAAGCCGCCACGACGAAATACAAATACACTCTCAAGCAAACAGCAAGAGCGAGCTGGAAAAACAAAACGGAAAGCCTAAACCTGGACAAAGAAGGGAACAAGCTATGGAAGCTAGTCAGAGCCATGAACGACGAAACCCCGTCAAACAAACAAATTACCATCAAGCAGGGCGAAAACTTGCTCACTGGTAAGAAAGCCGCAAACGCTTTTGTCGATCACTATGCCAGAGCAAACCACATCGAGGTCCCTGCAGATAGGCATACAGACATTAGTGAAGAGCAAAAGGGGCACGACAACATCAATACGGCACATGAAGAGCATATGATGGCCAAATTAACAATGAGCGAAATGGAAGAGGCCATGAGAACATTAAAGAAAAGGAAATCTCCCGGAAAAGACGGGATAACAAACGAAATGCTGATGGGACTGGGCCAAACAGCGAAGAGGAAACTGCTATCGGTCCTGAACCAAATCTGGAAAAGGGGAATTGTACCCCAGGCATGGAAAGACGCAGTACTTGTACCAGTACCAAAAACAGGAAAGCACAAAGCAGATCCAAATGGATACAGGCCCATCAGCCTACTGAGCTGTGTCGGCAAGCTGATGGAACGTATGTTAACACCAGACTGATGTGGCATCTGGAAAAAAAACGAATACTAAATCCACAGCAAGCCGGCTTTAGACAGCACAGATCCACTGAGGACCCGGTCATCCTTATAGCCCAGGAAATAGAAGATGCCTACCAGGCACAGAAACACACAGTAGCTGTTTGGGTGGATCTGGAAAAGGCATTTGACAAAGTCTGGAAAGATGGACTTAGAGTCAAGCTAAGAAGAAGTGATGTTTGTGGGAAAATGTAGAAGTGGATCAACCACTACCTCAAACAAAGAACGGCCAGAGCCCAAGTACAAGGGCAGAGGAGCAAAAAGGTGACACTCGAGCAGGGAGTACTCCAAGGGGGAGTACTGTCACCCACACTCTTCGTGGTATTTATAAACGACATTACAGAGAATATTCCAAGAAGAGTCCATAGCTCAATGTTTGCAGACGATCTGGCTATGTGGACCTCTGAAAATAATCTCACCATAGCAAGAAATCGGATGCAGCAGGCCCAAACATCGCTGGAAGAGTGGGCGAACTCATGGCCTGTCAAAATAAACGAGGAGAAAACCACATGCACAATATTCTCGCTTTCAATCAAACCCCCAAAATACCAAATTAAGTTTAAATGGCAAATTCCTGCAGCCAAAAGACAACCCAAACTATCTGAGAGTCACATTTGATCGGCGCATGACATGGAAATGTCAGATCGAGAGAAACCGAATGAGAGCCAGAGAAATAATGGCAACCATGAGGAAACTTGCTGGCACAAGCTGGGGAGCAGACGAAGCCATACTAAAGAAACTGTACACTGGAAGAGTGAGACCAGTTCTCGAGTATGGCATTGCGGCATGGGCAACAGCAAAGGCGAACTTCGATTAAGTTAGCAAACTTCAAAACCAAGCCATGAGAGTTATAACAGGAGGCATAAAGTCAACGCCAATTGTAGAACTTGAAAAGATTACAAAACTGCAATCCATGACCGAAAGAAGAGACTGCAGAGCCCAGCTGCAGTCAGAGAAACTCCGAAGACTGACTGACCATCCAATGCACCAGAGACTAAACAATTTGGGAAATGGGAAACTAAAGCGGAGAAACTTTGCAGAAATAGCCAAAGCAAAGATGCACGAAGATCCCATAAACGCACTAACAACACCAACACCCATCACTACTGTACGAAAACCTACCTGGAAGCAGGATATATTTCCAGAGGGGGTAGAAAATATACCAGGTATTGGAAACAAAAACTGCCAGACTGAAAAAGAAAGGAGAGATACTACCCTAAGCTTTATATCGAAAAGCTACCCAAGCATGGACTGGACCCATGCATACACCGACGGTTCTGTAACAGACACTACACAGAACGGAGGGGCAGAAGCATTCCTGAACCTACCAAATGACAGACAAATAACACTGTCATTCGCTACTTGTAAGTACACAAGCAATTTCAGAGCGGAGGCAGAGGCACTGAGGGCAGCAGTGAAAGAAATGGTGACAGAAAGAAAATGAAAGCCATATAGTCCTGCTTACTAATGCTCTCGCCGTAGTCACAGCGCTAAAAAGCCAGAAAAACACTGAGCTTAATGACTTAAGAGCAGCACTCTGCCAACTGTGCCAGCAGTCCGCACCAAAAAGGGTAGTGGTACAGTGGGTCCAATCACACTGCAACATCCAAGGCAACGAGGAGACAGACAGACTGGCAAAAGAAGGTGCAAGACTACCACAAACAGATACTAGTATGACGTACGAAGAGTCAAAACGGCTTATCAAAGCCAGATACATGACCAAATGGGAAAGCGAACATACTAGTTACACCAAAAACGATGCCTATTACCAGTTGAATAGAAGAGAGCAGGTCGTTGTCTTCAGACTTCGCACTGGCCACAATAGGCTGAGGTACCACCTATTCAACAAATGAAAGATAGGTGGTACCGACGAATGCCCGTGCGGTACCGGTAAAATGACCGCTGAACATCTGCTGCAGAACTGCCCGACATACGAGGATCAGAGAGAGCAGATGTGGCCATCACCAGTGGAACTGCAAGACAAGCTCTATGGCAGTGTCGACAGCCTCAGATGACCTCCGCTTTTCTCGAAAAAATAATGGTTACTGTCTGACTGCGTACGAAGAAGAAGAAGAAGAATGAAGGAAAGAACACACAGTTCAAAAGCAAATGCAAAGTACAAGCCAATTGTATATCAGTATTATAAATCAACCAAGTTCAGAGAAACCAAGCACTGTTTGCGTCATCATAAAAAGGTGTATTTCGTCATTAAATCGACTTTGGCCAAAGAAGATACCCCTGGCACAATGACTATACCTGTCTACTATGAACTTCCCCCCAAAAAGGGCAAAGGGACAGCTTAGAGAAGAATCATACACGGTGAAAAGAGATCACCAGCAGAAGTCGGGAAACCGTGAACAGGATAATTGCAGCCCAGTTCAAGTGGAGAGAAATTCTAGATCATTTCAGGAGTGCGAGTCAAGAATCGTTTTGTCAATTCTTGACAAAGATTCAAGAACAGCTTCTAAACAAAAATCAATTAATTGTGTCGGCTATGAATTTGCACGCTAACCGTCATAAACACGTATTTGAATCCTTCTGTTTTCTATATCATTTTAGTGTGTAAATGTTTAAAATACATCTTTCATTGCCATGGTATCAACAAGAACATACCATTGTTTTTATCTATCTATCTATCTATCTATCTATCTATCTATATATCTATCTATCTATCTATCTATCTATCTATCTATCTATCTATCTATCTATCTATCTATCTGTCTGTCTGTCTGTCTGTCTGTCTGTCTGTCTGTCATGTCTGTCATGTCTGTCTGTCCTGTCCTGTCTGTCTGTCTGTCTGTCTGTCCTGTCTGTCTGTACTGTCCTGTCTGTCTGTTCTGTTCTGTTCTGTCTGTCTGTTTGTCTGTCTCAGTCTGTCTGTTTGTCTGTCTGTCTGTCTGTCTGTCTGTCAGTTCGTCCGTCCGTCCTGTACATACATACAAACTTACATACATACATACATACAAACATACATATATCCATTCTTCCATCCATCATCTATCTAACTCAAGTCGGAATCCGTTTCCCATCGCCATGTTTTGAACGGTCTACTGAGGAAACTATGAATCAGAGAAAAACGGAATGTTGTATACTTGACGGTTGGTATGTGTTGTTTACACCAGAAGTGACGTCTTCATGCGCATCGTACGTATGTTCACGTGTTGCAGTTTGGGCCTGTTTCTTCTTCTTCTTTTTCTTCATCGTACGCAGTCAGACAGTAACCATTATTTTTTCGAAAAAAGCGGCGGTCATCCTGAGGCTGTCGACACTGCCATAGAGCTTGTCTTGTAGTTCCACTGGTGATGGCCACATCTGCTCTCTCTGATCCTCGTATGTCGGGCAGTTCTGCAGCAGATGCTCAGCGGTCATTTTCTCGGTACCACACGGGCATTTGTCGGTACCACCTATCTTCAATTTGTTGAATAGGTGGTACCTCAGTCTATTGTGACCAGTGCGAAGTCTGAAGACAACGACCTGCTCTCTTCTGTTCAACTGGTAATAGGCATCGTTTTTGGTGAAGCCGGTATGTTCAGTTTCCCATTTGGTCATGTATCTAGCCTTAATAAGCCGTTTTGACTCTTCGTACGTCATACTAGTATCTGTTTGTGGTAGTCTTGCACCTTCTTTTGCCAGTCTGATCGCATGGTCTCATGGGTCCGGTTTCATTTATTAGGTAACAGCTCAGCAGCACGCACAAGAAAAAAAAAAAAAATCTATGCTACGGTCTCTGAGTCTTTGTTTTTTTGTCATCGAGCGATCACTGATATATTACCTCCTTTTTTAAAAATTTTTATCTTTTGCCCTCTCTACCACTGCAGCTTTGATATATTGATAATAATTACCAAAAATCCCGAATTGTTTAGCTTTCCTGTTGCATTTATTTTGTCCGTTCTCCGTCGCGCATAAAATATGTGATAATGTTCGCATGTTATCTGGCTTTGGCGTGTATTAGCAAGATGATGTTCACATGCTCCGCTTTTCGGCGCGAGATCTGAAACATAATCCCGGTATTAGCGGGACCCTAATGCATATATAATACCCATATACAAGTATATCACTAGATTATGGACATTTTAACTCATTCATTCCGTTAAACGGATGGATCGGTATGTGCATACATTTAAATATATGTATAATTGATTTCCGATATTAACACATACATATGTGACTGTACTATCAATTACTTATGTAGCTGTACTAACAATTACTTATACAGCTGTAGTAACAATTACTTATACAGCTGTACTAACAATTACGTATACAGCTGTACTAACAATTACTTATACAGCTGTACTAACAATTACTTATACAGCTGTACTAACAATTACATATGTAGCTGTACTAACAATTACTTATGTAGCTGTGTTACCAATTACTTATGTAGATGTATTGCCAATTATTTATGTAGCTGTATTACCAATTACTTATGTAGCTATATTACCGATTACGTATGTAGCTGTATTACAAATTACCTATGTAGCTGTATTGCCAATTACTTATGTAGACGTATTGCCAATTACTTATGTAGCTGTATTACCATTTACTTATGTAGCTAAGGGGAGGAAGACTAACGTCTGGTCAGGCACAATATACTGATCGGACATGTAAGTATTGGTCAGGCAAAACATACTGGCCAAGACCCTCACCTCGGCTTCCTAGTAGCCCTCCCTGGAAACGTGCTGTTATCATGGCAGCCTAGTTAACCAGGGGAGAGATCGACGTGATACCTTTAGTAGTGAGTGACACGCAGATGAAGCCAGGCATAGCACAACCACCTGCAGGACCCATGTCCACCTTCATCAGCACACTCAGAATGTTACTACAGCCGACCACTTAACGTCCTTTTCAGGGCGCACAAAAGAGTAACCTATTCATTATGAACATTCGCAAACATCAACTGTTGCTCTATTATAGTCCGTCCTCTAATTCATTAACAAGATCCGAAGCAATTTTATACAAACTGCATGTCATATCCAGATGATTTTTCGCATGCAGCTTTGTAATATCCATGACGCAAAAACATTGATATTATTTAGTCCATAGATGTTAAGAATTGTGTACATCGGCGAATTTAATTGATCTTTTAGCACCGTTGCAAAAACATTACATTTTAAGATTTTACAGTACGATTAGACCCCAAGGTTGTATCAACTGCGCAGCTATATTTATGTTGCTTAAAGCAATTGCCCATTGAAATGTATTTGTTGTCGTATTTAGACTTCTTTGTTTTGATAAACATACCTTAATTCATCAAAGTTTGCTGATCAGTATGTCTATAAAATATTATATTAATCTTTCAAAATCATTCAAAGAGGTTGATAATTGTTACTGGCTGGACAAATTGGAATCCATCTCGCCGCCAGTATTGTTCTACTTCCCAGAGCATATGTTCAACACATTTCTTTCAGAACTGAATGTCTATTTTTGAAAGGTACTCACGTGTCAGCACTTCAACATCACACATTTTAAATATTCTGTTAAGCAACTTGTCATTTCACTTTAGCCCAGCAAGCTCTATAGGGATGAGATGCGCAAGATATGCAGGTAGTCGCAGAGAAGTGTGGCCGCCATCTTCAATACTTTTGTCAATATGATACACCTTTGTTTTCGTCACAAGTTGCAATTAACTCGGGCTTAAAATACGTGTCGCCAAAATTAACTTTTTTCTTGTCCTAATTTGAGCTTTTATATTTGATGCAGTTGGTACTTTGTCTTCCTCTTATACTGCATTGTGATATGATGCATTATCCATTACTAGGCATGACGGTCTGTCCATAATTGGAAGCAGATCTTTTATAAGCCAGTGCCTGAAAATGTGTTAATTCATTGCAGTGTGTTAGTCTCTTACCGTCGGTACCTTTTGATTGGAAAATAAGTTCAGCGTTATGGATAAGACCTTTTTCACCGCTTCCGGCATATTCTAGTATAATGCGCTGCTCTTTGCTGCTTGGAATTTGTCTTTTCTGTTCACCGTCAACTGATTGCCATTCATTACCATAAGTGAGGTGAGCATTGACCCAGGATTCGTCCAGGTATAAAATATCATAGCCTTGCCTACGCCGCTCGCGTATCTGTCTAATGTATTTGCTTCTGGCAGTAATCAAATGTTGCTTTACACATATATTATTTCTGTCGCCTGAAGTTTTCCTGAATGTAAAGCCGGCAGCTCTTACAATTTTCAAATGTTCCAAAAAGGGGACGGCGTGGACTAGTGGTTAAGTGACACGGCTCACAACCCGAAGGTGCTGGGTTCGATCCCCATCACAGCATCGCCTGTTACCCCGGGGAAGCAAACCCTTAGAAAATGCAGGAGGAAGCAGACTCTTACATAAAATGCATGCTGAAGTCGGATGCTCTGGGTCGACAGGCGCAAAATAAAAACCACAGTGCAAAGCACACCGCCTTGGGAATTAGAGAAAATAAAGCGAACGCAAAATCAAACAAAAAAAAAAGGTTCCAAAGACTACCTTTGAAAGTATCAATACTGCAGTTAGACTGCAATGTTAATTTTGGTTTCCGGAGGGTAACAAATTGATATTTCGTAAACCGGTTTAAAATCTTTCGTTTTATGACATCTCTGCTCGAAATCGTGACATTTTTTGTTTTGTTTTGTTTTTAGTGTGTGTTAGCCTTATTCTCTAAACCACACGGCGGTGTGCTTTGTGCTATGTTTTAATTTTTGCGCTAGACGGCCAAGTGCATCCGACTTCGACGTGCATTTTATGTAAGGGCCTGCTTCCTTCTGCATTTTTTAAGGGTTTGCTTCACCGGGGTTAACGCCGGTGCTGTGATGTTTTTACTCATCGAATTTGTATTTTTAAAACAGCAAGAAAGTGTATCGTAAACATGTTGAAATTATGTCCAGTTCAGGAAGGTTGTTTTTAATGCATTTCTCAAAATACATTAAATTTCTTTGAAAAAAAAATATTTACTTAAAGTCATGGACACTGTAAAGCTACATGCAAAAATTCATTTGGATCTGACATGCAGTTTTGTAGAAAATTGCTTCAGACCTTGTTTATGAACTAAAAGACGGACTATACAAATTACTTATGTAGCTGCATTACCAACTACTTATGTAGCTGCATTACCAATTACTTATGTAGCTGTATTACCAATTACGTATGCAGCTGTATTGCAAATTACTTATGTATCTCTCTGACCAATTACTTTCGTAGCTATATTACCAATTACATATATAGCTGTATTACCAATTACGTATGTAGCCATATTACCAATTACATATGTTGCTGTATTACCAATTACTTATTAGGCATATTACAAATTACTTATGTTGCTGTATTACCAATTACTTATATAGCCAAATTACAAATTACTTATGTTGCTGTATTACCAATTACTTATATAGCCATATTACCAATTACTTATGTTGCTGAATTACCAATTACTTATATAGTCATATTACCAATTACTTATGTTGCTGTATTACCAATTACTTATATAGCCATATTACCAATTACTTATGTTGCTGTATTACCAATTACTTATATAGCCATATTACAAATTACTTATGTTGCTGTATTACCAATTACTTATAAAGCCATATTACCAATTACTTATGTTGCTGAATTACCAATTACTTATATAGCCATATTACCAATTACTTATGTTGCTGTATTACCAATTACTTATATAGCCATATTACCAATTACTTATGTTGCTGTATTACCAATTACTTATATACCCATATTACCAATTACTTATGTTGCTGTATTACCAATTACTTATATATCCATATTACAAATTACTTATGTTGCTGTATTACCAATTACTTATATAGCCATATTACCAATTACTTATGTTGCTGAATTACCAATTACTTATATAGCCATATTACAAATTACTAATGTTGCTATATTACCAATTACTTATATAGCCATATTACCAATTACTTATGTTGCTGAATTACCAATTACTTATATAGCCATATTACCAATTACTTATTTTGCTGTATTAATATTCAATTATTTAAAAAAAAAATGTGAACCAAATCATAAATGCCCATGGCCAGATGCCCCACCGAAAAGAAAACACGAACGAAACCTACGTTCCGACCAATAGGTCTTCATCAGGGACAACAAATAACATCAACAATTTAAAATAAAAGTATATAATGGGAATATCAATACATTGGGTGGTGTGACAAATGGGTTTACTTAACTGAGATAGTCAGATCGCTTCTTGCGAAACTGAAACAGGAACCCAAAATGACAGACAAAGGTGGTCTGAGGTGGCCTTGATGGTGTAAGAGGTGGAAAAAGACCAGGTAAGCCAAGATCGTTCAGATACGGAAAGACGAAAATGTGATTCAGGTAGGAAATAGGAAAGCGGCGGGCTGATAGATGGATGCCGATATGAGATTAGGATTCAAGAACAAGTGTGGAAGTTATTAATGCCATGTGGTTTGAAGCAGCCCATGCGGGGAATCAGTATTTCCCAAAACACAACTTTGCCTATTTATTCTCGTTTAGAATACTACAGAGTCTGTATACAACCAGTTTCTTGAAGGGTGGTTTAAATGATGTGCGAATCCATCTTGATAGACTACAAAACTAGATTTACGTAGGCTCGTTTCCAAGTAGGCGCCATCTATAGCTGGTTTTAGCCAACCACCTGGGAAAAGGTACACATAACTCAAATCAGCATCGTTAGATATCAGCTTTGATTATTCCAGTGCATCTTTGGATTGCGACGCACAATTGGAATGAGAAATGTGTGGCGATAGGGAACCAGAACAGAGGCGAAGATTGATGTAAATAGGACATGTGTCTTCCGTTTGGCAACATAGGGGGCGATGCATGGACATTATATAAAACCATTGCGTATAAAACCATTGCGTATAAAACCATTGCGTATAAAACCATTGCGTATAAAACCATTGCGTATAAAACCATTGCGTATAAAACCATTGCGTATATAACTATTAGAAAAATGGGTTAGTCAGGGGTATGTCCTCTCCCCTTGCTTGATTTATGTATACACAGACCAGATTTTCAAAGACACAGATGACATGTCTGGATTGAATATCGGAGTACGTAGCTTCAATAATATTGTGCTGATTAATTGTGCTGATGATAAAATGTAAAGATAAGAGGATACAGTACATCTGCATCACTTAATTAACAAGATAACAAGCAAAAGTCAGCAATATGGGATGGAAATCTTTAAAAAAAAACTAAAAGTTATGGTGTTCACCAAAAACTTAACTGGACGTCTTTATACTAGTTTAGAAGACACTGCAGTCTCTGTATACAACCAGTTTAATTTACATTACCTTGATCTGAAAGCTAAGCGCATCGAATCTATTCTTAAATGTATTAGTTGTCTTTGCCGCCACTACTTCCTGTGGTAATACATTCCAAGAATGCATCACTCTCTGACTAAACAAATATTTCCTAATATCTAATCTGGACCTTTCTTTAGTTAATTTGTAGCTATGACCTCTTCTTCTTGTAGGTGGTTGTTTTTTTTAAACAACTTGTTATAGTCTAATGTATCAGTTACTCTGATTATCTTATAAACCTGTATTAAGTCACCTCGAATTCTTCTCTTTTCTGGACACTAGGCCGGTTTTTCCTCATAACTGTAGTTCTGGAATCCCACTATCAGCTCTGTCGTTATTTTTTGTATCCTTTCTAGCCTGTTGATATCTTCTCTATGATAAGGACTCCACACCTGTACACACCTGTACACACATGTACACAGTACTCCAGTTTAGGTCTAACTAATGCTTTATACATATTGACTATCACTTCCTTCGTTTAATATTTCTTTTTTATCATACCTAACATTGCCTTTGCTGTTTTCATTGCTATCTGGACTTGCTCTCTCACCTTTCCTGTATGATCTATTATAACCCCAAGGGCCTTTTCCTTTTCTGTCTTTCTAATATTGTTCTCGCCCATTCTGTAATTATGTTCCATATTGGATCTACCTATGTGGATGACTGTGGATTTATCTACATTAAACCCCATGTGCCAGCTTACAGACCATTCTCTAATTTTATCTAAATCCGACCTCATCATATCAACTTCTGCTTTAGATGAGAAACTACTGTATAGTTTTGTGTCATCAGCAAATTTTGCAATTATGGATCTCATCCATATCAATGTCCATATCGTGTATATATGTGAAGAACAAAATTGTATCCAAAACCAAGTTCTATGGCATGACTTCCGCAAGCGTCGTCCGAGCTCATCTGTAAAACTTTTAAATGCTGTGCTTCTAATATTTTAGCATTGTCAGGCTGGTGAGTCTGTAGATTTTCTTCCTACCCCAGGCAGAAGGTAAACACGTACTGTCCCGACATTAAGTAATTGAGTGGGTGCATTAGGAACGCCCAAAGTTACTGAAGCCACGGTAGGGTTCACTGCGTCAATTTGTTGCAACCAAATGTTTACTGGTTAAGCCGACTTCCTCTAAGCTCTTTACATGTAACCAAAAGTTCCAGACAATTAGATCGTCATGTCCTGGGCCACTGTCCTTTACGATTGGCTTCGATTGTCATTGTGAGGCGAATGCAGGTTCTTTTTCTCAGGTATGTCCATCATGGTGCTGGTTACTTCCTAACCACATAGGGTGCATGCGTATTGTTCTATAGGATACATATTTGTACAGGTGTGTTACTGGTAAGGTTTTAAAAATAAAATCCTCAATATATAGTACCCCATCTACTAAGTTATACAGTAGCATAGTGTTGGTTCTGATAGGTCATGGGAGAGGCCGTCAGAGTTGCCTCATGCTAGAGAAAACAAATACCACATAGACAGAAACGTTACGACTTGTGAGCCGAAATGCTTGGGAACAATTGTTAACTTTACTAGGAGAGACAGAATAAAAAATGGTGAAATCATGAACATCTGTAGAAACACTATCATGTACTAAATCTACGGATAAGCAGACAATAAAGTGGTTTGTCACCTCTTGCGAATGCATCCTGCCAGGTCATTTATGCGTGCTTAAATACCGTACCGCGATTGGGCTTACGCAACCTTGGAAGACCGAGAACCAGGTGGATAGAAAATGTTAAATATATCCTAAACAGTCTCGTAATGTCGTTCACAAGAATGACGTGCCTATCCTTGGACAGAAACCTGTGGCTCACCAATGCACAAGTAGATAGCAATAAGAGCGATATATTGTATTTATAGACCCAAAATGAGGTTTTTTTGGACACCTCAAACGTCACAACGGACTGGAGAGAGCGGCTTTGGAACGAAAGGTCACTGAAAAGAGAAGCAGAGACCGACCGAGAAGATGATGGACTCAGGACATTAAGGAGCTGCTGGATTTGACCTTGGGGCAGGCCGGAAGACCTGTGAAAGTTAGTTTCCTACAGACAGGCTGTAATGAGAGTGACGTTCTGCAAAGGACATGCTACATGATGATTGATATATATATATATATATATATATATATATATATACATATATATATATACATATATTAATATATATATATATACATATATACATATATATATATATATATATATATATATATATATATATATATATAAGTTCGATGGACGTTCAAATCTAACCGAAACTTTGTGTTCTAGTTCTACTAGAAAGGGTTATAGCGTGCTAAAACTACTATCATTAGTTATGTACATTTATGTCATATTACTGCTAGGCGGCGCACTTGACATGGGCCAGTCAGATGACAGATACATACAGATAGCGGACAACATTGTTAGCGCTTGCATGGAACAGCGTGTTGTGATAAGGTTTCTTGTGAAAGAAGGCGTGAAACCTGCCGAAATTTCCATTAAAATGCAGCAACAATACGGTGATGAGACACTCAGCCACAATACGGTGATAAGACACTCAGTCGCAGTAAGACATTTCAATGGCGTACACATTTTAGAGAAGGCCGTACATCCATGAGTTATGATTCCGGCCGTACTGGCTTTCATTCCACCACAATCTATCATGTGAACATCCACATTGTGGAACGCCTTACCCTGGATGTTGATTTCCTACTTTGGGGTACCACTATCATCAGTTAACATTACACACGCATTTTGAGTGATCTGCATAATCGTCTGCAGGAAAATAGGTGGCCTGATTTGATCGCAAAAGATGACCTGCTTCAGCAAGATAACGTTTGACCTCATATGGCTCACCGCACTATGTGCCATCTGGCTGGTATATATTGCCAGATCCATCGGACATCTCAGATCTCGCTCTAAGCGATTGACACCTGTTTGAAGTCCTAACATATTTCCTAGGAGGTCAGCATTTCAGTACTGATCACGGATCTGAACAGGCTTTCCTGGAGTGGTTCAGACATACTAATAAATCTTTTTGCACTGAAGCTTTTCAGGGATTATTTAAACGCTGGGGACAGTGCATAAAGATTGCAGAAGATTGCATAGCAAAAATTGGCACTTTGACTACTTAAAGATATATTTTATTTTCATTGCAAGAATAATTCCCGGTTTGATTTGAACTCCCCTGTTTTATATATACATATATATAGATACAGAGAGAGAGTGTGTGTGACAGAGAGAGAAAGAGAAAGCGAATGAAGAGAATAATTTACATAATGTCACCTTCCATGTGTCTGTAGACGGATGTCCTGAGCACTTGGGAGCCTTCCTCGTACCTCGTATTTGGGCCAGTTCTTATTTTAACGCTATACACCCAGTACTACGTCTTGAACGACCTGCACACTTTTTTAAATATCAGATTTATATTTATATAATAATATCCATTTCCATTTTGAGTGAGTTCACGAGAACTTTAAAACAATTGTTCACCCGACAACAGCTATCAGAGCGGGAATGAACGTGAAGGATCATCAGTGAGGTACAGCATGAGTCACGTCAATGAATGACACTGTTGTATGCGACTGTTGCTCTGTGATGTGCACATCGGACTGCTATGCCATGCACGGACAATGGACATAATTGATTTAAAACTTCAGGGAATCACGAATCTACTTTCCTATTCAAATTGCGATATATGGCACCAGACGAGGTGACATCCTCACTCCACAACTACAAACGCTGAGGACATTACACATGCTAATATAAATATGTTTAAACCAGTCAGTGGTCTGGGGGTAATTTGTCCGCCTCGGGTGCCGGAGGTCGGATGTTCGAATCACGGCGGAGATCGTGATTTCTTTCACGCTGAGCTTCTGTAAAAAAAATCCCCTGATCTCTGGATAGTGAGATCGGACTTCCGTATTCAATGTCGCGCACGTTAAAAATTCATTGGCAGTTGAAAATCGAGTAGGCTCAACTGTCACTGCCAGGATAAAATTCAAATGACTAATCTACCCAAGTTAGTTGTACCTTTCGCCAGGTGGTTTGTTTAGAGCAGCTATAGATGTTGCCTAATTGGCTACGTGTATACGTAGCTCTAATGTTTGAGTCTATTTAGATGGATTCGCACATCAGTAATATAAAAATTGCATGCCATTATAATAATTGCATTATCTGATGTATGTTAAATCATGCACGTCACTATAATACTAGAATTACCAAATCAATGTATATTCACACACCTCAATATAATAATTGAATTACCTGATGTATGTTAAATCATCCACGTCACTATAATACTAGAATTACCAAATTAATGTATATTCACACACATCAATATAATAATTGAATTTCCAAATTAATGTATATTCACACACCTCAATATAATAATTGAGTTACCAAATTTATGTATATTCATGAACGTCAATGTAAAAATTGAATTACCTAATGGATATATTTTCATGCACTTAAACAGATAATTGAATCACCTAATGTATGTTAACTCATGTTCGCCAATATAATAATTAATTTACCAAATAAATGTTAATAAATACACCTTAATATAATAATTGCATTACCTAATGTCTGTTACATCATGCACTTAAACAAATAATTGAAGTAACTAATGTATGTATATATTCATGCACGTCAAAATACTCATTGAATTACCTCATGTATGTATATAGTCATTCTCGGTAATATAATAATTGAATTGCCTAATTTATGTATATCTATGTACGTCAATATCTGACTGAATTATCTAATGAATGTATTTGTATTTTCATGCACGTCAATATAATACATGCATTACTTAATGTATGTATATGTTCATGCACGTCAATATATTAATTGAATTATCTAATGTATGCATATTCACGTATGCCAATACAATAATTGTATTACCTAATGCACAAATATTTACGTATGTCATTACACTAATTGAATTACCTAATTTATGTATATTCATGCACGTCAATATCATGATTGAATTACCTAATGTATGTATTCATACTCCCTAATAGATTAGTTGAATTCCAAAATATTTCGTCATACTCCATAAGACATACACTATATTCTGAAATTTGAATGTATCACCGCAAACCCCACAATATTAATTTGATTCTGAAAAGTATTATCCGAGATTCCAGAGTTTCGATACTCAGATGATACAGCGATACTATCAAGAAGTGCAGAAGGGCTAGAGCAGCTACTCTCAGCCGTTAATGGACATAGTAAAGATCAAAATCTGTTTATAAACATAGATAAAACAAAGATAATGACCACCGACAAAACACAATGTCAGTATAAATTTACAGTGGGTGGTGAGGAAATAGATTAGGTCACCCATTTTGAATATCTGGGCTCCAGAATTGACAAAAATGGCGAATGCTCGAAAGAAATCAGAAGAAGACTAGCTATGGCAATGTAGAGACTGAACAGCCTGAAGAAATTATGGCAGAGCACCAACAAAACGATGAAAGTAATAGTCTTGAGAGCCTGTGTTTTTACTGTGGCAGCTTATGGCTGTGAATCATGGCCGATGACCAAACCTTCTAGACAGAGAATCGAATCCTTCGAGTCAAAATGTTACAGAAAAATGCTCAAAATACCCTGGACAGAGAAAAAAAACAAATGTAGACATTCGGCAAGAGTTGAGCATAGAGGAGAACTGGTTTATCAATTCCATTTTGGCTAGAAAATGCAAATACTTTGGTCACATCAAGAGACACAATGGTCCTAAGAGAACGGTGATGGAAGGTATGGTGCCAGGCACAGGAGGAAGAGGTAGACCAAGAAGGCGATAGCACCAAGATATCCAGGAATGCCTAAGTATGACTGGCGGAGGCTGGAGTTTTGGCCAGATAACGAGTTTCTTTCAGACAGACTGTGATGGGAGCGACGTTCCACAAAGGACGTGCTACATGATGATAAACTATTATCACACACTACAATATATAAATTAAATTCAGAAATATGTTATCACACCCTCCAATAGATTAATTTGAAATTCAAAATTGATCATCATAAATCCCAAACAATTAAGTTGGTTTCATAATGCAAGCACATTCACCCTAATAAATTACCTACATTCAAAAATGTATCATCGTAAGCTACAATACATTAACTAAATTCTGAAATGTATACATTAAACCCCAAATTAAATTCCAAAATATATCATCATGCACATCAAAGGATTAATTGAATTCCAAAATGTATTTTCTACTTCTTCTTCGTCTTATTAGTTCGTTCTCAATCTCCCGCTACCAAGCGCAAAACAGCGCTTTGAAAGGATGTAGTCCAAAGTACAAAATGTGTTGTGTCGCTGGCTTACAGCTTGACTGCGATACTTGCATCTTTCGGTCCGACATATCCGTCTTTGGCAGACCATACGTGTCATTGTACACCCAAATCGAAGTGATGTGAAAATGTAATGCACCACATCATTTATATTAGCTATTAAAAACAATATAGTCACATGCTATTCAGTCTTCCTTGGCGAGATACCATTCAATGATGTCAACGAGTACATTTATCTTGAACGACTTCTCAATATGAATAATAATCTCGATCCTCAACTGACAAGACGTCGCCGCACGGGCTGGGCAGCCTTCTCGACTATTGACACGGTCCTGGACAGTTGTCATGACTAAGACCTACGAGCCTCCTTCTTCAATTCCACTGTACTCCCTGCGATATGCTTCGGTGCCGAGACGTGAGCACTAACACAATAACTAGAGGACAAATTGAGAGTTACCCAGCCCCCCTCCCTCCCCCCATAGCACTAACACAATCACTAGAGGACAAATTGAGAGTTACCCAGCGCCCCTCCCTCCCCCATAGCACTAACACAATCACTAGAGGACATATTGATAGTTACCCATCCCCCAGCCCCCAGACCCCCCCCCCCCCCCCATAGAGACCCTTGGTCGGAACCACTCCCCGGAACCAACGAATGAAGGTATCCCCAATTCTGACGTATGACGATTGTCCCTGGTGAAGAATGCGGTAATTCACGCAAACAAGGTACAACATAGATGGGTAGGTCACATGTTGCGACGAAACGGTGGTCAATGGAGTACACTGACAGAAGTCTGGTACCGCCGAGGTAAGAAGAGACCGCGAGGAAGACCTTTCAGACTTTCTTGCTTTACGCTGCAACATCTGAGATGCCTCAAAAGGAGCACTTACCACACACTGGGCATCCGTGGCCCAAGACAGAGTCCGCTGGAGACAACGTTGGGTCCCGCAGCTACGTTGATGGACGGGTCATCAAGATAAAGATAAAGATCAAGATAAATATATAGGCATGGAATATTGCACACCTCAAATTGGGAATATGCTTATTGTGTGTTTGAAATTACTTTGCATTGGGGCAGATGAACCATACGTAACAAACCGTTAAAATGGCGCTCTGAACAATATGAGTTACAAACAGCAAAATGTTAGATAATCTCTCGCTGCAGAGAAAGAAATTGTTGTGAATATTTTCAAACGCATCTGTACTGTGTATGGGTGTTGTGCAGTCGCCAGAAGCATAGTCAGTCGATGAAATCAAAGAATTAAAACTTCACCAAGCAAAGAGACGGAACTGCATGATCTGCAGCGCTCTGAAAGTCATGCCACAACAAACTGTGCTGATGTCATATTCTTCTTTCCGTGTCCACGTTATATATCTTGCATTCAGTGTTCAGCGATATGGATTGCATTGTCATTTACCTGCAGTATGTTGCACCTATTACATGTTCCTGGAGGTTGGGGTAGGTCATCAGGTGGTCTGGGTCTTGTATTGCGCCCCCAATCACATGCCATATTCTGTGTTTCCCCATCACTTCATATTCCTCTTGCACCGTGATACACCAGTTTGGAGTCTGTTCAGCGACTTCCATTTTGTGTACGGTAGATGATGTCCAGGAGCAGGTTCCTCCCGAAGTTCCATCTCTTGGGCCTGCACCAATTCGTGCTACCTCTTGATACGGCGACTTTCAGGGTTTGTTTGTATGGGGTTTGTCGATTTTAGAATGCTATGTCTGGATTTGAGTTTTGTGTTTTTTAACTGATGTCCAAAGATTGTGTGCCTTGGGTCGTGCTCCTGTTTTTCTCGTTAGATTTCTGCTGCGACGCTTCTTTGGATCTCGGTGTGTGTGGGGGGCGGGGGGAGCTATGCCAATTATGGAGTATATTTTATCAATGGTGGAGCGTTTTAGGCACCCTGATATTATCCGACCCGCCTCATGTATTGCTGTATACACTAGTTTCGCAGGAGCAGAGTTTTTCCAGACTAACACAGTGTATTCAGCAACGGAGAAACACAAGGCAAATGTAGATGTCCGAAGGACTGATGGCTGTGTCGCCCATGTTGTGCCGGTCAGTTTTCTGATGATATTATTTCTTGCGTGTATCTTACGCTTTGTGTCTTGACAGTGCGTTATGTAAGACAATGTGTGGTCTAATTTCACGCCTAGATATTTGGGAGCCGTTTAATGGTGATAGCCGAATCACCATTAAACAATATACCTTGCATCTGTCAGTCAAACATAGAAATGCAGTTCAGATTATCAAAACTGAGATTTTCAAAGGTTTGCTTAAGATGAGTTCCTTGAAGTCTCACTAATAATCACAATATGCAAAGAAAAACAATTTCTTTTCAATTATTGGAGCGTTTAGATGCTAATTGATACATCATTGTGTCCAGGATCGTTACAGGTGACAAAACATGGGCGCATTATTTTGAGCTGGAAACATAAAGGCAGACAATGGAGTGGCATCATTTGAATTCACCACGATGAAAGCAATTCAAGAAAACTCCTTTAGGTGGAAAGGTTATGATCCTTGTCTTTTCGGACAATGAAGGTGGGATTCTTGTGGATGTGATGCTAAACGGAGAGATAATCAATTCGCAAGAATACATCAAGACACAGACCAAACTGAAGCGACGGTTCCGTAGAGTTCGTTCTCACACGTATCCAACAGACCTGCTTCTCCTTCAGGACAATGCGCACCCTTAACACAAGTCTGACAACACATGGGACAATAACCAAATTGAGTTGAACTGTACTCCCTTAGCAACCATATAGTTTCATGTTTTTGTTCCACTAAAATATGTACTCTGTAGGGACAAGTTTTGAGGATTATGAGGGTGGGATTAAAGCAGTGAAGAAATGGCTGCGTGATTAGGTCAGGCAATACATTCATGTACTTGTGTTGCGCTGGCGTAAAGCCGTACATGTTTATGGGAATTATGTTGAGTAGTAAATATGTTTACATGACATATCCTTGTGCATTGTGTAAACATCTTTTGAAATTCGAATAAATAGTTTCTGAAAACAAAAATGGAGAATCGCATTACATTATGACCTCTACTCGTAGATTAATTCAAACCCCAAATATATCCCCAGGCACATCAATAGAATTAGGAATCTACTAATTTATTTGCATTGACCCAAGTAGATTAATTAAAATTCGTAATGTTTGCTTTTCTGACTCTTTATATAAATTGATGTAATCAGTTGATCCTAATGTGGCTCTTTATATAAATTGGCGTCATCAGTTGATCCTAATGTGGCTCTTTATATAAGTTGGCGTCATGAACTGATTATTATGTGGCTCTTTATTTAAAAAGGCGTCATGTTGATCTTAATGTGGCTCTTTATATAAGCTGACGTCATGAACTGATCCTAATGTGGCTCTTTATATAGGTTGGCGTCATGATTTGATTATTGTGTGGCTCTTTACATAAATTGGCGTCTTCAATTGATCATAATGTGGCTCTTTATATATTTTGGCCTTATCAATTGATCTTAATGTAGCTCTTTATATAAATCAGCGTCATGAATTGATCCTAACTGTGATCTTTATATAAATTGGCGTCATCAATTGATCCCAATGTGGCTCTTTATATACATTTGCGTCATCAATTGATCCTAATGCATCTCAATTGATGATCGTTCTCGACCAACAATGGGACATTACAACTTTGGGCCAGCTATTGTCGACCACCTGCATCATGTCGATCAGTTCAGAAACAGGTATGGCTTTGGGAGGAACTAACTCAACAGCCACGCCAAAAATATATCTGGAAATATGCATTTGAAATCGTTAATATCATGAAATTATGTTAATAATAATAAAAGCAATAATAATAATAACAATAAGAATACAAATAACAAAAACATGAATAATAACATAAATAATAATTACAACAATAATATTACTAAAAACAAAAATAACAGTACGAAGCGTGTTCAAATGAAACAGGACGAAACTGTAACAAGTGAACATACGTAAAATCTGCACGATGACGTCACTACTGGTGAGAACATAACATATCAATCGTCAACTTTGCACAATTTCATTATATTACGACTCATAGTTTCTTCAGAAGACCGTTGAAAACATGGCCGGTGTGATACGGGATCTGTCCAGAGTTGACCTGCGATCGGGGATTCAGTTTCTAACAGCTGAAGGATGTCGACTAGTTGACATTCATCGCAGAATGCAGGCAGTGTATGGTGACAAAAGTGTGCCGAAGACAACTGAGAAGAATTGGACAACGATGTTTAAATAAGGATCGCTGTGGTCAAGAGGTTAAGGCACTCGCCTCTCACAGTGATGAATATAAACAGTAGGAGATCGAACCCCGCAAGTTTAAAGCGACCCCTGGTCTCACAGGAGGTAAGACAAGAATGCAGGCATCATGAGTCCCCGCCAGTCGTCTCGAAGAAATGGTGACACATAAAGAAAATGAAAGCCATACAGTCCTGCTTACAGATGCTCTGGCCGTAGTCACAGCGCTAAAAAGCCAGTAAAATACTGAGCTTAATGACTTAAGAGCAGTACTCTGTCATCTATGCCAGCAGTCCGCACCAAAAAGGGTAGTGGTACAGTGTGTCCCATCACACTGCAACATCCAAGGCAACGGGGAGACAGACAGACTGGCAAAAGAAGGTGCAAGACTACCACAAACAGATACTAGTATGACGTACGAAGAGTCAAAACGGCTTATTAAAGCCAGATACATGACCAAATGGGAAACTGAACATACCGGCTACACCAAAAACGATGCCTATTACCAGTTGAACAGAAGAGAGCAGGTCGTTGTCTTCAGACTTCGCACTGGCCACAATAGACTGAGGTACCACCTATTCAACAAATTGAAGATAGGTGGTACCGACGAATGCCCGTGTGGTACCGGGAAAATGATCGCTGAGCATCTGCTGCAGACCTGCCCGACATACGAGGATCAGAGTGAGGAGATGTGGCCATCACCAGTGGAATCACAAGACAAGCTCTATGGCAGTGTCGACAGCCTCAGGATGACCGCCGCTTTATTTGAAAAAATAATGGTTACTGCCTGACTGCGTACGATGAAGAAGAAAAAGAAGAAGTCTCGACAAATAGCCTTGCCACTTATCCAAGATAACTCGCGATACTAGTGAAGAGCGCATATTTTTCCTCACCATAATCCTCATACAGCGCACATCACATTATTAAGACAAAACCGTCTGATGTTGTCGCCATCATTGCTTCGCGATGGGCATTTAAAGGATGTGCTTGACCTGGTCTCGGAAGATGTTTCGTTAACTCACGTCCTTCTTAACATCGTTGCCTAGTTCTTAACTGTTGTCTTTACACACTTTTGTCAACTGGTCGACATCCTTCAGCTCTTCCGAGACCAGGTCTGGCGCGTCCTTGTAATGCCCATCGCGAAGCATTTATGACGACAATATCAGGTTTTGTCTTAATAATGTGATGTATTTGGATTATAGTGAGGAAGTAGCTGCGCTGGTCATTAATCTCACTCTTTTCCCGAGTTCCTTGGATCAGTGGCAAGACTATTGGTCTAGACGACTGGAGGTAACTCGTAATACATGCACTTTTGTCTTACCTCCCGTGAGCCCAAGAGTCGCTTGAAACTTGCGGGATTCTATCTCTTACTGTTTCCATACATCACTGTGAGAGGCGACTGCCTTAACCTCTTGACTACATCGATCCTTCTTTAAACATCCCTGGCCAGATCTTAATTGTTGTCTTTGGCACACTTTTGTAACAATACACTACCTTCATTCTGCGATGAATGTCAACTGGTCGACATCCTTCAGCTGTTAGAAACCGAATCACCGCTCGCTGATCAACTCTGGACGGATTCTGTTTCACATCCGCCATGTTTTTAACGGTCTGCTGAGGAAACTATGAGTCGGAGGATAATGACATTTTTCATGTTTGACGGTTGGTATGTGCTGTTTACACCTGAAGGGACGTCATCGTGTTCATCATACGTATATTCACGTATTACAGGTGGTCCGTTTCATTGTTACACTCCTGGTGTTATCAATATCGAAATGATATGACATGAAGAAAAATCGTGTTGATAATGAATTATTTGAATACTTGAATCCTGGAATTCAAATCAGGCAAGGTTGTCTGAAGTCTGGTAGACAAATGCTGTTGAACCTGTGCCTCTCTTGTCCTTGGAATACCACGGCGTGCTAAAGACGATGTAAAAATCAACTCTCCATCATGAATGAGAGCCGGGTGGTGGCTGCGATGGTGGTTGTAGCTGTATGACCATCAGACAGACTCCGGGATAAAAAGACAACATTGTCAGTGCATACGGGGGCTCAGTGGTCTCGAGATTAGGTGTCCGCCTCAGGTGGGGGGCTCAGTGGTCTCGAGGTTAGGTGTCCGCATCAGGTGGGGGGCTCAGTCGTCTCGAGGTTAGGTGTCCGCCTCAGATGGGGGGCGCAGTTGTCTCGATGTTAGGTGTCCGCCTCAGGTGGGGGGGGGGGCCTCAGTGGTCTCGGGGTTAGGTGTCCGCCTCAAGTGGAGGGGCTCAGTGGTCTCGGGGCTAGGTGTCCGCCTTAGGTGGGTGGGGGGGGGGCTTCAGTGGTCTCGGGGTTAGGTGTCCGCTTCAGTGGTCTCGAGGTTAGCTGTCAGCCTCAGGTAGGAGGTTCAGTGGTCTTGGGGTTAGGTGTCCGTCTCAGGTGGGGGGCTCAGTAGTCTCGAGGTTAGGTGTCCGCCTCAGGTGGGGGGGGGGGGCTCAGTGGTCTCGAGGTTAGGTGTCCGCCTCAGTGGTCTCGAGGTTAGGTGTCCGCCTCAGGTGGGGGGCTCAGTGGTCTCGAGGTTAGGTGTCCGCCTCAGGTGGGGGGCTCAGTGGTCTCGAGGTTAGGTGTCTGCCTCAGGTGGAGGGCTCTGTGGTCTCGAGGTTAGGTGTCCGCCTTAGTGAACTTGAAGTTAGGTGTCCGTCTCAGGTGGAAGGGGGGGGGGTGGGCTCAGTGGTCTCGAGGTTAGGTGTCCGCCTCATGCTGAGTGGTCTCTAGGTTAGGTCTCCGCCTCAGGTAGGGGGCTCAGTGGTCTGGAGGTTAGGTATCCGCCTCAGTGTTCTCGAGGTTAGGTGTCCGCCTCAGTGGTCTCGTGGTTAGGTGTCCGCCTTAGTGGTCTCGAGGTTAGGTGTCCGCCTCAGGTATAGGGCTCTGTGGTCTCGAGGTTAGGTGTCCGCCTCAGTGGTCTCGAGGTTAGGTGTCCGCCTCAGTGGTCTCGTGGTTAGGTGTCCGCCTTAGTGGTCTCGAGGTTAGGTGTCCGCCTCAGGTATAGGGCTCTGTGGTCTCGAGGTTAGGTGTCCGCCTCAGTGGTCTCAATGTTAGGTATCCGCCTCAGGTGTCCGCCTCAGTGGTCTTTAGGTTAGTTGTCCGCCACAGTGGTCTCGAGGTTAGGTGTCCATCTCGGGTACCGGAGGTCGCGTATTCGAATCACGGTGGAGACATGCTATTTTTCACCCGACTCTTCTGGTAAAAATTCCACGGACCTCTTGGTAATGAAATCGGACTCTCGTGGACCCTATCGAGCACGTTAATAATCCCTTGGCAGTTATACATCGAAAAGAGTAGGCTTAATGGCAGCTTCCCGTGCAAAATTCAAATAACAGCTCTAGTTTAAAATCTACCCACATTAGTTGTACCTAGTAAGTCCAAGTAAGTCCCAGGAAGTTTTAAAATACCTACTGCTTACAGCCTAAGCCTTCTGCTACCTGACAACAGCCATAAATGTGCCTGTTGGAATACCAGGGCTCCAAGTATTTCAAGCACGGTTCCGAACGAACCATAGTATTCTTATACTGCATTTAAACCACAACTGCAATATACAACATACATGCTTTGATTTAGACTTCCTGTAGTATTGGGCTGGATGGGAAAGATGTCGAAGTCGCTTTATATATTCTATATAGCAAAAAGTGAATTTCAAACCGCGAGAAAGCCATTAACAACGAAAACGTGATTGAGCACTTTATTCAGGCAATCGTTGGAGTAAATCATTTGTGATTAACTTACACTTGTTTAGCTTGTTATTCGGGTTACATAATCATTGGGTGGTTGGCGAAATGGGATATTCCCGCTGTTAATTGCTCCATGTTACGCTTGAAGGAGCAGGTAGGAAACGGTTGTCAGATGAGGTTAGTTGTTAAATTGATGGACTTATTTGTGGCTGACGTACTGTTTGTGTGGAGCGAAGGGAGAGGTGGCAGTTGGCGTGTGTCTGCTTTGCATGTAGTTTCTGTTCGATCTGTATGTCGTGTGTCTTGTTTGTATGTGATTTCTGTTCGATTTGTATGTAGTGTGTATTGTTTATATGTGGTTTCTGTTCGATCTGTATGTAGTGTGTCTTGTTTGTATGTGGTTTCTGTTCGATTTGTATGTAGTGTGTCTTGTTTATATTTGGTTTATGTTCGATCTGTATGTAGTGTGTCTTGTTTGTATGTGGTTTCTGTTCGATTTGCATGTAGTGTGTCTTGTTTATATGTGGTTTCTGTTCGATATGTATGTAGTGTGTCTTGTTTGTATATGGTTTCTGTTCGATTTGTATGTAGTGTGTTATGTTTATATGTGGTTTATGTTCGATTTGTATGTAGAGTGTCTTGTGTGTATGTGGTTTCGTGTCCCATTTGTATGTAATGTATGCCTTGGTTGTATGTGGTTTGGGACAGGTCTGTATGTAGTGTGTGTCTGGTTTATATGTGGTCTGTGTCTGATCTGTACGTAGTTTGTGTGTATGTGGTTTTTGTCTGGTTTGTATATGGTTTGTGTCCGATCTGTATGTAGTGCGTGTCTGATTTGTATGTAGTGACTGTCTTGTTTGTATGTGGTGTGTGTCCTAACTGTATCGTGTTTGCGTCTTGTTCATATGTGGATTGTGTCTGGTTTGCATGTGGTTTGTATCTGAACTATATGTGGTTTGTGTCTTGTGTATATGTGGTCTGTGTCTGGTGTGTATGGGGTTTGTGTCTGATTTGTATATAGATTGTGTATTGTGTGCATGTGGGTTTTGTGTGAATGTGGTTTATGTCCTGTGTGCATGTAGTTTGTATCTTATGTGTATGTGGTTTGTGTTTAATTTGTATGGGGTTTGCGTCTAATTTGTATGAGGTTTGTGCCTAAAATGTATGG
The DNA here is from genome assembly GCA_036924085.1 of Ariolimax columbianus. Lineage (NCBI taxonomy): Eukaryota > Metazoa > Mollusca > Gastropoda > Stylommatophora > Arionidae > Ariolimax > Ariolimax columbianus. The sequence continues at coordinate 43,459,838 of JAVGWX010000019.1, forward strand.
GGTTTATGTATAAAATGTATGAAGTTTGTATCTGATTTATATGGGGTCTGTGTCTTCTGTGTATGTGGTTTGTGCCATCTGTGGATGTGGTTTGTGTCTGATTTGCATCTGGTTTGTATGTAGAATATGTATTGTTAGTACGCGGAGTATGTCTGGTTTGTACATAGTTTGTGCATTGTTTACAAATGCATTATGTCTGGTTTGTATGTTGCTTCCAGAGAAACTGTGCGGAAGTCAGATTTCGGTCATGGTCAATATATTCCACCTGTCTCAGAATAAGATATACCGATCTGTTTTTGTTTGACCCTGACTAACATAGTCACTTCTGGAAATTTTTCTTTACTATGACTGACATTGCCTGATCTGTATGTTTTTCCTGATCCTGACTAACATAGTCCGATCTGTATGTTTTTCTTGATCCTGACTAACATAGTCCGATCTGTATGTTTTTCCTGACCCTGACTAACATAGTCCGATCTGTATGTTTTTCCTGACCCTGACTAACATAGTCCGATCTGTATGTTTTTCCTGATCCTGACTAACATAGTCCGATTTGTATGTTTTTCCTGACCCTGACTGACATAGTCCGATCTGTATGTTTTTCCTGACCCTGACTGACATAGTCCGATCTGTATGTTTTTCATGATCCTGACTAACATAGTCCGATCTGTATGTTTTTCCTGACCCTGACTAACATAGTCCGACCTGTACGTTTGGATTGATCAGACATTAGCCTCCTCTCCCCATAATCAGGATCATGTAGCATGTCATGTATTGGACGTCGCTCCAATCACACTCTGTATTGTTCTTCTTATTCGTACGCTGTCAGACGTCAACTTGAATTTGTTAGAAAAAAGCAGCTGTCATCATGAGGCTGTCAACACTGCCATATAGCTTGTCTAGTGTTGGCACTGGTTATGGCCACATGTGCTTTCTCTGGTCCTCGTATGTCGGGCAATTTTGCAGCAGATGTTCAGGGGTCTTGTTCTCTGTACCACAAGTGCATTTGTCAGTAGCACCTATCTTCAGTTTATTGGATAGATGGTACCTCAGTCTGTTGTGGCCTGTGTGGAGTCTTAAGACCCCCACCTGCTCTCTTTTGTTCAACTGGTAAAAAGCATCATTTTGTGTATAGCCAGTGTGCTCTGTTTTCCATTTGGCCATGTATCTGGCCCTAATAAACCTTTTGGACTCTTCGTAGGTCACACTAGAATCTGGTTGTGGTAACCTTACACCTTATTTTACCAGTCCGTCTGCCTCCTCGTTGCCTTGGATGTTACAGTGGGATAGAACCCACTTTACCACTACTCTTTTGTGTGTGGACTGCTGGCATAGTTGACAGAGTACTGCTCTTAAGTCATTAAGTTCTGAATCTTTCTGGTTTTGTTAGTTCTGTAACCACAAAAAGGGCATCTGTAAACAAGACGGTCTGTCTTAAAGAGACTATTTTACTGGCCAAAACTCCATCCTCCGCAACAGTCATACGCAGGCCTTCCTGGATATCTCTGTCCCATCGCCTAACACAGCAGGTACAATAATGTAGGTATATGATCTTACTAAGGATTGCAGGCTCAATAAAGAGATAGAGACGAGAGTGGAGAGGGCAAACGCTGTCACCTACCAGATGTTTCCCCGACTAAGACACTCCAAGCCCATAAGCAGATGATAAATAGTATCTTCGTCGGGGGGTGGGGTGAGGTATGGGCATTGAATAACTCCCGGGAATGAAAGTTAGCCACCTGTGAAATGCGATGCATACAAAAGGTCACTAACAACACCAGAAGAGACATAATCACAAATATAAGTATTTGTGAGAAGGTCTGAACCATTCCCTGCCTACACTACATCGAACAATAGAGAATGAATTGGTTTGGCCACATTGTGAGAATGCAACCAGACCGTATTGTTTATGCAACCTTCTACAGGAGAACATCAGGAAGAAGGGCTAGAGGTAGACCGAGGTGGATAGACAGAGTAAAAGAGACCTACCGTCAAATGGGGGAAAATGTTACTCGAGCCACGAGAGAGGCAAAAGACAAATACATACCAGGACACTGCGCTACAACCGGCTAGAAAGTGAGACGACAAAAGAAGAAGAAAGAAGTATTCTTGGTCTACTCTGCCTACTTTGCCTGGCACCATACCTTCCATCACTGTTCTCTGAAGACCGTTGTCTCTCTTGATCTGACCAACGTATTTACATTTTCTGGCCAAAATGGAATGGAAAACCCAGTTTTCTCTCTATGTTCAGCTCTTGCCGAGAGAATTAAAAAATGTTCTCTCCAGAGAAGTAAAACAAAATTCTACTCTGCACATTGAACAGTGGGATTTACTTTGGCCATAAACATCCTATAAATGAACACAACAATGTATTGATAATTGATAGCGCGATTAATGTATATGTAGTTTATGTAAACATGTAAGGGGGCGTAGTGACATTACATGTTAATCTTATGTTAGTTTAGCTCAATGTCCTGCACAGTTATTGTTTACTTCCCTTGATGACCTAAATCATAGGTCTTAACGCCCGACAGCAGGAGTGACTGTTCGCACGTCCCTAACAATGCATCCCTCAGGGTAAATGTTGACGATTGGCGTGTCTCCTCAGGCTCTTACACGTGCCCCTGGCTTATACAAACTACACAAACTTTCACGTAGGAATCCACGTATAGTTAATAAATGATGAAATGCTATCACTAAATAATAGACCATGTGGTTACACGTCTGCATTTGGAACTCACCAGCAACAGAATTGTAAAAGGTTAAACTTGTAGAAAAGATGTGCAAGGACAAAGACACGGTTTAATTTTTAAATTTTATAAACGCTCCTAATCAACAATCATGAGTGATGGAAATAATAAAGCTACACTAAAAACTGTTCTTTTAAAGATTGCTGCTTGGCTGGAACGGATGGTCCTGTCGTTAAAAGAACACAGCGAGAACCAAAATCTAGACCTGGATATAAGGAAATACACAATCTAGACCTGAATATAAGGAAAAGCACAATCTAGACCTGAATATAAGGAAAGGCACAATCTAGACCTGAATATAAGGAAAGGCACAATCTAGACCTGAATATAAGGAAAAGCACAATCTAGACCTGAATATAAGTAAAACCAAAATGATGAGTACAAATAATGCAACGACCAAAGCTAAAGTTATTCTAGAAAAACAAGAGATTGAGAAAATAGCAAATTTGGAGAATCTCGGCTCAATTATAAGCAACAATAGAGATGACCTAAAGGAGGTCAGACGGAGAATGGCTATGGCAATGCAGATCGGTTGTTGTGAGAGCGACGTTCTGGCTAGAGATCAAGTCTTACAGATCGATTGTTGTGAGAGCGACGTTCTGGCTAGAGATCGAGTCTTACAGATCGGTTGTTGTGAGAGCGATGTTTTGGCTTGATCTCAAGTCTTACAGATCGGTTGTTGTGAGAGCGATATTTTGGCTTGAGATCAAGTCTTACAGATCGGCTGTTGTGAGAGCGATGTTTTGGCTTGAGATCAAGTCTTACAGATCGGTTGTTGTGAGAGCGATGTTTTGGCTTGAGATCAAGTCTTACAGATCGGTTGTTGTGAGAGCGACGTTCTGGCTAGAGATCGAGTCTTACAGATCGACTGTTGTGATAGCGACGTTCTGGCTTGAGATCAAGTCTTACAGATCGGCTGTTGTGAGAGCGATGTTCTGGCTTGAGATCAAGTCTTACAGATCGACTGTTGTGAGAGTGACGTCCTGGCTAGAGATCGAGGGTCTTACAGATCGGCTGTTGTGAGAGCGACGTTCTGGGAAGAGGTCGAGAGTCTAACAGATCGACTGTTGTGAGAGCGATGTTCTGGCTTGAGATCAAGTCTTACAGGTCGGCTGGTGGGAGAGTCTATTAAGATGGATTCACACATCAGTTAACCACCTTCCATGACACTTGTCCAAACGCAATGCAGTAGTAAGCTGCTCGAGTCTAGTCCGCTAAGCAGTAAATCTTCCTTCCGACTACATCCAGATCATACTAGAGCTCTGGGACCTGCACATGGGTATCTGCACCCGTAGAAGCACAGGTCGACTGACAACTGAGAATTACTATGGTTCACTTGCATAAGTTCCTGGTGTTCCTATCGGGCAACATGATTGTAGCGCTTGTTCCTGACCTCATTCACATGATTGTAGCGCTTGTTCCGGACCTCATTCACATGATTGTAGCGCTTGTTACCGACCTCGTTCACTTGATTGCAGCGCTTGTTCCAAACCTCATTCACATGCTTGTAGCGCTTGTTCCAAACCTCATTCACATGATTGTAGCGCTTGTTCCAAACCTCATTCACATGATTGTAGCGCTTGTTCCAGACCTCATTCACATGCTTGTAGCGCTTGTTCCAAACCTCATTCACCTGATTGTAGCGCTTGTTCCAAACCTCATTCACATGATTGCAGCGCTTGTTCCAAACCTCATTCACATGCTTGTAGCGCTTGTTCCAGATCTCATTGGACTGCAATCTTAAAGCAGCAGTTGTCCTGGCCACTTCTCCAAACATTCCTTCACCAGGTGAACTTTGACCTTCCCTGTTGTTTCTTCCCTTGCACGTGCCTATACAGCATATGTTTGATTATGTTGTTAGAATCTAAGGGAGCGACGTTTCTATTCGAACTTTGATTCTGCAATCTTCTCCTGCACTGGTTCGTGTTTTGCTCATTGCCACAGATCATTGGTTGCTAATTTGTTCCTGCCTGTTAAAATTATTTGTGAAAAACGAGTTCTGTTCTGGAAATATTTAATAATGTATTTGTCCAATGATTCAAAATTGACAATTCAGTTGGCACCAGACAAACACTAGCTATGTTATGTGGAAAGGGGACTGATAGAGAAGAAATAGTTCCCCAATTGGTAAATCTGAATGATTGATTTATATATTATTGCTCCCTTTCATCTGTCTGCGGTATAGTGTGAGCATGACGTTATAAATACTGCACGCTGGAATAACATAGGAAGGTTATTGGGTGCAATTATCAAAGTATGTTTGTACTTGGGTGCATACGAAGACGTAACTATAGACAAATAAAGAGAAGAGATAAATTCATAGAAGACGAATGGCTGAGTGTATTGATGTTTCGACAGATAGGAGTCTGGACTGCCACAGACGGACGTGAGAGTGTGAGGGAGAGATATAGCGATTTGTTTTTGTTTCATAAGTCCGTCCTCAAAAAGACATTAAGTGACAGGTTGCAGTAGCTTTCCTCACATCCCGAGCATGCTGATGAAGGTGGACCAGGGTTCTCCATGCGGTTGTGATATTCTTGGCTTTATCTGGGTGTTGCTCACTACTACGGAGATAACGTCGATCACTCACCTTGTTAACCAAACTGCCATTAAAACAGCCCGTTTCCTGGGCAAGTAACGAGGAAGCCGGGGTAAGGTCTTAGCTAGTGCATGAACCTGACTAACATGTCTTGCATTCAACAACAACAGCAGAACAGTTGATTCTTTGTTCTCTATAGTGAAAAACTACCCAAGCATGGGCTAGACCCATGCATACACCAACGGTTCTGTAACAAACACAACACAGAATGGACGGAGGGGGGGGGGAGGTGGGGGGTGTATTCCTGAGACTAACAAACGATAGAAAAATAACACTGTCAGTGGCAACTTGAAAATTCTCAAGCAATTTCAGAGCGCAGGCAGGGGCATTGAAGGCTGCAGTAGAAGCAATGCTGACAGGCGAAAGCATTGAAAGCCAGATAGTCCTGTTTACAGATGCCCTGTTCGTGGTTACAGCACCAAAAATACAGACAAATACTGAACTTAATGATTTAAGAGCAGTACTCTGACGAATATGCCAGCAGTCCGCACCAAAAAGAGTAGTGGAACAGCGGGTTACATCCCACTGCAACATCCAAGACGACGAGGAGGCAGACTGGCAAAAGAAGGTGCAAGACTACCACAACCAGATTCTAGTGTGACCTACGAAGAGTTCTAAAGGTTTATTAGGGCCAGATACATGGCCAAATTGGAAACAGAACATAGTAGCTACACACAAAATGATACCTATTACCAGCTGAACAGAAGAGAGCAGGTCGTGGTCTTCAGACTCCGCACAAGCCACAACAGACTGAGGCACCATATATTCAATAAACTGAAGATAGGTGGCACTGACGAATGCACCTGTTGTACAGGGAAAATGACCGCTGAACATCTGCTGCAAAATTGCCCGACATACGAGGACCAGAGAAAGCACATGTGCCCATCACAGTGCCAACACTAGACAAGCTGTATGGCAGTGTCGACAGCCTCAGGATGACAGCTGCTTTCTTCGAACAAATTCAAGTTGACGTCTGACAGCGAACGAAGAAGAAGACGATTCTTTGTTCTTAGTTCTTAATCGACCTGTACTTCTACAGGGGCAGGCCCCAGCTCTGGTATAAGCTGGATGTAGCAAGAGGGAGGATTTCCTGCTTAGCTTGGCACGGCTCGAACATATTATTACTTCGTTTGGACAAGAGCAACGGAGGGTGGGTAACCGATGTACGAGTCCATCGTAATGTACTCAAATATTAGAGCAAAGAAGCCCAGCAGCCTGTTAGGCGGCATCAATGATGTTCTAAACAAACCACCTAACCAAGGTCGGTGTTATGCCATGTGACACAATTAGTCGCTTCTGTCCACATGCTCTATGTGGTGCTATTATTGTCCTTGTCATACAGAAAGACATCGGTGAATCACTCGAATCACTCGCAAGTAAGATTAAGAAGTGCAAGTTAGAAATGCAAAAACGTACATAAATAAAAACTTAATCCAATAGAAACAAAAAACGACATTTAAATTAGAAAATAATGCATCTTGGTATGGGAAAAAGCTTGAGATTGGAACAAACACAAATAGGTAAAAAGTATAAAGTTTAAGGATTGAATGACAAGAAAGCGACATATCATTGACAGAAGAACAACATTTCATATTGCGACTCCAGTGGATTACGTCTGATGGAATGACAGCACAATAATGAGCAGACGTCATCGTTTTGTTGTGAGAATTTGTCAAGATGATGGAAGAATAAAGAGGCAGGGAAAAGAACAAGTTAATGACGAGAGTAATTGGCGGTGTTATGGAACGTCTTCCCAGGCGTTTAGAGAAGGAACAGACAAAGAAGAGAGGGAGTTGGGCTTAAACTGTTTGTTGTTTGGCAAGAGATTTACTGTGATGGGCCCGCTCATATGCAGCATTTTGCTCCTATATTTTATAGGTCATGGATAACAAGGTGAAGGATATATGAGTGCGATGTAGTTCGCGATGAAGTTTTCATTATTACCAGGTTATTCGTTCCAGGGCCGTGTTGAAGGCCCTGTCTTCTGTTAGTAAGTCCGGAGACATGTTGGAAACTTCTGATTATGTCACGCCACTGTCTTCTGTTAGTTAGTCCCGAGACATGTTGGAAACTTCTGATTATGTCACGCCACTGTCTTCTGTTAGTCTCTCCGTAGACTGGTGTTGGAGTCTTATGACCATGTCACGTCACTGTCTTCTGTTAGTCTCTCCGGAGACTGGTGTTTGAGTCTTATGACCATGTCACGACACTGTCTTCTGTTAGTTTCTCCGGAGACTGGTGTTGGAGTCTTATGACCATGTCGCGCCACTGTCTTCTGTTAGTCTCTCCGGAGACTGGTGTTTGAGTCTTATGACCATTTCACGACACTGTCTTCTGTTAGTTTCTCCGGAGACTGGTGTTGGAGTCGTATGACCATGTCACGCAACTGCCCACTGTTACCAGTTCATCTCTTTAGCTCACAATATATTTACATCCCTATGTTCTTGCACGCTTGTGTGATCTAATTGTTTCTTGGACGTCCCCTTTCTCTTTTTCAATAAATTGAGCCTTCTAGTACATTCAATAATATGCCTCCATCTCATGCTCTAACCAATTGAGGATAATCTTTCATTACCTTTCATTAGTTATCTATGTGACCCTTTATCCTAAACCACTTGTTCATTTGTGCTTGTTTCTGCCCAGCTTTATGCATCCTGTGATAGCACGACATCTCAAAAGCTTCTAATGTTTTTTCATCATCTCTGTATAATGTCCATGTTTCAGAACCGTACAATATCATAAAGTGATAGATACATTAAAAGTATTATATGTCGCTCCTAAATGTGTATCTGTCTTTCGAGCCGTATAATTCCGCATCGATTTGCCTGTATTGATTGTAAGATAGTACACGCTCTTTTGATCTTTGTAACAGTGATAACATATTTTGTTGCCCAAACAAAACTGATTTCAAGTATATATTATTGTCATTTCAAAAATACTTGACGGGCATTTATAAGTTTTACAGACAGAGTCATCTGTTCCGCACTGCACACTCCTTGTCAGGACACAAGCGAGAAACCGGAATGTGTTTTTGAAACGGGCAACTGACACTTTTTTCACGCCATGTCATCAGCGCTGCCTTAAGTTTTCTTTATATGTTTTGGGGTTTATGTGGCAAAGTTGTAAAGTTGTTTGCCTCGTTTTCATACGCACGATCGGGTTGGAATTCGAGCCGCATCTTGTCGGTAATTTTTTAGGGACATCACTGGGCTCATCGCTGGAGCTACGGATTTTGTGCTTTGTGCCGTGCTCTCGGCATGCAAGATACTGTTCTGCAGAGAGATAGAGAGAGAAAGAGAGAGAGAGAGAGAGACGAAGCGATCTGGGGAAACCGGCGGCGATGAAGTCGAGTATTCGCCAGAATCTAATTACCGAATGGTTCACATTGCAGTGGCGGATAAAAAAAAATAAAGAAGTATTCTTTCACCCACAACGGAACGATGAGGCTAACGTCTGGTCAGCCGAAACACACTGATCAGAGAATGTTAGCCAGGGTCAGGAGAAATATACTGGCCAAGACCCTCACCTGACGGGACGATGAGGCTAACGTCTGGTCAGACAAAACACACTGATCAGAGAATGTTAGCCAGGGTCAGGAGAAATATACTGGCCAAGCCCCTCACCTGACGGGACGATGAGGCTAACGTCTGGTCAGACAAAACACACTGATCAGAGAATGTTAGCCAGGGTCAGAAGAAATATACTGGCCAAGACCCTCACCTGACGGGACGATGAGGCTAACGTCTGGTCAGACAAAACACACTGATCAGAGAATGTTAGCCAGGGTCAGGAGAAATATACTGGCCAAGACCCTCACCTGACGGGACGATGAGGCTAACGTCTGGTCAGACAAAACACACTATCAGAGAATGTTAGCCAGGGTCAGGAGAAATATACTGGCCAAGACCCTCACCTGACATGACGATGAAGCTAACCTCTGTTCAGACAAAACACACTGATCAGAGAATGTTAGCCAGGGTCAGGAGAAATATACTGACTGAGACCCTCACCTGACGGGACGATGAGGCTAACGTCTGGTCAGACAAAACACACTGATCAGAGAATGTTAGCCAGGGTCAGGAGAAATATACTGGCCAAGACCCTCACGTTGGTCGTCCTGGAAATTGGTATGGCTAACAAAGTGAGGTTCAACGTGATCTCCGTAGTAGTGAACGACACGCAGTTGAAGCCATGCATATCACAACCGCCTGAAGGTCCACCTTCATCAGCACGCTCGAGATGTAACCCGTCACCTAACGCTCTTTTCAGGGCACTCATAAGGTGGCCATCCGAAACAACAACAACAAATAACGGAAGGAACAAAATGATCAGCTACCTCATCAACATGATCATTATGCGTTTGAAGTGTAAATTTATCACAATACAGAAGATCTATGTAATTTTGTAGAGATACTTCTGAGTACTTGCATCGTAATTCACCCCAAACAAAAGAAATGCACATTTTTATACGTGAATTAAAGGTAGTGAAGCCACAAAATCGTTCACTTTTTTGTAACTGTTCGGGATGTCAAACATTGTGCGAGCATAATCGATAATTTCTGCTTCTAATTTCCGCTGGTCACTGCCGTCTTAGGAATGAATTTCTGGAATCTGTCAGCGTTGGTCCATGATAAGGATAATAGCTTCCAGTTTCTCCCGGAGCATGACCTTATCCATGCTGTCAGACGACTTAAAAACAACCATTTTATCTGACCCTAACCCTTACACAAGTCCTAATCACATCCCTAAACCTAACCCTTACACAAGTCCTAATCACATCCCTAAACCTAACCCTTACACAAGTCCTAATCACATCCCTAAACCTAACCCTTACACAAGTCCTAATCACATCCCTAAACCTAACCCTTACACAAGTCCTAATCACATCCCTAAACCTAACCCTTACACAAGTCCTAATCACATCCCTAAACCTAACCCTTACACAAGTCCTAATCACATCCCTAAACCTAACCCTTACACAAGTCATAATCACATCCCTAAACCTAACCCTTACACAAGTCCTAATCACATCCCTAAACCTAACCCTTACACAAGTCCTAATCACATCCCTAAACCTAACCCTTACACAAGTCCTAATCACATCCCTAAACCTAACCCTTACACAAGTCCTAATCACATCCCTAAACCTAACCCTTACACAAGTCATAATCACATCCCTAAACCTAACCCTTACACAAGTCCTAATCACATTCCTAAACCTAACCCTTACACAAGTCCTAATCACATCCCTAAACCTAACCCTTACACAAGTCCTAATCACATCCCTAAACCTAACCCTTACACAAGTCCTAATCACATCCCTAAACCTAACCCTTACACAAGTCCTAATCACATCCCTAAACCTAACCCTTACACAAGTCCTAATCACATCCCTAAACCTAACCCTTACACAAGTCCTAATCACATCCCTAAACCTAACCCTTACACAAGTCCTAATCACATCCCTAAACCTTACCCTTACCACAACACTAATCCCAACTCTAACCCTAACCCTAACCCTAACCCCAACCCTAACCCTAACCCTAACCCTAAACCTAACCCTTACACAAGTCCTAATCACATCCCTAAACCTAATCCTTACACAAGTCCTAATCACATCCCTAAACCTAACCCTTACACAAGTCCTAATCACAACCCTAACCCTAACCATAACCCTAACCCTAACCCTAACCCTAACCCTAACCCTAAACCTAACCCTTACACAAGTCCTAATCACATCCCTAACCCTAACCCTTACACAAGTCCTAATCACATCCCTAAACCTAACCCTTACACAAGTCCTAATCACATCCCTAACCCTAACCCTAACCCTAACCCTAACCCTAACCCTAAACCTAACCCTTACACAAGTCCTAATCACATCCCTAAACCTAACCCTTACACAAGTCCTAATCACATCCCTAAACCTAACCCTTACACAAGTCCTAATCACATCCCTAACCCTAACCCTTACACAAGTCCTAATCACATCCCTAAACCTCACCCTTACACAAGTCCTAATCACATCCCTAACCCTAACCCTAACCCTAACCCTAACCCTATCCCTAACCCTAACCCTAACCCTAACCCTAACCCTAACCCTAACCCTAACCCTAACCCTAACCCTAACCCTATCCCTAACCCTAACCCTAACCCTAACCCTAACCCTAACCCTAACCCTAACCCTAACCCTAACCCTAACCTTAACCCTAACCCTAACCCTAACCCTAACCCTAACCCTAACCCTAACCCTAACCCTAACCCTAACCCTAACTCTAACCCTAACCCTAACCCTAACCCTAACCCTAACCCTAACCCTAACCCTAAACCTAACCCTTAGCCTTACCCTTACCACAACACTAATCCCAACTCTAACCCTAACCATAATCTTAACCCTAAACCCAAATATAATCATACATACACCTAACCATAACCATAACCCTAAACCTAGCCACAACCTTGAACCTAACCATAACCCTAGCCAAAAACGAATATAACCATAGCTTATACACTTCTATCTTTATCAAAGTATTTACTTATTTATTTAAAATAAAATAATATTGACCTGTTTTCCACTTCACCCGAATTGGAATGTCCCTTAGCCTACGATGTGAACACTGCAAACTCCGTTTGGGGTGAATTAAGCCGCAAGTACCTACTTCGGTAGGGAACTTAAAACGGTTCGTTTATATCAGGACACACTAGTACCTAAGGAGAGAACACAGCAGGCACTTGGAGTGGACAGAACATGATTAACTAGATGGAATAGACAGGACTATGAAACTGTTACGCCTGAGGTCAATCCAGAAAGAAAAAGAGACATTGATAAAGCTGGGACATCACATTATTATGATAGGAGACGGCGAGGGCTAGTGGTTAAGTGACACGGCTCACAACCATACGGTCCTGGGTTCGATCCCCATCACAGCACCGGGGAAGCAAACCCTTAGAAAATACAGGAGCATGCAGACCATTACATACACATGAATGCTGAAGTCGGATATACTGGGCCGACAGCCGCAAAATAAAAACCAGAGTGCAACGCACACCGCCTCGATGATTAGGGAAATAAGGCGAACGCAAAAATAAACCCAAAAACAAACAAATAAACTTCATTGGTAAATACTGGTAAGAACAATTGCCTTTGAAACCACGGCCGGTGGTGACATTAATTATAGGTACGGCAGACATATTGAATTCAATCAACCAATCCGGTTGCTGGATGACGACACCAGATCAACTCAATGAAGAATCTCAACAGACTGCATCCAAGAGGCATCAAACATGGGTAAAGGGAGGATGGGAACACTTTGAGAGGACACCGCAGAATTTTTAAACATCATTTTGCAAAAAAGTGCAAGTACATGTCTCTCATGTAGCATGTCCTTTGTAGAGCGTCACTCCCATCACAGTATGTCTAAAAGAAACTCGTTCCCTTGCCAAAACTCCAGCTTCCGCCACTGTCATACTCAGGCACTCCTGGATATCTTGGTGCCATCGTCTTCTTGGTCTACCCCTTCCTCTTTTGCATGGCACCATACCTTCCATCACCATCCTCTAAAGACCGTTGTGTCTCTTGATGTGACAGAAAGTATTTGCATTTTCTAGCCAAAATGGAATTGATAAACCAGTTCTCCTCTATGCTCAACTCTTGCCGAATGTCTACAATTGTTCTTTTCTCTGTCCAGGGTATTCTGAGGATCTTTCTGTAACATTTTGACTCGAAGGATTCGATTCTTTGTCTAGAAGTTTTGGAAATCGTCCCTGCTTCACAGCCATAAGCTGCCACAGGAAAAACACAGGCTCTTAAGACTTTTACTTTTATCGTTTTGTTGGGGCCCTGCCATAATTTCTTCAGGCTGTTCAGTCTCTGCATTGCCATAGCTAGTCTTCTTCTGATTTCTTTCGAGCAGTCACGATTTTTTTCGATTCTGGAGCCCAGATATTCAAAATGTGTAACCTGATCTATTTCCTCACCACCCACTGTAAATTTATGCTGATATTGTGTTTTATCGGTGGTTATTATCTTTGTTTTGTTTATGTTTATGAACAGATTTTGATCTTTACTATGTCCATTAACGGCTGAAAGTAGCTGCTCTAGCCCTTCCGCACTTCTTGATAGTATCACTGTGTCATCTGCATATCGTAACTCTGGAATCTCGTACCCCCCCCCAATCGTAAATGGGTCGAAACTTTCAATGTTCTCATCTTCTCGCACATTTCTCATTATACATTCCGCATATATGTTGTACAGATAAGGTGAGAGTATACATCCCTGTCGGACTCCCTTTTGTACTGCTAACCAATCTGATGTTTGCCCAGATACTCGGACAGCGGCTTGTTGATCTTGGTATAATGTTTCGATGAGATGGACTATATGCAAAGGAAACCCCATTTCCTTCATGATTCTCCACACATTTTGATGTTTTACCGTGTCGAAGGCCTTAGTGTAATCAATGAAACATGTGTACAGGTCTTCATTAAACTGTCTACATTTTTCATAGATATTCCTTACATTGAATATGTGGTCCCGGGTCCCTCTGTCCCTCAATAATAACAACAGTCACACCATTAACAAAGCAATAACAACAGCAAAAACATCTTCAATGACAACAATAACGACATCAATAACAACAGCAATATCGACATCAATAACAACAACAATAACAACAAATATAACAACATCAATATCAACAACAACAACATCAATATTAACATCATTATCAGCGTCAACAGCAACAATAACAACAGCAATAGCAACAGCGGTAAGAACACACATAACAACAATAACAACAGCAATAACAACAGCGGTAAGAACACACATAACAACAATAACACCAGCAATAACAACAGCGGTAAGAACACACATAACAACAATAACACCAGCAATAACAACAGCGGTAAGAACACACATAACAACAATAACACCAGCAATAACAATTGCGGTAAGAACACACATAACAACAATAACACCAGCAATAACAACAGCGGTAAGATCACACATAACAACAATAACACCAGCAATAACAACAGCGGTAAGAACACACATAACAACTATAACACCAGCAATAACAACAGCAACAACGACTGTAAGATAAAATCACTGATATCAACATAAGCAATATACCAATAACACATAACAACAATAGCAAAGATTAGACAACAATAATGACGAATTATGTTACTAGTCTAGAGCTTTGATTCTACCAACCTGCCATGCTCTCAGTCACGTGCTCATTCAGGTACTCAGTTTGTGGTTCGCCAGATTCTCAGTCATGTGCTCCAATAAGTTATCAGTCATGTGCTAGGTCAGGTTCTCAGTCATTTGTTCCGCCAGGTTCTAAGTTGTGTGCTCCCACAGGATCTCAGTCACATGCTCCAGCATGTCCTCTGCGATATGCTCCTCTAGATTTTCAATCATGTGCTCTACCATGTTCTCAGTCGTGTGCACTGCCGGGCACTCAGTCAAGTGATGTGCCAGGTTTACAGCCATATGCTACGTCAGGTCCTATGTCTTGTGCTACGCCATGTTTTCAGTCATATGAGCATCACATTTGTCAGTCAGGTGCTTTGTCAGGTGGTCAGTAATATGCTCAACTACATTATCAGTGATTAACTCGGCCAGTTTCTCCGTCATGAGCTCCGCTAGTTTCTCAGCCATGAGCTCGACCAGTTTCTCAGTCATGAGCTCCGCCAGTTTCTCAGTCATGTGCCCCTCCAGTTTATCAGTCATGAGCTCCACTAGGTTCTCAGTCATGAGCTTGGCGAGTTTCGCAGTCATAAGCTCCGCCAATTTCTCAGTCATGAGCCCCGTCAATTTCTCAGTCATGAGCTCAGTCAGTTGTGTTACTTAAAAAAGTAGTGAGAGAAGCAGGTTCCTCCTCCTCTGTATACACTTAAAGATGTCAACTCAGATTTACCTAAAGAAAACAGTGACTGTATTGTATCGTTGGTATCTCCATATAGCTTCCACAGGAAATGAACTGGTGATGTGCTTGCTAAGTCATGTCAATGTTAGGTCAGGCCATCTCGTAACCGGTGAAGTCATTGGAGGACACATGAAGACATCCCCACAAACTCACACTACTTCTTTCAGCGGCCGCTGCCTGGTCGAAGATTGGTCTATTCGTGTATGTTGTCCTCCCACATCTGTTTGGGGCGACCTCTTCATCGTCCGCCTTGCAGCTTGTCTTGGAGGATCGTATTTACAAGACAGTATGATCTTGATATATGACCATACCAAGCGAGTTCCCATCTTTTTATCGCTTCCAAGAGATTTCCAAAAAGGCTCTATTCTTTCTCGTATTCTATCTGTCGATGTTTAGGACACTTTCGTATCATATGGTCAGATATCACTTCATTAGGGTTGACCAGACATTCCACGGCAGTGCTTCTATTTAGGATTTGTTTACATTTAAGTCACCTCAATTTATTGTGATCTGGTGAATTTTTAAACATATTTTGTGTACAAATTTCCAAATGTGATGTTACGGGAATTGGAATGAATTGTATTGTTGACATCTACTCAAAAAATGATGTTATTCAAATCAGTTGATTTAATTGACATTTGTAGATTGATCTGATATTACTAATTTGATTTCGATCTGGTGATAAATCAGTCTAGCGTTGACACTACGACAAAAAAAATCTAGGCAGACAATAACAACCAGATATATTGAGAATGTTTATACATTATTAAAAAGTGATTATCAAGAAATCGGTCATGCGCAGATTGCATAAGTGTTAAATTAAATGCTCGTTGTTTGTTCATCGTTTCCGAAGAGAACCACATTGCTATCAGTCAATCATGGAGTGGGTTGTATGTGACTTATCGAACCAATCCGAGTCCGTAAGCGCCTGTCACACTGAGGGCAGAGTAACGCTGTCTGACCGTCAGAAGTAGGAAACTCGTCTATTGCCTTTCGTGTCGTGTGTCTCTGTGGAGCTTCCTTGTCTGCTTCATATGTGTCATGCTATAAGAGATTTAACCACGCCAGGCAGGGCGATCAGCAGTAACCTTGTCCCAATTATCAGGGTCAATGTCGCAGTTTTTCAATGAGGCTTTCAGAGTGTCTTTGTAACGTTATATCTGGCCACCGCGAGCTCTCTTGCCTGACTCAAGCTCGCAATAGAATATTTTCTTTAGAAGCCGCTCATCTGACTCGCAGACAACAGGCCTAAGCTGCGTTTTGCACATAATTGTATGAATGTTTGTCATGCCAGCCTGCGAAGAACTTCTACATCTGTGATCCTATCTTGCCAATTTATGTTCAGCAGTTTTTTTAGGCAGCCAAGATGAAAGTCGTCAAACTACTTTGCATGTACACAGTAAGTTTTAAATTAAACGTAGGCGAAAAATGGAGAGGGGTCAGAGAAGACGGGCAAGCAGAGAAGACGACAGATTATCAATGTTCAATTACTTTTCTGCTACCTGGCAGACTGAGCGGCTATAGACTGATCCATAAAGCCGTGATGTCAAATCTGCTTAATTTGATTTACTTTATCCTTCCACTGATGCCGTGAAGTGTAAAGGGGAGATGTAGGTCTCGTACCTGAGCCAGAGGTGTTGCTGTGGTTATTGTGAGCCACACTGGTAAATGGCTTGGCTTCGTTCATTCTCAATCTCCCGCTACCAAGTACTGAAAGGGTTTACGTAGCTGAATGTAGTCCAGAGAACGGAATGCGTTGTGTCGTAGTTTACAGCTTGACTGCGATATTTGCAGCTTTCGGTCCAACACATCCGACTTCAGCACGCATTTTTTGAGTACCGGGTTAGCATTCCCTCTTCGATCTCTTCTCCTTAGTCAGTCTGCCCTGCTGCAGCCTGTTATCCAGAATCACTGCGTGGAGGTGTAGAAGGGTCTTGGCAGCTCTGGTTCGCTGGCTCTGACGCTAGCAGTCAGCTATGGGTCGCTGACCACTGCAGCTAATGCGCTGCTCCGTATCTTGATCCCCGTTCTCTTGTTTTACATAGTTCGTAATGCAGAATAAACTACATGACAACGACAACAGGCTCAAACGGGTGCATTAGTTCCTGGCATCTCAATTTCAATGTCGTCTCAGTCTCTGTAGACCATGCGCGTGACGCCCTGTGAGTTTTGTCCAGCTCTGTCCTTTGTTATTTGACACTGTCAGCTATAACTGGAAAAACGATAAACTAATAACAGGCCTTAACACTGGCCATGCAATCATGCTAATGATGCTGGCTTACCTAGTGGTCCATGGTCCCTTCAGTAGTTCTCTCTTCCATCCAGCGAGAAGGCCTGCACGAATGGCACGCAGTCACTATGCCCCTTCCAACCGATCGTCTCCAAACATCTCGATCCTGAGCAATTAATTAATTAACCTGTCTTCATATGAAATATCAGAAGACTTCATGTTCCTCCTCGAGCTTCTGATCTGTGTGAATAAACAGAGTGCAAAGTCACGAAGTTGAAAGTCTTCTACCCTAGAGAGGTTAAACCACTCTTCTAGTTGTCTATTGCGACTTGACTTCAGTGTGAACGTAAACATCTCATTCGTCTCATTCGTCTCATTCGTCTCATTCGTCTCACGTCTCATTCGTCGCATTCGTCTCATTCGTCGCATTCGTCTCATTCGTCTCATTCGTCTCACGTCTCATTCGTCTCATTCGTCTCATTCGTCTCATTCGTCTCACGTCTCATTCGTCTCATTCGTCGCATTCGTCTCATTCGTCTCATTCGTCTCATTCGTCTCATTCGTCTCATTCGTCTCATTCGTCTCATTCGTCGCATTCGTCTCATTCGTCTCATTCGTCTCATTCGTCTCACGTCTCATTCGTCTCATTCGTCTCATTCGTCGCATTCGTCTCATTCGTCTCATTCGTCTCATTCGTCTCATTCGTCTCATTCGTCGCATTCGTCTCATTCGTCTCATTCGTCTCATTCGTCTCATTCGTCTCATTCGTCTCATTCGTCGCATTCGTCTCATTCGTCGCATTCGTCTCATTCGTCTCATTCGCATGCATCACTCTCATAGATACCATCCTGGAAAATATCGTCTGTTATCGTATCCAACATGATACAAATAATAAGGCAGTCACCAGCTTTCTTCCAAGATAACCTTTTGCAAGATTGAAACATCCTAGTGACACAACTAAGAACAACTATATAATCGACGACCCTGAAAAATGACTACATTAGTGTAGTATGTCTAAGCAAATAAGGATCGCAGTGGGAAGGCAAACTCGTTAATCAAAGCTAAAGTTGAAATCGTGTTGTCCGGCAAAAATGCAACATCGCTGTAAACTACGACATACCGTCACGGCGGACTTTTAGAGAGGAACGGTGACGAAAGAAAAGAAGGAAGAAGAAAGATGGGAGAAGGAATATGGAAGAAGGATTAAGAGGAAAGAAGAAGAGAAAAGGAGGAAGAATGAGGAAGAGAGGAAAGACGAGCGAAGAAGGAGGAAGAATGAGGAAGAGGAGGAAAGAAGAGCAAAGAAGGAGAAAGAATGAGGAAGAGGTTGGAAAGAAGAACAACGAAGGAGGAAGATTGACAAAGAGCAGAAAAGAAGGGGTAAGAATGAGGAAGAGGAAGAAAGTAGAGCAAAGAAGGAGGAAGAAGGAAAAGAGCAGGAACAAATAATAATGAACATCATCGTGACTAACCCTATTACAATCAAAACATTATCATTGCTAACATGACTAGTTGCTGTTTTAACACTCACTAACATAACTAAAACAACTTGTTTTAACACTCAATAACATAACTCAACGAACTGTTGTTTTAACACTCAATAACATAACTCAACGAACTGTTGTTTTAACACT
Source organism: Ariolimax columbianus (assembly GCA_036924085.1). NCBI lineage: Eukaryota > Metazoa > Mollusca > Gastropoda > Stylommatophora > Arionidae > Ariolimax > Ariolimax columbianus. Next base: position 43,478,980 of record JAVGWX010000019.1, read on the forward strand.
CAATAACATAACTCAACTAACTGTTGTTTTAACACTCAATAACATAACTCAACGAACTGTTGTTTTAACACGCAATAACATAACTCAACTAACTGTTGTTTTAACACTCAATAACAATCTCTGATCCCCAAGGTGGTGTGCATTGCACTGTGGTTTTTTGTTTTTTATCTGTTGACTCAGTGCATCCGACTTCAGTATACATTTTGTCTATAAGCATGCTTCCTCTTGCATTTTCTAAGGGTTTGCTTTCTGGGGTAGCGGCCGGTACTGTGATGGGAATCGAATCCATGCACCTTCTGTTTGTGAGCTGTGCCACTTTGACCACTAGCCCACGCGTCCCAACGATATGTCTATATAAGAAAGGAATTGGGCTGCCAAGAGCAGGCTTACTCACCAGCTATGGCATAACAGCAACAACAGAAACATCTTCAGGTGTGTAAATTGTTATAGCAGTCAAGTCACAGTAGAGGTTGTCTGACATTTATATATGTTGATCTATCAAAACTCTTATATCTTAACTCGTGCACAAATTAAATTTGAAATTGTTTACATTGAAGATCTCGTGTTGTGTTAAATCTGCAAACTTAATGTCTTCTATGAGCTAATCTTCACGTTATGGATTTTAGAGGTTCTGCTTTGTGCAGACATATGATTTGGAAGTCTATTTTCGTCCTCACATATTAGGATTTGGCCGTCTGTAAGGAGTAGTTTATGTATTTAGTTGGGTTCTTCGCTTGTCGTACTGCGGTCTACTTCCGGAGATGCAATTTTTCTAGCGTTTATTGTTATTTTGTGAACGTAAATGTTGAACAGTAATGGTGAAAGGCTCATCAAGGCTGCACTCATGTGGTTATTTCAAAAAACGTATGTTATTAAACCAGTTGCCATTGTCTACTTCTTCTTGTTCATAGTTCGTTCTCAAAATCCCGCTACCAAACCCTGCCAAAGGCTATAAAAGTAGCAGGATGAAGACCGGAGAACGTGTTGTGTCGTAGTTTACAGCTTGGCTGCGATATTTGTACTTTTTAGTCCTACACATCTGACTTCAGTAGACATGTGTAAGTGCCGGGTTAGTCTTAACTCTTCGATCCCTTCTTCTTAGCCAGTCTGCTCAGTTGTATCCTGTTATCTAGGATCACGACGTGTAGATACTTAACTTGACTTAACTTAACGTCTTTATACTGGTTTAGAAAACCCTGAATATTCTGTATAGAACCAGTTACATTTACATCACCTTACTCTAAAAGCTATATGTATCTAATTTATTCTTAAATGTATTAACTGTCCCTGCCTCCACTACATCCCATAGCAATGCATTCTAAGCATTCACCACTCTCTGACTAAAAAAATATTTCCTAATATCTAATCTGGACCTCTCTTTAGTCAACTTGTAGCTATGCCGTCTTGTTATTGTGGGTGGCTGTATTTTCAAAAAAAACTTGTTATAGTCAAATTTATCTATTCCTCTGATCATCTTATAAACATGTATTCACTCACCACGAATGTTTCTCTCTTCTAGACACTGTAGCCCGTTTTTCTGAGTCTGTCCTCTAACTGTAATTCTGGAATACCACTAACAGCTTTGTCGCTCTTTTTTGTATTCTTTCTAGCACGTTTATATCCCCTCTATGATAAGGACTTCACACCTGTACACAGTACTCCAATCTAGGTCTAACTAATGATTTATACATTTTGACTATCACGTACTTGCTCTTATGTTTACTATTTCTTTTTATCATACCTAACTTTGCATTTGCCTTTTTCACTGCTACCTGGACTTGCTCACTCACCTTACCTGTATGATCTAATATAACCCCTAGATCCCTTTCCTTATCTATCTTTCTAATATTGTTCTCTCTCATTCTGTAATTATGTTCCATATTGGATCTACCCATGTGGATGACTGTACATTGATCTACATTAAACTCCATTTGCCAGCTTACAGACCATTCTCGAATTTTATCTAAATTCGACCTCAATATATCAAATGCCGCTTTAGATGAGACACTACTGCATATTGTTGTGTCATCAGCAAATTTTGCAATCATGGATCCCATATCAATGTCCAAATCATTTATATGTAACAAGAACAAAATTGGTCCAAAAACCGAGTCTTGTGGCACTCCACTTTTCACTTCACACCACTCAGAGATGTATAAGGGACTTGACATCTCTGGTTTTCTGGTCATGAAGCTAACAGTCAGCTTTGGCTTTCTGTCTGCCGCAGTTCATGCACTGCTCAGCATCTTGATTCACATTCTATTCTCACACTCTATACATAATATGTTTAAAAAACGTATATTACTTCGCATTAGAAAATCTACTGTTACATGTTTGCGTCTCACCTTGAGTGTGTTTGGGAAAACCCGAAACTGACAAATAAAATCAAAGCCATGGTTTACAATGCATGTGCCGTCAGAGTGTTTGCCTATAGTAGCGAGACAAGAACAACCTATGTCAAACAAGAGAACGGGGTTCAAGATGCTGAGCAGCGCATGAGCTGCAGTGGTCAGCGACCAATATCTGACTGCTAACATCACGGCCGGCGAACCAGAGCTGCCAAGACCCTTCTACACCTCCACGCGGTGATCCAGGATAATAGGCTGCAACAGGGCAGACTGGCTAAGGATAAGGGATCGAAGAGAGAATTCTAATCTGGTACTCGAAAAATGCTTGCTGAAGTCGGATGTGTTGGACCGAAAGGTGCAGTCAAGCTGTGAACTACGACACAACGCATACCATTCTCATGACTACAGTCTGCTACTTAAGCCCTTCCAAGATGTGGTAGCGGGAGATTGAGAACAAACGAAGCCAAGCCAAATAAGAGAACATGCGTAACACCTGCCATATATGGCACTTACGATCCATTGTTGGAATTACATAGAGGGACAGACTGACAAATGCCCAGGTGCATATTCGCATCGGTCTCTCAAATATATACATTATCATTATGCAGTGAAGATTACGATGGTTGTCTTATCGATGACGGTCGAGTTCCCAAAGATGTCCTATACGGACAGTTGGAAGTCAAGACACCAGTTGGCTGACCACAGCTGAGGTTCAAATATATTTTAATGCGTGAGATGAAGGCCCTGAGCGTGAGTCTGACATCCTGTGACGACAAAGCTGTGGACCAAATTAATGGGAGAATACCATGACAAGTAACAGGTTGCTTGGCGAAAAGATGCCCTTACACACCTACAGGTTGCTTTTTAAAACAAATTGCGTTCGCTTTATGTCTCTAATCCCCAAGGATGTGTGCGTTGCATTGTGGTTTTTATTTTGCGCCTGTCGGCCCAGTGCATCCGACTTCAGCATGCGTTTTATGTAAGGGCCTGCTCCCTCCTGCATTTTCTAAAGGTTTGCTTCCCCAGGGTAATGGTCGGTGCTATGATGGGAATCGAACCCAGCACCTTCTGGTTGTGCGCCGTGTCACTTAACCACTAGCCCATGCCGTCCCCCACCGAGAAGTGAAACAACAACTCCGCAAGTAGACGGAAAAAAGAGGCTAAATAGTTACAATTCCAAGGTCTTCTCTTCCTATAATCAGTCATGACTGATAAGGGGCTCCTTCGTTTTGTTTTGACTACAACTCCACGGTCTTCTCTTCCTTTTATCAGTCATGACTGATAAGGGGCTACTGCGTTTTGTTTTGACAGTACAATTCCAAGGTCTTCTCTTCCTTTTATCAGTCATGACTGATACGGGGCTCCTGCGTTTTGTTTTGACTACAACTCCACGGTCTTCTCTTCCTATTATCAGTCATGACTGATAAGGGGCTACTGCGTTTTGTTTTGACAGTAGAAACAAAGTAAAGGATAGACGGAATGGGGAACGGCGACATTCGAAACATGGTTTGCAGTACGTCTTCTGCCCATTACGTTTCCAGGCAGAAATAAGTTGATTTTGTCATTTCATGAGAATGAACCCACATCTATCTCCACTGATGGCTTACAACGCGAGTAGATCTGGCTACAGGGCAAGGGTACGGCCGCAAGGCAGGTCGATACATGACATTAGAGTGATTGTGCAGCGATACGGGGTCACATTGACCGACGCAACGCACTTGGCGCAGGATAGACGACTTTAGCTCCCCAAGTCACTCAACGCCACAAGTGGAAAAAAAACGAACTAACTAATTAACAAAGTAATACGCCAGAGCTTTCGAATTGATAAACAAGTTAGTGGCAACGATCGAAATCAATATTGGCAAACAGCGTCGCAATTACATTTGCCAATGTTCTGACCTGGGAGGTTCTATTCGTTTCTCTACTTTTCAAGTTTCTTACATCGAAACTACCAATGTTCGTTATTATTTGTCTGTGACCAACACGACCATTTCAGCCAATGTATAGTCGATGCTTGAAGATAAGGAAGGAAGGGAGAAATAGTCAATAACAGAGTTTCTGAATATGTGGTTAGTACACCACTGGGTGGCTCATGAGGTCTTCTGAAATGGTCCGCGAAAATTTAAAGAAGTGTTTTGAGTTTCTACATTTAACATTAAAATATAAATTGAAATACATAAGAAATAGATTGAAAGAAACATTGACAAATGCAGCAGAAGTCAATTTAGACAACGTTCACACAAATTTGTTGGCGTCGATTAAACTGTCACCCCTATGGGAATTTTAGCAAGTAAGGCTGATGAATGGACATCAGAGGAAGAATGTCATCTGGGAATGAAGACCTGAAAACATCGCCGATAAGCCAAATACAAAAAGATAAGGGCCAGATAAGGTAAAAAATAGCTGACCGGAAGATATGTAAACGTTGCCTGTTATCGGAGAAATTAGAGCCATCGGCCTGACTGATGGTGTCCTAGATCGCTAGAGGAATGAAACTCGGTAAGACTATTGACGTAGACGATTGTGGGTAAGTTAGTATAATAATATTGCATATAATTTTGCTAAAAATCCATGATTGCTGAACATCAGGCTGGATTGCTTCATGAATTTGCAACGTAAACGTGATAATGATAATGATATGAGCTCGTTCTGTTCGTTGTAAAATGAAGCTTGTTCCTTTACTGTAACCAAGACCCCACATAACTTCCAAGAAATTATCATTGGAAGCATAATTGTTCATTATAGTCTGGTTAACGAGGCGCAGAACCAATGTTATCCCTGTAGTAGTGATCGACACGATCATGAAACGAAGCATAGCGCAACCGCCAAGATAAGCCTGGTTCACCTTCTTCAGTTCTTAGTCGACCTGTACTTCTACAAGGGCAGATGCTCCTGTGCAGGTCCCAGCTCTAGTATGAGCTCGATGTAACTGGCAGGAGGATTTACTGCTTAGCGGGCTAGGCTCAAGCAGCGTAATATACTGCTGCATTGGGATAATCGCTTACGGAAAGTGGTTAGCAGATGTGCGAGTTTATCTTAAAAGACTCAAACACTAGAACAAAGTAGCCCGCAGCGTGTTATGTGCCATATATGCTGCTATAAACAAACCATCTAATCATGGCTGGTGTCACCATGTCATTCAGTTAGTCGCTTCTTACCTTCTTCAGTTCTTCTTCTTCGACGTTCGTTCTCAATCTCCTACTACCAAGCTCTGAACGTTCTCAATCTCCCGCTACCAAGCCCTGAACGTTCTCAATTACCTACTACCAATCCCTGAACGTTCTCAATCTCCCGCTACCAAGCCATGAACGTTCTCAATCACCTACTACCAAGCTCTGAACGTTCTCAATCTCCCGATACCAAGCCATGAACGTTCTCAATCACCTACTACCAAGCTCTGAACGTTCTCAATCTCCCGCTACCAAGCCATGAACGTTCTCAATCACCTACTACCAAGCCATGAACGTTCTCAATCACCTACTACCAAGCTCTGAACGTTCTCAATATCCTACTACCAAGCCCTGAACGTTCTCAATCTCATACTACCAAGCCCTGAACGTTCTCAATCTCCCCCTACAAAGCCATGAACGTTCTCAATCTTTTACTACCAAGCCATGAACGTTCTCAATATTGTACTACCAAGCCATGAACGTTCTCAATCTCCTACTACCAAGCCATGAACGTTCTCAATCTCTTACTACCAAGCCCTGAACGTTCTCAATCTCCTACTACCAAGCCATGAACGTTCTCAATCTCTTACTACCAAGCCATGAACGTTCTCAATCGCTTACTACCAAGCCCTGAACGTTCTCAATCTCTCACTACCAAGCCATGAACAGATCTTTGCAAGTATCAAGATGTAGTCAGGAGAACGGAATGCGTTGTGTTGCTAGCTTACAGCTTGACTGCGGTATTTGCACATTTCGGTCCGACACGTCCGTCTTCAACAGAACCTTCTTCAGTACCATCAGGACATTAGAAAAGCTGCTGCCATCCATTTCTTAAAGGCTTTTATCATGGCACACAATGAAGTAAACTTATTCATTGCGAGCACTCAATAATAAGAACAGTTTAAACACAAATGAGTTATCACATCACAAGATGGCGAGCGACATCATAAGACGGTATTGTCTTGATGATGTAACTAGCGCTGTATTTCGATTCATAGTGTGAACTGCGCTTGTCATCAACCTCACTCTCTGGTCTTGAACTACCTTGGACCGGTGACACGACATACGTCAAGACAACTGGATGTAACTAGGGATGTAGACACTCTGGCCCACCTTTTTTTGAGACCAGGGTTCTCTTAAAACTTGCAGGATTCGATCCTTCACCGTTTCCGTTAATCGCTTTGAGAGGCAAGTGCGTTGCCTCTTAACAAAACGCCAACCCCCTCTCTCCAGATAATAATAACAACAAAAACAACAACTATACATGTCTTTGTGATCATTAGATTACGTTATATGTGATTTCGAACATACATTTCTAGACAAAACGACTCCCAATCACAATGGAGGCATACACGAGTCAATAACTTGCCTTCCCAGGAACTAGTGGAAGAGGACACAATTGTGGCGGACAAATTATATATTGCATACAAATGTGGGCTAGCGTGACTTATTTTTTGTACAATCTGTCCACTAGACAGGCTGTCGTGTACACGATTTTTAACAAGGAGTATCTTATTAACGGTAGAAGACGAAGTTAGAGCGCAGGGGCGGAGAAGCCGTAATTCAAGTTGTCGTAATTCGGGGCCCTGCTTTACGTTAGATTACTTATTGTAGAAAGGGAGCCAAATCAGTGTCAGGTAAAACATGATGATCAAGATTCCCACTTCACGGTGCATTCGTGCTGGTTGATAAAAATGGTGTTACCACAGTCTGGTAAACGAGGTGGGGATGGAGAATGTTACCCTCCAAATGTTGAGCGGAGTTAGGAGCGTCGCATTGCACTACTAACTTGATGACCTCATAAGGATGTCAGAAGAGCCGATGTAACCGGGATACGAAAGATACCATGTCAAGATTATATTTAACTTTAGAACCACTAGCTTCGGTCAGCAACACCAACAACAATAAAACACCAACAGCATCTCCCTTTGTTGATTGGATTTCGACTTCAACCCCTGCCAACCATTTAAGTAGCTTGACTCTATTCTGTTTGTTCATCCACGCCTAAAGGAAACGAATTAAACACTAATTAAATCATAAGCGATGCGTGATGCGTTGTTTCCAGTGCTCACTTTCAAACACAGAAGGACAAACCACAAAGATTGTTAAAAAGAAGTCTCCCACGGGAACAGTCCCCAGAACATAATCAATGGTTGGACCTAAACGGCTCTATAATAAAACAAGAAGAACGCGCAATATACGAGGGACTATCATCAAGTAACAGTCAATTTTATTAACAATTTTACAAGATGGCAAATCAGAATCTGTGTGTATTATATCCGGAGATAGTTCTCGTGCCTGGCAACACACGTTGTCCATTGTCCACTAGCTTGGGGATGCCCCCGAGAGAAAATTGTCTTGTTGTGTGATCTTTAACCAATGTTGTACCGTCTCCATTCCATCTTTCTCAGCTGCCTTGGTAACCCATCATCTACTCACTTTCATATAACCAAGATTGTCATGGACAATATTATGAGCGGTCCTGTGACATATTTAAATCGACTGCTATTTCATCAATAGTGGTTTGCCTGTTGCCATAGTGATCTGATATTTCACTGTGTCAGTTACCCTGTTTGCTGGTCTCCCACACTGCGGTTCATCAATGACGTTTTGTCTTCCGTTTTGCAATATTTCTAATCATTCATACACTCGCTTTGACTAAAACAACTGTCTTCATAGTGAACCTTCATTCTTTTGCAGATTTAAGGTTTCACACCCTGTGACCACAAAACACGAATATCGCCTCGCTGTTCTTCCATGGTACAAGTCGACCGTGTGGCGGCCATGTTGTACCCTAAATTGCGTATGCACATACTGCTTTATCTCCACAATCCATATACGGGGTATTGCTGAAAACCCTTTTCGTGTTCTCAAATAGGATTATTCGTCATATATACTCTTCCATGCACTTTATAATAAAATGTATTTTACTTAATGACTGTCTTTTGTATTTTTTCATTTTCTTAAAGAAAGTCCCCTATTTTAGTCTGTGTTGCTGGCATATGTTCAGTCTTTGATGAAGATCTTCAGATCGATACACCGATCAACGCCTGGTAAGGTTATCATGTGAAACGTACCTCAATTTGCATATCAGTAATGTCAATGCTAGCAGTCTGTCGAGGTTCGGTCCCCACTTAGTGCGGTATATTTTTTTCGATCGCATACCGGCTCCGTGTGGTCGACCCATCCACATAAATTGGGTATCTGAAAAAAATATGGCAATTACAGGTGGTCGACGTGATGCTGACCACATAATCCATTATGTGCCGTGGGGCCACAAAGTAATATGGGCATAACACCATATTTCAAATACACCTCATCACGTGACTGGATGGTAACTTTTTTTTTTTTACAGTGTCAATTGAATATTACCCTACTACACCTCCATGCGGTAATCCTGGATAATAGGCCGCAATAGAGCAGACTGACAAAGGAGAAAGGATCGAAGTGGGAATGCTAACCCAGTACTAAAAAAAATCTTGCTGTATTCGGATGTGTTGGACCGAAAAGTGCAAATATCGAAGTCAAGCTATAAACTACAACACAGCGCATTCCGTTCTCTAGACTACATTTTGCTACTTAAGCCCGTGTCAGGGTTTGGTAGCGGAAGATTGAGAACGAACGAAGCCAAGCCAAGCCAAGCCAAACCAAACCACGCCAAGCCAATCAAAGCCAAGCCAAGCCAATCAAAACCAAGCAAAGCCAAGCCAATCCAAACCAAGCCAAGCCAAGCCAAGCTAATCCAAACCAAGTTAATCCAAACCAAGCCAACCCAAGCCAAACCAAGCCATGCCAAGCCAATCCAAACAAAGCCAAGCCAAGCCAATCAAAACCAAGCCAACCCAAACCAAGCTAAGCCAAGCCAAACCAAGCCAAGCCAATCCAAACCAAGCCAACCCATGCCAAACCATATGTGTGGCAGTCAATGAGCTGACAGCAGACAGCGGCTCATGGCTGGCTGCTTGTATCAGAGTCAACTAATAAAGTCCCCATTCCACCTTCCTAAGGTGACACTGGAGACGGCTGCACTAATATAGGCTGACCAAGATAATAGGGATCGCAGTGGAAAGACTAACCCATTACTCCTCCCCAAAAAAAACGGTAGAAATCGGATGTGTAGGATATAAAAGCGCAGATATCGCATCCTTGATGTAATTTGCGACACAAAGTCGAGTCCTTTTCAGGGCAAACGGCAAAGAAGAAAAAATTAGAATGTTATCTTTTAAACCCAGAAGGAAACAAAATACGCAGAGGGATTTTAGTTTTTGTGAACAGAGGTGAGGCGCGGCCCAATCTGTTGGAGAGTGTTCTACATTATTAAAAAAAAGGGTTGAGGACACTGACGTCCCGTCATTCAAACATACCTATCAGGTTATGTTAGGGTCAGGTAAAACATGCTGGTCAGACTATGTTAGTCAGGTCAAGTAAAACATGCTGGTCAGAATAGGTTAGTCATGATGAGGTGAAACATACTGGTCAGACTATGTTAGTCAGGATGAGGTGAAACATACTGGTCAGACTATGTTAGTCAGGGTCAGGTAAAACATACTGATCGGACTATGTTAGTCAGGGTCAGATAAAACATACTGAGCAGACTATGTTAGTCAGGGTCAGATAAAACATACTGAGCAGACTATGTTAGTCAGGGTCAGGTAAAACATACTGATCAGACTATGTTAGTCAGCGACAGATGAAACATACTGATCGGACTATGTTAGTCAGCGACATATGAAACATACTGATCAGACAATGTTAGTCAGTGACAGATGAAACATACTGATCAGACAATGTTAGTCAGCGACAGATGAAACATACTGATCAGACTATGTTAGTCAGGACCAGGTGAAACATACTGATCAGACTATGTTAGTCAGGACCAGATGAAACATACTGATCAGACTATGTTAGCCAGGACCAGGTGAAACATACTGATCAGACTATGTTAGTCAGCGACAGGTGAAGCATACTTATCAGACTATGTTAGCTAGTGACAGATGAAACATACTGATCAGACTATGTTGGTCAGCGACAGATGAAACATACTAATCAGACTATGTTGGTCAGCGACAGATGAAACATACTAATCAGACTATGTTACTCAGAGCCATGTAAAGCATACTGATCAAAACCACACCTTCTATTCAAAATAGTTATCTCCTGAAACATACTGTTTCATGGCAGTCTGGCTAATGAGGTGAGTATCAGGACTGTGGAACCCTGCAATCCGGTCATTGATGCCCGGTCTACCAACTCAAGGATGTGAGTAGAGCGACTGTAACCAGCCATCAAAGAAAATTGTCAATAGTACTTAGCTCGAGAACATGGGGCATTGAGCAAAAAGAAGAGCCTGCAAAGTGTTTCGATGTAGTATTTGTCAGTGTGGAAGTGAGCCCGTTTTGGTATTTGTCCCACACATACTTCTCTTAGAAAACATTCTGACAACTATGCAATACAATTATTTATCTAATTGGTTTCGAAAGATAGTGCTGCCTAATGTAACCAATCAATCAATTAATCAATCCTACAATTAATCGATTAATCAATCATCAATCAATTAATAGATTGATCCATCAATATGTCCATCCACCCATCATTCACTGCATCAGTAAATCAATCAATTAATTGGTACATCAAACAAAACATACAAAAATCGATATATCATTCATTTAACACATCAATCAATCTATCATGCAATAAATAAACACATTACCCAAGCCACATATAAATTAATACATACACAAATCAATCAATCCTACACAAATCAATAAATCGATCCATCAATCACTCAATTCATCAAACACTCCGCCAATCAATCTATCATTAAATCCACCAATTCATCAATCAGTCAATCCAGCAATCAATCCATCAATAAATAAATTCACCAAGCCATCAATACATAATCAATCAATGCATACACCTATCGACAATCAACCCATCACATATTTAAATGATTCATTCGAACAATTCATCAATCAAATACATTCAGTCAATCAATCAGGATCCTAGCACACCCTGCAGATCATCAGTCGGTGTACAAAAAAGTCTAAGGCTGTTGCCATGTGCACCGTACACGTCATGGTTGCCCGTGGACACAGTGTTATAGCTGATGTACTCTACCGACTTGTGAAAGGAAGTGTTTGAGGAAGGTAATTGGTCCAAATTGGATGCCCATAGCTTTTAGAGCAAGATAATGTAAATGAAACTGGTTGTATACAGACCCTGCAGAGTCTTCTATATCAGTATAAAGACGTTAAGTTAAGTTACCCGGAAAGGCAGAATGCGGAACGACGACATTCGAAGTATGGTCAACACTACGTCTTATGCAGAATACATTTCCAGGCGGAAAATAAGTTGATTTGGTCATTTCATGAGAATACAACATCATGAACTTCCACTGATTGCTTATAACTCTGGTAGATCTGGCTACAGAGCAAGAGGGTGGTAGGAGGCAGGTGGATAGATGACATTAGAGTGATTGTGCGGAGACAAGCGCTCACATTGACCTACACAACACGCTTGGCGCAGGATAGACGACCTAAGCCCTCCACGACGCTCAATGGCACAAGTGGAAAGTAAACTAACTATCTCTCTCAACTGACCTAATTTGTTGATTATTTAAGAAAATAAAAATAATGTCCATTGGCACACACGGGCCCCTACCAAAGATCACTATTGGTAATGAAGAAATTAAACACGTGGATTACTTTGAATACTTTGGCTCTTTGATAACAAATGATGGGGACTGTGCAATTGAAATACGAAGGCGGTTATCCATAACAATGCAGCAACTGAATGACGTGCTAAATGTGTGGCACATTGCAAACAAAGAATTAAAATTGAAAATCTTCATAGCATGTGTATTTCCGGTAGCAATGTACGGTATGCGTGACATGGACTATCACATAAATATTAAGAATGAGGATCGGGGATTACGAGACAAAAGGCTACAGGAGAATCCTCAAAATACATTGGGAAGACAAAATAACAAATAAAGCCATCCTGCAAGGTCTGAGTGTCGAGGAGAACTGGCTTTTAAATCACATTATGTCTCGGAAACTAAGGTTTTCCGGCCACATTAAGCGCCATGTCGGACTTGAGAAAGCAGTTCTGGAGACCATTGTTCCAGGAAGACGAGGCAGAGGCCGATCGAGGCGTTGGTGGAAATAATACATAAAGGACACAAAACATGAACATGGAGTAGGCGAGTAGACAGACTGCTGATCGAGACATCAAGGCGTCAAAACATGAACATGGAGCAGGCGAGTAGACTGACTGCTGATCGAGACATCAAGGCCAGAAAACATGAACATGGAGCAGGCGAGTAGACTGACTGCTGATCGAGACATCAAGGCCACAAAACATGAACATGGAGCAGGCGAGTAGACTGACTGCTGATCGAGACATCAAGGCCACAAAACATGAACATGGAGCAGGCGAGTAGACTGACTGCTGATCGAGACATCAAGGCCACTAAACATGAACATGGAGCAGGCGAGTCGACTGACTGCTGATCGAGACATCAAGGCCACAAAACATGAACATGGAGCAGGCGAGTCGACTGACTGCTGATCGAGACATCAAGGACACGAAACATGAACATGTAGTAGGCGAGTAGACTGACTGCTGATCGAGATCCCTTTCGAATCTCTGTGATGAAAGCAATGTTCTGCCAAGAACATGCAACATGATGATAAAGACTCTCCCAAAAAAAACGAAATGAACGGATTCTTGATGCCCACCAATTAGCCTCCCACGGCTATTATCTCTAATCCGGTGCTCTACGTCATATGTTCCTTCACATCGCTATTATTCTCTTTATTCCCTGTAGTATCGATCTCATAGCTAACTAATTATGGTGCTTAGTTTCTCTTTACACCGCGTGTCACATTCAGCTCCGCTTTATTTCTCCAATCTCCTGTTTATTTTTTGCAATCATAAAGTTAAGCTGTCACTAAATGATATCTTTACGACTCTTGTTCGTGTAATTGATGGAGGTTTCACTACTCGACGCTACGCAGTTTGCAGGGTATATTTTTACTATTCTCGTCTTTATGAAGCTGGCCCCTTTTGCAGAACGTTGCTCTCCTGGCAGCAGATCAGTAAGAAAGTAGCTTTCTGCTACAGCCAATTCCAAAGCCTGTGAGAAGTCTCCGGTTCATCTGTTCCTCTGTCTGCCTCTGCCTCTTTAGCCAATAACGGTAACATCTAGGAGATGGGTTCAAATGAAACCGGACCAAACTGTAAAAAGTGAATATATGTACAATGCGCACGATGACGACACTATTGCTGTAAACAGCACATACCAACCGTAAAGTTTGTACAATTTCATCATCATGAGACTCAAAGTTTTCTCAGCAGACCGTTAAAAAAATGGCGGGTGTGATACGGAATTCGACAAGAGTTGATCAACAAGCGGTGATTGGGTTTCTAACAGCTGAAGGATGTCGACCAGTTGACATTCATCACATAATTCAGGCAGTAATGGTAATACAAGTGTGGCGAAGACAACAGTGAAGAACTGGCCAACGCTGTTTAAAGAAGTACGTGAGTTAACGGAAGATCTTCAGAGACCAGTTCAGGCGAATATTGTTGCGTTAACTCACGTCCTTCTTTAAACATCGTTGTCCAGTTCTTCTCTGGTGTATTCGACACACTTTTGTCACAATACACTGCCTGTACTCTGCGATGAATGTCAACTGGTCGACATCCTTCAGCTGTTAGAAACCAAATCACCGCTCGCTGATCAACTCTTGTCAAATTCCGTATCACACCCGCCATGTTTTCTAAGGTCTGCTTAAGAAACTATGAGTCGGAGGATAATGAAATTTAGCAAACTTGAAGGTTGGCATATGTTGTTTACACCAAAGATGACGTCATCATGGGCATCGTACGTATGTTCACTTGTTGTAGTTTGGTCTGGTTATATTTGAGCACTCCTAGTAGTATTGTACTTTCTAACCCATAGTGGTGTGTTATGTGGCCGAAATATGTTAATGTTAGTTTTCTTTCCACTGGTGCCGTTTTGCGCCATGGGGAGCTTAAGTCGTCTATCCTGCGCCAAGTGCGTTGTATGTTAATGTCCTGAACCTATTGTTGTTCTCTAGCCAGATTTGTTCTATATCCTGTTCCTGCATAACTTATGTGTTTTCGTTTTTGCTGTCTGTGTTTTCCTGAGCACATCCCGGTAACATTTCATATCTTCTTCTTCTACTTTTGTCCTACTGCTTTTGCAGAAATGCGTGGTGCGTAGATTTCTTGTTAGCGCCAAGTGGGAGGTCCCTACTTATCGTTAGTTGTAACTTCCCGAGAGTGTCAGAGACACCCTCGATTAATCGACGTCATGGTCTGCCTCTCGCTCGTGGACCGGATACCTGTATATTATATGCTCTTAATAGAGGCTGGTCATTATGTATTTTCATTAAATGAGAAAACCACTTGTTGAGAGTCGATGTAGACTTTAACTGGGTTTGTCCCCACTATTTATCTCAACGTTGTATTGCGTGTCCGGTTACGGGTTGTCTTTCCGGCTGCTCCCCTCACACAGCTCATCTCACAGCTCTTACACCTATGGGTTGCTAGTAAGAACCAAGATTGATATTGGTAACAGAATGTAGGAATAAATATTGTATTTATCAGCCTTGGTTACAGAAGCACTCTAGGGTGTTTCAAAATTGGTTCAATTTGGTAGCGGACACCGTTCGTCTCCTCAATTATATGTGCGATCTATCTGTCCACTATGCCGTCACCTGTAAATATACTTTGAACTCCCGTACATGCTTGATATTCAGTCAAGAATCTGACCCAACCAGTCGCTTAGACAGACTTTGTCTACCATCAGATAAGTAGACTATGTTTTCTTTATATGTTGATTTGTTAGTTCATGATTGTTGTTATTTGTTGATCGCTGATGAAGACCTATTGGTCGTAACGTATGTTTTGTTTGTGTTCTCGTTTCGGTGCGGTATCTGACCATACCCATTAACAAATTTTGATTAAACTCAACTTTTACATTTTTTCCCCCCATTACTTGCTTGATACCAATGCCACTGTTGTAGAAACATTGTTTATGGTAGATTACAATCAATACATTGCATTTACTTTCGTTGCAAAAAAGATGACATTTCCGGGATTTGAACCCGTTTCTCCTGAATAAAAAACTTATATCTACCGCCTCTTCACATACTCAGTATGTAATTTTTGCATATGTGTAACTTTTTTTGCTCTTGTTTTTCGTTTTCTAGAAAGGCATGATATGCATGGATCGTGTGATGGATCAAGGAATCAATTGAGAATAGAGCAATCGAAAACAATTCATTAAGAATAATATCACTCATTAAGCTGAAACACTTACATTTCAAAAATGAAATCTGTGTTATTCAAAAGTTTACTCCTGCTGTCGTCCTTGGTTGCTGTCACATTCGTAACTGGATTATCATCGAACAAACTATCGCCAGTCTCATATGGATCTTCAGTGTCGTCGTGGTCAAAACATGACACGCCATTCGCTGTTAATGTTTCTAAATCTCACGGGAAGTCACGGCTTGGATTATCTCGTCGAATCAGAGGCAGCGCATTGCACAGCTTCATGAACGTTGCATCGCCTTCATCTTACAAACCTCAGCTTTCTTCATTCTCATCTTCGTCGATGAAAATGCACACAAAACGGAGCGTTAAAACACCAGTCTACCTATTAGTCCTTCTTCCAAAGTCTCCACAATTTCTCTTCAGTATCGAACGAGTATCGCCAGCCATTTCCCTAGCCACGGATGAGGTAACGGCATCAGACCGTCTGACACGCCATCATCTCGTGACGCTGTATGCTGACTCCAAGTGCCACATTGCTGAAGCAATGAATGAAGCTATCAAATTCTACATCCAGGGTGAGTGTTTTCTTCTTTTCATTTTAACAATATCCATATATATATATATATATATATATATATATATATATATATATATATATATATATATATATATATATACTTGAGTACCTTTATTTATAGATATCTTCATTTATAAATTACCCGAGGTAAAAATATTGACACTTCTATCTTGCCTACGTCTAGACATGTTAACAACATATTTTGTTTCTTTGCTAAACATTCAAATTTGTAAGTTACCTTTCAACACTAATTTCGGTTTCAATCTAGAAGAGTTCTTATTTCATTTGCGGAGCGAAATAATTGTGTGGAATCAGATTCAAATTAAGTGTGATCACTTTCCTTAGAGTGTTTGTGTTGTAAACAAAGAAATTATGAATTCTCAATCATATGGTAGCGATGTTAATGCTTTGTTAACGGTGAACTAGGCCCAATCTTGATTAACATAGTGTATGCCTGATGAAAGCAAAGGGAGATCACAACAATTATGACAGCAGTGGTAATTGAAAAAAAATATTCATTTTAAAGTGGCGAGGAAGATTATGTATATATCCATTTTTCTTCTCCTTCTTCTTCTTTTCGCTTATCCTGTATTGCCTTTCAACGCCTAATTATGAAAATATATCTATAACGAATCCGACTGTGCGTGCCTCGTACACAAGGGACTTCACCGCCTCGTATTTTACATAAAGCCCTTGACCTTGAAGCTGTTGTATCAAAAATCATTGCTTATAGGGGGGGGGGGGGGGGGTGCTGTGTTGTGGTAAACTTGTTACTGAGCCAAACTATTTTAGTTGCTTTCTTTTGATGTGGTCTGCTAAGGTTTTTGTGTCTGAGAAGGACAGGAATAGCACCACTGCCTCACAGAGAGCGTGTCGTAAGATTCGACTAGCTGTGTGCCATGGCATAACACCGGCATTGGTAAGCTGTATTGTTTAGAGCAGCATAGATGGCTCCAAACAGACTGCGGGTCAACTTTGCGCTAGTGTTTGAGTCTTTTACGATGAATTCTCACATCGGTTAATCACCTAACGCAGCTGAGTATTAATCTGCTCAAGCCTAGCTCGCTAAGAAGACAATGCTTGTCCCGGCTATATCCAGCTCATATCAAAGCTGGGACCTGCACAGGAGAATCTGTCCCTGTAGAAGTACATGTCGACTAAGTACTAAGAACTAAAAACGGTTGATGTAGTCTGATACTGGTGTTGTTCCCACTAGTCTCCTGATATCATAATTCCTGACAATGTCTCTCCTTGTTACACCCAATATTGTTATAATTTTGTCGTATTGTATTTGATGTTAGTGTCCAGTTTTGACATTGGTGGCGTAGTGATAGGGCGAATTTCGTGTTTCTTTAAATCTCTTTAGGTAGTTTTGTGTCCATTTGTATTATGACTATGAAATAGAGAAATATGTTTAAATGAACAATGACAGATTATTTGATGAACAAATTTGGCTGTCATCTTCAGGCATAAATGGACATTATTCTTGGTCGTATTTATATACTTTTGTTCACTAGCTGGACAAAGGTGGCATTGCGAAAATAATAATTTTTTTTCATTTCTTAAATTTGTTTGAAAATCCAGATTTAAAAAATGTTGTATACTACCTAATACAAATTTTAAAATTAGCATGTAGTGGCCAGATTTGAATTCAGCATTCAATGTGCTAATAATCTATTTATGATATGGGGTGTTTTGATTATTGCAATGCCCATAATATTAATTTATTTAAGATCACCACATGTGAAGTTGTTACCATGAATTTTGAAAGCACGTTCTGTTCTTACATTTTTACGTACGAAAAGAATTATTGACGAAAACATAGCGTTCTTCGAGTGCTTTCTTTGTTGTTTTTGGTTCTTGTTGTTTTTGTTTTGTTCTTTTGTTTTGTTTACGTGCTATTAAAAATACTAAAACAAAAGGGTGGAGTTAATACAATTTAAGATTTCTTGGCGTGAGGAGGCATGCATTTGATGTATGGGATGAAATATAAGATGGCGGGTATTAGTTTCATGGGTTGATTTATTCTGTAACCTTCTGTTTGTTGTAGAACTGCTGATGAAATCTTGTCTTCGTACCCTTCTTCTTCTTTTCTTCTTTTTCTTCTTCTACATCTGCATCTTCTTCATCTTCATCTTCTTCCTCTTTTTCTTCTTCTCTTTCTCATCCATCTCATCCACTTCCTTATTCTCCTCTTCCAGATCTTCCTTCTCCTCTACCTCTTCTTCTTCCTCTTCTTTTTCTTCTTCTTCTTCTTCTTATTCTTCTTCTTCTTCGTCCTTCATACGCATGGGCTTCTTGATGAGAAAACTGCCGGATTACGATAATCTTTACTATTTTGTTTGAACGGATTACAATTTCTTTTAAAATTGTATGTTTTAGTATGAACAATAAGTGTCTTGTAATGGAGTACTTCTGCATTGTTGAAAATGAGAAGATTTGCTTGTCTTGAGAATGTTTTAATTAGTTAAAGAAGCAGACACATAATTATCTGCCACATTTTTAACCTGGCAATTTACACATATCTCCATCCCTATTATGTGCCAATTTGGGATCAAGATGCTGAGCAGCGCATGAGCTGCAATGGTCAGCAACCCATAGCTGACTGCTAGCGTCAGGGCCAGCGAACCAGAACTGCCAACACCCTTCTACACCTCCACGCGGTGATTCTGGAAAACAGGATGCAGCAGGACAGACTGGCTAAGGAGATGGGATCAAAGAGGGAATGCTAACCCGGTACTCAAAAATGCTTGCTGAAGTCGGATGTGTTCGACCAAAAGGTGCAAATATTGCAGTGAAGCTGTAAACTACAATACAGCGCATTCCGTTCTCTGGACTACATTCTGTTCCTTTAACCCCTTTCAGGGTTTCGTAGCGAGAGATTGAGAACGGACGAATCCAAGCCAAGCCATGTAAATATGTCTCCATTTCTAAAACATTAAATAAGTAAGAAATCTGGAACAACAACTATGCGATGAACAAAAAGCAATGAGTTTGTCATATTTACCCAATATAGCCTGCTAATTCTTATCAAGTCAAGCCATGTGCCAATTTACACATATCTCCCTCCGTATTATGTGCCAATTTACACATATCTCCTTCCGTACTATGTGCCAATTTACACATATCTCCCTCCGTATTATGTACCAATTTCAAAATTACCTGTTGATTTTACAGTATGCACCCACGTATATTTTGCTTTTATGAATACCCACTCTACTCTTTTTGTTCAACAGGAGACACACAATAACTCTCTTAGTTTTACAGTGGACAAAAAACAAAAATAACTCCTTTAGGTTTACATGGGATACAAACAAAATAGCTCTCGTACTTTTACAGTGAATACAAACAAAGGAGACACGCATTAACTATATATATATATATACATATATTCATATATTTCAGTTAAATTATACGTTTTACACTTATTTATCTTTCTGGATGCGCATTGAAACAAACTATTTTAAAATTGGAGTTGTTATATTACCACACAGTTACTTTATTTATTGCTGCAGTGGAACTATACGAGACGTGTTCAAATGAAACCGGACCTAGCTGCAACAAGTGAACTTACGTATGATGCACAGGATGACGTCAATGCTGGTGTAAACAGCACATATCAACCGTCAAATTTGCAAAATCTCATCCTCTGACTCATTGTTTATTCACCAGATCGTCGGAAACATGACGAGTGTGAATATGTCCAGAGTTGATCAGCGAGCGGTAATTCGGTTTCTAACATCTGAAGGATGTCGACCAGTTAACATTCATCACATAATGCAGGCAGTGTATGGTGATCCAAATTGCTGCCTCAATTTTGGCGACGACATCTTCTGGTGCAACAACATGTGCTTGACCTTGTCTCTGAAGATCGTTCGTTAACTCACATCCTTCTGTAAGCTTCGTTGTGCAGTACTTCACTGTTGTCTTCGACACACTTTTGTCCCCATACGTGGTAGGCCGTCTTCACTGTTGGAGAAAATGCACTGACAATATGCGAAAAGAAGTTCATTTAAGAAAACAGTCTTTAGCGTTTCTTGAGACACTGAAAATGTAAACTAGACTAAACGAATACCCGCGAACTCAGCTTG
Organism: Ariolimax columbianus; assembly: GCA_036924085.1. Taxonomy (NCBI): domain Eukaryota; kingdom Metazoa; phylum Mollusca; class Gastropoda; order Stylommatophora; family Arionidae; genus Ariolimax; species Ariolimax columbianus. Next base: position 43,499,471 of record JAVGWX010000019.1, read on the forward strand.
TATTCTTTAGAGATTGCAGATCGCTACGGTACTAAACGTAATGAAAAAAAACCAGATATATATATAAATGCTGCTGGAAATCATATTAGATCTCATAAAAATGAAGAAAAAAAACCGCAACAGCTGTTTTTCAGTGGTTACCTCCCCTTTGTTCAATCACTGGAAAGGAGAAAGCAGGTGTGCTGTCAAAGGCAGAATTTAACAACTAATCTGCATTGTGTCTTACCGAGGGACAAACAAATGATCATCACCAATCAGTGCACTCTAAACGGAATAAAGATAACAATCAATCAATGAAAATCATGTCAGCTCTCTGTGGAGCATAGGTCGTCAACAAATTCTCGATAAATCTTCCTATCATAAGCTATCTGAGCGAATTCTGTCTACGTTGTGTTTGATGTCTTTACATTTGCCTCCAATTCCCTCTTCCATAAGTGGCTCGGTCTTCCTCCACTTCTCTTACCCTGTTTATTCCAGAACAGAGCTTGTCTGGTAATGTTATCCATTGGATCATCCTCTGCATTTCTTGCTCCACTGCTATTTGTCTTGTTTTTCCCCATCAGTTCCACGTTAATGAACTTATATTGTCGTACCATTTCCATCATTGTATTCCGCGCACGCAACTATCTACAAAAGTCTGTAGCTTTTTCATAAGTATCTTTGTTGTCATCCGTGTTTCAGAACCATCTAATGGAACGGATTTTACGTTGGAGTTGAAGATTGTTATTTTATTGATGGTTTAGATTTATTTTGACTTCAATAAATTTCTCAATGTCATCATCATCATCATTGGCCCTTTCCGACTTGTCAAACGATAGTAATTGTACTTTTATCACAACATCCGGGCAGAAATATAGAAAACATATGTTGCCTATGCAGTATGGTTTCTCTCGTGATCTACCTTGTTTTCTCCAAGAGAAAGGTGATACCAATACATTTGGAACAAGGCAATCCACAGAAGCTGCCGAATCAGGGCTTCACTCCTAGACCAGCCGCCAACCAAGGTTAAGGGCCTGCCTAGTCCGCCCTGCTACAACATTCAGCTGATGTTGCCTTTCCTTGCTTTGTGATAAGGCATTGTATCATCTTACGTGTGCTCCTTCGTACATCGTCGGTTGTCAGGTTTTGTAGACGCTGACCAACTTTTGGAGTTATTAGAAAACAGGTTGCACAGCCATATCTGACAAAACTCAACAAGATACGCCAGTATCTTATCTGCAAGGCTTCAGAAGGTTTGAAATCAGAGTTTGCCTTCTCCTAGATGCGCTGCCTTTCTAGGCTTTTGAGCCCCATCTGTTCTCAATGTAATGAAAACTCTTCTCGCCTTCTTTATTCTTAACTGAAAACCGTTGTTCTGTACCTCCTGCTCTGTCTATTCTGATCCACATTCTGAAGGCTGGTGGGTCCATCCCAATCATTTCATTGCTAATTGCATTTATTTTCAAAAACCTGTGTTTAGTCTCTGTGTATTTTTTGCCCAGTTGTAGTGAACTCTCTTTGAGTATATCCATCTTGTTTTGCATCTGGCTGTAGGTATGGGACACCAGAACCAAATCATCGGCAAAGTTTACATCGTCAAGTTGTCCAAGCTGTTGTTGGTTGACGATAATGTTCACTTCGTAATTCGGTCTATGGCCAGCAGGAAGAGTAATGGTGATAGTAGACTTCCCTGTCGAATCCCCGTTCTTATTTCAAAGGGTTCAGAATGCTGAACTTGACATCTCGTAGCTTCATATGTTTTGTGGATTATATTACATAACTTTGGGGGTACTCCATAGTGTCTGAGCAACATCCATATTGATACCCTGTCCAAACTGTGAAAAGCTTTCTCGTAGCCAACAAATCCTATTATAAGTGGTGAGTTCCATTTCATACTTTGTTCAATTATTATTCTCAGTGTTGCTATCTGGCTTGTACAGGATCTGGTTTGTACAGGATCTGGTGTGTACAGGATCTGTTTTGTCGAAAGCCAGCCTGCTCATGCTTCAACTAATCATCTCATCATCATCATGTAGCATGTCTTTTATAAAACATCGCTCCCATCACAGTCTGTCTGAATAAAAACTCATTCCCTTGCTAAGACTCCAGCCTCCCTCACAGTAATACCCAGGCATTCCTGGATATCTTTGTGCCATCGTCTTCTTGAACTACCCCTTCCTCTTTTACCGCGCACCATACCATTCAGTACTGTTCTCTTGAGACCGTTGTGTCTCTTGATGTGACCAAAGTATTTGTATTTTCTGGTCATCTATGGCTTTTAAAAATATATCTTCTTCTTCTTCTGCGTTCGTTCTCAATCTCACACTACCATAACCCTGAAAGAGATTAAGTAGCAGAATGTAGTCCAGAGAACGGAATGCGTTGTGTCGTAGTTTTACAGCTTGGCTGCGATATTTGCACCTTTCAGTCCAACACATCCGACTTCAGCAAGCATTTTTTGAGTACCGGGTTAGCATTCCCTCTTCGATCCCTTCTCCTTAGCCAGTCTGCCCTACTGCAGCCTGTTATCCAGGATCACCGCGTGGAGGTGTAGAAGGATCTTTGCAGCTATGGTTCGCTGGCCCTGACGCTAGCAGTCATCTATGGGACCACTGCAGCTTATGCGCTGCTCAACATATATCAAGAATGATCCTGTTCAAAGCTATTCCAGGTACCGAGAATAACTGAAAAACATGGCCGTGAGCAAAATACTGCATCAAATCCATCAACTCCACCAACATCAACCTACCACCATCTTTCGTTTGAGAACAGGCCACTGCCACTTTCTAGATCACCTATATCGGCTCAATATATTACACAAGTGAATGACCACATGGAACCGGCGTCCAGACCCTCGAACACGTCCTACTGTCCAGCATACGAGGACGTACCACACAAGGCGTGGCCAGAGATGCTGAGTTGACGCAGAAGCAGTGGTACCGCACCCAAACCTGTAGAGGAACGTGGAATGTGTCACTGCGATATGATTACAGATCTAACATGAGCTACACGCCTTAAAGGAGGAGATGAAGATTTAGCCTCTGCCCATTCTTTCTAGGCATTTTTTTATGATGATTATGTTGGCTTCCTTGAATATAGTGATTTTTTAAATATTCTATAAGTACGGGCAAAAAGCGATTGGTTTGTATTGTTTTGAGGCATTTTGGGTATTTTTGTTGTTGTGTGTGTTCATTTTGTAGCTGTGTTCATAATTGTTGCTCTTTACATGTTTGTTGCACTTTTTTCTGATATTGACAATAACATTAATGTTCATTTTGTTTACCCTCACTGTTCAGCAGTGGAGACAATCTTTTCATTTTGATATGTCCCTTGAAATGGATAAAAGAGAGGCTTGCGTGATATGTTGGATTACATTGAGCAAACTGTGTTTAATTTGTCAACCTCACTCTCTCGTCCTGAGTAACTTTTAGCCAATAGCAATTCATAAGTCTAGACGACTGGAGATAGCACATGATACAGATTTTTCCTCAGTGTTTACTCCCGAAGCCTTTCCAGTAAACATATATCACGCGAAGCAGCTGGGGTTTGACATCCAATAGGTTGGGAATATTTGAGGACCATGAATAAATCTTTATGTCCATAACAAATGACACAGGAAACTGCAAGTACCAAATAATGTTCAAGATATTCCCAAAGTGTTGTCACAGAGTAAAAGTCACAGTCACCCAGATAGTTATGGATGTACTATGATTAATCCGGCTTGCCTGCAATCGATAGGAGATTGTGATGATTGTGATGACGTCCGGTAACCAAGGAGACAAGTCACAAACATTCCGTGAATGGCATTAAGAACTAAATAACTAGTTGATCGTTTCTGGTAGTCCATTTACGCCACCTTGATTATGAAATGACACACGATATACGCATGGGAAGTATCACAGATAAGGTAATCATCATTTCATGATAACACGTAGGGATGGACGAGAAGGCCCTTGCTATGAAATCGTTAGAGATAATGGGCGTTAAAATTCTTACAAAATGAATGATTGTGATTGTCGATGTTTATCTGAAATAATGTATAATTTTGAAAGGAGTTTTTCAGGAATGTTTGCTTTGCGTTTCATTCTTTACCTTAAACCGACCTCAAACGTGATATGGTTGTAGGAGGCGAGTGTATCATCCATGTGTTCACTGTTATCTTGTGCCTGTGTTGCGTCTGTTCACTTTGTCCCACTAGGAACGCTCATCATCATGCAGGAGACAGTCGCTCTCATCGCAAACAGTCGATATGAATCTCTGTCTGCAGTCAATCTCCCCGCCTGCCCCATGTTCATGTTTAGTATCCTGAATATCTTGTATCCACCATCGCCTTGGTCAACCTCTGCGTCGTCTTCGAAGTACCATGCCCTCCGTGACCGTTCTTTCCAGTCCATCATGACGTTTGACGTGGCCGAAAGAAATCAATGTCTTAAACATAACATTGTTTATGAACCAGTTGTCTTCAAACTTGCGGGTCTTATGGGATGGTTTTATTTGGCACTTTCTTTATCCAAGTAGCTTCTGGAATTCTTCAGTAACATTTTGTTTTGAACGCTCTAATTTTCTTTCTTTGGTCATAGTCCAAGTCTCGCACCGGACATTGCCACATAAATTGTGCATGTTCTCAGGATCTTCAGTTTTAGTTGCTTGTTAGTATTGTGCCATAAATGTTGCATGTTGTTTATGTTCTGCATCGCTATGGCTTCCATGAAGGATTCCTCAGCAAAAGAGAAAAAAGCAGGAAAACGAAGATGGATATATACCGCTCGACCTATTTGCCTGTCCTGACAAATGGATGTGAGTCATTAGCAATGACTACAGCCCAAGAAAGGCAATTACACAATTTAGAAATGAAGTATCTAGGAAAGGCGCTTCAGGTGACGAAAAGGGACAAGATCCGTAAACCAGACAATACGTAGCAATCTCGAGGTTCAACCCCTGCAGACACAAGTGGAGCAGTCTCAGCTACAGTGGTTTGGCCATTTCTGTAGAATGGAAGACGATTGGATACCAAAGCGGTCATGGGAGATAAAAAGTCAAGGATGCAGACCCCCAGGACATCCCAAAGCACGATGGGAAGAAAGCATACGACAGTCCCTAGGTGATCGAGGGCTGGATTGGAAAGAGGCCAGGAAAAAGACGGCGGATAGAGCAGTGTGGCGTTCTCTCTGGAAAACCTCTACACCTCACAGTAGAAAAGGAGCGACTAAGTCAGTATCGCCATGGCCAAACGTCTTCTAATTTCTTTTAAACAGTCTCCGTCGTTGCATACCGTAGAGCAAAGGTATTTAAAATATGGGACATTTTAGATTTATTTGTTATTAATAGCAATGAGGGGATATTTTGTCAGTGGACAGTATCGTAGTTTTCGTAATGTCCAGGAAAATGTTCTGAACTTCACTGTGTTTCTGAACGAACATGAGCAGTCTTTCCATGCCTTTGGCGATGTTTGACAGCATGACTGAGTCATCTGTATATCTTAGTTCTGGATTCTCATTCGATTTGAACGCTAACCTTACCATATTGGCGTTTTTTAATGCATGTTTGTTCCGATAAAAGGTATCTCTCACTTGTATTGTACTGACTGAGTCACGCCCTTTCCACTCCACCGTAGTCTTTTATGCGAACTCAGGACTTATTAACCGGTGCTTGGATGCGTGTGTGCGACTGTATGTATAAATGATAGTTAAAGCAATCGCAGAGGTCAACCCAATAAAATTACAATAAAAGGGTCTCATCCTGAATGTGAGAGTTTCTGTGTGTGTGTGTGCGCGCGTGCGTTCGTGGGTATGTATGTATATGTATCTATACATATACATATATATATATATGTATATAAATATACACACACATATATATATATATATATATATATATATGTATATATATATATATATATATATATATATATATATATATTTATCTATAAGGATATACGCCCGAGTCGCTGTGATGCGATTTTATTTCTTTTTTGTTCAAGTTTTGCCTCTCTGTAATCTAATTACGGAGGCACGTCCTTTTCCACCGCAGACAGCAGTCTTTTAGGCGAACTCAGGACGTGTTAACTAGTGCGTTGGTGCATGTGTGCGTCTGTATATACCTATGATAGTTATGGCGATATGTTTGTCAACTCCAAACAATGTGCAATGGACTCACCGTGAGAGCGTATTGTAAATACGTAAGCGAGATGGGTGTGTATCCAGTGTTCTTGTGATAATTGATGTCGACATAGTGCAGCCATCGAAGCATTTTTTGAAAAAAATCAATGTAGTGTCTCTTAATTTCGTACTAGATTTGAAATTTCCATTCTGAGTTTACACTAATTTCACAATTAATCTCCCTTAGTATCATCAATCTCACAGAATTATCTCTCGTAGCATGAAGTTACAAATGCAATGATATTCCCCATGTTGTGTAAAATGCTGGTCACTTTGTATTTTACTGGAGGAGGCACACATATTTCCGTCAAAGACCATAGTCTTTTAGGCGATTTCATAACGTGTGTGTGTGTGTGTGTGTGTGTGCATACGTCCGTGCGTGGGTGGGTGCATGGGTGTTTGGGTGTGTGTGATTGGGTTGGGTTGGTAGGTAGGTAGGTACATATAGTGGTTAGGGCGATCTCGGAGATCAACTAAACCGAAGTGCAATGGAAGGGCCTCCCCTTAGAGTGAATGTTAGAGTTGTGTAAGAGTACGCTTGTGTAAAGAGTTTTCTGATATCATTTCATGTAAAACTATAAACACAATTATCTCTCTTAGTAATACACTACAAACACAATTACCTATTTCAATATTAAATTACAAACACAAATATCTTTTTTAGTATTAAACTGCAAAACACAATTCTCTCTCTTAGTTTTAAACTACAAACACAAAATTACGCCCTTTTGATAGACTCATTGATAGTTGTCCATCACAAGTGATGAAACCACTCTTTTTGTTCAGACGTGTGGACAATCGTATCTCTTGCTGTGTCCGCTGAAATGGGTGACTTGCGCGGTGATTTGGATTAAAGTGAGGAAGAAATGCGCCTTTTGTCAACCTCACTCAGAGAGCCTAAGCTACCTTTTGCCAGTGGCAAGACATTCATCGAGACGACTGGAGATAGCATAGCATGCAGATTTTGCCTCAGGGTTACCACCGAAGCCTTCCCGTAAACATGTAACCCGCAGGGTAGAAAGGTGGGAAGGCATCTAACGCAGTTTGTCGTTCCTTTTCGATAACCACAAGAGGTCGCATGGACAACACTCAGCGTGTGAGTAAGTCTTGCATCTATCTCCAGCTGTATTTAGTTCATCATAGTAGCATCTAAAATTCCCACACGCCATATTCGTGAAGGTGAACCGGCAGAACTAACCCGTGAGATACGACACAGGTATAAGCGTAGCGCCATTCAGCCTGCGTCCAGACCAGGATAAACGGACGGAAGAAATCACAAAAAAAGAACGAAATAACAAGTCCAGACGGAAAAGAACTACATGTATCCGTGAACACAAGTGTAAGTCGTCGACTAGTGTGAATTCCAGGCAAATCCGTGGTCTGGCGGCATCCATACTGATCCAAAACAGTAGAGAAATGTAGACTCGCAGCCAGTTACAGCGCCATCTTTGCCAGATTTCTCATAATCATATTGCTTAACTACACACTGCGATAAGGTGACTATCTCAGCTGGACAATAAACAAGCACACATTACTCTGAAGAAACACCCCTCCACGACCTACGATGACAACCTGACCAGATAGAGCCGAAATGAGGCAGAAGCCATGGGGCTGCCACATGGATCTGAAGAGGAATGTGGACTTCGTACTAGCAATGGGACTACAGCTATAGCATGACCAAAATGCATGAGAGCAGACTAAAAAGAAGTAGTAGAAGAAATGGAGAAGAAGTAGAAGCAAAAGAAGCAGAAGAAAAAGAAGAAGAAGAAGAAGAAGAAGAAGAAGAGAAGGAATGATAACACGAAGAAGAACAAGAAGATGACGATCCATCACCTCACGCCCGCATTCGACCTCTTGCCAGTGGCCTGTATCAGAGACACTTTTTCAACACTGTTATTCATATAGTGTTATGCTGGATGATGAGCATCGTATTGCAATGCAGTCAAGATCGCGGTCTTTCTTCCAACGTACGCCTCTGGATGTGAGAAGAGCCACTGTATCCCGCTAGCAAAGAAATACGGACAAGAGATAAATTAACTAAAGGGCGAGTGACTTCTAAAACAATCTGTAATCTTGAATACAATCACGATCCAACTTATGCAATAAACAGGCACATTTAACTCTCTTAGTTCTCCAATCCACACTAAATTACTTCCCCTCGCCGTACACACGACACACACAGTAACGTTCCGAGTGGTATAGTTAAGCCACATACATAAATCTGAGATCTGCATCGAATGCTTTCACTGATGTATTCCGTTCTTCTATTCCTCGACTCAAAAATGAGGTATTGTTTCTAGAGCTCTCTGTCAAACCCAGAAGTCGATTCCACTATCAAGATTCCGTCTTCTGACGCGTTTAATGTCTGTAGGCTAAGCTTCGTGGAGGAGACATCTCCAACAGTAAAACATTAACAGAAAAAACAAGCCCATTGCTATTATCGTAAATCAGCTTCTGTTATTTGTGTATTTTACAATATGTATCATCGTTAAACAGTATATATACGTGGACATTACTTCACCCCGGGCAGACACATAGGACGATGCAGTCTATTCACGAAATTCGAATTGCGTGTAAATAATGGTAGTTCTTGTAGCTTGCTGGTTGACCACACTTATTTTTCTTCTTTTCAGGTCTAACTCTTGTCTTGACCTACTTCTAATTTCAAACTGCTGAGGATAATACATATTCAGATTTACCAACTGATGAAATACATCGATTTTAGTTAGTAAAGATGTGTGAACTTTGGTTTCTTGCAATGTCCCTAGATTGTATTTCTGTGTTGTACAAGCTATTCACGGGAAACAGACTGTATATCCTGTAATACACTCACACAAATTGCATTGTTCTCAATTCCTAATTTCAAGTCAGGTCAAGTCATCCCGTAACCGGTGAGGTCGTTGGTGTACACATGTATACACCCCTACAACTCCACGCCACCCATCTCAATCAGCGGCTGCTGCATGTTATTCATCTGGTCTTAGATTGGTCCATTCTTTTATGTTGTCCTCCCATCTCTTTCTGGGACTACCTCTTCGTCATCCGCCTTGCACATTTCAGTGCAGGATCGTAATTGCAAGACCGTTTGAACTCGATTTGTGGCCGTACCAAGTGCGTTCCCAAAAATAATCTAATCGGGCGAACAGTCGGTCTATGTTTTGACAAAGAGGGTTCCGGAACCAATAATGTCTTTAACACAGCAACAAACCCCTTACAACTCATCCAGCGCTTGATCATTCTTCATGGTCGGACAGCCTTAGGTGCCTAAAGTCTACACCAGTTACAATAATATGCCATAAAATCGGAAATTGAAAAAAAACCACACGACCCATAGCACTCTATGTTTAGACATCTGGTGCGGGGTACAAAACCTAAATTTAGGCACAGTTTCTTACAGTCAACACATCCCATACAGACTGCCAGAAAACTATCGAACATGGAATGAACTGACACAGGACTCCTAGATCGAACTGTGAAATGAAATAGCGTCTGGACATCGCTTGTATTACATACAAGGCGTGTTCAAATGAAACCGGACCAAACTGCAACAAGTTAACATACGTGCGGTGCGCATGATGACGTTACTTCTGGTGTAAATAGCAAATACCAGCCGTCAAGTTTGCCAAATTGCATTTTCCTCCGACTCATAGTTTCCTCAGCAGACTGTTGAAAACATGGCAGGTGTGAAACGGAATATGTCCAGAGTTGATCAGCGAGCGGTGATTCGGTTTCTTACAGCTGACGGATGGTGACCAGTTGATATTAATCACAGTATGCAGGCAGTGTATGGTGACAAACGTGTGCCGAAGACAACAGTGAAGAACTGGGTAACGATGTTTAAAGAAGGACGTGAGTTAACGAAAGATCTTCGGAGACCAGGTCATGCACATTTTTGTTGCGTTAACTCACGTCCGAGACCAGGTCATGCACATTTTTGTTGCGTTAACTCACGTCCGAGACCAGGTCATGCACATTTTTGTTGCGTTAACTCACGTCCGAGACCAGGTCATGCACATTTTTGTTGCGTTAACTCACGTCCGAGACCAGGTCATGCACATTTTTGTTGCGTTAACTCACGTCCGAGACCAGGTCATGCACATTTTTGTTGCGTTAACTCTTGTCCTTCTTTAAACATCGTTGTCCATCTCTTCACTGTTATCTTTGAAACACGTTTGTCACCATTCACTGCCTGCATTCTGCAATGAATGTCAACTGGTCGACATCCTTCTCTGATTCTGTATCCCACCGCAATGTTTTTAACGGGCTGCTGAAAAACTATGAGTCGGAAGATAATGGAATTTTGCAAACTTGACTGTTGGTATGTGCTGTTTACAATAGAAGTGACGTGTTGATGCGCATCGTAGGTATGTTTATTTGGTTCAGTTCGGTCCGGTCTAAGTTGAACACGCCTCGTATTTTAGAAGTCACTAAATAGACTCCGAACTGGAGTATCACGATGCAGGGAGAACTTAGAGAGATGAGGATGCATAGATGATGACATGTGACAATGTGAAGCAACACAAGACCCTGATGATTTGCTCAAACCTTCTGGAAACATGTAATACGGGTTATATTTTGATGGGGAACACCACGGGCAATCCACGTGATTTAAACATTGGGAACAGATGTTTGATGTGATACCAATGACAAGGGAAGTAAGACAATGCTGCGGTGTCTAATCAATAGATCATGATCTCCCCTACGGCTTAATACATTTCTTCTTCACCTTGTCTTAATCCATAATGTCCATTCTCATGAGTCCTCATTTGTGACTGGGTCGACACGTTACTCATAGACGCATAGACGCATCAGTTGGACATGGTCGTTGTGAATTGAAGCAACGGGCCTTTGACGCATACTCGAACATTATTGTTATTAGTCCTGGCCGAATTATACTTCTGCAGGGGCGGATGCTCCTCTGCATGTCTCAGCTCTGGTATGATCTTGGTGTAGCCAGGGAAGGGGGGGGGGGCATTTCCTGCTTAGAGTGCTAGGCTCGAGCAGCTTACTAATCCGCTGCTTTGTACAAGTACCACAGAGAGGGGTTAACCGATGTGCGAGTCCATCTTATCAGACTCCACCCCTAGACCAGCAACCTGTTATATATGCTGTTCTAAACAAACCACCTAACCGTGGCCAGTGTTGTGCCATGTCACACAGTTAGACGCCTTTTACGACATGCTATTTTTGTCCTTGTCATACCCACAGACCCCGGCGTACCACTTACTCATCAAACATATTTATAGCTACAATAACATTAAACGAATACACACAGAATGTTTGCATTAAGTGCATTCTCGTTTTGAAACTAATTATGTATTTGAATGCTTCTGCTCTTTGTGAATTTATTCCATGTGTTATCGTGTTTTCTCTGAAAGCGTTTATGGGTTTGCGTTTATGTTGGATTATTCTCTTTTATGTAAGCTGAATTGTTAATGATAATTGGATGTCTACTTACGACAGTTTCGTGATTATGTATCGGGTATCTGTCTTTCTCTTTATGTCTCTCCCCATCTCTCATTTGTTCTTTCAACTCATTCTCCTTACGCCCCTCTCATCTTTTATTTATTTTCATAATCAACATCTTGTTGTGAGTTTTCTTATTCATCTTCTACTTATAATTAGTTTATTCATCTTCGATGTCTATTCGAACTGCTATTGAAATGCGTGCAATACACACTTTTTAAATGTTAAAAATGTATTGGAAAAGGCGGTGGTGGTGGATATAAGGAGAGTCAGAAAAATAGACAGAGAGAGAGAGAGAGAGTATATATATATATATATAAATATATATATATATATATAGAGAGAGAGAGACGAGTTGAGAGAGTGAAGCAGTGGTAAGGACAGACTTCCAATCTGGACTGACCTTGGAGTGATTAGTCTCTACAGAAACCTAGTGTATTCGTTTTATTCGGTAGTTTTCGCATCAGTTTTCCATGTTGCAAGAGATCTCTTTCAAATAACCTAGATGGTTCTTCATGGAACATCACCGCTTGGATCAATCTGCAACGATGTCTTCCAAGGATTTGGATGGTTTGACTTCGTTCGTTCTTAATCTCCCGCTACCAAACTCTGAAAGGGCTTAAGCAGTGGAGTGTAGTCCAGAGAACGGAATGCGTTGTGTTATAGTTTACAGCTTGAATGCGATATTTGCACCTTTCGGTCCAACACATCCGACTTCAGCAAGCATTTTTTGAGTATCGCGTAAGCATTCCCTCTTCGATCTCTTCTCCTTAGCCAGTCTGCCGTGCAGCAGCATGTTATCCAGGATCACCGCGTGAAGGTGTATAAGACCTCTGCTCTGATCGACCCACTTTTCTCGGTATGTCCAAAGAGAATTTCTTTCGGAGTGCGGCCATCTTAGAAGATATATTAGAGGGAAATGGAGGGTTGTACATAAATATATGTTAATCCAGGAAGCAAACAAAAAATCTAGCAAAGTGTGCTTCCCAACAACAAAATATATCACTGATCCGATTTTATCTTTGATGGACGAGAGAACAAAATAAATTGAATAAATCGGAATCTAAATAAATCTATTTTTGAATAATTGTAAATTAACCATTGAAAACAACAGACTATTTGTTAGTTTTGCAGAATTTGAAGCGTGATTCATAAACAACGCAGCAATGCAATCAAGAAATATTGCAAAAAATTATTATTCACAATTATTTGATAAAGAAATCAAAACTAGACAATACCGGTTCATTGAAGATATTCTCCGAAAGGAGGACATAGGAAACCGCATGAAAACAGTTTGAAATTGAGCGCTAGAGGGCAAGAAACAGACATAGACGAAATGTATGGTTTGCCATGGGTAAATGGTTGGAATAGCCAAGGTCGTCTGGAGTGTTACATTACTCAAAGGGACAGATGGATGTGTAATGAATTTAATGGCTAAATAATGTGGCGTGGCACTTGATAGTGACAGGGATAGAGCCATGTTGATACCGGCACAGAAGAAAACACTGACCCAAAGAGTGCCACAGACCCCTATAGAGCAAAATATAGAACATGGCATAGGAAATGGTTGTTGTTGTTGTTGTTGTTGTTGAATGCCCACAATGAGTATGATTACTCTTTTGTGCGCCATAACACGGACGTTAAGTGGTGGGTTGTGGTAGCTTCCCTTTTATCCCGAGCGTGCTGAGGAAGGAGGGCCGTGGTCCTCCAGGCGGTTGTGTTATGCTTGGCTTCATCTGCATATCGTTCACTACTACAGGGATCACGTCGGTCCCACACTTTATTAGCCAGGCTGCAATTAAAACAGCCCGTTTCTTTGAAGGGCAACGAGGAAGCCAATATGAGGGTCTTGGCTAGTGTGTTTTTCCTGAACCTGACTAACATGACTGTGTCATCAGTGTATCTTTCCTGACCAGTCTTCATTTCCATAGGAAATGGTGAATATGGTAGTTCAGCGAACTAAAAACAAAGGGGCCGAAGTTTAAATAAAAATAAATCGGAGGTGATGATCTTGACTAAGAAACCGGCTCTTCAGAATGCCGTGCCCAAGCGAAGAGGGCAGAATTGGAACAAGTTAAAACGTTTAAATACCTGGGCATATACATTACATCAGTTGGAAGATGCAATTACGAAATAAAATGCAGAATAGCCTAAACAAAATCAGTCTTTCAGACAGGAATATTGTGAAACAAATCATTGTCGGTAAAACTGAGAGAGAGACTTTGGATGCAACGTAGACTCAGTACTGTCATTTGGCAGTGAATCATAGACAATCATCAAGCATTCGTATATATCTTTAGATGCAACCAAGATGCGGTTTTGTACACAAACATGATGCGGATTCCATAGAATGCAAGAAAAACTAATGATTCAGTACTCGAAGAGGCACATACACAAAAAACAACCCATTGAAGAGATCAAAACAAGACAGTCATTTTTTTTCGTACATGTTATTAGAAGAGGTGGCTTGATACACGCTGTGGCAACGGGAAAGATTGCAGGAAAGAGAGACAGAGAAGGTCATGAATAAAATGTGTTGGACACCCTAAGAGAATGGTACAGGGGACAGTCAACAACAGAGTTGGTAAGCGACACACGTGATAGAAGCAGTTTGTAGGTCCATGATCACCAAAACAAACCGGCAGATAACCTGATGATGATGATAACATAGGTGCCCAGAGAGACATGATTCGAGGAACATGAAAAGACACATACCAATATAAGCAGACAGAACGACACAGAAAGAGGACGAGAGAGAGAGAGAGAGAGAGAGAGATTGAGAGAGAGTGAGATAAAGTAAAAAAGAGTGACAAGTAGATATAACAAAGAGTCGGAAAGAACAACTGGATAATTGATACTGACGAAAAGAGAGTCACAGAGATCAACACAGAGATCAACACAGAGATCAACTCAGAGGTCAACACAGAGATCAACACATAGGTCAACACAGAGATCAACTCAGAGGTCAACACAGAGATCAACACATAGGTCAACACAGAGATCAACACAGAGATCAACTCAGAGGTCAACACAGAGATCAACACATAGGTCAACACAGAGATCAACTCAGAGGTCAACACAGAGATCAACACAGAGATCAACACATAGGTCAACACAGAGATCAACTCAGAGGTCAACACAGAGATCAACACAGAGATCAACTCAGAGGTCAACACAGAGATCAACACATAGGTCAACACAGAGATCAACTCAGAGGTCAACACAGAGATCAACACAGAGATCAACTCAGAGGTCAACACAGAGATCAACACAGAGATCAACTCAGAGGTCAACACAGAGATCAACACAGAGATCAACTCAGAGGTCAACACAGAGATCAACACAGAGATCAGTCGAGGAATTATTTTGACCCAAAATCTGTTTCTCTTAAATGATAAGTAACTATAAATGATGTCAACCGATATGTCAAAGCGGATCGAACTAGCTGCGTCTACTGTGCACTACCTCCGATGTGTGAAGTTACAGCAAGATCTCTCTTTGGACAAAAATCAGCATCTACCAGTTCTGCGTGGTTCCAGTTCTGCTTAAAGGTCTGAAACCTGGACATTGTTAAAACATGCCATGTCAAGACTGGAAGCCTTCTACATGCACAGCCAGTGGCGTATACTGGGCATCCGATGGTATGACTACACCAGAAACTTGGAGGTCTCTGCTAAAACAGGCCTCCACCCAATCTCTGAAACACTTGACTGGCTACGAGTTTATTTGTTCGGCCATGTTGTACGGCTGGACCAGGATACCCCGACCCACAAGATATTACACAAGTCGTTTCTCAGCGCCAAAAGTCCTCCCCCGACCGGCTGGTGGAGCAGAGGAGGCCACCCCCGCACAGTATGGCTCCATCAGATAGCAACATCCACCTCCGCTCTGGACGAGGCCTGAAACCACGTCACATCAGTGGGTAATGGATGTGGCCAACCGACGCAACGGGTCTCATACGCCTAATCGAACATTATTATTATTATAACTAGAAATACAATCTTCCAACTTGAAATCAACACTTGTTGAAGTGTACCTTGATGAGCATATCAGGTCCACCAACTCTCAACTCATTGATTGATTGATTGACATCCTGTCAGTCTCGAGAGACAATGAACTTCACGCTAGAGAGTGGACAGTCAGTTGTTGCCCCTACTTTCGCCGCAATCGTTTGCAGTCTTAACGCATCCCCTGCTTGCAGCCAATCACACACACCCGGCCTCCAGCCCGGTCTGTCTTTGGCAAATTCCTCCCAGTTGCAGGTGTTCATATCCAACGCTTTCAGGTCTCGCTTGTAAACATCTTTGTAGCGGATGAAGGGTCTACCTTTTTTTACGCTTGCCCGTGGTCAGCTCTCCGTAAATGATATATGTTGGTATTCGCCCATCTTTAGTTCTGCACACGGGACCAAACCATCACAAGCGGCGCTGGCGTAGGATAGTATCTAAACTGACAATTTTCGCACGGTCCAATACTTCGGTGTAGTCACTCTGTCATTCTATGAAATTCCAAGAATGCGTCTCAGGCAGCGCATTTGTAAAATGCCGTTTTGCCGTTTATATTGTGAGACATACAGAGTCTATGTTTCGCTGCCATAGAGGAAGGTACTAATTACACATGATCTGTACGCAGCAACCTTTGTAGAGATGGTCAGCATGTGGTTATTTCACACTCTCTGTGACAACGTGGCTAGTGCTGATGAAGCCATTCCTAATCGTTTCTGCAGCTCCGCGTCGAGTAAAAGGTTGTCGGTGATGATATATCTGAGGTAGTTGAAGTGACTTACTAACTCCAGATTTTCATTGAAAGTTTCGACCCATTTACGATTGGCGGGTACGGTATTCCAGAGTTATGATACACATATGACACAGTGATACTATCAAGAAGTGCAAAAGGGCTAGAACAGCTAATTTTAGCCGTCAATGGACACAGTAAAGATCAAAACCTGTTTATAAACATAAATAAAATAAAACATAATGACCACCGACAAAACACAATGTCAGCATAAATTTACAGTGAGTAGTGAGGAAATAGATCAGGTCACACATTTTGAATATCTGGGCTCCAGAATTGACGAAAATGGTGACTGCTTGAAAGAAATCAGAAGAAGATTAGCTATGGCAATGCAGAGACTGAACAGCCTGAAGAAAGTATGGCAGAGTACCAACAACATGATAAAAGTACAAGTCTTGAGGGCCTGTGTTTTTCCTGTGGCAGCTTATGACTGCAAATCATGGAAGATTACCAACACATCCAGACAAAGAATCGAGTCCTTCGAATCAAAATGTTACAGAAAGATCTTTAGAATACCCTGCACAGAGAAAAAAAACAAATGTAGACATTCGGCAAGAGTTGAGCATACAGCTGAACTGATTTATCAATTCCATTTTGGCTTTGGTCACATCAAAAGACACAGCAGTCTCGAGAGAACAGTGATGGAGGGTATGGTGCCAGGCAAAAGAGTAAGGGGTAGACCAAGAAAACGATGGCACCACGATATCCAGCAATGACTGGGTATAACTGTGGCAGAGGCTGGAGTTTTGAAAATGGAAAGAGTTTCTCTCAGACTGTGATGGGAGCGACGTCCTATAAAGGACAGGCTACATGCTGAGATTTTTATCGTTTGAGACAATGTCTGGAGGGTCTGAACCTTGTGCCATCACTTTCGTCATTTGTACGCTCTGAACTCAAAATAACATAATAAAAAGTGTTCTTAAATTTCATCATAACATCTATATTGGACCCGCCAGACAGCTGATTATTGCTATTGAGATCTGTACTTTCATCAAGTTTAATTGCACAATTAAATAAGATGGAATTTCGGGAGAAACCTGATTCAGTACATCATCTACCATACACAACGTGGAAGTCGCTGAACAGACTCCGAATTTGGTGTATCATGGTGCTAGAGGAATATGAAACGATGGGGGATATACAGATGATGAAACATGTGACTGTGACGTAATACAGGACCCAGACAACATGATTACCTGCCCCAACTGTATGTGGCAAT
The DNA here is from genome assembly GCA_036924085.1 of Ariolimax columbianus. Taxonomy (NCBI): domain Eukaryota; kingdom Metazoa; phylum Mollusca; class Gastropoda; order Stylommatophora; family Arionidae; genus Ariolimax; species Ariolimax columbianus. The sequence continues at coordinate 43,517,087 of JAVGWX010000019.1, forward strand.
ATTATTTTGAACAATCAAACATACCACTTCAAAGCCAGTTCCTGATGTTCAACATTAATCACATATACCCTTGGGGTCGGCGTGGGCTAGTGGTTAAGTGACACGGCTCACAATCAGAAGGGGATGGGATCGAACCGGATCACAGCACCGGCCGTTATCCCGGGGATGCAAACACTTAGAAAATGCAGGAGGAAGAAGGCTCTTACGTAAAATATATGCATAAGTCGGATGCACTGGGCGGACAAGCGCAAAAATAAAAACCAAAGTACAACGTACACCGCCTTGTGGAATTGAGAAAAAAAGCGAACGAAAAAAAAAACAGCATAAAAAACAAAACAAACATCATGTACCCTTGAATTTGTTTTTTGTTATGTAAAAATAGATGATAAATATTATCTCCATCCCCATCCTGTACTACCAGTGCCAGACATGGACATTGAATAAAGTCCAGAAACTAAAGTTAGCCACCTGCGAAATGTGCTGCCTGTGAAAAATCACTAATAACACCAGAAGAGTCAGAATCACAATTACGTGTATTCGGGAGAAGGTTGGAACAAATCCCTGCCTACAGTACATCGAGCAAGAGAGACGAAATTGTGAGAATGCAACCAGACCACAATGTTCATGCTATTCCTGAACTTCCTCTTCTTCTTCGTTCGTTTTAAAACTCCTGCTACCAAACATCGAAAAGGGTTTTGCAAGTAGCAGGATGTAATCAGGAGAAGGGAATACGTTGTGTCGTAGTTTACGGCTTGATTGCGATAATTGCACCTTTCGATCCGACACACCTGACTTCAGAATTGTATACAAAGAACATCAGGAAAAAGGAGGAGATATAGACCGAGAAAAATGTGGATAGATAACTTAAGCGAGACCTGCTGGAAAATAGAGAAACATGTTGTTACTCAGGCCACGAGAGAGACGAAAGAGAAATACATACCACGACAATGGGCTACAACCAGGCAGAAAGTGAAACGACAAATGAAAACCATTGAATTTGTTTTCTTTGATCTGCTTGTTGATAGCCTTTTAACAACAAATTATCACTCTAAATATTGAAGCGGTTTGGACCGACAGATGTGAGTGTAAGCTTTTCAAGTCTATCTTCAACTGATATTTTTTTTAAAGAATGCATTGCAATGAGCAATTGCAATCAGACGTTGAATTGTGTCTTCGTTTTCCCTTTCTCTTCTATTTCCGTGAAACCATAATTGAGAATCTCAGCCATGCATTTCCTTTTCCTGTTTTATGCCATCAGAAGATTCAAATTGAAAATTATTAAATAAAAGAAACTGTAAGCAAAATATTCCTATAATTTAAGGTAATATCCAAAGCAAAAAAAAAAATGTTTTGATAATAGAGAAAAAAGGATGCAGATGGGGAATAATAGCAGTATTGTGTTAGAACGGAAACTGTGTACTGTCTATGCTGGTGGAATTCTGTCTCTCAAAACAAGATTTAGAGAAGATAAATGTACACACATTGATATCTTTTGATAAATAACTATAATTATAACAATAAGGCTTATTATTTTCTAAAATTTAAGTCTTTTATAGCAGAATGTATCGAATATTATCAATCCGACATAACGGTGACTTTAGCTCTCTCCAGAGTAAAATGTAAAATGAGCCAGGTCCTTCTCGATCTAGTGTTACAGCTAATTTCAATCAACAGAGAGGTATTTTCTTCTTCTTCTTCATCGTACGCAGTCAGACAGTAACATTTTTTTTTTTTCTAAAAAAGCAGCCGTTATCCTGAGACTGTCGACACTGCCGTAGAGCTTGTCTAGTGTTGCCACTGGTGATGGCCACATCTGCTCTCTCTGATCCTCGTATGTCGGGCAGTTATGCAGCAAATGCTCAGCGGTCGTTTTCCCGGTACCACACGGGCATACGTCGGTGCCACTTATCTTCAATTTGTTGAATAGCTGGTACTTCAGTCTATTGTGACCAGTGCGAAGTCTGAAGACCACGACCTGCTTTCTTTTGTTCAAGTGGTAATAGGCATCGTTTTTGGTGTAACCAGTATTTTCGGTTTCCCATTTGGTCATGTATCTAGCTCTAATAAGCCGTTTTGACTCTTCATATGTCATACTAGTATCTGGTTGTGGTAGTTTTGCACATTCTTTTGCCAGTCTGTCTGCCTCCTCGTTGCCTTGGATGTTGCAGTGAGATGGAACCCACTACACCACTACCCTTTTTGGTGCGGCCTGCTGGCATAGTTGACAGAGTACTGCTCTTAAATCATTAAGTTCAGTATTTTTCTGGCTTTTTAGTGCTGGGACTACGGCCAGAGCATCTTTAAGCAGGATTATGTGGCTTTCATTCCTTTACCTGTCACCATTTCTTCCACTGCCACCCTCAGTGCCTCTGCCTCCGCTCTGAAATTGCTTTTGTATTTTCCAGTAGCGAATGAAAGTGTTATTTTTCTGTCATTTGGTAGGCTCAGGAATGCTCCTACCCCTCCGTTGTGTGGGTATTTGTTACGGAACCGTCGGTGTATGCATGGGTCCAGTCCATGCTTGGATAGTTTTCCGTTATATAACTCAGGATAGTAGCTCTTCTTTCTTTTTCAGACTGGCAGTTTTTTTTTCTACCACCTCTGGAAATATATGCTGCCTCCAGGTATGTTTTCGTACAGTAGGGATGGGCTTTGGTGTTAGTGCGTTCATGGGGTTTTCGTGCATCTTTGCTTTGGCTATTTCTGCAAAGTTTCTTCGCTTTAGTTTCCCATTTCCGAAATTGTTTAGTCTCTGGTGCATTGGATGGTCAGTCAGTCTTCTGAGTTTCTCTGATTGCAGCTGGGCTCTGCAGTCTCTTCTGTCGGTCATGAATTGCAGTTTTGTAGTCTCTTCAAGTTCTACAATTGGCGTTGACTTCATGCCTCCTGTTAAAACTCTCATGGCTTGGTTTTGGAGTTTGCTAACTTTATCGAAATTCGCCTTTGCTGCTGTTGTCCATGCCGCAATGCCATACTCGAGAACTGGTCTCACTCTTCCAGTGTACAGTTTCTTTAGTATACTTTTGTCTGCTCCCCAGCTTGTGCCATCAAGTTTCCTCATGCCATTCTTTCTCTGGCTCTCATTCGGTTTCTCTCGATCTGACTTGTCCATGTCATGCGTCGATCAAATGTGACTCCCAAGTAGTTTGGGTTGTCGTTTGGCTGCAGGTATTTGCCGTTTAGACTTAATTTGGTGTTTTGGGGTTTGATTGATAGCGAGAATATTGTACATGTTTTTTTTTCTTCATTTATTTTGACAAGCCATGAGTTCGCCCACTCTTTCATCGATGTTAGGGCCTGCTGCATCCGATTTCTTGCTATGGTGAGATTCTTTTCAGAGGTCCACATAGCCAGATCGTCTGCAAACATCCAGCTATGGACTCTTCTTGGTATATTCTCTGTAATGTCATTTGTAAACACCAGGAAGAGTGTGGGTGACAGTTCTTCCCCCTTGGGGTACTCCCTGCTCAAGTGTCACCTTTTTTGCTCATCTGCCCTTGTACTTGAACTATGGCCGTTCAGTTTATGAGGTAGTAGTTGATCCAATTGTACATTTTCCCACAAACTTCACTTCTTCTGAGCTTGACTCTAAGTCCATCTTTCCAGACTTTGTCAAATGCCTTTTTCAGGTCCACCTAAACCGCTACTGTGTGTTTTTGTTCCTGGTAGGCATCTTCTATTTCCTGGGCTATGAGGATGACCTGATCCTCGGTGGATCTGTGCTGTCTAAAGCCTGCTTGCTGTGGAATTAGTATTCGTTTTTCTTCCAGAAGCCACATAATTCTGGTGTTTATCATACTTTCCATCAGTTTGGCGACACAGTTCAGTGCCTGTATCCATTTGGATCTGTTTTGTCTTTTCCTTTCTTTGGTACTGGTACAAGTACTGCGTCTTTCTATGCCTGGGGTACAATACCGCTTTTCCAGTTTTAGTTCAGGAGTGATAGCAGTTTCCTCTTTGCTGTTTGGCCCAGCCCCATCAGCATTTCGTTTGTTATCCCGTCTTTTCCCGGAGATTTCCTTTTCTTTAATGTTCTCATGGCCTCTTCCATTTCGTTCATTGTTAATTTTGTCATCATATGCTCTACTGGTGCCATATTGATGTCGTCGTGCCTTTTTGCTCTTTATTAATGTCTGTATGCCTATCTGCAGGGACATATATGTGGTTCGCTCTGACATAGTGTTCAACAAAGGCGTTTGCGGCTTTTTTTCCAGTGAGCAAGTTTTCTCCCTGCTTGATGGTAATTTGTTTCTTTGACGGAGTTTCGTCATTCATGGCTCTGACTAACTTCCATAGTTTGTTCCCTTCTTTGTCTAAGTTGAGGCTTTCTGTTTTGTTTTTCCAGCTTTCTCTTGCTGTTTGGTTTAGAGTGTATTTGTATTTCGCCGTGGCGGCTTTGAGGGCGATATTTGCCTACATAGATTGTTCTCGCTCTGTCATGTTCCTAGCCTTTGTGACTGTGTCTTCCGGTTTCTGCAACGTATCATTCCAATAGGGCTTATAATTTGTCCTTGCCTCTCTTGGGATGGTTTCAGTGGCAGCTTGCATTATTGCTTTGCTTAGGCTTTCCACCATGGGCTTCATTTTGTTGTTTCGTGTGTTGATGGTTTCACACAGCCCATCTTTCAGGTTTGCAAATCTGTCCCAGTCGGCTCGTTTGTAATTCCAACGGGGGAGCAGTTTCGTTTCGTGTGGGCCTACTTCCATATCAATTTCTAGCCTAATTGGCCTGTGGTCGCTACCTGCCAATTGGTTTAGCACCTGGCGGTCTATTTTATGGTGAATGTCCACTGTGGAGAAAGCCAAATCTGGAGTCGAGGTGGTATGCCATGTTCTAGAATAGAAGCTAGGGCTATCCTCCAGCCTATTGATTAGATGGAGATTTGTGTCTATCTCCCAATCTTCCACTTCGTCACCTCTGCTGTCTGTGTCCCAGTATACCCATCTCTCCGAGTGGCTGTTGAAGTCTCCAACTACTATGCAGTTGGAGTCTTTGACTTCCATACTCGAGAGCGACAGGTCCTTATTTGGTGGTCCGTACAGGTTGAAGATGCGGATCTTCGTCTCTTGTGCCATTATGTCAACTCCTACAATTTATGCTTGTCCGGTGTGATTGACAGATACCGCGCTACTCGGTATGCAGTAACGGGTCAGTATCAGAACCCCTCCTTTGTGACCTTCTCTATCCAGGCGGAAGGCCTAGTATCCTCTGATTGAGAATTTATGGTTGCTGTTGAGGTGCGTTTCTTTGATACATGCCACGTCAATCTTACATTCATGCAAGTTATGTGTTAGGGAAAGCTGTTTGTTAATGACTCCCTCCGCATTCCACTGTAGTATTTTGAGGGTCTTGAGTTTTTGGTCAATGGAAATTGTCGCATAACCATATGCCTTGACTCCACGACACATGGGTGGGTGACCACCAGTAGTCAAGTGTGGGCCCCTTCGAGGCGTGAGGCCCGGCACTCTCGTTGCCTGGCGGGACTCCCCAGGATGAGCGCCATACGTTTTTCTGATAAGTTGTACTGTCATCATTCTGCGATTTAATTTTGCACTGTTTCATTAAGCCTGTGGCCCAGTGCATCCGATTTCCACAGGCGTTTCTGTAGGGATGCCCTCCTTAGCCTTTGGCTGTCCCCAGCCTATCTGCAAGGCAGCAGTTGTTTGTGATCAGAGTTGTCTTTTTTATGGAAGTTGTCTTACAGGACTAGCGAATCTTCACTACTCGTGTCTATAGGGTGCGCTGAGGATATATGATATATGATATGGACTATGTACTGGTTTGTACTAACCCGGAAGTGAGGCAGTCCAGTGTGTGTGTATCCCAGGATTGTCACGTCCTGCCAGAAACGTATCATTTGCATGTGAGTGGGGTATCTCTTTGTTCCCTTTATTTTCTCGGCTTTTCTGCAGTGATGGTACATCTAGCATTCCCCGCCACCTGGGAGGTTGACACAATAGGGCAGATCTGCAATTTCCGCTAGTCTGCATCTCTTCTGCGTCCATTGGTATGACTGAAAGCATACAGAGGTAGAGATCGAGGCAGAAGTGCATTTAACCAGGGGACAATCCTGGTAATGTCACGGAGATGTTGTTCGCCTGGTGTACGGACATATCTCATGGTCATGGGTTGAGTCTTGACAGTTCACAGTGAGGTGGCTGCTCTACTGTTTTCGACACCCCGACCAAGAACAAAGTCTTGTATTGGTTTTTCCCACTCCATCGCCGTAAAGGGTGAATATCGAGCAGCTATCCGCCCGCTTTGATCGGCGGACGGCAGAGACCTTTTTCTGCGGCTCGACCGGGTAGGGCTAAGGCGCGAGCCCCAGGTCCCGACCATAACTCAGCCATGCATTTCCTTTTCCTGTTTTCTGCCATCAGAAGATTCAAATTGAAAATGATTCCATAAAAGAAACTGTAAGCAAAATATTCCTATATTTTAAGGTAATATCCAAAGCAAACAAAAATATGTTTTGATAATAGAGAAATAAGGATGCAGATGGGGAATAATAGCAGTATTGTGTTAGAACGGAAACTCTGTGTACTGTCTATGCTGGTGGAATACTGTCTCTCAAAACAAGATTTAGAGAAGATAAATGTGCACACATTGTCATCTTTTGATAAATAACTATAATTATAACAATAAGGCTTAATATTTTCTAAAATTTAAGTCTTTTATAGCAGAATGTATCGAATATTATCAATCCGACATAACGGTGACTTTAGCTCTCTCCAGAGTCCGCCATATAATAGATATCAAGCACCAAACTGGCATACGTTTCGCTTGCATCTTGTTCGGTCATTCGTCATTCGATTTGCAAATTTAAAAGGTCAAATGATAGATAATTAATTAATTATATGAGCTTGTGGTGGCAACAATAAACAACGCATTTAATTAGTTTCGATCAGACATAAACATAAATAAAAGCAAATGGGATACTTGGGAAAAGTGACGAGAAACCATATATGCAGGTAACAATTTAACATCAACTAATGGAACAGGTACATCATTTCTACTATCTAAGTAAATTCATAGCGGAAGAGGACAGCTGCAAAAAAGAAATCAGAAAGAGAATAGGCATGGACAAAATGGTAATCAGAAACATGCGACACATACTGACATCCAAACAGATAAATCCGAATTTGAAAATGAGAATTGTCAGGTGTTATGTATACTTGTCACTACTTTGTGCACAGAAACATGGCCACTGAATAACAAGTTGGAAAAGAGTCCCACATCTTCTAAATGTGGGTATATAGACGATTGGATAGCATTTCTTTGAACGAGTAGGAAACAAATGTTGTTGTTGTTCGCGAATTATCACAATGAGTATGTTACGCTTTTGTGCGCCCTGAAAAGACGTTACAGTCGCTTTCCTCACATCTTCTGGTGAAGATGGACCGGATTCATCAATTATGTTGTACTATGCTTGACTTCATCTACGTGTCTCTCACTACTACAGGGATTTCGTCGATCTCTCACCTCGTTAGCCAGACTGCTATTAAAACAGCCAGTTTCTAGGGAGGGTTGCTAGGAAGTCGAGGTGAGGGTCTTGGCCAGTATGTGTTGCCTGAACCTGACTAACATGTCTGATCGTATATTTTGCCTCACTAGACGTTATTCTTTCTCCCCGAAAATAAATGTGGATGTATTGCAAAACGTTTGGGATGAAAAGAGAAGTAATGACCGAAACCAGGGTTAGACAGCGACATTGTTTTCGTCATATAACAATACCTACGTCATTGATGAACACCATACTAGAGGGTAGGTTGGAAGCCAGTCGTTAAAGAGGCAGACAACGTTTTAAGTGGGTGGGTAACATCATTAGGTGGGCTGTTTCCGTTTCTGTTTCTAAGAATCGACGTCACTGCACTCCGGGCATACCCATAGGTGCTCAGTCTCTCTCATCAAATGACGTAAGGTATTTATGCTGATGGTCCCCGTAGCTCGCTGGTTATATACTCCCCTACTCTGTCCTCTCATGCACCCCACTCCACTCGAGCCTCGTTTAATGTCATAACTTTGCAGTCTGTGGATTGCTGCTTCATCTTTTGCGGTTTCCTCATCCATCAGGCGGTCATTGATTGATTTCAAAATGTCACTTCTATCCATCACTAATGTGCCCATGATGGGAGCTTGTGAAGCCATGATGTCAGCTCTTTCATTGCCCTGAACCTCGGCATGAGCAGGACAGTAGATCCATGTCAACCTCTAGATGTTTGAGGCCTGAGCACCTGCTATCCACTCGTACCTAAGCTATCCCTTCTGTACTTTCTGAAGTACAGCTTGCGCGTCTGTCACGGTGATATAATTGTTATTTAATTCTTAGATATACATTTCAGTGCTGAGGTCACTGCTTCCGTCTCCATTCTCATACTGGAGGTTGTTGGCATGGGCAGATATTCTGGAAATAATCATGTCAGATTGTAGGGAAAGAGAAAGATTGCCCTTGAAATCCATTGCAACCAATCTTCGATGCAAAGATCGCACTTGAACTTGATCTTATCATAAGACCTACACAAGATTACTGTAGTGTTCTAATATTCTCACAACCTGCTTGGCATAGAATAGGATACCGAATGTTATAAACGTATATCTGTACCTTTGTATTATTCAAAAAAGAAATTATGTAAATAGTTGGCCATTACATGCGGTAATGGCGCCATCATTAGGCGAGGTTTTTGTTGTTGTTGTTTTGATGATATAATATGCTCTGAATGTGGACTGTAGTTACGAAGGCCTTGCGCGATATTGTGTCCCGGACTTCCTCTTATTCTTCGTTCGTTTTAAAACTCCCATCACCAAACATTGAAAAGGGTTTTGCAAGCAGCAGGATGTAGTCCGGATAATGGAATACGTTGTGTAGTAGTTTACATATTGATTGAGATATTTGCACCTTTCGGTCTGACACACCCGACCTCAACATTTTTGGGTACCTAGCTAGCCCTCCCTCATCGATCCTTCCTGCTGTTCCAGTCTGATCTGGTATAGCCTGGTATCGTGGAGAAGACAAGAGTATGCACCTGACCTGGTCTCGGAAGATTGTTCGTTAACTCCCGTCCTTTTGTAAACATCGTTGACCAGTTCTTCACTGTTTTCTTCGACACACTTTTGTCCCCATACACTGCCTGCATTCTGCGATGAATGTCGACATCCTCCATCTTCTAAAAATAGAATCACCGCTTGTTGATCAAGTCTGGACATATTTCGTATCACACCCGCCATGTTTTCAACAGTCTGCTGGGGAAACTATGAATCAGATGATAATAAAATTGTGCAAACTTGACGGTTGGCATGTGCTGTTTACACCATACGTAACGTTATCATGCGCACTAAACGTATGTTCACTTTTTGCAGTTTGTTCTACAGTCATACCCAGGCACTCCTGGATATCTTGGTGATGTTGTCTTCGTAGCCGACCCTTGCCTCTGTTGCCTGGCACCATACCTTCCATCACTGTTCTCTCAAGACCGTTGTGTCTCTTGATGTGACCAACATAATTCAATTGGCTGGCCAACATGGAATTGATAAACCAGTTCCTCTATATGCTCAACTCTTGCCGTATGTCTATATTTGTCTTTTTCTCAGCCAAGGGTATTCTGGTGATAATTCTGTAATAATCTGTCTCGACGAACTCAATTCTTTTTCTATAAATTTTGGCACGTCGATGATTCGCAGCCATATGCTGTCACAGTAAAAACACAGGCTCTCATGACTTCTACTTGTGTCGTTTTCATGGTGTTCTGCCATAATTTCTTCACGCTATTTAACTTCTACATTGCCATGGTTAGTCAGTCCTCTTCTGATTTCTTTGGAGGAGTCGCCATATTTGTCAATTCTAGAGCCCAGATATGTAAAATGCCTGGCCTGATCTACTTCCTCACCGCTTATTGGAAATGCATGCCGATATCGTGTTTTGTTGTTGGCCATTATCTTTATTTTATTTATGTTTGTAAACCGGTTTTGATCTCTACTGTGTCCATTTACGGTTGCTCTAGCCCTTCTGTTCTTTTTGATAGTATCACTGTGTCATCTGCGTATCTAACTCTAGAACTTCATAACCTCCAATCGTAAATGGATCGGAAGTTTCAGTTTTCACCAATTCTATAACGTTTCTTATTATACATTCCGTTTGGGGTCTCTGTGGCGAATGGGTAATCGTTTGTCTCGTGTTCAGACGGTCGGGGTTCGAATTCGAGTTGCAACGGTCGGTTCATGATGACAATTTCTCCGGAGATCCTCGGGTTCATTGCTGGAGCTATGGAGTTCGTGCTCTGTTTGATGCTCTGCGAAGAGAGACGGATCTATATAGGGCGATAAAGTGGAGGCCTCGCTTTTAACCGTAACCTTTCAACTTTCCATATTGATTTAACAATTGATTTAATTTGTACTGCGAACCAGTCTGATGTTTTTCCATTTTCTCGGACTCGTTGTAGTAGGAAGGTGAAACGTGCTCCTCCATGTGGTTGTTCTATGTTTGGTTTCTTGAGCGTGACACCCACTACTACGGAGATCCCGTCGATCTACATGTCGTTTGCCAGACTGCCTTGAAAACAGCGTATTTCCAGAAAACGCTATATGAAAGAGATATGGTTTTAGTCGGTATATTGGGCCTGACCCTGACGCGACGCCCTGGTCAGTGTATTGTGCCTGAACCTGACGCGACGCCCTGGTCAGTGTATTGTGCCTGACCCTGACGCGACGCCCTGGTCAGTGTAGTGTGCCTGAACCTGACGCGACGCCCTGGCCAGTGTATTGTGCCTGACCCTGACGCGACGCCCTGTCAGTGTATTGTCCCTGACCCTGAACATGGCCAGTGTATTGTGCATGACCCTGACGAACCCCCTGGCCAGTGTATTGTCCCTGACCATGACCATGGCCAGTGTATTGTGCCTGACCCTGACGCTACGCCCTGTCAGTGTACTGTCCCTGACCCTGACCCTGACCATGGCCAGTGTATTGTACCTGACCCTGATCCTGACCCTGACCATGGCCAGTGTATTGTACCTGACCCTGACCATGGCCAGTGGATTGTACCTGAGCCTGACCCTGACCCTGACCATGGCCAGTGTATTGTGCCTGGTTTGGATATAATGTTTGAATGAGATAGATACTATTGTACATGAAAACCCATTTCTTTTATAACGTTTTCTGATGTTTTACCGTATAAAAAAGCATTTGTGTAATAAATGAATATATATGAATATATCGCTATATGTCGATATAAATAGAACGTAGAGTATTTTATAAATTGAACATAAAGCATGGTACCAATTTAACTCAGACCTTGATATAAATACGTCGGAGTGTGTGGCATAACTATAAGAAAGAGCGTGATTTTAAATAAAAAAACATCTACAAAGAAATACATAAATAGAGTTTTATAAACATACAAAGAAAGGGCGAAGCACATACAGACAATCAAGCTTCAGGTATAAACCTACAAAGATAGACCCGGAAAGCTATAAAGCTGACTATATAGAGAGTAAAATGACATAACAAGACGGCCAGCAATCACTGTAAACCAGACAGCCGTCCATCATTGCGGACCAGACGCCGTCCATCAGTGTGGATGTTGAAAGTGTGTTTGTATGTTGGTCTTCATCTCCCTATAACAATGTTCAACGGCAATTAAGAGCTGTTCTGAGCAGTCAAGACATGCATTTTTGTGTTCCTCTGAAATGTTTGGTGAAGTTGTCTGACAATCGTATTCCCCTCGATTCCCATTAATTTCCCAGCAGGCGGTGTACACAACATGAAAATATTAGGGCGCGGATTAAGATCAGACAATTCCAGGTTTGATAAAATACATATTTTTGTCCAGATAATCTTCGCTCAATTTGTACTACTTTTACTACTTCCACTACTATCACTACTACGTCTACTACTACTCCTACTATACTTACTACTACTACTACTACTGCTGGTACTACTAGAACTACTACTACTTCTTCGTCGTCATCGATCAACTGATGCTATGCTTCGTCCGGTGAGGTTCACGAAGGAGACCGTGGGATGCTGGTCTTCGCTGGTCCCCCACAGCTGCTCAAACATTGTCGTTCTTCAGGCTAGACTACCTCTCTTTGGTGTGTATAGGTATGGCGGTCCTGCAGGATGTGTTCTGGTGTTTCCTTGGGTGCTCCACATCTCGCACGTGACAGTGTCTCTAAGACCTGTTTCCTTGGGTGCTCCACAATCGCACGTGACAGTGTCTCTAAGACCTGTTTACTTTGGTGCTCCACAATCGCACGTGACAGTGTCTCTAAGACCTGTTTCCTTGGGTGCTCCACAATCGCACGTGACAGTGCCTCTGAGACCCATTCTGTGGTGGGCATTGAGTCTATAATATCCCGTTCTGAGTCTGAAGTTGTGTGTCTGCCCATTTCTGCCAAGTGTGTCTATGTTGTCACTACTACCACTATTACTACTGCTACTACTACTACTATTACTACTGCTACTACTAATAGTATTGCTAATACTACAAATACAACAATAATTACTGTTAATACAACAAGAACAACTACTATTACTACTACTACTACTACTACTACTACTACTACTACTATTACCACCACTACTACTACTACTACTACTACTACTACTACTACTACTACTACTACTACTACTACTACTACTATTACCACCACTACTACTACTACTACTACTACTACTACTTCTACTACAGCTACCACTACTACTATCATTTATACTGCTGCTAGTACTAATTGTACAATTTTTAATAGAGATACAACTACTACTACTAATACAACTACTGCTGCTACTACTACTACTACTACTACTACTACTACTACTACTACTACTACTACTACTACTACTACTGCTACTATTAAAAGTACTACAACAACTACTACCACTACAACTACTACAGCAACAACTACCAATATTATTGCTAATGCAATAGCAACAAGAACAACAATGACAGCTACAACTACAACTACCACTATAGTGTACTACTACTACTACTTCTTCTTCTACTACTACACCTGCAGCTACTAATACTACTCCTAATTCTACTACTACAACTGCATACCTTGCCTTAGTCAATTGTGCGTAAAGTGCCGTGGGTAGCCGTAGATTTCTCTCCAGGAGCAGACTCGTCCCTGAAGTGGTCGTCGTCCCATTACGAGTGAGAGTATCCGCAACATTTCCTATATATCTGGTTCTCGGCCTGTCACTGTTCTAAAAACTTGATCGCCGTGCGGTATAGTCGCACAAGGGTAGTTGGTTAGGTTGCATTCTAATTATATTTCCGAACCACTTGAATCTCTCCTCATCAATATATTCATTGCATATTCATGCTTCAACTATTTTTTTTCTTCAATTCGTCTTTGCGCATTCTGTCTCTCCTAGTTACGTTAATTGTTTTCCGGAAGCATCTTATCTCAAGCGTCGTGATCTTTCTCTCTAGAGATGTTGTTAGTCCACATTTAGCACTGTGAATTGGCATGAATATGCTGTTGATCAACATTCTTTTTGTGGACGTGTTTAGGTTTCAATAATGGTGACAGCTGATATACAATTACATTTGATTTTTGGCAACAGATCTCAATTTCTCTGTCTAAACCTTCATCATGTGTGAAATCACAGCAGAAGTACTTTATTTTGTTTGGCCTCCAGCGTTATCTTGTCTATTGTGTGTTTAAGAGTAGTGGCGACATCACATACCCTTGGAAAACAACACAACGTTTCCGTGAACACACGTGTAAGTCATCGACTGGTGTGAATCCACGTGTTTGCAGTGTTGTTTTAATAATGGTTTTTACATGGTGATGTGGCAAGCCACAATGAAAACCAGCTCTAACCTAATGTCACGAGATTCTTGGAAGGGACAAGTGAGGAATGATCAGCTACACGAACGGACGTTGAAGACGTTGATGTTCTATATAAGAACAATTCTCATAGTCCAAGCTCAGTATTAACAGCTCGTGGCGATTGTCACTACCATCAAGATCCGCACCCGAGGATTGAGCCCTTGAGCATTCTACGAATGGGCTTCAAATGAAAACCTTAAATTAAAAGTAGAATGGACATTATAAACAGTATGCCTTTCTGATGTAACTTGTTATGGTTGCTAAGGACATCAAGCGTATCCCACAAGATCTATCACAGCGCAGACGAACAAAATGACGTCATAATTGTAATTGAAAGCCCCCACTATTAACATTCACCAAAGAGGAGCAGAGTTCGTGTATCCGTTTTTTGCAGCGAACGGGTGAATCCTGTATAAGTCCATCAGCGAATGGAGGTCCAGTAGGATGTTCATTTATTTACCACTATCAGATCCTACATTTTGCAGGGTTACTGCATACTGGGACAATTAATCACTGCTCCCGTGTCTTGAACGACCCAACATTCAGGGAATTCGTCGTCTACATATCCCCATTTTGTCATGAACGACCTACATCTGGACACACCCGTTCTTAACCTGTTCAGAGACCTCCAAGTATACAGCAAATTATTTCGACTGTGAAATTAAGTGTTTGAGGAAAGTCATCGATGATACCAGAAGAGACATAATGCGGAATGACGACATTCGAAGTATGTTCTGCACTACGTCTTGCGCAGAATACATTTCCGGGCAGAAAATAAGTTCTTTTGGTCATCTCATGAGAATGCACCCTCATCATATTCCACTGATGGCTTACAATGCTGGCAGATCTGGCTACAGGGCAAGAGGGCGACTGCGAGGTAGGTGGATAGATGACGTTAGAGTGATTGTGCAACGTCAAGGGCTCACATTGACCGACGCAACGTACTTGGCGCAGGATAGACAACTCAAGCTCCCCACGACGCTAAACGCCACAAGAGGAAAGAAAACTATCTAACTATGTCCTTGTGCGAATTTTTCACCTTTTTTTTTCAGTTTTTCGACACGATGTATCTCATGATACTGTTCTGAGAGCCGTACATTTTGCAGAAAACTTTTTCTCAATTTCGGCATCTTTTTTCCTGACAATTGTTCTAAAATACTGTGTGTCTGAGCACGGGGCTGATTTTTCCTTTCAAACTCACACGCGACGCTTCTTCTAATGTCCGGGGTGCAATACCAGCGATTGCGTAGATCTTTTCTTTTGGAGTCGGTTTGAAGTATCCTGTGACGGTTTTGGCATGTCTCATTAACCGACACATCGACATGTTTCATGTACGCAGACGTGATCCATAAGGTGCCGATTACTTTGCTGCAGAGAGACACAGTGTAAGAACTGGGGTTCGGGTCACTTTCGGGGATGCTCCCGAAGCAATATTTGTCAGCTAGCGATTATTATTGTTTCTTGCACTGACTTTTTTGTTTTACAGCAGTGGTCTCGAGGTAAGGTTTCCGCCTTAGTTGTCGGAGGTCGCGTGTTCGTATCAGGGTAGAGACCAGCATTTTCTTCACGGGGATTTATGATAACATGTCACCTGATCTATGGGAAGTTACTTGTACTTTGATCAGGTTGTTTGTTAAAAGCAGCTATCGTCTTAGCCTTAGTCGACCTGTACTTCTACAAGGGGAGATGCCCCTGTGCAGGTCCCAGCTCTAGCGTTAGATGGATGAAGCCGGCATGAGAATATTCTGCTTAGCGGGCTAGGCTCATTGGGACAAGTGTCACGGATAGTGGTTAACCGTTCTGCGAGTCCATCGTAATGTATTCAAACACTAAAGCACAGTAGACCCACAGCCTGTTAGGCGCCAAATATGCTTTAAAAAAACCATCTAACCATTTCCGGTGTCGTGGCATGTCACACAGTTAGTTTCCTCTTACGACACGCTCTATGTCGGGGAAGTTGTGTTATTAGTCTCCTTGTCATACAGAAAGACCCAGATGGACCACTCGGCAGCAGCTATAGCTGGCGCCAAAATGACAGAGGTCTACTTAGCTCTAGTGTTTGAGTTTATTAAGATACGACTCCCGGTTCGGTAAAAACCACACTTCAAGAAACTAGCTGTGCACAGACTATGTATAGACTTATAAACCAGTGTAAAGACGTTAAGTTAATTTAAGTTATTTCTTTTCGGCCTCAGATGTTGGATACATCATATGATCATGATATAGGATTGACAAAATAACCATGCTCAAAACGGAAATATATTTTTTTTTCGGACGATAACCATATGGACAGCTAAGACAGATGCACGACTCGTTGTACTCAATCCTTACCACAAAACGTTCATTGTCTATGTAACGACCGATTCTCATTACCATTTCGGAAGCCCCGTCTATTTTAGCCAAACACGCAACAGACAGAGTTGTCACGATACCACCTGGATACGTCAACCATTTCTCACGCACATCCATATCCTATTGGACGTCAAATAGTTAAGGCGCGGGTCAAATTGCTCACCTTGGTTTCAGTTGCGAGCCAGATGATATACCCTTGGATATATTTGAGAGCCAAATGTGATACTTTAATGAACATTGGCAAACAAATTGTTATACAGAATGTGATATGAGATTAAATTCCTCAGGATGATTGCCATGGGATATTACTTACCTCAGAATGATTGTCATGTCATTATGCTTGTCATGAGAGATTGCTTACCTCAGGATGATTGCCATGTGAAATGACATACCTCAGGATGATTGTCATGTAAAGTGACATACCTCGGGATGATTGTCATGTGAAGTGACCTACCTCAGGATGATTGCCATATGAAGTGGCATGCCTTCAGGATGATTGTCATTTGAAATGACGTGGCTTCAGTATGCTTTCTATGTGAGGTGCCACACCTCAGGATGATTTCCATGTGAAATGACATGCCTGCAGGATGATTTCCATGTGAGGTGACATACCTCATGATGATTTCCATGTGAAGTGACATACCTCATGATGATTGCCATGTGAAATGACATGCCTTCAAGATGATTGCCATGTGAAATGACATGCCTTCAGGATGATTGCATTGTGAAATGACATGCCTTCAAGATGATTGCAATGTGAAATGACATGCCTTCAGGATGATTGCCATGTGAAATGGCATCCCTTCAGGATAATTTCCATGTCAGGTGACATACCTCAGGAAATAAAGCTGTCCAAAATGACATAGACTTAGAAACAATAACATTAACATTAACGACTCACTAGGCGTGGTAACAGGAACATTGACGACTCACTAGACGTACCACAAGAACATTGAAGATTCACTAGACGTACTTCAGGAACATGTAAGACTCACTAGACACATCGCAAGAACATTGAAGTATCATTAGCCACATCACATAAACTTGGATGGCTCACTAGACGTTTCAGAAGAACTGTGATGAATTACTAGACGTACCTCAAGAACATTGACGACTTCGTATAGGTATTAACAAGAGCACTTACATCTCAAAAGACGTACTTTAAGAACACTGATGAGTCACTAGACGCACCATAAAAACATTGTAGACTATAGACGTACCACAAAAACATTGAAGCCTTACTAGACGTACTTCAAGAACAATGAAGATATTTGTCGTAACACAAGAACATTGAAGATTGACTAGATATACGACACGAACACTGGCGACTCACAGGACACACAAAAAGAACAGTGAAAATTCACTAGATATACCACAAGAACAGTGAAAATTCACTAGATATACCACAAGAACAGTGAAAATTCACTAGATATACCACAAGAACTTTGACGATTTAAGAACTTATAAGGCTCATTGAAGAACCTTGGCTTGGCACTTTCAACACAGTATATTTGACATTGTTTTCCAGATGTTATTGATGGAGTGAACAACCACACTGCTTCTCTCATGCTGATAATAGGTTCACTTCTCAGCTTCGATTAGATCACTTGCCTCTCACATCACAGGAAACCTGACCCTTCCCAAATCCCTCCGCATATCAATGGATTCAATCATAAATTTACACTTGTCTTACTGCCAATGAGTAATACAGTTGTATTCCAACACAAGTCTCCAATGTGGGCGACCTCTATTACTGACATCGAAACTTCTCGAAGTTGTCACTGCTTTGCGTTTCCTTGAAAGCATTACGAGTCAAACACAATGTTCCTTTGCTGAAAAGTCATCAGAATAGGCAGATAGCCATGCCGTATTTCTTTGTTTAGCTTTATACGCTCTTGATAGCTCCTTGCCAATAGTTCAGATTATGTTTATACGTTCGTGAATCAAGATGGGGAACCTTGCATCAGCTGTAGCGGTCAGCGACTCAATGCTGACTGCAAGCGTCAGGGCCAGCGACTCAATGATGACTGCAAGCGTCAGGGTCAGCGACTCAATGCTGACTGCAAGCGTCAGGGCCAGCGACTCAATGCTGACTGCAAGCGTCAGGGCCAGCGATTCAATGCTGACTGCAAGCGTCAGGGCCAGCGACCAGAAGCTGATAAGACCCTTATCCACCGCCAGGTGCTAATCCTGGATATCAGGCTGCAGCTATATAGTGAGGCCAAGACCATAATTAAAGCCAACTCCAGGGTAAAATGGGCTGATCAACACCCCGGTTTCTGAATAGAAGACAGCTACTATAACTTAACTACAGAAGAGCAAGTCATCCTCTTCAGACTGAGAACTGGGCATAACAGACTCAAGGGTCATCTTTACAACAAAATGAGGATTGGGACAGATCACAGGTGCCCATGTGGGGAGTATATCATGACCGTGGAACACATTCTACAAAGCTGCACGCTCACGCAGGAAAAGAGAGAACAATGCTGGCCTCGAGAAACAGATATGAGACAAAAAGCTGTATGGAGATGAAACAGCCGTACAAACAACGGTTTCCTTTATAAGAGAAACCGGAACCTTGATCTGAGGATGAACGATGAAGAAGAAGAAGGCTGCAGCAGGAAATGCTGGCAAGGGAGAAGGGATTGAAAAAATCCGAGGTATCAGGCCGAAAGGTGCAAATTACGAAGTCAAGCTGTAATTTACGACACAGCGTGTTCCGTTCTCCGGACACCATCTTGCTACTTCCAAAGCCGATTTCAGGGCTTGTCAGTTTGAGTTTCATAACGAACGAAGCGCTGGATGATACATACATTTCCTTATAAATTTAAAGAAGTCAAATTTTACATATTTTGTTTAGGGCCCTGAATACGAAAACTAAACTAAATATGGCAGTTTGGCTCTTGTTTTGAAGAAATAATCGATTTCGATGTAAGCACGACTGCGTTGGCATTAAAGACATAGAGAGCCATTTCACAATGTTGTCTTTCTATATCTAAATGGCGACGTATTGCATCTGCCCGCCATGCACACAACGCCCAAGGCGGAATTGCATCGTTTACTAATATTTTATATTTGAAATGACATCGTTATGATTACTGGCGATAATGGTACATTTGTTTAGTTGTAAGGAATATTCCGTGGAATCAGAAATTTATATGAACGTCGCCCAGTTACAGCACCATCATTATTACAACACAAGTACTAACTGCAGTTTCAATTGAGAAGTATGAATACTTCGAAACTGTGTTATTCGTGTGGACAGCATTTGTAACATTTGTAGGGATGTTACGTTTGTAAGGCAGTAAAGGAACATCACTCAAATCTTGAAAACGGTGTATGACATTTATTCATGATGCAAGGTTGCGGACCAGGGCAAAGTAATTGATCCTACACATACGCTGCAGTACATGTGCAAGCTAACTTTCAAAGTGTGTAAAATAGAGAACAAATTGCATTCCATTTTCTGTAGAGAGAGCTAAGCAATCCTGTAATTGACTGCTACTTCTACATGGCCCCACCTCCTTCTGCAAGCATTGCCATGAGAAGTAAGAGGACAATATTGAACCTGAATATACATTCTACTCTCCCACCAGTTTCGCTCAGTGAAAGGCTTCCTGCTGTCCCAAACCGACAACTGAATTGTACATTCGATAAAGGTGATGTCGTTTGAGAGTAACCATCATCGTGTTAACCAGAACCTTCGGCGTCTATTGATGATCCTGCGACGGAACATCAGAAGCTCTACACATTTCTATCCACGACGAAGTGGCCGATCTTGTCAGCGATCTGGAACTGCCCAAAGCCAAAACGTAATTATTTGGATGAAGACTTAACGGAAGGTTCTCAAGGAATACGCCGACCTATTTTAGTTTGTACTCATCATCCTTACTCTTGTGTTCTAGACCGATTTGTTGAATATGATTTGTTGAATATGATTTGTTGAATATGATTTGTTGAATATGATTTGTTGAATATGATTTGTTGAATATGATTTGTTGAATATGATTTGTTGAATATGATTTGTTGAACATGATTTGTTGAATATGATTTGTTGAATATGATTTGTTGAATATGATTTGTTGAATATGATTTGTTGAATATGATTTGTTGAATATGATTTGTTGAATATGATTTGTTGAATATGATTTGTTGAATATGATTTGTTGAATATGATTTGTTGAATATGATTTGTTGAATATGATTTGTTGAATATGATTTGTTGAATATGATTTGTTGAATATGATTTGTTGAATATGATTTGTTGAATATGATTTGTTGAATATGATTTGATATGATATGATTTGTTGAATATGATTTGTTGAATATGATTTGTTGAATATGATTTGTTGAATATGATTTGTTGAATATGATTTGTTGAATATGATTTGATATGATGTGATTTGTTGAATATGATTTGTTGAATATGATTTGTTGAATATGATTTGTTGAATATGATTTGTTGAATATGATTTGTTCAATATGATTTAAATGATATGATTTGTTGAATATGATTTGTTGAATATGATTTGTTATAATATGATTTGTTGAATATGATTTGTTGAATATGAGTTGTTGAATATGATTTGTTGAATATGATTTGTTGAATATGATTTGATATGATATGATTTGTTGAATATGATTTGTTGAATATGATTTGTTGAATATGATTTGTTGAATATGATTTGTTGAATATGATTTGATATGATATGATTTGTTGAATATGATTTGTTGAATATGATTTGTTGAATATGATTTGATATGATATGATTTGTTGAATTTGATTTGTTGAATATGATTTGTTGAATATGATTTGATATGATATGATTTGTTGAATATGATTTGATATGATATGATTTGTTGAATATGATATGATTTGTTTAATATCATTTGATATGATATGATTTGTTGAATATGATTTGATATGATATGATTTGTTAAATATGATTTGATATGATATGATTTGTTGAATATGATTTGATATGATATGATTTGTTGAATATGATTTGATATGATATGATTTGTTGAATATGATTTGATATGATATGATTTGTTGAATATGATTTGATATGATATGATTTGTTGAATATGATTTGATATGATATGATTTGTTGAATATGATTTGATATGATATGATTTGTTGAATATGATTTGATATGATATGATTTGTTGAATATGATTTGATATGATATGATTTGTTGAATATGATTTGATATGATATGATTTGTTGAATATGATTTGATATGATAGGATTTGTTAAATATGATTTGATTTGATATGATTTGTTGAATATGAATTGATATGATATGATTTGTTGAATATGATTTGATATGATATGATTTGTTGAATATGATTTGAAATGATATGATTTGTTGAATGCTCCAGAAATCATGTATGACCAACATGATTATTAATTGTTCCTCTTCTCTATACTTTTCAAATTAAATGATGGCTGCACTGACCATCAGCCAACACTAACCAAGTAGGCCGGTCCTATGTTATTTTGTCCAGTCTTGTAAAGGAATTTCATAATCGTTTCCTGAAAAACCGAAAGATAATGCCAATTGGGACACACAGAATCCAATCCAAGATCACTATTGGTAATACATAAATTGAACGCTTGGAATACTTTGAATACCTTGGCTCTTCGATACCAAATTTAGGAGGCTGTGCAAGGAACATAAGGAGACGAATGTCTATAGCGATGCAGAAACTGAATACTATGCATAATTTGTGGCAGAATACTAACACATAATTAACATTGACGATCCTAAGAACATGCGTATTACGGGTGGCAGTTTACGGATGCAAGACACGTACCATCATTCAAATATTAAGGACGAGGCTCGAGGCTTCCGAAACGAAATGTTACAGGAGAATCCTAAAGAAATGATGGGTAAAGAAAATAACAAAAAAAGCCATCCTGAAAGTGTGGAAGAGAACTTGCTTATAAACCCCATTATATTTTGGAAATTGAGGTTTTTCGACCACGTCGACGTACTGAAACAAGCAGTTCTAGATGGCATTATTCCAAGAAGACGAGGTAGAGGGTAGCTATGATGTAGATGGAAATAAGCCATCAATGCAACCCTAAACATGAACATGGAGCAGGCGCGTAGACTGACTGCTGATCGAGGTTCCTACATGAACATGGAGCAGGCGCGTAGACTGACTGCTGATCGAGGTTCCTACATGAACATGGAGCAGGCGCGTAGACTGACTGCTGAGCTATACATCAAGGACACCCTAAACATGAACATGGAGCAGGCGCGTAGACTGACTGCTGCGCTAGACATCAAGTACACCCTAAACATGAACATGGAGCAGGCGCGTAGACTGACTGCTGAGCTAGAATCATATCGAAAGGCTGCGATGTGAGTGACGTTCCACGAACGACATGCTACATGATGATGATGATGACTACATCTTTGCATTACGCGAAGAGACTCTGATTTCAGTCTATGAAGTTCGGAGATAAGAATGTACAACACTGGGACCAACGCGCAGAATTATTACACTCAATGTGATGAACAATTTCTTTAAGGCCAAAGACCATACTTGTATCAGCTTTTAAGTACTTGGATGACGAATTCCCTCGACTCTGAAAATCGACATATTAAAGAGGCGTTTTTGTATTAGCCCTTCTAAGGTAAAGTTCAGTAACATATCAACAATTTCCGTGATGGATGAAGATACCTCTTCATGTGCTAAGCCGCAGCCTATGTGAGGTTGGTGGCCAATTTCTTCCTTCCACAACTCATACGTCAGGTCTTAGTTGATCTGTGCATCTACAAGGACGTTAGCAATTGTGCAGGTATCAACTCTTGTGCGAGTTGGTGGTAGTCGGGTGTGTTTCTTTTCTTAGCGAGCTGGTGTCGAGCAGTGCTATATTGTTGGGGTTTTGTATTGGTCTCAACTCGTTTTCCAGTCGATTCTGATTCTGGAACGGATTGTCCAGTGGATGGCTAACTTGTTTGTGTTAGGTTCGCGAATGATGTGCAGCTCGAGCGAATATTGCTATCTAGTGTAAAGAGGTGGGAGGGGGGCGGGGGGAGCGGTCAGCCATGTGGTCTTTTTTTTTTGCCGCACGGGTACTACAGAGTGGTTGCTGTGCCCCAGCGTTCGTCTTTCCTTCTGACTACATGGCCAGCGGTGCTTGGGGTAGCCATGAAGGATGACATCCTTGGCGCGTGACAATGCCAGGATACTACTGTTGAGGCCAGCGGTGCTTGGGGTAGCCATGATAGATGACATCATTGGCGCGTGACAATGCCAGGATACCACTGTTGAGGCCAGCGGTGCTTGGGGTAGCCCTGATGGATGACATCATTGGCGCGTGACAATGCCAGGATACCACTGTTTAGGCCAGCGGTGCTTGGGGTAGCCCTGATGGATGACATCATTGGCGCGTGACAATGCCAGGATACCACTGTTTAGGCCAGTGGTGCTTGGGGTAGCCATGATGGATGACATCATTGGCGTGTGACAATGCCAGGATACCACTGTTTAGGCCAGCGGTGCTTGGGGTAGCCATGATGGATGACATCATTGGCGTGTGACAATGCCAGGATACCACTGTTGAGTAAACCCATCTGGCGCTATTGTATAAGTGATAGGCACACGAGAAGGTTCTCAAGCGAAACATCTAATTCCCTTAGCTGGTTCTGCATGGCTGTTGTCAGAGAACATGTTTCAGTTACAATGCATAGAGCTGATAGCACCACTGAGTCGAATATGTCTCTTCGCATGCGTTAGTTACCAATTTAAAGCTGGGTCGACTGAAGGAGTGGTCGTATAAGGCACGAACCATGGAAAGGATTGTTCCCTGTCCGTCCATCAATTCAAACACTGCCACGTTGTAATCTCAGTCTAGTAGTCTAGCTCCCTGACGAGGGGACGGAGTGGTGTCGGGGTTAGACGTCGGCCTCAGGTGTTGGAGGTCGCGGGTTCAAATTACGGTGGATTTTGTTATTTTTTTCACGTGGACTTTCTGTTATTTCCCTTAATCTTTTGATAGTAGAGATCGGACGCCCGTATTCAATATCGCGCACGTTAAAAATCCCTCTGTACTTAGAAATATAAAATAGTCGACTTTAACGGGCGCCGCCCGGATCAAATTTAAAATTATGTTAACAATCTATTACGCTATCCTCGCTGATGATAAGGGGTTTGTGCATAGTGCTGATATTCTCCAAATAAATAGGGAGAGGCACAGCGCATTTATGGGTTAAACCGTGTAGTGACGTTGTTTCTTCAAATAAACTAAACTAAACTGTCGAGTGTTGTACAGGCTCCTAGCTTATACGTACTCCTCAGAGACGAGATGTTCGCTAAACTACCGAAATAATAACGATAGCACAGCTTGAGATGCGATTCGATTGGTCTGAATTAATTTCCTGGGCATGTCAGGACATCAATCTACAAGGAAGTGGTTGAGGACATGTCGCTCTATCACAAGCTTGGCTGCAAAATCTTTTTATTCAGATCCAAATTCTTTATTTCCGCTTGGATTTCTTCCTTGACAAATGTCATATGGCTAACGATAGAGAGGGCGAACATTTTTACCATGGCATTGTCACGACGGAGAAACGATACGTGAGAAACTGGTTCAATTCAAGTTTTGGCAGATATCTGTTGGACGCTCGCTAGAGATATTCAGGGAAAGGATATACACAAGCGACAGGTAGAGTGAAGTTTGACGAAGGAGCGGACATTTAGCAACACGTGTCATACTATCTATCTATCTATCTATCTATCTATCTATCTATCTATCTATCTATCTATCTATCTATCTATCTATCTATCTATCTATCTATCTATCTATCTATCTATCTATCTATCTATCTATCTATCTATCTATCTATCTATCTATCTATCTATCTATCTATCTATCTATCTATCTATCTATCTATCTATCTATCTATCTATCTATCTATCTATCTATCTATCTATCTATCTATCTATCTATCTATCTATCTATCTATCTATCTATCTATCTATCTATCTATCTATCTATCTATCTATCTATCTATCTATCTATCTATCTATCTATCTATCTATCTATCTATCTATCTATCTATCTATCTATCTATCTATCTATCTATCTATCTATATATCTATATGTCTGTCTGTCGCTCTGTCTGTCTGTCTGTCTGTCTGTCTGCCTGCATGCCTGTCTGTCTGTCTACCTGTCTATATATGTATGTATGTATCTATCTATCTATCTATCTATCTATCTATCTATCTATCTATCTATCTATCTATCTATCTATCTATCTATCTATCTATCTATCTATCTATCTATCTATCTATCTATCAATCAATCTATTTAGCAGTATGTCTATCTATCTGTCCATACGTGCACATGTCCATCTGGCTATTTTTCTGTCTCCTTACTTGTAAGTCTGATTAATCTGTATTTAGTCTAGTCCAGTCCAGTTAAATCCAGTCCAGTCCAGTGTTGTCTTATTCTTCTATGTCCAGTCGAGTCGTGTTCTGTCCTGTCTTTTCTTGTTTTATCTGTCAATCTCTATATATTTGTCTGTTGGTCTGCCTGTCTATCTGTCTACGTGTCTGTCCCCTGTCATCGCTTACACCTTCTAACACAACACGTAATTGATATGATACGATGATGTTTTACATGGTGTAGATTGGTTGACGTAGAGCAGTCTGCGGTGAAATAAATTGATTTGACACTTGCACGTAAATAAACTAAGACATTTTATAATGGAAATGATCCCCTGTTATTATTTCTCTAATCTCTCATCTCTCTCTTCTTTTTCATTCTTTTCGTCTTCTTTACTTCCATCTGCTTTAACTATTTCTCTTTCTAGGGCTTTAGAATATTCGCTGCCTTCTTTGTTTTCTTTTTATCTTTCAGATTATGCATGTTTGTTGTATTCTTCTTTTGTGTATTTTATTTTATTCTTATTTTCCAATTCTACTTATTTTCAACCGCTTTTGCTACTGCATTTTACTTTGTTTTCTTTTTCGAGCTTGCTTTACACTTTTCTTTATGTTTCTCCTGATCTGAGTCTGTTACAGCTTCTGGTCTTTCATTTTCGGTTCTGCTCCTTCTTCTTCTTTTTCGTCTTCTTTTTCTTCTTCTTCTTGTTCCTTTTTTCTTCTTATCCTTATCTCCTGCTCATTCTTTTTCTTCGTTTATTTTGTCTACGTTCTATCTTTTATCTTGTTTGTCTTCTTTTCTTTTTTTTTCTTTCTATTATTTTTCTTCTTTTTCTTCTTTTCTTTTATTTCTATTCTTTTTCTTCTTTTTCTTTTTTTCTGTTGTCTTCTTTCTTCTTTTTCTTTATTCATTTGGTCTTCTTTGTTTTCGTTTTCTTCATTTTCTTGTTTTCTTTTGCCTTATTTCTAATCTTTTTCTTCTTCTTCTTCTCTTCCTCCTCCTTTTCTGCTTCTTCTTCCTTTTCTTCTTCTCCTCCCTCTTCGTTGTCTTTTATTTTGTCTTCTTGATTTGCTTTTTCTTCTTATTGTTTCTTTGTTCTTCTTATTCATCTTCTGCGGCTTATTCTTTTGTCTCTTTTCTTTGTTTCTCCTTTCTATTCTTCTTCTCCTCCTTCTTATGCTTCTTATTTTCTCTCGTCTTATCACCTCCTCCTTCTTTTTCTTGTCGTTCTTATTTCCAGGTTTCCTTCTTTTTCTCCGCATCTTCGTCTTTTCGCCAATATACTCCATGCGTCTCTTCTTTCTCGTGTTCTTAAACTTGAGCATCTATTTCCTCTTTTAATTTTCATTCTTCTTCTTCTAAGCACTTCATCCTGATTTTATGTCTGCTCTTTACTTATTTGCCTCGCGTTTTTAAAGGCCACCCTCTTAGTCGATATAGCTCTTCTCATTAACCGTTTCATCAACCTGATCTTCATAATTGATACTATGGCACCTAACGATTACACTCACACTTACCGGCAGATCAATATGCCCTTTGCAGTTTCAATCTTGGCCCTTGTGGTTGTTCACCAGTAGAATGCACCCAATCTATTTAATTAAACTTCCATCCAATTTTATTGTTCTTTCCCATGTGAGCATTTGTCTTCAATTGCGTGCCTTTCTTTTGTTTTCGTGTCTTTTCAGCAGGCCAACTATTTTGTGGGGACAATCTTATTTTCGAGACAGTTTAAAATAAATATACAATTATTGAAATTGCCTTCAACTTCTGAAATTAATTTTGTTCTTTCTTTCTTAAGATCTCAATCTGTCTTGATTTGTAATTCCTAGAAATGAGAAATGGATATTGAGTTCAGGGTTATGAAAGTCTCGCCGCAGATAGGAAATCAGGGAAGCGAGTGTATCCTGTGTGGGTCTAACAAAGACGGCCTATAATTAGGATATACGGACAGTGGACGTCGCACTGAGATGAGGTGTCTTCGGAAAACCTTCAATGTAATTAAGAAATACAGAGCTCTGAATGAAGATGTAAGAAGCATCGTTAAAGCAAGACCATGTGCTTAATATGCTGAGGAAGAGAAAATAAAGTGGTTCGGACACATAAGTAGAATGGAACCTGACCAAATACCTCTGTACTCAATTCTTCGTCTTCATCTTCTCTGATCCTCAGATCAAGGTCCCAGTTTCTTTAACAAACGACACCGTTGTTTATAATTCTGTTAGGGGACGGTGAGTGCTAGTAGTTTTGTGACACGGCTCACAACCCAAAGGTGCTGGGTTCGATCCCCAACACAGCATCGGCCGTTACCCCGGGAAAGCAAACCCTTAGAAAATGCAGGAGGAAGCAGGCCCTTACATAAATGCACGCTGAAGTCGGATGCACTGGGCCGACAGGCGCAAAATAAAAATCACAGCGCAACACACACGGGCTTGGGGATTATAGAAATAAGGCCCACAAAAAAATATAGTTTTATCTCCATACAGCCTTTGTCTCATATGTCTTGCGAAGCCAGTTTTGTTCTCTCATTTGCTGCGTGAGCATGCATCATTGTAGAATATGTTCTACGGTCATGATATGCTCCTCACATGGACACGTGTCATTTGCCCCAGACTTCATTTTATTGTAAATGTGGCCCCTGAGTTGCTTATGCCCCGTTCTCAGTCTGAAGATGGTGACTTGGCCTTCTCTAGTTAAATTCAAGCAGCTGTCTTCTTTTCGTACGTCGTGGTGTTGATCGGCCCATTTTCGCTCTAGTTGCCTTTAATTATGGTCTTGGCCTCATTATATGTGATGCTCAGATCTGTTTGTGTGGATGCTCCTCCACACTTTGATAAATTGTCTACAGTTTCATTGCTTTCATAACTTTCATATAGAAGCAAAGGCACTGAAGGGCACAGCTGAGCTTGTAATCTAAAATAAAGATATCTACCAAGAAAACAAAGTATTCCTAACTGATGTCGCGTCAGTATTAGCAGCGCTAAAACATCACACGCATAAAGATAACGATGTCGATCAGGTTTAGCAGTCGTAGTAGAATGAGAACCAGATGGATATACACCATTGTGGGCCGTAGTAGAAGGAGAACCAGATGGATATACACCATTGTGGGCCGTAGTAGAAGGAGAACCAGATGGATATACACCATTGTGGGCCGTAGTAGAAGGAGAACCAGATGGATATACACCATTGTGGGCCGTAGTAGAAGGAGAACCAGATGGATATACACCATTGTGGGCCGTAGTAGAAGGAGAACCAGATGGATATACAACATTGTGGGCCGTAGTAGAATGAGAACCAGATGGATATAAAACATTGTGGGCCGTAGTAGAATGAGAACCAGATGGATATACACCATTGTGGGCCGTAGTAGAAGGAGAACCAGATAGATATACACCATTGTGGGCCGTAGTAGAAGGAGAACCAGATGGATATACACCATTGTGGGCCGTAGTAGAAGGAGAACCAGATGGATATACACCATTGTGGGCCGTAGTAGAAGGAGAACCAGATGGATATACAACATTGTGGGCCGTAGTAGAATGAGAACCAGATGTAAATACAACATTGTGGGCCGTAGTATAAGGAGAACCAGATGGATATACACCATTGTGGGCCGTAGTAGAAGGAGAACCAGATGGATATACACCATTGTGGGCCGTAGTAGAAGGAGAACCAGATGGATATACAACATTGTGGGCCGTAGTAGAATGAAAATCAGATGGATATACAACATTGTGGGCCGTAGTAAAAGGAGAACCAGATGGATGTACAACATTGTGGAGATTAAAAATCGTTTTTAGATAAGGAGTATCTCAGCGTCTTGCCCTAAACAGAAAACTACTGCCCCCCACGCCGCCACTCTGTATATGTTGATAAGAAAAGACACTACGAGAGAAGATAAAGCAAGACCAAACTCGACCAGACCAGGCCATTACAGATAGACTAAACTCTTATAGCAGTACATAGTCCACAACTCTGAAGGCCTCAGCAGGGCAAGCCTCTGTTGCCTCCATACGCTGCTACAGAGAGCCCAGATCAGATGAACAGTGCATGATGTGTGCATGTAAGATGAGCGTCTCCATTAACAACTGTTGTACGGTGAGCTCATGACAGGGCAGCGCTTTCGGGGGGGGGGGGGGCAAAAGAAACAATACACAGACAATCTAAAAGTGTATTTTAAAAGTTTATCTTTTGATTTTACTGACTTTGAGCGGCTTGCTCCGAACCGCTCAGCCTTGGCGCACTGCCGCCACTAACGCGCAGGAAAAGTGAGCTGCGCGAAAGGAAAGAATGCAAGACTGTCAAACCACAAATGTTCATATGTCCTAACTGTGGTAGAGTTTGTCACGCTAATATAGGACAGTACAGTCAATTGGAATATACATGTATGACGCTATCGCCATCTTTGCTTGCGACGGGAAAATAACTAACTATTTAACTATATTCTTATGGGTATTCCAGGATTGCATTGAAGTCGATTCTAAGTAGCAGAACAGCCTACGCCTGACACCAACAACAGAGCATTCGTTTGAGTATCGTTTTAAAAGAAGGAGTTTAAGAATGAACGACGAAAAAGGAGGAAGATTGTGATACTGTTCTTTTAAGGTCTCCATTACAACGTGTGGGTGTCTCACAAACGGAATATAGCTGATAGGTCAACTCATTTTCTTCTTTAGAACTTGCTGAAATTCTTTAAACAGCTTCAGTCAAAATTACTAAACTGTGATAATGACTACTTGACCAATATCAAGGACTAGACCACCCCGACTATATCAAGTTTCCTTTGACGTTATTAATACTGGGAAATAATCGATTTCAGCTTTGACGAATCATACTGTCTGAAGCATTCTTTTTTTTTTTTTTTCTAAACTCGTACATCAATTTCTGCAACTGACACAATATTCAGTCCGGCTAATATCTGCTTTTTTCAACTACTGATAATGACTGTGTCGTAATCTCTTTTTGAAAGTTTCAGTTGTCCTTTTGTTAAATTGAACCGCAGTGGTCACGAGGTAAGGTGTCCGTCCCTGGTGCCGGAAGTCGTTGGTTCAAATCACGGTGGAAACCGTGAATTTTTTCACGTGGATCTTCTGGTAAAAAATCCCCTGATCTCGGGGTAGTGAGATCAGACTCCCGTATCAGTGTCGAGCACGTCAATAATCCCCTGGCAGTTGGAAATCAAAAAGAGTAGGTTTAACGACCACTGACCGGACCAAATTCAAATTTCAAATCTGCCAAAGTTATGTGTACCTTTCTCCAGGTGGTTTGTTAAGAGCAGCTATAGATGGCGCCTAACTGATTGCGAGTCTACATATATATAATGTGTGAGTCTATTAAGATGGACTCGCACATTAATAAAAACCAGCCTCCAATAAACTGGTAGTATTCAAACTCGGTAGAGTCTTCTAAACCAGTATAAAGAAGTTAAGTGAATTAAAGTTATATAGTCCGGTATATATTTACAATTTATGCTTACACTATCTCTCTTCCATCGTCTTTCCTTTCTCTACATATTTTATTCTTCCTCTTGTTTCTTTCTCTTTCGCTCTAAAGTGTTTTCTTTCGCTAAACAGTCGTATATTATCAGTTTTTATAAATAGAGTAAGTCAGTTTTCAATGTCCATATATAAACTGTTTGCTATCTTTATGAAATGTTTGTTCTCTCTCACACTTTTCCTTCTATTCATGTTTGTCTCTCTTCCTCTCTGAAAGCGGGTACTAGTCATCTGACCCAATCTTTATTTTATTGTAAAAACGGACTTGAGTCTGTTATGCCCCGTTTTGTCTAAACATGAAGACCTGATCTGCTCTTGTTAAATTAAAGTAGCCGTCTTCTTTTCGGAAGTCGGAGTGTTGCTCCGTCCATTTTATTCGTTGTGATTTTAGCACGGAGGAGAGCCACACTTTCAACTTCAACGGCAAGGAGGACACACACTTACATGGAGTGGAGATCTCTGTCTATTGTCAGTCCACTCATGTCGTTAGGCGTCGTGGGGATGTGCGAACTCCTTTGTTTCATATTTTCTGGCAGGTGAAAATATACTGATGACTTGCCAGGTAAATTCCAGCATCTGTTAGCTCCTGGAAATGTGACCGCCTATTATTGAGACTGGTGGAGGTGGAAGCGTAAATTAGAGCAAGGTAGACCAGCAGTCTGGCAGGCGCCATCTTAGCTGCTCCGCTAACCACCTAATCAAGACCTGAGGTTATAACCACACAGTTCCCCTTTTGCGACATATTCTCTCTAGGGCGAATTTCCCTAAAATAATTTGAGTAGATTTTTAACGTGAAGTTTGCCCTAGCAGTGGCCGTTAAGCCTACTCTTTTCGATTTCCAACTGCTAAGGTATTTTTAATGTGCGCGCCACTGCACACGGGTGTTTGATCTCACTACTCTGAGATCAGGGGAAAAATTTACAGGGTGATCCACGTGAAAAAAATCCCGGTCTCCACCGTGATTTAAGCTCGCAACCTCTAGCACCCGAGGCGAACACCTTACCTCGAGACCACTGGATTTCCCTATGGAGTGGGGATACTGGTATATAAAGACACAGCCAGATGCATATTGGGTTTTGGTCCAAAATCTAGCCGATTTATTATCTTAAGGCTAAAGGCAGCACCGTTTAATATTACGATAATACCTTGCTACGCAAGCACTGCAGACTATGAAGATTGTTAACTAGAGGCATTCTATAATAAATCAGAGTCTCATAACCGAAATGTCAAAAATGGACATATTGGTAGTCTAGGGGGATTGGAATGCAAACATTGGAGAACATGTAGTACAAGACTGGAGGGGAACATGTAGCCGATAGGGGAAAAAAAAAAGAAATCAATGACTGGGGCCTCAGAATCCTAGAATTTGCACGATGCAATAAGATGTTGGTAGCAAACACGTTGGGGTTTAACAAACTGTCTAGACGCTGGACATAGCATAACCCAGACAACGAAGTGCAGAGCCAAATTGATCATATACTGGTCCAGAGGAGGCTTAGATCTAGCATCAACACCGACAAAACGAGAAGTTTTTTCCGGAGCGGATATAGGAAGCGACCACGATCCTGTTATGATGATTATACGTCTGCGATTGAAGAAAGTCGCAAAGACAGAAGTCACTAGACTAGTTTGACCTAGGCAAACTTAATAACCCAACAATCATCGAAGTGTTCCAATCAAGGGTAGGAGGGAGATTTGCTACACTGTTGGCTCTCAGAGAGGGATTGGATACCGATATAGTAACAGAGTCTCTTAACTCTACACTCAAATATACAACAACAGAGATCACGGGATACCACCGAACAAAAAAGAAGCAGTGAGTGACCAAAGAAATTATGAACCTTTGTGATAGAAGAATGTCACTGAAAAACGAAAACCATCCACCTGATAAGGTCGGCAGATATAAAGCGGTCAAGAAAGCGATGCAACAAAAAATGAGAATGTGAAAGAAGCGTGGATATGTAAGCAATGTACAAACATGGAAGAGAGATGACGCTTAAGGAGCATACAAGGTGATCAAAGAACTGGTATACCAAGACAAGGCAGGAACTTTATGATCCAGGATAAAATCGGCAAGGGCCTTATTGAGGACAATGACGTACTGGCACGATGGACAGAGTACTGTTCCAAGTTGTACAACTATGAGGGACGGAACGAACCTGAGAAAACAATTCCTCCAACATCAACAACTATAGAGGATAACCAACTGATAACGAAGGAAGAGGTAACTATGGCGGTAAAGACATTGAGAAGAGGGAAGACTGCCTGCGTGGACAGTATAGCAGCAGAGCTCTTACAGGCAGGTGGGGAGGTAGTGGTGGAAGGCCTGACACATATCTGCAACTAAAATGGGATACAGGAAACTGGCCGGACTTATGGACGAAATCAATGGTTATACTGTTTCACGAGTCTGGAAACCTAATAATGTGCCAAATTAACAAAGCAATAAACCTCATCAGCCACCCTAGCAGGGTTATGCTTAGATTAATCCTAGACCGATTGAAACCTCAAGCAGAGAACATCATTGCTGAGGAGCAAGCAGGGTTCAGATAGGAAAGACGCACTACTGTATCAACTGTGTTTGTTGATTTCAAGAAAGCGGTTGAAGGGTATGCGATAAGCCCTATGGGCAACCATGAGGATGTATAAAATCAACGGAAATATTATAACGGTCCTTGAACACCTGTATAACAAGGCGTCCAGTGCAGCTCTTGTGAATGGGAGGCGAGGGCATTGGTTTCGCACATCAGTTAGTATGAGACAGGGTTGTACACTCTCTCCGACACTTTTCAATATATTCCTTGAGGGAATTATGAGTGATATACTTGGAGGTCACGTTGGTTCTATCAAGATAGTGGGTCGAACGATTACCAACCTTCGTTTTGCAGATGACATCGACGGCTTTGCGGGCACAGAATCAGAACTCTAGGAATGGGTCAGAAGTTAAAGACAAAATGAATGACCAACAACGCCGAGAGATTCAATAGGAACTCGAAGTGGTTGACCGTTGTAAATATCAGTGTTCGATTGTCAGTGTTTAAGGATTAAATGTGAGGTGTTGGCCAGAATAGCACATACTATAGTGGTGCTTGCACCTCTTAACAAAACAGGGCAAGATAAACGGTTAGAACTATGCACGAAAACAGATAAATGCGCACATTGTCCTGTCAATATTCCTCTACGATTGTAAGACATGGACAATTATAGCTGATTTGCAGCGGAGGATACATGCCTAGGAGATGGGATGTTTCCGAAGACTTCTAAACGTCACGTGCAAAGATTGAGTTACACATGAGGAAAAACAAGGAAGAATTACAACAGCAAAAGCGCATTTTGAAGACATCTTGGAAACTCTCTTGGTACGGTCAAATATCGAGATCAAACGGTCTTGCAAATACGATCCTCCACGGAAAGGTGCAAGGGAAACGACGAAGATGCCGTACTAAAAAAGATGTGGGAGGACAACATAAATAATAGACCAATCTCCGACCAAAAGAGGCATAGAGAGCGACCGCTGACACATAAAGAGGGAGTCAGGTTATGAGGATGTCTTCATGTGTGCCCCAACGACATCACTGGCTACTGGATGATCTAACCGGATTTTACCTCTATGAAATGTGTCTCTTCTATTCATCCTTTTGCACTTTTGCCCCACAAAGCCTCGTATAATGGTCCAATTTCCATTCCAAACTTCAATTTAACGTTTTCAATCTCCATGCAATGTGATCTTTCTTTAGTCCACAATCCCATCAGTCTCTATCTGTCCGTTCGTCCGTTCATCTTATATATATATATATGTCTTACTTATCCTTCACTATACAAATGCTCATGAACATATCTTTGTTTCGGTCACGAAACGAACATATTAACCTTACCGTAGCTAATACAAAATATGAATCCCTGAGGTTCTACGTGAATAGAAGTGGCAATGAAACTGTAACCTCTCAAAATTTAGAGTTATTAATATAGAAATACATTTCGTTTATGTGAGAACGTTTTATTTTTATAGGCAACAACAAATTAGTATTTACTGTAGAATGTCTAGAAACTAAAATGACCTCACCACAATAACCCACTTGATTGATCCCTTGCTCTCTTCTGTTCTGTATACCTGCTGCTTTTTACTCATCTTTTTTATTATCTTCTTAGTTTTGTTCCATCATTACCGTCGTCAAATTCATTACCATTATCGTTCTCCTCATTATTATAATGATCGTCAAATGCGCGTTCATCGATGTATTATAATGATCGTCAAATGCGCGTTCATCGATGTATTATAATGATCGTCAAATGCGCGTTCATCGATGTATTATAATGATCGTCAAATGCGCGTTCATCGATGTATTATAATGATCGTCAAATGCGCGTTCATCGATGTATTATAATCATCGTCAAATGCGCGTTCATCAATGTATTTTAATGATCGTCAAATGCGCGTTCATCGATGTATTATAATGATCGTCAAATGCGCGTTCATCGATGTATTATAATGATCGTCAAATGCGCGTTCATCGATGTATTATTGCCACCATATGTACGCGTCAGGGATTGTAATTGATCAGCTTAGCCGTGAGAGGTGAATTCAATAACACACACACAATATACCGCACAATATTACACACACTATCACACACACACACGTTTACACACAATTTCGCTCACACCTTCACACACAATAGCACACGCAATATAACACTCAAAATCACACATAATATTACACATAATATCACACACAATATCACACAGTTTGACATAATATCTCACATGCAATACACAATATCAAACTCAATATCACACATTATATAAGACGCACTATCACACACATATTACACACACTATCACACATAATATAACACACAATATCACACACATATTACACACACTATCACACATAATATAACACACAATATCAAACACATATTACACACACTATCACACATAATTAAACACACAATATCACACACATATTACACACCCTATCACACACACACACACACACACACACTATCACACACAATATCACCGACGCACTATCACACACACACTATCACACACAATATCACACACACACACTATCACACACAATATCACCGACGCACTATCACACACACTATCACACACACTATCACACACAATATCACCGACGCACTATCACACACACTATCACACACAATATCACACACATTATCACACACACTATCACACACACTATGACACACACTATCAGACACAATATCACCGACGCACTATCACACACACTATCACACACACAATATCACACACACT
This sequence comes from Ariolimax columbianus, assembly GCA_036924085.1. Taxonomy (NCBI): domain Eukaryota; kingdom Metazoa; phylum Mollusca; class Gastropoda; order Stylommatophora; family Arionidae; genus Ariolimax; species Ariolimax columbianus. The sequence continues at coordinate 43,553,459 of JAVGWX010000019.1, forward strand.
ATCACACACAATATCACACACTATCACACACAATATCATACACATTATCACACACACTATCACACACAGTACCACACACAATATCACACACACACGCACACACACACTATCACACACGATATCACACACATTATCACACACACTATCAAACTCAATATCACAGATAATATAACACACACTATCGCACACAATATCACACACAATATCACACACAATTTAGCACACAATATCACACACTATATCCCACACCTACAATATCTCACACTACCTCACATACAATTTAGCACACCATACCACACACAACATAACACACGATTTCACACAGTTTCACACATAATATCACACGCAAGATCACACACAATATCACACACAATCTAACACACAATATCACACACAATTCCACACACAATATAACGCACAATATCACACACTATCACAATTACATAATCTTCAGTCCGGCAGGTAAACAGTATGAACGGTAGCCATCAATACTCTGTGTGAGTGCCTGATGACCAGCTCAGTTCCTTCCTCACTATAACCAAATACAGCGCAAATTACATTATCAAGACATAAGCCGTCAGATGATGTCGCTATCCTCACTTACGATGGGAAACTAACTAATCAACTATGCAGTCTGATCCTCTGCGTGTCGTACCATTTCGAACCTAGGTCTATCAGCAAACTAACTCTACATCGGATAGGTGGGCGACAGCGTGGGAATGTAGAATCATTTGCCCATCGAAACGTAGTTTTCTTCTTCTTTTGCGTACACAGTCAGACAGTAACCATTATTTTTTCGAGAAAAGCGGCGGTCATCCTGAGGCTCTCGCCACTGCCATAGAGCTTGTCTTGCAGTTCCACTGGTAATGGCCACATCTGCTCTCTCTGATCCTCGTATGACGGGCAGTTCTGTAGCAGATGTTCAGTGGTCATTTTACCAGTACCGCACGGGCATTCGTCGGTACACCCTGTCTTCAATTTGTTGAATAGGTGGTACCTCAGTCTATTGTGGCCAGTGCGAAGTCTGAAGACAACTATCTGCTCTCTTCGGTTCAACTGGTAATAGGCATCGTTTTTGGTGTAACCAGTATGTTCGGTTTCCAATTTGGTCATGTATCTGGCTTTGATAAGCCGTTTTGACTCTTCGTACGTCATTCTGGTATCTGTTTGTGGTAGTCTTGCACCTTCTTTTGCCAGTCTGTCTGCCTCCTCGTTGCCTTGGATGTTGCAGTGTGACGGGACCCACTGTACCACTACCCTTTTTGGTGCGGACTGCTGGCACAGTTTGCAGAGTGCTGCTCTTAAGTCATTAAGCTCAGTGTTTTTCTGGCTTTTTAGCGCTGTGACTACGGCGAGAGCATCTGTCAGCAGGACTATATGGCTCTCATTTTCACTGTGTGTCACCATTTCTTCCACTGCCGCCCTCAGTGCCTCTGCCTCCGCTCTGAAATTGCTTGTGTACTTACCAGTAGCGAATGACAGTGTTATTTTTCTGCCATTTGGTAGGTTCAGGAATGCTCCTGCCCCTCCGTTCTGTGTAGTGTTTGTTACAGAACCGTCGGTGTATGCATGGGTCCAGTCCATGCTTGGGTAGCTTTTCGTTATGAAGCTTAGGGTAGTGTCTCTCCTTTCTTTTTAAGTCTGGCACTTTTTGTTTGCAATACCTGGTATATTTTCTACCACCTCTGGAAATATATCCTGCCTCCAGGTAGGTTTTCGTACAGTAGTGATGGGTTTTGGTGTTGTTAGTGCGTTTATGGGATCTTCGTGCATCTTTGCTTTGGCTATTTCTGCAAAGTTTCTCCGCTTTAGTTTCCCATTTCCCAAATTGTTTAGTCTCTGGTACATTGGGTGGTCCGTCAGTCTTCGGAGTTTCTCTGACTGCAGCTGGGCTCTGCAGTCTCTTCTATCGGTCATGGATTGCAGTTTTGTAATCTTTTCAAGTTCTAAACGTAGTTTTCAATATGCATCTGTTATCAATCAGTCCCACCTCGTGACCAACCCAAAGATATTTCCTAGACAACACTTCATCCACATCGTCATGTGGAATAACGTTCGATCTCTAATTTCGACATTGTGGATTCGTTCTCTGTTCGAGATTCAGAGAACACGTCTTTCCTTCGCTTAATGGGTGACTCGGCGTTTCTCTGCATCCGCGTCCGTAAATCCCACATCTCAAAGCCCTAGATAATAACTGGGAAGATCACGGAATTAAAAGACGCTTCCTTTGCCCCGATGTCTGTCAGCTACAGGAGTACGGACTTTATGGTATTGATGCTTAGCCAAGCTGCAACTCTGTGTCTATAGATTCTCCTGTCTAAAGTGTGTGTGTCATCTATTTCCTGCCCCAGGTGTATGTCAGGCCCAGTTGTATAGAAGTGAAGGTTAGTACCTAGGCAATAACTACAGCTGGTGATAAGACTACTCTTCATGTACTAAGCCGCCGCCTACGTGAGTTTGGGTGGACAGTTCCATTACTTGTTCTTGTTATGTTCCCCAACTCATATATCTGGTACCCATTTACAGTTGGGTTGACTGGAGGAGCTGTCGTACCAGACAGGAACCAGGACCCACATTTTGTTATGTCCGTCCGTGAACACGAACACTAGAAAGCTGTAACCCTCGCCTAGTAAGCCAGCTCACTTCCGACTAGACTACATTCTACACACGTTGTGTGCCAGCGGCTGATTAGCGCTTTTCATTGCAAATATACGGGGCTCAACTTCCGCTAGCGGAAGCTCTAGTCAACTCAGCTATAAATGGGCACCAGGTGGAAGGCGAGGTAAGAAAAATGCAACGAGGAAATAGATTGGTCACCTGACCTCACAAAGCTGTGCCTTATTGCAATTAATGCTCAAACACTCATCCCTGACAGCAGAGTCTGCTATGAGACTACCTTTAACTTTTAGCGAGGTGCATGAAGATGCTGACGTCATCGACAGGCCCATTTCCCAGATTGATCTCGCATCTGTGACAGTTGGAATTTCTGAGACTAAATGTTCTATTAGCTAATCCGCAGACCAAAACCTCTGACGACTTCATCCAGTTGGTTCAAGGAGTGGAGTCTTCTTGGTGGTTTGACTGATGCGCACAATATCGTTCAAATGAGTGAGCCTTTCCCCATATATACGTATGTCTCTATCGGCCCACCTCAGCTGTTGGAAGATGCCCTGAAGATCTGTTGTAAAGACTTTTAGACAAATGGTGTCGCCATGCCATACCCCTCTTGCCAATAAATATTTATCGGACGGCGGTGCAAAGTGATAGCAGTCCTGCAACCCATATGATTTCTTTGATCATGCTCGTGTAGTTTTCGGTAACTTAACTTAACTTAACTTAACGTAACTTCGTTATACTGGCTTAGAAGGTTCTACATAATCTGTATACAACCAGTTCATGTCACTCCACGGATACTCAAAATATTGTGAGCATCCAATTTATTTTTGAATGCATTAACTGACTCTGCTTCCACTACATCCTGCGGCAATGCGTTCTAAGAACTCACCACTCTCTGACTAAAACAATATTTCGTAATATCTAATCTGGACCTGTCTTTAAACAATTTGTAGCTGTGCCCGCTTGTTCTTGTAGCATATCGTACTTTGAAGAAAAAAAATTGGTATATTCTAATTTATTCTTTCCATTTATTAATTGATATACTTATATTACGTAACCTCGAATTCTTCTATCTTCGAGACACTGTAGACCAGTTTTTTTAGTATTTCCTCATAACTATAACTCTGAAACCCCGCTATCATTTTTGTAACTCTTATTTGTATGTTTATATCCAGTCTAAGATATGGACTCTACATCTGAACAGTACTTGAATTCCTTAAGTCATTTATAATAGAATTGGTCTCATTACCGTCAAAGTCTTCGCCGTAGTCAATAAATACCAGACATTGGAGTAGACGTAGTTCGTGCACTCTCTTCAACAGCTGATGGATTATGTATTCCCTCTTTTGAAAGCAGATTGTTCACCGGGCTGATGAAGACCATGTTGTTAGGCGATCATGTTGTTCTTGGGCGATCATGTTGTTAGCCGATCATGTTGTTAGCCAAACATGTTCTTGGCCGATCATGTAGTTAGGCGATTATATTGTTAGCCGATCATGTTCTTGTTGGGCGATCATGTTGTTGGCCGATAATGTTGTTGGCCGATAATGTTGTTGGCCGATCATGTTGTTAGCCGACCATGTTGTTGGCCGATCATGTTGTTGTTAGCCGATCATGTTGTTGGCCGATAATGTTGTTGGCCGATCATGTAGTTAGCCGACCATGTAGTTAGCCGACCATGTTGTTGGCCGATCATGTTGTTGTTGGCCGATCATGTTGTTGTTCGGCGATCATGTTGTTGTTGGGCGATCATGTTGTTGTTGGGCGATCATGTTGTTGGCCGATAATGTTGTTGGCCGATCATGTAGTTAGCCGACCATGTAGTTAGCCGACCATGTTGTTGGCCGATCATGTTGTTGTTGGCCGATCATGTTGTTGTTGGGCGATCATGTTGTTGTTAGCCGATCATGTTGTTGTTGGGCGATCATGTTGTTGTTAGCCGATCATGTTGTTGGCCGATGATGTTGTTGTTAGCCGATCATGTTGTTGTTGGGCGATCATGTTGTTGTTAGCCGATCATGTTGTTGTTGGGCGATCATGTTGTTGTTAGCCGATCATGTTGTTGTTGGCCGATGATGTTGTTGTTGGCCGATCATGTTGTTGTTGGCCGATCATGTTGTTGTTAGCCGATCATGTTGTTGGTCGATCATGTAGTTAGCCGACCATGTAGTTAGCCGATCATGTTGTTGGCCGATCATGTTATTGTTAGCCGATCATGTTGTTGTTAGCCGATCATGTTGTGTTTAGCCGATCATGTTGTTGGCCGATGATGTTGTTTTGCCGATCATGTTGACAAGGATGTTCGAAAATATATTATATATCATCGGTAGTAGTCTGATTTGGCAATGACTCTCCAAGAGTTTGGTAGTGCCTTTCTTATATTGTCTTGTCTTATAAACGTGTACCGTGAGCCGCGATGGGAGCCGCAGTTGTATGCCCATGGCCAAACATTCCCCTGAAATAGTCGTCATCCCATTTCAATTTAGAATGTTCGTAACATTTTTCTGGTATCTACTTCTCGGTCTGCCACAGTTGTGAAATCCGGTTGCGGCGCGTTACATGCGCACAGTGGTAGTTGTTCAGGTAGCATTATCATTAGCTAAACCAACCACTTTATTTTCTCCGCATCAAAATATTCAGAGTAGGATCTTGCCTCAACAATGTGTTCCTCCTTATCATTGCGCACCTCTCTTATCTTCGTTAACTCTTTTCCGGATGCATCTCGTAACCATCTCGCTAGACACGTTTGTTGTTAAAGTCCGCGCTTGGTACTGGTAACAGAGAGTTGGCATGACAATACTGTTGGTCAGCAGTCTTTTTGTGGATGAATATGATCCTAGATGTTTTCCAGCGGTTCGCTATATCAAGCTCCTGCCTTTTTCATCCCAACTGGTTTCTTCAGTTTTGTTAATCATTAAATTGTCTGTGGAATCAAGATGCTAAGCAGCACATGAGCTGCAGCGGTCAGAGACCCATAGCTGACTGCTAGCATCAGGGCCAGCGAACCAGACCTGCCAAGACCCTTCTACACCTCCACGCGGTGATCCTGGATAGCAGGCTGCAGCAGGGCAGACTAGCTAAGGAGAAGGGATCAAATTGGGAATGTTAACCCGGTTCACAAAAATGCTTGCTGAAGTCGGATGTGTTGGACCAAAATGTGGAAATATCACATTCAAACTGTAAACTACGAAACAATGCATTCCGTTCTCTGGACTACATTCACTACTTAGGCCCTTTCAGGGTTTGGTAGCGGGAGATTGAGAACGAATGAATCCACGCCAAGCCAAGCCAAATTGTCTGTGTCTGTGTTTGTATCCATACCTATTCAACTCCACAGTACTACGTGCACTATGTTATGCGACTGAAATCCAAACGCAGAGTGACCCAAACCTCCCCCGAGAGACACATAGTCGGTCTTACGCTACATACCCATCACACACAAGGTCTAGATAACTCAGACATACGTCAAATGACCCTGGTTAATGATGTAGTTATTTATGCAGACAAGATGAAACATCGTGAACAAGAGGGGGGGGGGAGGGGAGGCGTTGGGGCACAGTGACAGCAACATGGTACTCCAGAGACAAGAAACGACCACGGGGACGACCACCAGCACGTTGGTCCGACTCCCTTGCATTCCCCAACAACTTTCGCGATGCCAGTGATGAGCGACTCCTTATCCACTGGTCCACCGTGGCCCAAGACAGAGATCGTCGGAAGAGAAGATGCGAACCGCAACGGTGTAACCGCCTCTGAAGAACGGATCCTCCAGTAATCAAACAATCCAGTGATATCCATATTATCCATTATATTGTTGCCCATAATATTATTTCGTTCCATGTTAGCAACATATTTTAGTTCCATAGACATACCGTTGTCTACTAGTCAATTTTTCCTAGCTTTTATCTAGCTTCTTAATACATAATTCCTTTATATTATTTGTGTTCCCTGTCCATGGTATTTTGAGAACTCTTGATATTTTGCTCTAATAATCCAACGAAAATTACTGATATGATATATTGAGTAGAGTATGAGAAAAAACTGGCCTGCCAAAACCGTATCTTGTTTCACAATCCACTTATTAATTCCTGCCAAGTCATCGATTTCTGCTTGAAATAATTTTTCCGTCTCTTACCCTTTCTTTGCTCTTCATTAAATGTTTGTTCCGTTCTGCAGACTGACTAGCTGTATATCCGCTCTTAATATCTCATTTTTTGTGTGGCTTTCGAATTCTTAATAACTGTTTTAATGTTTTTCAATCATTTTTCATATATATTTATTTTTTGAAATGTACATGTACTCTCTCTCACCTTCTTTCTTCTTTACATTTTCTATGATTCTCTTTCTCTCTCTCTCTCTCTGTCTCCATCTTTCTATCTTTTCTTCCCTCTCTATTGTTCTATCCTTCATTCTCTCTCTCATTACACCGATCTTTCTCTATGCATACTCTCCCTCTTTTAAAAATATTTTTCCCTCTCTTTTAGTCTCATATTTTCTCTCTATCTCTCTCACTCTTTGCACTTTCCCTCGTTCTCTCTTCTCTTCCCTCTCTTTTGTTTTCTCTCTTTATCTTTCCATAGGCTCCCTCTTTTTCTTTCTTCCTCTCTCTCTCTTCCATATCTTTTGTTCTCTATTTTAATCTCTCCACACACCCCGTCTTTCTCTCTCTTCTTCCCTCTCTTTTGTTCCATCTATCTTTCCCCCATCATACTCTCCTCTCTTTCTCTCGTCGTCTCTTTATATCGGCTCGTCCCTCTCTTCTGTTATACCTCTGTTATTTTATATTTCTTTTTCTCTCCATTTTATCCCACAATCTTTTTAATTTTCTTTTAAATCCCCTTTCTTAATGACATTGGACTTTTTTTTTATAAACAATTGCAGTAAATCTTTCGCTCAAATGCAAGCGTCATTCTTTCATTGCGAAACAACTCGTTCTCTTACTATGTAGACATCCACGATGTGGTAATTGTTGGAGTGGAAGCACACTTAAGAATATTGCTGTATAATGAGATGGGAGCATGGCTTGGCTTCGTTCGTTCTCAATCTCCCGCTACCAAACCCTGAAAAGGTGTAAGTTGCAGAATCTAGTCCAGAGAACGGAATGCGTTGTGTCAAAGTTTACAGCTTGACTGCGATATTTATAGCTTTCGCTCCAACACATCCGACTTCATAAAGCATGTTTTAGTACCGGGTTAGCATTCCCTCTTTGATCCCTTCTCCTTAGCCAGTCTGCCCTGCTGCAGCCTGTTATCCAAGATCTCCGCGAGGAGGTGTAGAAGGGTCTTGGTAGCTCTGATTCGCTGGCCCCGACGCTATCAGCCAGCTACGAATCGCTGACCACTGCCGCTCATGCGCTGCTCAGCATCCTGATGAGAGCTGAGTTAGAGCACCGACTTACCGTCTGAGCGATATGGGTTCCGCCACCAGTTGAACCATTATGTATTTTGTCCGATCGTAAAATGGCTAATGCGGGCACCTTCAAACTATCCGGTCAGTCTAATTTATTGCTGTATAAATCGGTAGTGTCTAGTAAAGAAAAGATTGACCGTGCTACGGGATTCCCAATTGATGATTTACAAAGGGTGTTCATATCAAACCGGGACTCTTTGTTCTGGTTCCACCTGAATTGGTCATATCGTGCTGGAGTTACTATCATTAATTAGGCGCACTTCAGTCCTATTACTGCTAGGTGACCCCACTGCCATGGTACAGGCACGTGACAGATAAAATAAACATTGCGGACAACAATGTTAGTGCTTGCAAGCACAGTGTGTTGTGATGAAGTTTCTTGTGAAAGAAGACGTGAAAAATGCGGAAATTTACTAAAGACTGCATTCACAATACGGCGAAAACTATTATTTATGAACATTTGCATTTGCGGGAGATTAGTGTGCGCTGGGTGTCATGACAGCTTCCCACTTTTGACCGACAGAGAAGGAGTTCAAACCTGCTTGACCTTAAAGGACTGACCACACTATGTGCCATCTGCAGTAACTTGTTGGAAGGTTTAGTAAGATCCACCTTACAGCCCAGACATCACTCCAATCAAAATTAGCTTATTTGAACCCATAACATAATTTCTGGAATGTCAGTATTTCAGCACTGATGATGAAGTGAAACAATATATCTTGGATTGACTCAGACATACTGACAAATATTTTTACGCTGAATTCTTTCAAGCATTATTTAAACGATGGGATTCTTCTTCTTCTTTCGTTCGCTTTAAAATATTGTCTATATCTGTAATGTTGTCTCTTGTAAAAACTTCACTGTCTTTTGTAGTTCACACACATGTCCATAAAGTTTCTCTTCCAGTGTTGTTTCTATGGGACAGTGAGATTTTCTCTGTATATCATATTAGGGGCAGTTTTGCAGTATGTGCTCTGCTGTCTGGGGCGCCTGTCCGCATGTACACATGGCTGAGTTGCCAATCTTCATTTTTGTGTACATGGGGCTGCGGAATCGGTTGTGCCCTGTTCTAAGGCGCAACACAACAGTTTGCTCTTGGCTGTTCATGTTATGGAAATCGTCTGGTGTTACTGTTGGTAGCTTTCTGATTGATTTGATCATCCTTATCTTCTGTTGGTATGTAACTGGCACATCTGGTTGCTCGTCTGCAGCACCCTCCAGTCGGTCTGCTCTCTCGTTTCCTGGTATTCCACAATGAGAAGGTATCCACTGCATGGCAATCTTGCGCTGGTTGCTCAGTTCACACAGTAGAGCCTCTAGATCTGGCAGTTTCTCAAATTTCAGTGCTTGGAGTGCTGGTTCTGCATCTGTAAGAAATACTACAGGTTGTGGACCAACATTGGTGTTCAACAGTTTCTCAGTTGCCACCTTGATTGCCTGTATTTCTGCATCATATATATGACAGAATTTCCCATTTGGTACTTTGACTGTATCCCTAATGTTGTTTGGGTATTCTATGTACACTCCTGCTCCACCATTCTTTACTGCATTCTGTGCTAACCCATCTGTGTATACTCTGATCCAGAGGTATTGTGGGTATTCTTTATCCAGGAAATTGAGGATCACTATCCTACGTTGCAGACTGTTCTGTTCATCCTTGTCTAATATTCCTTTCACTTTTGTTTGAATGCATACTGATTGTCCGTGCTCCTCTCTCCAACGGGTTTGTTCTGGCACATACTTTAGGGGGATGTTAACTTCAGGTAGATCCATAATTTGCCTGTGAAGTCGTTCCGCCTAATGCATAAAACTACATTTTTTCAGTCTTCCCATTGCTAAGTTTTGAAATCTGTCTGTCATTGGAGGGCTCGACATGCAGTGGAACTTTTCTGCCTGTGTTAATACCTTTGTGTCTCTGCGCTCTCTTAGTGCTTGTATCCTTCCCATTTTCTCCATCTCCCCAATAGGTGTTTATTTCATTGCTCCTGTAATGACCCTAAGTGCCTGATTTTGCACCTTATCCACCTCTTTTAGGGTAGTATTTGCTGCGGGGCACCACTCTGTTGACCCATATTCCAGATGTGGCCGTATACCTTGTTGGTAAACTTTGTTAAGTATTTTTCCACTAGCACCCCATGTGGTTCTACTTAATTTTCTCAGGATGGCTAACTTCCTCCTGGCTTTTTTGGCTGCCTTGTTGACGTGTTCCCTCCATGTCAACCTATCATCAAATGTAACTCCAAGATAGGTGGGTTGTTTATCTTCTTTGAGGTGTCCTCCATTTATCTTGATAACTCCAGATTTTTTGTTTTGGGGAGAGGGTGAAAAGCGTAGTGCTTCATTTTTCGGTGTTAATGTTTACACACCATCTGTTTGTCCATGAGGTCAAGGCAACAATAGCTCTTTGCAGCATTCTGGTGGCTTGCTCATGTACACACCATATCACCAAGTCATCTGCATACATTTGCAACTTTTGCTCCTTGTGGTAGCTCAGCAATCAAGTCATTGATGAAGACTATGAAAAGTGTAGGGGAAAGAACTCCTCCCTGAGGCACACCATGACGCAATATAATTCTATTACTCTTGAGACCATCTAGTTTGACTCTGGCTCTTCTGTTATGTAAGTATGCTTTTATCCATTTGTACATCCTACCCATCACTCCATTTTATCTCAATTTCTTTAAAAGTTCTTCCTTCCAAATCTTATCACAAGCTTTCCTTAAGTCTATCCATGCTGCTAATACTAATTTCTTGTCCTGGAATGCGTCCTCGATGTCTTGTGAGAGGTATGTTGCCTGGTCTTCAGTGGAGTTGCATTTCCTAAATCCTGCCTGTTGTGCCACAATAAGGTTTTGGCTCTCAAGATACCACTGGAGCCTTAGGTTGATGATACGTTCCATTGTTTTACATATGCAGCTTGTGAGGCTGATTGGTCTATAGCAGGATGCCATGGAACTGTCTTTCCCTGGTTTTGAGAGTGGTATCATGATTGCTTCTCTCCAGGTCTGTGGGACTGTAACTGATGTCCAACAAATGTTGAAGATCTGAAGCAGCTTTGTTTTTGCTGCTGTTCCCAAGTTCTTGATCATCTCATTGGACACTCCGTCTGTTCCTGGCGACTTTCTCATTTTCAGTTTGGATATTGCAAACTCCAGTTCTTTGTATGTGATTGGTGTCTCCATAACTTCGGGCATGGCACCATCTCGCTCTGTATTTTGTGGTTCCTCACGAACACTTTGTTGTTTCTCTCTGTCTACTTCAATGTTGCTATCTTTTGCAAAAGAGTCCGCAAAGTAATCAGCAGCTTGTTTGCCTGTGAGGATGCTTCCATCTTTGTTTAATGTATTTTTTTGTGTTTCTCTGTGCACACTCATCATTAAGTTGTTTTACCAACTTCCACAGTTTCCTGGTATCCTTTTCAAAGTTCAGAGACTCTGTTTTTTCCCTCCAACTTCTTCTTCTAGCCTGCAACTTTTCCCTTTGAAATTTGGCCTTAGCGTGTTGATATTTTTGGTGGTGTTCTTGACATGGACTAATCTCTGCTTGCTTTCTAGATGTTTCTACCTCGTTTTGCAGTTGTTCTAATTCCCTATTCCAGTATGGCCTATAATGTTTGCTAGCCCCTCTAGATATTGTTTCATGGGCAGCCTGTAGTGTGCATCTGCTGAAATTATCGACTACCTTATGTATGTCTTCATCTGTTGTTAGATTTCTAGTCAGCACACTAGACCGATGCTGGTACATTTACCAGTCTGCCTTCCTGTAATTCCACCGAGGCAGGGTACTACTTTCCTTGACATATTTATTTTCAATAGTTAGAAATACTGGTCTGTGGTCACTACCTCCAAGTTGTTTCCCTACAATGCGTGTAATGTTCCATTCCATGCAGGGTGAGTGGAATGCCAAATCTGGTGTAGAAGTGGTGTGCCATGATCTCGAGTAGAAGGTCGGTGAGTCTGTTGGCTGGTTAATCAGGATAAGTCCATTGTCATCCTGCCAGTTTTCTAGCTCCTCACCCCTCCTATCCATTTGATCATAGCCCCAGCTCTGTGAGTGGCTATTGAAGTCTCCACACACAATCAGTCTTTCCTTTGTTGCAATCGTATTCAGTGCCAGTGGACGATCCCTCGGACAGTAATAATTTAGAAGGTGGAATTCTGTACTTTCTGTCTTGAGATGCATCATCTGGTATTCCGCCCCCTCCATATATACTTCCTGCTGATAAGCATAGATGCTATTTCTCACAAGTGTCAGTATTCCACCCTTCTGCCTGTCTTGTCGGTCAGACCTATAGCACTGGTATCCTCTAATTTTGAAGGCTATATCTTTATTGAGATGCGTTTCTTGCAAGCAGGATACATTTACTTGCTCTTCATATAGAATATTCTCAAGCTCTAATTTTTTACTATAGCCATCTCTTTTGCTGTTGACGCCTTCAGCATTCCAGTGCATTATTTTAAGTGTTCTTTCCTTTGTTTTGGGTTTTGTTTGGCAAGTAGCTCTATTCTCGTGCCTCCTGACTCCACTAGGCATCCGAGAAGGACCTCCAGTAATAAAGTTTGGGCCCTTTCGAGACGGGGGACCCGGCACTGTACCTGCCTGGTTGTCCACCATAGGCCGAGCGCCATAACGTTTTGCAGATATAGGCATACTCTCATGTTGCGTATTTGCGTGGCATCCTGATTTCTGTGATGCGCCTTTTTGGCTGGTTGCCTCCATCTTCAGCACCTTAACTTTGCTTGGGCAGACTGTGGTCTTGCTCGAAAGGATGTGTGATGATGATGATATGAACTTATGGACCAATTTTTCAAGTATCCCTGAAGAGAGGCAGTCCAGTGTGTCTGTGTCCCAGGATCGTCACGTCCTGCCAGAAACGTAGCATATACATGTGAGTGGGGTATCTCCTTACTCCCCTTTAGTATTCTTGTCTCCTCTGCAGTGATGGTACGCCTGGCATTCCCCGCCACCTGGGAGGTTTTCACAAAGGGGCAGAGGTGCAATGTCCTCTGGCCTGCATCTCCCCTGCGTCCATTGGGATGACGGATAGAAGACAAAAAGTAAAGAACGAGGCAAGAATGCATTTAACCCATGAAGTGTGGGTGGATTGGTTTAGCCCAGAACGTGTACCACTCGCCGGTGGGTTCTGCAGCTCCACCTAAAGGGCTCCACCTGTTCCTTGGCCTCTTAGTCTGGCCCCTCTCCAAGGACCTGTCCGGCTTGGGTGACCCTAACAGGAGTAAAACTCCCGCCGGCATAGCCCCCTGGATCACTGGGACACGCAAGCTCTCCAACCCCGTCAAGGTAGGCCTACATTTGGAGAGAAACGATGGGATAAGTGCAAAAACGCCGCAGAAAAATATATAGAAAAATAAATGACATTTTGACTACTTAAAAAATAAAAAAAAATAAAAAATAATGTTTCCTTACCAAAACAAAGTCTCGGTTTGATTTGAACGCCCCTCGTAATTGCAATCTTCTTAGCTCCTTTCATGTACCCGTGTGACAAAGTTATACCAGTGAATTTCAAGAATGTGCTTATATTGCTGCAAATGGAGGGTTTCAATGCTTTTATGGTCACTCTGAGGTGTGGTTCCAGCATCGGAATCTACCATCACGTAAGGACGACACAGGTTATGTAAAGCCGTTGATCAAGATGCTAAGCACCCCATGAGCTGCAGTGGTCAGCGACCCATAGCTGACTGCTAGAGTCGGGGACAGCTAACCAGAGCTGCCAAGACCCTTCTACACCTCCAAGCGATGATCCGGAATAACATGCTGCAGAAGGCAGACTGACTAAGGAAAAGGGATCGAGGAGGGAATGCTAACCCGGTACTAAAAAAATTATTGCTGAAGTGTTGGACCGAAATGTGCAAATATCGCAGTCAAGCTGTAAACTACAACACAACTAAATTCCGTTCTCTGGATTATATTATGCTACTTAAGCCCTTTCAGGGTTTGATTGAGAACGAACTAAGCCAAGCCATATGCTCCCCGTAGCTTGGTTTGCGGTGGAAATGTCTCCTGATTCCAGACTCGATGCAGGGCGTTCCATAGAAGCGGTATGGAGACCGACTCCTTGAATGATGTTCTGACGGCTACCTGTTTCGGAAAATTGATTGCTGTCCAAGGAAATACAATTAATAATGGAGTCGATGTAATGGTGTATATCTTCAGTCAACTTGTGTCGTTAGACGTCGTGGTAGGACGTGCGATAACCTTTTTTTCATATTTTTTAGCACGCAAAAATCCGTTTATGACTTGCCAGGTCAATCCCATTATCTATTGGTAGCCCTGGAATAAACGATCGCCGATTTTTAGGACTAGTGGTGGTCGTGGGGGTTGAAGAAAGGTAGACCCGCAGCCTGTCAGGCGCCTCGGCTATGCCGCTCCGTTGTTGTTTTTGATTGCCAATGCCCCCAATGAGTAAGTTTACTCTGTTGTGCGACCTGAAAAGCACGTTAAGTGACGGGTTGCAATATCTGTCCTCACCTCTCGAGCTTGATGATGAAGATGGCCGCTCCGTTAACATTATAACCAAGACCTGCGGTATCGCCACACAGCATCTTTTTGGGACATGTTCTTTGTGGGGCGACAATCCCTATATTAATTTGTGTATACATTTAATTTGAATTTTGCAAGAGCAGCAGCCGTTAAGCTTCCAATTTCCGATTTCCAACTGCCAATGAACTTTTACTTGCGCGCCACTACTCAGAGGTGATAGGCATCTCTAGAACCCAAGGCTAACACCTTACCACCAGATTGTTATCATCAATATATACACTTGTTGTTTCGTTGCAGCCATGTTCTCAAATGTGTTTTTTGTCCGTGAGACGTGGAAGCCTAAGGTGGTCGTATGTTTTTTCTTTTTCTTTTTTTTCGTTTTCCTTTTTTCTTTAATCCCCAAGGCGGTGTGCGTTGCACTGTAGTTTTGATTATACGCCTATGGTCCCAATGCATCCGACCAGCATGCATTTTATGAAAGGGTCTGCTTCCTCCTGCATTTCCTAAGAGTTTACTATCTCGCGATAACAGCCGGTTCTGTGATGGAGATCGAACCCAGAACCTTCGGGTTGTGAGCCTTGCCATTTACCCACAAGGCCACACCGTCTACTCACACACACATGCTTGAATAAGCTCGTCAGTGATTTTATTGCTTGATAAAATACTAGTTTGAATACATCATATTCGCAGTCTAGGCCTGTAATCCGCATCTCTGCTATTGTGACTTCTGGAGTGGTGCGCTTCCAGCTAATCCATGACCCAGCCCATGGCGCGGCAGAACATTTCTAGGGTAAGGACGCCTCCCTGCTGGCCAGGGAACATGTGGATAACATGGATGAGAGAGTGTAACCGAGGCAGATTCTGGCTCGACTTGTGTAGCCTCGTTGATTAGTCGGAATGCTACTATTACTTCTGCTTGATGTACCGGATGCCATCAGATCATTGCTGCTTCTTCTAGAATGAATGATCGATCAAATACGGCCACTATGAATCTGCTTAATTGAATTCGAGAAAGTCATTTATCGAGTCCACTGGAGCAACCTTTTTCAGATAGTGTGGACAAAAGAAGGTGCAAGACTACCACAATCAGATACTAGTATGACGTACGAAGAATCAAAACGGCTTATCAAAGCCAGATACATGACCAAATGGGAAACCGAACATACTGGTTACACCAAAAACGATGCCTAGTACCAGTTGAACAGAAGAGAGCAGGTCGTTGTCTTCAGACTTCGCACTGGCCACAATAGACTGAGGCACCACCTATTCAACAAATTAAAGATAGGTGGTACCGACGAAAGCCCGTGCGGTACCGGTACAATGGCCGCTGAACATATGCTGCAGAACTGCCCGACATACGAGGATCAGAGAGAGCAGATGTGGCCATCACCAGTGGAACTGCAAGACAAGCTCTATGGCAGTGTCGACAGCCTCAGGATGACCACCGCTTTTTTCGAAAAAATAATGGTTACTGTCTGACTGCGTACGAAGAAGAAGAAGAAGAAGAAGATAGTGTGGACAATAATTACAGAAAGAGCAATCAATAGATTAATCCAGACATTGTATGCACATGAAAAGACGATTATTTCAAACCAACAAGGACTAACATATCCCAAGTCAATACGATAAGGGACACATCATGGTTGCTCTCTTTCACCGAGTTTCTATAATGCATATTCTGAGATAATGATGGAAAAGGTTTTTCGACGTTGTTATATAAGTCTCAAAGTGAGTACTATGTCAGTTAATGCCGTAACATTTTCTGATGAGCAAGCCACAGTTAAAGGAACGTGGCAACATTGCAAATACTGCTTGGAAAAAATAATAGCACAGCCCAAGAGTTTGATATAAAAATAAACATATTACACACGACGAAGACTTTGGTAATAGAACAAGCAGCATAGGCAAATGAATGTAACCATCAATAGAGAAATAATCTAACAAGTATAGAAGTTTGCATTTTTGAGGCAAACTATCACAGAAGATATTCTCAATGAGATTTAGAACAATATTGCATTTGCAAAAATTATCTTCAGATAAAAACAGAGATTACTTAACTCAAAGAAAAAAGTCAGGATACATCTATGAATGAAAATAGTGAGTTGAGATGAAAGAAAATCATATGACAATGCCCTGACAGAGAAATATATTGATATTGATACAGAAGCGAATATTGAGTTGGCTTGGACTGAATATGCGAGATGAAAGTCATCTTCAGAAGGTAATAGACGGCAGGATCAAGGTCGAAAGGGAATGTCAGAGTCATGACTTACCTTTACATCTCCGTCATGCCGAGACATTCATGCGGTAACTTACTCTGAGAAGAATAGAGATGCAGACAATAGGGTCAGAAATAGTGGCATACACATATTAACGTACATCCCATCTTAATACGGTTCAACCAGGGGAAATGGTCAAGTGGAGGGGCATGCTAACATAACCTTACAACCAGTCTTAGGACTGACCAACCAGAAGATTATGTATCACAATCCAATTGTTGAAGTTTAAATTGTGCACTCCAGTAATATTAGTCTTAGAGAACACGTATACATTACACAAAAACACGTTCCCTTAGCGGAAGTAACATATCTTAGCCTTAGAGAACACGTATACATTACACAAAAACACGTAGCGGAAGTAACATATCTTAGCCTTAGAGAACACGTATACATTACACAAAAACACGTAGCGGAAGTAACATATATTTCTTCTTCTTATTATTCCTCTTCTTTTCCTTCTTTTTCTCCTTCTTTGTCTATTTCTTCTTCAACTCCTTATTTTTGTTGGTTCTTGTTCATCTACCTTTTTCTTCTTTTTCATTTTTCTTTCTCTTTTTTATTGCTGTTGTTCTTCTTCTTCTGCATTTGTCCAGAAAAGGACGCTGTGAATTTGTGTTGGTCAGCTCTGGTTCCTTGCTCCTCTTGACAGCCGTCAGCTATGCGCTGCTGGCTGCTGATAGTTAATTACTTGCGCTGCTCCTCTGGCCGCTTTTACCTCTGTTAAACTGTGGATATACAATTCTCTATATTTTTTTTAATTTTCTAAAACGATAGTATATACAGAAGGCTATATTTTTGTCAGCAAAGTTTTTGATATGCACGAAGAAACAAATCATATTATTCATATTCATTCTTAGGCGTCTCAGTCTTTTCAGACCATGCGCGTGGCACCCTGTGAGTAGCATGGGCGCTGAATATGGAAACCATGGGCTGCTTACCAAACAGAAGGATCCCCCTCTCGGCCTTACTGGTGTAATCCAAAGGAATGCAAATCATGACAGTTTGGCACCAGCTCAGCTGCCGGAGCTGGTGGAATGAGTTCGCAATTTTTAAACCATCCGCCTTAGGTGCTACCACCCCAGATTTTCTGCCTGGGATTACTTCCGTAGCCCGACCCTCTCCCGAGGTTTCCACAAGGAAGTGGAGTCGTTGTCATCAGATGCTATTTACTCGAGACAACCGATGATACTCTCATCGTCCCAAGACTAGCCAGCACTCTCTGGGACTGGTTGGCTTAAAATCACAGTTCCTATTCTCCCAGGCGAACTACCTGAACAGACTAACGAGCTTCGTCTACCAGGGTTTAGAGTCAGAGTTTACCTTCACTTAGATTGACAGCCAACCAAGGCTAACGTGCCCAATCTGCCCGCTCAGTTATACCGATGGGCACCGTGTCGCTCCCCACATCAGGCTCTGTAAGAAACAGGGGGCCCCTCATAAAGGTACTGCTGGGGAAACAATAATGTAGTAGAGGGCATTGGCATACAAACTCTTGAACGGGAATTCAAACAGAAAATCCAGCAGCGATTTCTACACCTGGAAAGGAGAGGCTATATCAGACGATTGTCACTTTCCTTTAACGAGCGGGACGTCCAGCCCAGACCTCGCTACCCACATATTATTCATGTTCACAATCCTTTTTTTGCTGTAAGTTAGCATTCCCAAGAATATTATTTTGTCTTTTCTGAATGTATTTCACTGCAAACAAAGCATTCTTTCACCAGTTATATTGCAGGCATTTTTCAGTACTCCATCTGCCGTTACTTTTCTTTGAAACTCTGTAGGTTTAATTTGCCTAAACTAACTTTATATGTTATATGATGGTCCCATTCACTCGTTTCTTTATTTGATCTTATTCCAACTAGTTCTGAATATATGTTATGATAATAAAATCGCTAAGCTGTTCTTATTTCCCCTAGAATGTAAATATTCTTAAGATTTCTAATCAAAAGTGGTTATCTAATCGATAATAAAGGCCTGTATTATTCCAGGGGTGTGCAATGCCACGTTCATAATTGCACTTCTCTGAAGAAGTCAGTGATCATTCCAATCACATTATGCTGAGAGGGATTGTGCAAACACGGGTCTTCCATGATTCTTGTCATTCCGCGTTTTTAAAAGATATCATACAATTACAAGCACAGTATTCCAGTTAATGAATATTATACATTCAGGAAAATAAAGACTTATACCAAGCTAGGACTGTTTCATTCAAATGGCAATGCTACTGTACGGAGTTGAAACTTGGAGAATGACAAAGGCAATACAGAAGAAACTCAAGCCTTCCGTCAATAAGTCGACGGATGATAATAGGTAGTTTGTCTAATTTCAAGGTGGCTTACCAGTCAGTCACAAATTTCACCTGTCAGCATGGTCGGACAGTCATGCAATTATGTTAACACATTTACACTAGCACTAATTCATACTTCTTCTTCTTCGTCGTACGCAGTCAGACGTCAACCTTAATTTTTTAGAAAAAAAGCAGTGGTCATCCTGAGGCTGTCGACACTGCCATAGAGCTTGTCTAGTGTTGCCACTGGTGATGGCCACATCTGCTCTCTCTGATCCTCGTATGTCGGGCAGTTTTGTAGCAAATGCTCAGCGGTCATTTTCCCGGTACCACACGGACATTCGTCAGTGCCACCTATCTTTAATTTGTTGAATAGGTGGTACCTCAGTCTATTGTGGCCAGTGCGAAGTCTGAAGACCACGACCTGCTCTTCTGTTCAACTGGTAATAGGCATCGTTTTTTGTGTAGCCAGTATGTTCGGTTTCCCATTTGCTCATGTATCTAGCTGTAATAAGCCGTTTTGACTCTTCGTATGTCATACTAGTATCTGATTGTGGTAGTCTTGCACATTCTTTTGTCAGTCTGTCTGCCTCCTCGTTGCTTTGGATGTTGCAGTGGGATGGTACCCACTGTACCACTACCGTTTTTGGTGCGGACTGCTGGCATAGTTGACAGAGTACTGCTCTTAAATCATTACACTTCCTCCAACTACAGCTCATGCAATGCTCACAACCTTGTTACCGCTATTTAATTTGAATCTATAGAAACCTTTATGTATTGTATTCTCAATTATTTCATGTTTATTGCATTCTTTCGAAATCCAAACTGTTTTCCTTCAGCTGTTTCATTAATTCCGAGCCACGTGTGTCTTCTGAAAGAGTTTATCTTTAATTGGCCACAGGAGACTAACGTCTGGTCATGAAAAACATTTTGATCAGACTATGTATGTCTGGGTCAGGTACAATATACTGATCAGGATATTTTGGTCAGAATCAAGTAAAATATACTGATCAGGCTATTTTGGTAAGGGTCAGGTAAAAAATATTAATCAGGGTATTTTGGTCAGGGTCAGGTAAAATATACTAATCACAGGATATTTTAGTCAATGCCAGGTAAAATATACTCAGGATATTTTGGTCAGTGTCAGGTAAAATATACTAATCATGATATTTTGGTCAGGGTCAGGTAAAATACACATTACCACTGCCCAGCTTCCCGGAAACAGGTTGTTTTATGACAGACTAGCTAAGCAAGTGTAAAATCGACGTGATCCCATCAGAAGTGAGCGGCAAGCATGTGAAGCCAAGCATACCTGAAGGACCCCGATACACCTTCACCAGCGTGATCTTGGTGTGAGTAAAACTACTGTAACCTGCCACCTCATACCATTTACAAGGCGCACAGAAAAATAAAGTTACTCATTGTGGACATTCAACAACAACAATAACACAAAGCTTTCATTTTACTGCAGACGACCGCTGCCATGTTGCTTGGACTTATATGTCTCATATTGTAACCAACTTCCCCATAACCTTTAGAAATATATTATGCACACAGCCTCCACTAGTGCGACCTGTTACTATTTAGGTAGAAGGATAGCCAAAAGATGTCAAATATGAAATGTTCCGTTCAGAATCGAACAACCATAATTAAAGTACAAGTATTGACCGATATTTTCTTTCAGGATGTTGGCCTTAATATTCTAAAGATGGCGCCATAACTGGCTGCGGGTCTACGTTGATATTTTGTTTTAGTTCATTACATATGTCGCCAGACCATGGATTTGACAGGAATTCATACTAGTCAACTTACAATTGTGTTCATGGAACCGTGTTGGGGTTTCCCATTTAGACTAGTTAATTCGTTTGTTTTGTGTTTTCTTCCGTCCGATTATCTTGGAATGCACATCGACTATAGGAATTGCACTACGTTTAAACATGTGTCATATTTCACGCTCTAGTTCACACGGCTGAGCTTCACGAGATTTGCGCCCTTCGCTCTAGCTGAAGATAGTGTCAGCTTTATTGTAGGAAATTTAGACACAACTATAATGAACTTGGAGAGAGATGGACTCCGTCAGGTGTGTAGCGGCCCAATACACACCGTTGTTGTGTGGCAAGAGAATATCATAGTCAATGGCATGAACGTTCATGCCATCAAATATACCGATTACTTAAGCTGGTCATAAACCCAGATCGGTCGCCTGGGAAGCCAGTTTACTAACAACTGCGCCAGCCCGGTTGTTTGGGAAATGTGCAAAAACAAATGACATATTTAAAAAACAAGCAAGATAACGTGCATTATTTTAGCCCTCATGCTCCCATATGATTT
This sequence comes from Ariolimax columbianus, assembly GCA_036924085.1. Lineage (NCBI taxonomy): Eukaryota > Metazoa > Mollusca > Gastropoda > Stylommatophora > Arionidae > Ariolimax > Ariolimax columbianus. Next base: position 43,574,885 of record JAVGWX010000019.1, read on the forward strand.
TAGGTGTTTTAATTTATGCTCTGATTGATTGTTTGAATGATTGATTGAATAATAACTAATACGAAAAGTCGAGCAATTTTAAACAATTACAAGGAAAATGAGTTACAAGAAAAACACCAGAGAAAAAAACACATAAATCTGTCCCCAGAAACTCAGTCTCCGAGAAACGCAATCCCTCAGTTACACCATTCCCCAGTCAAACCATTCCCCAGACACACCACACATCAGTCACACCATCCTTCAGTCACACCATCCCCCAGTCACACCATTCCTCAGTGACACCATCCATCAGACACACTATTCCCCAGTCACACCATCCCCCAGTCACACCATCCATCAGACACACCATCCCCTAGTCATACCATCCCCGAGACACATCACACCTCAGTCACACCATCCGCCAGTCATTCCATCCAAAAGGCACACCACACCTCAGAGGCACCATCCCCTAGTCACACCATCCCCTAGTCACACCATCCCCTAGCCACACCATCTCCGAGACACACCATCCCCTAGTCACACCATCCCCCAGACACACCATCCCCCACACACACCATCCCCAAGACACACCATCCCCCAGACACACCACCCTTTCCCCCAGACAAATCATCCCTGTGACACACCAGACCTCAGACATAAAACATCTCAGTCACACCATACCTCAGTAACACCTTCCTTCAGTCACACCATCCATCAGACACACCATCACTCAGACACACCATCCCTTAGACACACGATCCCTCAGTCACACCTTTCCCCAGACACACAATTTCCCAAAACACCACACCTCAGCCCCACAACACCCAAGACACACCACACCTCAATCACACCATATCCCAGACACAACATCCCTCAGTCACACCAGCCATCAGTCACACCATTCCTCAGTCACACCATATCCCAGACACACCATCCCCTAGACCCATAACACCCCAGACACACCACACCCTAGACACAATATATCTCAGACACACCATCCCCCAGATAAAACAGCTTCAAGACACACCACACCGAGACAAACAAGCCCACATACCAAACAGCTCCCAGACACACCACACCGAGACAAACAAGCCCACATACAAAACAGCTCCCAGACAAACTACACCGAGACAAACAAGCCCACATACAAAACAGCTCCCAGACACACCACAATGAGACAAACAAGCCCACATACAAAACAGCTCCCAGACACACCACACCGAGACAAACAAGCCCACAAACAAAACAGCTCCCAGACACACCACACCGAGACAAACAAGCCCACATACCAAACAGCTCCCAGACACACCACACCGAGACAAACAAGCCCACATACAAAACAGCTCTCAGACACACTACACCGAGACAAACAAGCCCACATACAACACAGCTCTCAGACACACCACAATGAGACAAACAAGCCCACATACAAAACAGCTCCCAGACACACCACACCGAGACAAACAAACCCACAAGCAAAACAGCTCCCAGACACACCACACCGAGACAAACAAGCCCACAAACAAAACAGCTCCCAAACACACCACACCGAGACAAACAAGCCCACAAACAAAACAGCTCTCAGACACACCACACCGAGACAAACAAGCCCACAAACAAAACAGCTCCCAGACACACCACACCGAGACAAACAAGCCCACAAACAAAACAGCTCCCAGACACACCACACCGAGACAAACAAGCCCACATACAAAACAGCTCCACAGACACACCATTACAAAGACAAACAAACCCTCAGACAAAACAGCTTACAGACATATCACACGGAGACAAACAAGCCCACAAACAAAACAGCTCCCAGACACACCACACCGAGACAAACAAGCCCACAAACAAAACAGCTCCCAGGCACACCACACCGAGACAAACAAGCCCACAAACAAAACAGCTCCCAGACACACAACACCGAGACAAACAAGCCCACATACAAAACAGCTCCCAGACACACCACACCGAGACAAACAAGCCCACATACAAAATAGCTTCTAGACACACCACACCGAGACAAACAAGAATACATACAAAACAGCTCCCAGACACACCACACCGAGACATACAAGCCCACATACAAAACAGCTCCCAGACACACCACACCGAGACAAACACGCCCACAAACCAAACAGCTCCCAGACACACCACACCGAGACAAACAAGCCCACAAACAAAACAGCTCCCAGACACACCACACCGAGACAAACAAGCCCACATACAAAACAGCTCCCAGACACACCATTACAAAGACAAACAAGCCCACATACAAAACAGCTTACAGACACACCACACCGAAAAGACCGTGGCATGATATTGTCGTAAGAACCCTTAAATCTCTGGCTATTTGGCACGAACTTTTGTATTGACGCTTTTGTTTGCTTGAAATCAACTTGAAGACGGGACACATCTCTTGTTTGAATTTCCTCGATGCTGTGCTTACAATTGTTTCATTTGCACGCTTCATGGACCAATAATATGTGTTTGATTTTAGTCATGTCGGATGCAAGTGGTTTTTGTTTCATAATGACATTAGCAAAGCTTTTCGACACCGTCTAGTCCCTGGGATAATTGTCCCGTATTAGCAAACGCTAGAAGATACCACATTCCGTGATGAAATGAATAAAATATACGGGGTATAAAATTGATCATACATATTTCTCATTTCTGTTTCCTGATGAAGAAAGTAGGGACACTGATACCTGATGTAGTCGTTCATGGCAGAAAGACACGTTCTCTAATTCGATTAGCTTGCAGCATTATTGTAATTGTGATCAAACTGTGGTTCGGAATCAAGTGGGACAATCTCAACTATGATTGTTTGACAATGTCTGCAGAATGAAATTACAATTGGCTACGGCGGCGATCATGGGAAACAGAGAATTAAGGTCCCAGACCCCAAGGAGAACCCAAAGTCGCATGCGATAACTAACATAAGACCATCTATAAGAGGTCAGGGGCTACATTGGAACCAGGATACAAGGAAGACATGTTGACAGACTTATGTACCCCATGGTAGAAGAAGAGCGACTAAGTTAGGTGGAAGACTACACTCCAGGATAGAAGAGAAGCCACTAAGTAAGGTAGAAGGCTCTTTACCGCATGGGTGAAGAGAAGCGACTAAGTGAGGTAGAAGACTACACTCCAGGATAGAAGAGAAGCCACTAAGTAAGGTGGAAGACTACACTCCAGGATAGAAGAGAAGCCACTAAGTAAGGTAGAAGGCTCTTTACCGCATGGTTGAAGAGAAGCGACTAAGTGAGGTAGAAGACCACACTCCAGGATAGAAGAGAAGCCACTAAGTAAGGTAGAAGGCTCTTTACCGCATGGTTGAAGAGAAGCGACTAAGTTAGGTGGAAGACTCTACACCCTAGGGTAGAAGAGGAGTGAATAAGTAAGGTAGAAGACGATACAACGCATGGTAGAAGAGAAGCCACTAAGTAAGTAAGGTAGAAGACTCTACACCCCATGGTAGAAGAGAAGCCACTAAGTAAGTAAGGTAGAAGACTCTACACCCCGTGGTAGAAGAGAAGCCACTAAGTAACAAATGTAGAAGACTCTACACGCCAGGGCGAAGAAGAGCGACAAAGTAAGTTAGATAGAAAACTCTGCACTCCAGGTTAGAGTAGAAGTGACTTAAAATAAATCCCTGATATCGGAGCCTCTAACTCAGCGTCATAACCTCCTCTACAAAACTAACTCCGCAGAGGAAGTAACAACAATACAAACCGCAACAGACGCATCAGGAACGCACAAACAACATGAGGATCATCTACTCAAAGCCTTTTAACAATATAAGTAAAGTAAGACAAAGTAAGGTAAAATAAGATAAAGTAAGGTAAAGTAAGGCAAATTAAGGTAAAGTAAGGTAAAGTAAGGTATTAGTGAGTTGAGGTGTTAGCGATCTTACATTTCAAAGGCTCGGCTATATGAGGGCGGTAACTATCTCCTCTCTCGCGCCACTTTTACTTCCCGGACTGAACCAGTACCAATTTAGGCTGGTTTGACCCGGGAACCGTTGCTGTCTGACAAATATTTTCACCTGAAATGGGGGGAATGAACCCAAGACCACTCAGATGCGAAGCCAGCTCGCTAACCACTGCTCTACGCGGCTTCATTTTAACAATGTAAAAACATGCACAAGAACTCTTGCAACTATGTGCATTCAAGACTTCATGTAATTCAGAAACTGTCTGTCATTGACAACGCCTTCGTACCGGTAGCCACCATTTTGACTGAAAGAGACAGAAATGGCTAGAGACTTAGCGAATGTTATCTAGTCACACAGAACCGCTAGTAATCTACTGCAACAAATTGGCACCAGGTCTCTGGTGACCGACACGATTCAGTGGTACTAATGAAATCATTTAGAAACATGATAGTGCGCTAACAAGACAAGATATCGCGGTCAATAAGAACACGTTTCTGTATTTCCTTGTTTTCTTTTTCCGAATAAGGAAATTGGACAATACAGGAAACTATACGTGTAATTATATGACACAAACCACTCGTAATCGATTAACCGAAGCTTTAGGTTAAGAACGATATAGGCCAGTGTTTCCAAAACTTTCTGTACCTGAATACAGGTGCAATTTGGACAGACATTCCGTTGACAGGTGAAAATATGAAAGGAATTTGGTGTACATTTGAAAATCTGAAACAAATTTCGTGCACATTTAAAAATAAGAATTATTTTTGCAAACACGTAATTCTTCAGTACGACAATGCTCGTCCACGCACTAGACGACAAACAGTGGCTGCATTAAATCGTCTCTAGTGTGATGACATATTACCACACCCATCTTACAGTCCCGACCTGGCACCTTGTGATTTCTCCCTTTCCCCGTAGCTGAAGGACCATCAAAAGGGACGCGTTACGCTTCTGATAAAAGGGGGATAATAGGGTGATTTTCGGTCCATCGTCTAGATGGCTTCTGATCTGATTTGCTCTTGAATCATGTGTATTTGTTTGTAATCTTAAGGTCTATATTTGCTGTTTTACAAATGGCTCTTGGGTAATAGTGTGCAGCTACGTGTTTTGTGTGCGTTTTTTCCAATTGGATTTGAACCCGACAAAACACAGGGATGTGTTTCAATCAACATATTATAGGATAAAGTCGAACACAGAATACACAAGAATGGTTAATAGCAAACGACCAAGATGAAGACGAGGCAAGAAAAGTAATAAGGAATAGCATAATCATCAAAGTGAACCTATGACGTCCTGTTTGAGTAGACAGGGTGATCAAAGACAGATTGAAAATATCGAGGGACACGTTGCCTGGAGAGGGATTGGCTCCGCCAGGGGCCAAACAGCCTAAGAAACACCAATATTACAGAACACATTGAGATCAATCAGAAATGCGCCATACGTCTCAATACACAACAAAGACAATCATACCACTGAGGTTAACTCGTCCAGGTGGAAGATTCGATATCCTGACACAAAACTGAGTGAAGAGGCGGGAACTGGTCCAACAAAATGCTGTGTTGGTGCCTCAATCACCTTTCTGGTTGCGGGACTGATGAGATGATGATGATGATGGTGGAGCACATTTGCCTATCAGGGTTCGGGAGAAGACATTTGATATTTTACCTCGACGGGATGCGCCAATTTGTACGACGTTGTCGATTGTGTATGGGCATTGATAAAAAATCTTACTCGTACGGTCAACACCAAGAAAACGGAGCTAATGTTTCTACCTGCGACCGGGAAGTCCTACCACGAACCAAACGTCGCTGTACAGGGACATCGGCTAAAAGCAGTTGATAGCTTTACGTACTTGATAGTACCCTCACCAGAGAAGGAAATATTGACTCTGAGGTCTGCAACATGATTTCCAAAGCGAGTGCTGCTTTCGGCATACTACGAGAAAATGTTTGGGACCGGCAGGGAATCAATGTTGCCACCAAGATTAGTGTGTATCGTGATATTGTTATAGCCATCATTATGTACGCATGCGAAACATGGACAGGCTATAGCAGGCAGGTCAGGAAACTTAATCATTTCCACGTAAACTGTCAAAAGGCCCTATTACTGCTGTAATTTTGTCTCGTATTTTATCATTTGTAGCTCGGTTTTTGTATGTGACATTGATAAGTCTTCGGAAACATCTAACCTCCAAGGCCTGTATCCTCCGCTGCAGGTCAGCTGTAATTGTCCATGTTTCACAAATATACAATAATAATGACATTACCAATGTACGCATTCATCTTATCTTTGTGGATATGGTTACGATTTATCTTGCTTGATTTTGTTAGGCTTTGCAAGCGCCGCTATTGCCTGTGCCTTTTCTGGCCAACACCTCACATTGTGATCCATGATCACTGACAATTGAGCCCAGATATTTAAGACAGTCGACCACTTCCAGATCCTGGTGATCAGCTTTTACCCCATTGTTGTTGTTGTTGTTTCGAATGCCCACATTGAGTAGGTTACTTTTAAATGCACTCTGAAAAGGGTGTTAAGTGACAGGTTGCAGTAGCTGTCCTCACATTCCGATCGTGCTGATGAAGGTAGACCGGAGTCCTCCAGGCGGTTGTGCTATGCTTTGCCTCATCTACGTGTCGCGGACTACTACGGAGATCACGTCGAACCTCACCTTGTTAGCCAGACTGTTGTCCTCAACAACAGCCCCGTTTCCAGGGCGACCAACGAGGAGATCAGATGAGGGTCTTGGCCAGTATATTTATCGTGGCCCTGGCTAACATTCTCTGATCAGTGTGTTTTACCTGACCCTGGCAAACATTCTCTGATCAGTGTGTTTTACCTGAGCCTGGCTAACATTCTCTGATCAGTGTGTTTTACTTGACCCTGGCAAACATTCTCTGATCAGTGTGTTTTACCTGACCCTGGCTAACATTCTCTGATCAGTGTGTTTTACCTGACCCTGGCTAACATTCTCTGATCAGTGTGTTTTACCTGACCCCGGCTAACATTCTCTGATCAGTGTGTTTTACCTGACCCCGGCTAACATTCTCTGATCAGTGTGTTTTACCTGACCTCGGCTAACATTCTCTGATCAGTGTGTTTTACCTGACCCTGGCTAACATTCTCTGATCAGTGTGTTTTACCTGACCCCGGCTAACATTCTCTGATCAGTGTGTTTTACCTGACCCTGGCTAACATTCTCTGATCAGTGTGTTTTACCTGACCCCGGCTAACATTCTCTGATCAGTGTGTTTTACCTGACCCCGGATAACATTCTCTGATCAGTGTGTTTTACCTGAGCCTGGCTAACATTCTCTGATCATTGTGTTTTTTCTGACCCTGGCTAACATTCTCTGATCAGTGTGTTTTACCTGACCCCGGCTAACATTCTCTGATCAGTGTGTTTTACCTGACCCCGGCTAACATTCTCTGATCAGTGTGTTTTACCTGACCCCGGCTAACATTCTCTGATCAGTGTGTTTTACCTGACCCCGGCTAACATTCTCTGATCAGTGTGTTTTACCTGACCCCGGCTAACATTCTCTGATCAGTGTGTTTTACCTGAGACTGGCTAACATTCTCTGATCAGTGTGTTTGACCTGACCCCGGCTAACATTCTCTGATCAGTGTGTTTTACCTGACCCCGGCTAACATTCTCTGATCAGTGTGTTTTACCTGAGACTGGCTAACATTCTCTGATCAGTGTGTTTTACCTGACCCCGGCTAACATTCTCTGATCAGTGTGTTTTACCTGAGCCTGGCTAACATTCTCTGATCAGTATGTTTACCTGACCCCGGCTAATATTCTCTGATCAGTGTGTTGTACCTGACCCCGGCTAACATTCTCTGATCAGTGTGTTTTACCTGACCCCGGCTAACATTCTCTGATCAGTGTGTTTTACCTGACCCCGGCTAACATTCTCTGATCAGTGTGTTTTACCTGACCCCGGCTAACATTCTCTGATCAGTGTGTTTTACCTGACCTCGGCTAACATTCTCTGATCAGTGTGTTTTACCTGAGCCTGGCTAACATTCTCTGATCAGTGTGTTTACCTGACCCCGGCTAATATTCTCTGATCAGTGTGTTTTACCTGACCCCAGCTAACATTCTCTGATCAGTGTGTTTTACCTGACCCCGGCTAACATTCTCTGATCAGTGTGTTTTACCTGACCCCGGCTAACATTCTCTGATCAGTGTGTTTTACCTGACCCCGGCTAACATTCTCTGATCAGTGTGTTTTACCTGACCCCGGTTAACATTCTCTGATCAGTGTGTTTTATCTGACCCCGGCTAACATTCTCTGATCAGTGTGTTTTACCTGAGCCTGGCTAACATTCTCTGATCAGTGTGTTTTACCTGACCCCGGCTAACATTCTCTGATCAGTGTGTTTTACCTGACCCCGGCTAACATTCTCTGATCAGTGTGTTTTACCTGACCCCGGCTAACATTCTCTGATCAGTGTGTTTTACCTGACCAGATGTTAGCCTCATCGTCTCACCTCCATCCTTCAAATGTTTGCACATGTTTTATTTGAGTCTCACTTTATTACAGGATCTTGAACATGTGTGCTTCTTAGTTACTACCATTACGGATGATGATTTCTTTTGATTAAAGAGATCTTTGTTTTCACTTCAGTTCTTGTAAGTCGCTCATTCTGTGTCACCAACTCAGTGTCACCAGCGTAACGCAAACTGTTGTTGTTACTTGTACATCGTTTCAGAAGACGACCAAATCGTCATCTTTCGATTCTGGAGTGGACTCGTGGGTGGCTGATCAAACCAACACGAGCCTGAAAGCTTTTGTCACTTTTGAGGTAGGGAGGGAAACACTGTATGAGCGTTAGAAGTAGGCAACTCGTCTCTTGCCTTTCGTGTCGCTCGCTTCCGTGCAGCTTCCTCGATTCTTTTTTGCCCCAAAGGTGTCGTACCACAAGTGAGTTTACTACGCCAGGTCAATCAATGAAATGACAATATGACTTGTGCGTGAATTGGATTTAAGGGAGGGAGAGAGTCTCCCACTTCCAGCCTCACTCTCTTGTCCTGATCCCATTTGATCCAGTCGCAAGATATGATCAAGACGACTCGAACAGTAATCCGGATCCAGTGGAATGCCAAGGGGATCTTCTGTGTCTAACCGTGCTTCAAACGTTCACAGCGCACTTCTTGTAGTTGCCAAACGCCCGATGACGAGCCAGTAGTTATTCCGCACAGTCCGTCGAATCAAGTCTTCAAATGCTTAGATAGGCAAGACAAAGTATCTATGTTCTGTCCACCATTTGATTTTCCTGGAGTGAAATAGGAACGAGATATTATATTAACTCGTAAATCAAGGTTCGTCTTTGTGTATGACTATGAAATTGGGAGCAGTTAAAACGAGAGATGATCAGATTGTCATCAAGTCTGCGTCGGAAAAATTGATTGAATTTTTTTTTTTTTTTGCGTTCGCCTTATTTCTCTAATCCACATAGCGGTGTGCGTTGCACTGCGATTTTTATTTTGCGCCTGTCGCCCAGTGCATCCGACTTCAGCATGCATTTATGTAAGGGTCTGCTTTCTCCTGCATTTTCTAAGGATTTGCTTCCCCGGGGTAACGGCCGATACTGTGATGGGGATCGAACCCAGCACCTTCGAGTTGTGAGCCGTGCCACTTAACCACTAGGCCTCGCCGTCCTCGGTTGATTGAAATGGCATGATACAGTCCTTAATTTGGACCTATGGAAAAGGACCAAAGAGTTATCAGTGGTCTTTTACATGAACATATGGAGCTGTGTTAAACAGGTCACATATTAAGAGTACTGGCTTATAGTTTTACCAGAAACCTTATATTCTGGAATTCACATGGCAATAGACGAAGAACAGACATGAAAAAGGGAGTTTGGGAGAAAAATAAAACTGGGAAGAAACGGTCTAAGTGAGGACGTTTCGCACATAACATGTAGATTTGGCTTGTATATGTTCCGCAGGCAATCTAGTGGCTGTCATTGATTTATTGATGTGTTTTTCTTTGGCGTTCATCCTGAGAAGGACGTTGTGACGTTCAAAGCGAGGCTGTATTATCCGCGCAGTTTACCAGGACACAACCGGTCTGAGCTGATTTTCTGGCGTACCTGATCTGTCTTCCCGATGCCACTTCTATTCTTCTATCTAGACTACACTAGGTCATCCTATTTCACAGAGCCGCCACATGGAGGCGTAATAAGATCTTGGACAGCCCTGATTCGATAATGCATGCAGCCAGCCATGAGTCATTGGCTGCTGTCTGCGTATTTATCTTCAAATCCCCCCTCCCTCCCCCCTCCCCCCACCCCATTGCTTTAATCAATTAAACTGTTCTTGTGAGAATATGACTGAAATCAATATCAAATTAATTGTAAACTAGAAACAAAAAGAAACAGGTGGAAAAAGCGCAAACATGTGTATGTGCGTGTGTGTATGTATGCGCGCGCGTGTGTGTGTGTGTGTGTGTGTGCGCCCGTGCGTGCGTGCTGTATGCGGACACGTATGACATTTAGGGCTCTCTGGTTTTGATATTCTTGAATACAAGTGAATTTTGTTCCATAATAATAATTAATACGACTTTTTGGTCTAGCCCAATCAACTGTAGACTCCATCCAGCGCGGTCTTCAATAGGCGGCCTCTATGCGTGCTGAATTGAATAGACTACATTTGATCGTGCAATGTTTAATTAAGGTGTACTCTACAGAGTGGCGAAGGAAATATATATTACTAAGGCTTCCGTTTTTCTTAAATTAATCACCACTTTCACTGCGTAATTCACAAACAAGATGGAGATAGTATCTATTTGTCTGCATATTATATTGTTGCCTGATTTTGTAATTCTTGTTAGGTGTCCGTGCGTGTTTTTTGTATTGTTGTGTTGGGTAACGAGTTCAATGTATTATGTCAAGCTCTGTTCGTGTGTTTATGTATCTGCTGTTTTATTTATCTGTTCAGATTTTATATTATGTTTTTGTGTGTGCTTTGTGTGTGTTATTTTTGTTGGTACCATTTGTGTGTATTGTTTATTTTCTTTGTTTGTGTGTGATGTTTATTTTTTTCATTTTGTGTGTGCTGTTTATTTTCTCTGTTTGTATAAGTTGTTCATGAATGGTGTGAATCCGTGTATGATGTTAATATGTTTGTTGTGAAAGAGTGTATTTGGTTTATGTGTTGTGTGAATGTGTGTATAGTGTCTATCTATCTATCTATCTATCTATCTATCTATCTATCTATCTATCTATCTATCTATCTATATATCTATCTATCTATCTATCTATCTATCTATCTATCTATCTATCTATATGTCTCTATCTATCTATCTATCTATCTATCTATCTATCTATCTATCTATCTATCTATCTATCTATCTATCTATCTATCTATCTATCTATCTATCTATCTATATATCTATCTATCTATCTATCTATCTATCTATCTATATGTCTCTATCTATCTATCTATCTATCTATCTATCTATCTATCTATCTATCTATCTATCTATCTTTCTATCTATATATATATATCTATATATCTCTCTCTATCTCTCTATCTCTATCTCTCTATGTCTCTATCTCTCTATCTCTCTCTATCTCTCTCTCTATCTTTCTCTATCTCTCTCTATCTCTATCTCTCTCCATATATCTCTATTTCTCTCTATATCTCTCTATCTCTCCATCTATCTATATATCTATATATCTATATATCTGTCTATCTATCTATATATCTTTATATCTCTATCTCTAACTCTATTTCTTCAATTGCCTTTATGTCCATCTTTCAAATTGTCTGTATGTCTGCCTGTCTGTCTGTCTGTCTATCTATATGCATGTCTGTCTGTCTGTCCATCAATCTATAGATATAAACTTGACGGATGTATATACTAGACGTGACGCCATCATGCTCATCGTACATTTGTTCACTTGTTGCAGTTTTATCCTGTTTGATTTGAACACGACTCGTATGCAGCTGTATACTTATCTGCATTTTGTCTGCTTTTTCGTCGAACTGTCGGCCTGTTATGGTTGCTTAAAAATAAAAATAAAAGAACAATTCAAAATGAGCGAATAATTGCATGTTTCTCCCGATTGAGTATGTCCGCTACCAACAGCTACGAGGGAATCTATACACAGACCATTGTAACAAACACCAACACCGTAGCCTTGTCCATTGTAACAAACATCAACACCGTAGCCTTGTCCATTGTAACAAACACCAACACCGTAGCCTTGTCCATTGTAACAAACACCAACACCGTAGCCTTGTCCATTGTAACAAACACCAACACCGTAGCCTTGTCCATTGTAACAAACACCAACACCGTAGCCTTGTCCATTGTAACAAACACCAACACCGTAGCCTTGTCCATTGTAACAAACACCAACACCGTAGCCTTGTCCATTGTAACAAACACCAACACCGTAGCCTTGTCCATTGTAACAAACACCAACACCGTAGCCTTGTCCATTGTAACAAACACCAACACCGTAGCCTTGTCCATTGTAACAAACATCAACACCGTAGCCTTGTCCATTGTAACAAACACCAACACCGTAGCCTTGTCCATTGTAACAAACACCAACACCGTAGCCTTGTCCATTTAACACACAATATTCACGTATTCCTTCAGCTACTCCTTGTGACTTTCTATACCCACGCAATTCTCCCAACGCATCCACCACTTGGCTTGTTCAAACCCCTTCAACTTAAGACAGGGTATAGCCTCTGTTCATAACCATGTTCACATGGGCTGTCCCTTTTCAGGCCCTGTTCTAGAATAATTATTGTACAAGTATAGAGTTTCCAGCGCCGACTGGAAACATTGGCTTTGTGCTCTTCTTTGTAGAATTGGTCAGTCCAGTACAGGTTGTCTCAACGTGTGTTCAGCAGATCCCCAAGCTTACTCGAAGATTGTGTGAAAGATCTTGGGCATGATCTCATCTGATCGGCGCTGCGGTCCACATAAGTCAAGTTGGATAGGACTAGCTGCATCAGATATTCACGACCTCGGACGTGTATGGAGCAACGATAAGATTTTCTCTACAACAAATATTCCCATCGTATCTCCCAGTTCTACTTTACGGCTCTGAAACATGGACATTGCTCAAACATGATCTTTCAAGAATTGAGGTATATCACACGTGCAACCAGAGGCGCAGCATGTGTATCCGATGGCATGAGTGCACCATCAACGTGGAGGCTTCTGCTGAAACAGGCCTCAGCCTAATCTCGGATACACCGGACCCGTCAACGAGTGTCTTTGTTCGGTCATGTCCTACAGGTGGTACAGGATATCCCAGCCTAGACAATACTTAACATAATGTTCCACAGCGACAAAGGCCTTCCCACAACCTGATGATGATGTCCCCGCATGTTAAGGTTCCAGCAGATATCGGCCTTCATGTCCGTGCCGCAAGATACCCGGATGTTTCTGTGCGAGACATGCAATACAATAAAGCAACCTCAAGTGCGAGAATGGAGATGGTAGAAGAAACAATGGAGATAGAAGGAGAAACAATGGAGATAGAAGGAGAAACAATGGAGATGTAAGGAAAGACAGTGGAGATGGAGGCAGAGACAATGTAAATTGAATGAGACACAATGGGGATGGAAGCAGAGACAATGGAGATGGAAACAGAGACAATGGAAATGGAAGGAGAGAGAATGGAGATGGAAGGAGAGACAATGTAAATGGAATGAGACACAATGGGGATAGAAGCAGAGACAATGGAAATGGAAACAGAGACAATGGAGATGGAAGGAGAGACAATGGAGATGGGAGGAGAGAGACGGTAGGAGAGGCAATGCAGATAGAAACAGAGACAATGTAAATGGAACGAGACACAATGGGGATGGAAGCAGAGACAATGGAAATAGAAACAGAGACAATGGAGATGGAAGGAGAGACAATGGAGATGGAAATAGCGATAATGGATATGGATGGAGAGACTATGGAGATGGAGCATATACAATGGAGACGAAATCAGATACAATGGAGACGGAAACAGATAAAATAGAGATGGAAGTAGAGATAATGGAGATGGAAGGAGAGACAATGTAAATGGAATGAGAGACAATGGAGATGGAAGGAGAGACAATGTAAATGGAATGAGACACAATGGGGATGGAAACAGAGACAATGTAAATGGAATGAGAGACAATGGGGATGGAAACAGAGACAATGGAGATGGAATGAGAGACAATGGGGATGGAAGGAGAGACAATGGAGAACGAATAAGAGACAATGGAGATGGAATGAGAGACAATGGAGAGGGCAACATATACAATGGAGATGGAAGCAGAGGCAACAGTTCTGAGATGAATTATATGATACTTCTTTAACAAGCGCACTCAAAGTTTCAGGCGAGTCTTCTCTTCAGAAGGTAGAAGGACTGAACAAGACATGAGTGGAAGGCTACACTCGCGACCGTAAACCTCAAGTCGCTGTTCATGGCAACGAAAGAGCTGCCATCCTGACTTCACGAACATCCAGTATGGACACACTGGATATGGATGACATTTTCAAGTTTAAAAATGACCGCCTTTTGGATGATGACACAGAACAAGATCAACAAATGAATTTTAAAACTGCGTAGCTTAGAAATGACACAGGGCTACAGCGACGTAGGGCGTATCAGAAGTTGGTGTTACGCAAACGGCAGAACTTAGAACTTGTTCGAGGTTAGAGCGAAGTGGGAGTTTGCGAGTATGGAACAGGAGTTATACAATTAGAACCTGCATGAGGCTAGAACAAAGTAGGGTGTATGTGAGAATGAGGCAGGAGTTATGTTTTGTTCTTTTTTCTTAGAATCGACTTCACTGCGCTAACTGGCATACCCACATGGGCTCAGTCTCTTTTAGTAAATTGCGAAGGGTGTGTATACTGATATTTCTTTGAGCGTGTTGGTTGTACACACTTTTGCTTTGTTTCCACTCTTGTACCATATTGTGTACAATCAACGAGGTACAGGAACGTCAGTATACATACTTTTTGTCATGTGATAAATATGAGAGAGAGAGAGATAGAGAGAGATCGAGAGAGAGAGAGAGAGAGAGCAAGAGAGAAAGAGAAAGTAAGAATGATAAAGAGTGACTTCGAACCTGGAATGTAATGATTTAGATTCAGCGTTGAACAATCCGAGCATAGAACATATAATTATAAGTAGCTTCAATCTTGAAGACTGGCAAGATATGTATTATGTTGTATATGTGAGGGGTGTTCGAAAAGCTGTGCACTTTAGTATGAAGGAGTCCAGTTACGTTCCTGGAAATTGGTGTGGACTTTAGTCATTCTATATGTATTCATCTTGCAAGACAATCGCTTCTCCCATATATCTGCCACTTTCCGGACGCCCTGATTCATGTGTATTCCAGGTGGCAGTGCACAGATGCGAGATATGGAACATCATACATATGTTAAGGATAGTTGCTTTTGTGATGGAAACGTTACAGGATAATCTTAAAAATACCTTCGTAAAGGAAATACGAAATAAACTCAGCCTGCAAGATATGAATGTCGAAGAGAACTGGCTCATAAACCACGTTATGTCCGGGAAATTCAAGTTTTTCGGCCGCATCAAATGCCATGGCGGACTGGAGAAATCAGTTCTGAGGAGTAGGGTGTGGTGGGAAGGGAGTTGAGGTGACATTGTTCCAGGGAGACGAAGCAAAGGTCGGTCACTAGGGTGTGGTGGGAAGGGGGTTGGGGGTAGTATTGTTCCAGGGAGACGAGGCAAAGGTCGGCCAGTAGGTGTGGTGAGAAGGGGGTTAGGGGTGGCATTGTTCCAGGGAGACGAGGCAAAGGTCGGCCAGTAGGTGTGGTGGGAAGGGAGTTAGGGGTGGTATTGTTCCAGGAATACGAGGCAAAGGTTGACCAGTAGGGTGTAGTGGGAAGGGGATTGGGGTGGCATTGTTCCAGGAATATGAGGCAAAGGTCGGTCAGTAGGGTGTGGTGGAAAGGGGATTAGGGATGGCATTGTTCCAGAGAGACGAGGCAAAGGTCGACCAAGGCCTACATGAACACGACATCATGCAAACAGTAAACATTAACATGGAGAAGGTGACTAGACTGACTGCTGATCGAGATTCATATTGAATAGCTGTAATGAAGGCGACGTTTGATCAAGGACATGCTACATGATGATGATATGGGCCTGATTGTATAACTCCTCTGTTTAGGCCTGGAACCACGTCACCAGTTTAGTAGTCAGGCTCTGATCTTAAAAAAAACGACGCCCACGAAGCGGCTCTTCATGTTATAGGTCAGGAAGAAGTCGACATGTGAATAGACAGGTGGGATTGGTGGATGGAGTATGCACAGAGGAGAGAAAAGAGAGAGAAAAGAGGAGAGAAAAGAGAGAGAAAAGAGGAGAGAAAAGAGGAAATAAGTATCGCCTTCCAGACTGAGTGCAAAAAGAAGGAATAGAGTTCACTTTAATTTTCATGTAAGTGTCTTGACTTCTTCATTCTAAAGTGCAACACCTTTTCGACCATGATGATGCTGATAATGGTTTAGATGGCTTTTTTTTCGTTCGTCTTATTTCTCTTATCCCCAAGGTTGTGTGCGTTACACTGTGGTTTTTATGTTTCGCCTGTTGGACCAGTGAATCCGACTTCAGCATATCAGATGGTGATGATAACGAAAAAGAAAATGATTATTCTTATGTAGATACATATTACGATAGTGATATTGAAAGTGATTCTTGCTTGGAGCCTGAGTTATCTGTATGCTGCTGTAGTATTGATTTCTGAGGCATTCTGCTTAACCTAGTGAGTCACCACCCCCAATTCTACTCAATGGTCTGATAGGGATCAAGATGATGAGCAGCGCATGAGCTGCAGCGGTCAGCGACCCATAGCTGACTGCTAGCGTCAGGGCCAGCGAACCAGAGCTGCCAAGACCCTTCTACACCTCCACTCGGTGATCCTGGATAACAGGCTGCAGCTAGGCAGACTGGGTAAGGAGAAGAAATCGAAGAGGGAATGATATCCCGGTACTCAAAAAATGCTCGCTGAAGTCGGATGTGTTGTACCGAAAGGTGCAAATATCGCAGTCAAGCTGTAAACTACGACACAACGCATTCCATTCTCTGGACTACATTATGCTACTTAAGGCTGTTCAGGGTTTGGTAGCGGGAGATTTAGAACGACCGAAGCCAAACCAATCGTCTGACTTATGCAGCTTGCCAATTCTTTCTTCTCTGGACCTTCGTTGTCAAAACGCAAACAAGTATTGGAATATATGTCTATGTTCATTGAGCGCCAAAGACGGATGATAAGTATCGATCTCTTTAGACCAACCCGTTACATATATCTCAGCAAGGAGTAAATCATCATGGGGCTATTGCTTTCTTCATACGTATTATGAAGGTATTGTACTTGAGATTATTGTGTGCCCTTTCTGTGTACGTTTGGGTTTACTTCGCAGGCACATATTGTTCGTGTACACATACAGATTTGTTATGTATGTACAAGGGGTGTTCAAATCAAACATGAACTATTTGTTCTAATTCTACCTGAATGGGTTATAACATGCTGGAACTACTATCATTAGTCAGGTGCACTTGTATCCTATTACTGCTAGTAGGTGGTAAATTGCCATAGGCCAGTCAATTTATATATATATATATATATATATATATATATATATATATATATATATATATATATATATATATATATATATATATAAATAAAAATGGCGGACAGCACTGTTAGATGCAAATATCGCAGCCAAGCTGTAAACTACGCCACAACGCATTCCGGTCTCTGGACTACATTCTGCTACTTGAGCCCTTTCCGGGTTTGGTAGTGGGAGATTGAGAACGAACGAAAAAGAAGAAGAAGAAGAAATGACATTTTGAAAACTTGAAAAAGAAACAATTTGTTTTTACTTCCAAAAAAAAAGTTTTGGTTTGACTTGGACGTCCCTTGTATAAACATTCGATAATGACCCCATGAACACCCACACCAAGCGTAAATGTTTTGTCTCACACAATGTATATGTTCTTTGTGCACCAAATACCTTCCATCAGGCAGAAAAAAAAGTGCTGTCCAGCTTGAGCGGTGTGAAGCTAAGGTTAAGCCGTCTCTGATGCTCGTTCTGAAAAACGCCTTTGTCCATTTCTGCTGGCCACTTCCTGGTAATGGCTGCTAAGTCAAATATTATGTTATAGTGTCATGTGTCATGTCTTGTTTTTGTGGTTGCGATTTCTTTGTTATATTCATTTTTTCTTTAGTTTAGTTTTAGTTTTGTTTAGCCGAAGAATCAAACGGCATTGCAAACGGTTTAACCCATAAGTACTATGTTCTTATATGTTCTTTTCTGTTCTGTTCTTTTTGAAGAATCTCAGGCAATGCACCAACTCCGTATCACCTGTGAGGTTCCCATAATAGATTTGGTAGAGTTTGAACACAATTTCGAATTGTTTCCACGTTAAGCCTATTATATGATTTCCAATTGCCAAGGGATTGTTAACGTGCGTGACAAAATGCATACGGGCGTCTGATCTATGCTAGAAAGTCCAATTGGAAAATATCGGTCTAACCGTGATTTGGCTTGGCTTGGCTCCGTTCATTCTCAATCTCCCTCTACCAAACCCTGAAAGGGCTTAAGTAGCAGAATGTAGTCCAGAGAACGGAACGCGTTGTGTCGTAGTTTACAGCTTGACTGCGATATTTGCACCTTTCGGTCCAACACATTCGACTTCAGCAATCATTTTTGAATACTAGCATTCCCTCTTCGATCACTACTCCTTAGCCAGTCTGCCCTGCTGCAGCCTGTTTTCCAGGATTACCGCGTGATGGTGTTGAAGCTTCTTGGCAGCTCTGGATCGCTGGTCCTGACGCTAGCAGTCATCTATTGGTCGCTGACCGCTGCAGCTCATGTGCTGTCCAGCATCTTGATACCCACCGTGATTTGAACCAGCGACCTCCAGAATACGAAGCCTACATCTTACCTCGTGGTTTTTTTTTTTCACCAAACAAGGGTTTTGTGCTTGTAACGTGCATTTTTGTTTAGTTTTTGTACTGTTGCTATCACCCATTACTTATGTGTATTTTTTAATCGCCTGTTAGCTTTCAGAGTTGCCACAGACTCGATTTATTGATTTGTAAAATCAATTATAATTAATGTTTAGTTAATTATACAATAACGAAATGCTAAAAATGTGTAGAAATAATTATCTGTTCCAATAATTGGGTCTAATTGGACTCATGTTAAATAATGTTAATTAGTTTATGTTGCTCAATATGAATTAATATATACATAGTTCGTTTAATATCAATTAGAACAGCATGTAATAAATAAGTGTAATCGTGATTTTGTTCCGTTTATGTGTTCGTTTAGACCATGGCGCGCCAAGGTTTTTATACTTGACGCAAACTTGTATTGCTTTCGTTAGTAAATTTTATTTCCGCCCACTCAAATCTAAATTGATGACATTTTTGCGATCGCCCACTGAGTCTGTGCAATTTTGATGTTTTTAATACGTCGTCATCATCATCATGATTCTGTACATTTTAAATACATCATCATTATCTTCATAATCATGAGCTATGTTCTTTGCAGAACGTCGCCCCTATTACAGCCCGTCTGAGAGAAATCGAGCTCTTTCCAAATCTCCAGTCTGATCCAGTCACGGGCTCTGACATTCCTTGACATCCTGGAGCCATCGCCTTCTTGGTCTGACACGACTCTGTTGCCTGGCACCATACCTTCCATTATCATTCCCTCAAGAGCGTTGTGTGTGTTGCTGTGCCCAAAATATTTCATTTTTTGTTTCATGGCATTTAAAAGCAAGTTCTTCTATATGGCAAATTCTATTTGACATTTTTTTTCCGTTTCCTCCTCTTCTTCTTTTTCTTCTTATTGTTCTTCTGTGTTCATTCTAAATCTCCCGCTACCAAGCCCTGAACAGGGCATTGCAAGTAGCAGGATGTAGTTCAGAGAACGGATTTTTCGTTGTGTCGCTAGTTTACAGTTTGACTGCGATATTTGTATCTTTCGGTAAGACACATCCGTCTTCAGCAGGGGCGTTCTCCTTATTTCTCTAATCGGGATCGAACCCAGCATCTTCGGGTTGTGAGCCGTGCCACTTAACCACTAGCCCACGCCGTCCCCTCTGTTTGAATGTCTGCTTTCTTCTTTTTTTCGGTCCACGGTATTATGTGAGCCTATCTATAACATTTTGATTCAAAGGACTCGATTCTTTTTCTTGAGGTTTGGGTAGCTTTTAAAGTTTCCCAGCATATGCTGCCACGGGAATAACACAAGTTCTCATAATTGTCATCTTTTTCTGGTCGTGTTTTGTCTAATCCACTTGTGCAGTGAGGCGTTGTGGGAGCCGCAGTTTTTTGTCCAGGGACAGACGCGTCGCTGAACTAGTGGTCATCTAATGACGATTTAGAATATTCGCAACATTTCCTATCCATCTAGTATGATCTGTCATAATTCCATCAGGTTGTGTAGCGTCTGCATCGCAATTCTAATAATAATATGTTTTAATACGGCATGCAATTATAGTGCTGACTTGAAATGTAATTTGATGAGAATGGTGCTAATGAAGGCTAATTCACTCGACAATTCCAATCTAAAAACGTACAAATGATGTTCGTCCATCGCCATCAATGAGGACCACTTTGTTAACATTCACGGTTCGCGTGAGTTCGAAGATGGCTAAATAAGTCAATCTGAGCTCTGAATTGTCTGTCGCACTAAGTACATGGCCATAGGATACCTCCTTCCAAAGGGGTTGAAGAAGGGTTAGTGTGAGCTGACTTGCGGAGCGATCGTCTCTGTCTACTCTCGTGTTTAATTGATGCATCATGTCTCTGAACACACTCAGAGATAGTTCTGCGTTAATATATGCGATTGGTGGCGATTATTTTCTAGTTAACATGATTAAATTCGCATTGGATGATTGATTTCTTAAGTGTGTCTTTGAACCGTTTCTGCTCCCCACCGCTTGCTCTCTTGCCACTTTGAAGTTCGTAAAGAGCAACTATTTTGGTAGACGTTGATCCGACATGCGTACCACATGGCCAGCCAATCTCAGCTGTGCTGCACGTATAATGGTGTGTAATACTGGACAAATCCGATGGTGCTAACACATATGTATTAGGCGTCATGTCCAGCCATTTAATTCTCAATAGTTTTAGCAAGCAGTGCATATGGAAGTGGTTTAATTTCTCGACATGACGACTGTAGACAGTCCAGGTCTCACACGTATATAAGATGGTATGTAGAACAACTGTAGACGGTCCAGGTCTCACACGTATATAAGATGGTATGTAGAACAACTGTAGACAGTCCAGGTCTCACACGTATACAAGATGGTAGGTAGAACAACTGTAGACGGTCCAGGTCTCACACGTATATAAGATGGTATGTAGAACAACTGTAGACGGTCCAGGTCTCACACGTATATAAGATGGTAGGTAGAACAACTGTAGACGGTCCAGGTCTCACACGTATATAAGATGGTATGTAGAACAACTGTAGGCGGTCCAGGTCTCACACGTATATAAGATGGTAGGTAGAACAACTGTAGCGTAGACCTTCATTGTTTAGTTCTCGTCCCTCGCCCATCCCACACTTTGACGTCTACCAAATTCCCCACCCGCCATAGCTATTCTCATTTTCAGTTCATCCATGTGAACAACCTGAAACTGAGTACTACCAAGAAATAGAGGCCGTAAGCCTTGATTGAAGACTCGGAGTAGCCCCGGTTGATGTAGACCATCTGTCTATGCGATGTAGATGTAGAGGCCAACAGTTTTGCAAGGTGCGGTAAACCAATCCATGAATTCATGCTTGTCAACAATTGCATTTATACTCAATGGACAGCCAATCGAATCAAGTAAATCACATACAGTTACCTTGTTGATTTTGGATTTGATTTTGAGTATCCTCACACGGAATAGCCCCTCGCCAGTGCGGAAGTGAAGCCCAACTCCAACGTCGCAATTAATGTAAGCATTACTCAACAACAATATTCGCTTAGGCGTCTGGAGCCCGTTGGGTCGGGCGAACACCACCATGTCCAGTTGCAACTGCGTGCTGCCAGGCCTCCTATAAGGCATATGGGGAAGCCGCTACCTGTTGAAGCCACTTGTTTCGGGGACGACCTCTCCCGCTCTTCCAGCCAGTAGGGTGAAGGCCGTTTCCACTGTTGACTGTCTTTTAAAGGATCTGGTGAGCTGGGACCTCCTTGTCCAGTCGGACAACATGACCGAACAGGGAAATACGGCAACGTTCCAGAATAACCGAGACAGGGGGGAGATGTGTCTTTGCAGAAACGTCTACATTCCAGACAAAATCGTACCAACGAATGCCAAGAATGTGTCGTTGATTTCGCAAATGGAAAGCCTCAAGTCTCGAGGTGTCGCTTTTTAGCAGGGTCTATGTCTCGGAGCCATACACGAGGACCGGGATCACACACGACTGGTAGATGCGCAGTTTAGTGCCCATGGAGAGCCTACTGTTCTTCCACACACGGCGGAGATCGTTCATCGCCGATGCCGCTAGACCAAGCCGCTTGTGTATGTCAGAGTTACTGTGGCAGTCGGGTGAAATCGTGCTGCTGAGATATTAGAGATGATTGGTACCCTCCACAGTGTGACCATTGACTACTGTGTCCTGAGGCCGTTTGTCAGAGCCTAGATTCTGGATTTTGGTCTTTGCCCATGATATTGACAGGCCCATATTTTGCGTGATGCTGTCCAGGTTTTCACGGGACTGCTGCAGTGCTGTACTGTCTGAACCGAGCAGAACTTTATCATCGGCGTAAACAAGGTCTGTGAGGAGTAGCTGATCTTTAGTAATTCCATGTAGGTGGGTGCTGGCGCGGTGCAGGACCCAGTCGACGCCCCGGCAGAAGAGATCATGGGCGAGTACGCAACCCTGTCTGACACCTGTGGATATATAGAACCTTTCCGATAGTGTGCCTCCGAGGCGTATTCTGGCGCCGGTGGCTGTGTGCAACTCTTTTATCAAATTTAGTAGCGGGACAGGACTGTCAATGCCCTGCATTGTATTCCAAAGAGCGGATCTGTCCACCGAGCATTACTCAGCATGGCATAAAACTCTGTAATGAAACGAATAGGTGACAGCACAAATCCCTGCTTCACGCAGTACGTTATCAATAACTCAGATTCACAGGCCCTCCTGCAGTTGTCGCACCATTACAACGGGTGTTGCCAGGCATCCAGCCTTGACCATCATTCTCCGCAGACCGTTACGAGCTAATGTATCAAAGACCTTAATGAGGTCCACAAACGTCGTATAAAGAGAAGCAGTACGTTCTTGTCATCTTACTTGTATCTGCTTTGTAGCATAGATCTTGTCGATGGTCCCATCGGCCTTTCTAAATTATGCATACATTCTTCTGCTTCTTCTTCTTCTTCTTCTTCTTCTTCATCGTTCATCCTCAGATCAAGGTTCCGGTTTCTCTTACAAAAAACACCATTGTTTGTAAGGCTGTTTCATCTCCATACAGCTTTTGTCTCATATCTGTCTCACTAGGCCAGTTTTGATTGTCTTTTCCTACGTCAGCGTGCAGCTTTGCAGGATGTGTTCCACGGTCATGATATGCTCCCCACATGGGCACCTGTCATCTTTCCCAATCCTCATTTTGTTGTAAAGATGACACTTGAGTCTGTTATGCCCAGTTCTCAGTCTGAAGATGATGACCTGCTCTTCTCTAGCTAAGTTAAAGTAGCTATCTTCTTTTCGGAAGTGGTGGTGTTGATCAGCCCGATTTACCCTGAAGTTGGCTTTAATTATGGTCTTGGCCTCATTATATGTGATACTCAGGGTCTGTTTGTGGGGATACATCCGATCTCGTACTGCTATTAATTGAAAATGTCAATTCTAAAGACATTGAGGACAATACGCTATTGGACAGAGGGACTGAACACTTTGCTAAAGTCCTTAATATACCAGCTGCTGTTAATGTTGAGGCAATCAACTATCTACTGTTAATGAAGAGGCAATCCACCATCTACCGAAAATATCAATAAATGAGTGTATGAACGATCCTTTGATCGAGCACGTGACTATGACCTTGATTGACCTAATCTCAAACGACAAAGCCCCTGGAGATGACGCCATCCCTGCAGAGATCTAAAAAGCTGTCCGATAACATACGATAGAAAAGCTAACTCAGTTATTTTTCGAAATGTGAAAGACGAATAGCATTCCACAGGAATTCAAAATTGTCTTCACTGTTCATATACATAGATGTAAGCGCAGTAAAAGAAACATGTGATAACCACAGAGGGATATCTCTGCTGTTCGTAGAAATAGAATTCTTACAAAAATACTTCTCCACAGACTTAATCGTCACCTACAGTAGGGGTTACTGCCTGATACCCAATGTGGCTGTATAAAGTGAACGTACGCACCATCTAAAGAGCAACGTGATTAAGAAACATTAACGTACACGAGACTTTTAAATTAATTACATTGCAGATCTTCATCTTGTAATGGGAGATATACACGCCAAAAGAGGACACCAATAATACAGAAACATGATATGGTAATTTGGATTGGGGAAAAAAAACGACACAGAAGAAAAGCGGACACATTTTTGGGAAGAAAACCAATTAGTTATATGTAACATTTTCCCAAAAAAGCTCTAAGAAGATTATGCGCGTGAAAAACCCAGGAAATAAATTCGGAATTACGATTGTCTTTTTGTTATGCATAGGAGCATCCGTAGTAGGGGCACTGACAGTGATTGGGGGTGAAATGTTTTAAAGTTGATCAAAGGCGGCTCATGAGCGCATGCGCGGCTCATCAACGCATGAGCTGCAGGGGT
The DNA here is from genome assembly GCA_036924085.1 of Ariolimax columbianus. Lineage (NCBI taxonomy): Eukaryota > Metazoa > Mollusca > Gastropoda > Stylommatophora > Arionidae > Ariolimax > Ariolimax columbianus. The sequence goes on from JAVGWX010000019.1 coordinate 43,599,621, forward strand.
CAGCGACCCATAGCTGACTGCTAGTGTCAGGGTCAGGGAATCAAAGCTGCCAAGACCCTTCTACACCTCCACGCGGTGATCCTCGATAACAGGCTGTAGCAGAGCAGACTGGCTAAGGAGAAGGGAACGAAGAGGGAATGCTAACCCGATACTCAAAATATGCTTGCTGAAGTCGGATGTGTTGGACCGAAAGGTACAAATATCGCAGTCAAGCTGTAAACTACGACGCAACGCATTCCGTTCTCTGGACTACATTATGCTACTTGAGCCCTTTTAGGCGGCTCATGGATGAAGACACCGCATGCGATGAAGCGGCGATGCACAGATTGACAAGTTTTGAAATACGACCCAGGTCCACGGAGGGACTGATGGTACAACACAGTTGAATGAGCTGAGGTTGAATAAGCTGGCAGCAGCCAGCGACTCATGGCTGGCTGTTTGCATCACCTTCAGCGAACCACAGCTGATAGAGACGCTGTTCCCAATCCAATGACGCAGCCCCGGAAACAGGATGCACAAGTGCAGCAGTGATAGGAGGATAGGGATAAAAGTGAAAAGGGCCGACCCCCACCCCCCACCCATCACTACAAAAAAAAACTGCTGAAACACGAAGAATGGGACCAAAATACGCATTTATCGCGGCCTGGCTGTTATCTACCACATATAATCACACTCCATCTTTTTCAGCACAAACATAGAACAACTTGAACAAAAAACAAAACAAAAAGTAGTCAGATATAAGAATTAGGTGGTAGAAGTATGAGGAAGAAGTAAAAAGTACAAAGTATAAAGAAATATATTCCAACTAAGAAGTTACCAGAAAGCATTTCGAGGAAAGATGTTTGAAATTATGAAGAAATAAGAATGAAGTATGAAGTAAAATGAAAGAAGAAACAATTAGGAAATAAAAGAGAGAAGAAAGAAGTAAGAAGTAAAAAGTAAGAAGTGGGGAGAAAAAGGAAAACAAGGAAGAAATAAGAAATTCAAGTACGAAGTAAGAAGACATAAATATGAAGTAAGAAGTACGACGAAAGAATTAAGAAACATAGCTAGTAAAACATAAAGCGAGAAATAAGAAGACAGAAGTAAGTCGTAGGAAGTAGGAAGTAACAAGTTAAAAGTTAAAAGATAGAAGAAAGAAAACAGAAGAAGAAAGTCATAAATAAGTTAGAAAGAAAGAAGAAGTACGAAAAAGAAGTAAGAAGTAAGAAATAAGAAGAAAAATGTAAGAAATAAGATATATGAAGTTCGATATAAGAAGTAAGAAAAGAGAAGGACAATGTTAGAAAAAAGAAGTAGGAAGTAAGACAGTAAGAAGTACGAAGTACAAATTAAGAATTTAGAAAGCAGGTGTAAAAAAAAAGATGTAAGAAACAGAAGTGGTAATAAATAAATAAAAATAAAGCAGTAAGAGGATGGAAGTCAGAGGACATACATAGGAAGAGAAGAGAAAAAGTAAGGAGACGAAAAAGGAAGAAAGATGTGCGATATAAGAACAGAGAAGTAACAAGATAGAAGATGGAAATAAAATGTACGAAGTACAAGTAAGAAGAGAGAAATAAGAAGAACGAAGAAGAATAGAGAATTGAGAAGTAATAATTAGTAAGTAAAAAGTATTAATTAAAATGTATGAAGTGCGAAGAAAAAAAATAAGACTTACGAAATGAAAAGTAACAAGAAAGAAGGTAGATGTAAGAAGAGAGCAGTGCGAATCGGGAAGAGAGTAAAAAAGAAGTATAATTTAAGAAGAGAATTCAGAAGAGAAAGAAAAAGGTCCGATGTAAGAAGAGAAAAATAAGAATGCAGAAGAGAGAGAAAAAGGTCCGATGTAAGAAGAGAAAAGTAAGAATTCAGAAAAGAGAGAAAAAGAAGTCGGATATAAAAAGAGAATAGTAAATAGTTTGAGGTAAGCAGAAAACAGTTAGCAGTAAGCAGTTAAATAGTTACAGTAACCTGTACGCAGTAAGCAGTTTGCAGTAGGCACATAGCAGTAAGCACCAAACATTTTGCAGTAAACAGTAAGCAGTAAGCATTTTGCAGTAAGCAGCAAGCTGAAATGAGGAAGTAGTAAACAACAGAAGGTGCATCAGAGACAGGCATTGGAGAGGACGAAGCACCAATTTATATAGACAGCGAAGTAAGGGTAGTCATCAATATGTACTCATTTTCTCGGTTTAGTGGAAATGGGTTCTGAGGGTCGCTGTAGTCGAGCGGTTCAGGCACTCGTCTCTCACATTGATGAACGGAAACGGTTGACGATCGAATCCCTCAAGTTTCAAGTGACCCCTGGACTCACGAGAGGTAAGACCCGAGTGCCTGCATCCCGAGTTACCTTCAGTCGTCTCTACTAATAGTCTTGCCACTGATCCAAGGTAACTCGTGCTAAAAAGTGAAATTCATGACCAGCGCAGCTACTTGCTCACTACAATCCAAACACAGCTCACATCAGATTAATAAGACACATCCGTTTGATGTTGTGGCCATTATCGCTTCACTATGGGCAATAACTACTATTAGTGGGAATGCCTGATCCTATATGGGTCTGCTGGGAGTGGATTGGCATTTAATCTTAATATAACATAATAGCACACATCATGATAAATAATAATAACAAAAATGTTCACGAAGGTGTCAAAGGTTCGTTGCGTCGATCGACCACTACATGTTCAATTGCTGAGGCTGTGTTCATTAGTAGAATGTCGACTGAAATCCATACAGACTTCCCAGGTGGAGCCGTGTACTCCGCAGCCTTGGTATGAGGGTCGCGAGGAGTGTGTTAGACCAATGTTTGCTTCAAAAGTTGCGTGTCTGTCCGTTTCAAACTCTCTGTTTTTACGTGTCCAACAGAGGCTTCTGATTGTGTCCACCTGTTGGTCAGCGTGACCCTTCCTATGCTGATAATAAGAGGCCGGGACAGGTATCGTGTAACCTCCGGTGGTGGGAAGGGAGGTCTGAAGGAAGTCGACTTCAGTCCGAGCAGTCCTTGAGTAGTGGTAATCTGGATTGAATTCTGGTGTGCAGTTAAGCAGAACTTTGAAATCCGTCATGGACTGTTCTCCCATGGCTGGAACCAGGCATGGCATGCAGCGAAATGCAGTATAACAAACAGGATAACCAATCGAAAACACATCAAATACACAGAATAAAGACCTGGTGAAGGAGTTGTGAAATATAATCCAAACAGGAAAAACCGAACATCGGAAAAGTCGACACAAACACCAGAGAGAGTCGAAAGCTCAGCCACTAAGGCGCGACCATCTTACTTTTTTCTCAAATGATGGACGACATATTGAAACAGTTGTCACAATGTCAAAACGTTGCCCAGGGACTACAGATGTTGAAAGCACAATACGGTAATGATTTAAATGGACATCAAGCTTTAGAATAACGATATTAAAAGTGATCTCCATAAAGTTGATGATGAAAATGATGTTGAAAGCTCATAATATGTTTACCATGAAAAAGACGTTAAGTGGCGAGTTTAAATTAGATTTGCTTACATCTCGATTATGCTGATGAAGTTAAACCGGGGTCCTTCAGGCGGCTGTGGTAAGCTTGGCTTCATATGTGTGTCGTTCAATACTACAGAAAACACGTTAATCACTACCTAGGTAGCCAGGCTGCAATGAAAACAGCTCGTTTCTAGTGAGAACTACAAGGAAGTGAAGTCGTGGGTCTTAACCACCATATTCTACCTAATGCTGACTAACATGTCTAGTCAGTATGTTTAGCCTGATGAGCCGTTAACCTCCTCTCCATTTCCCACATTTATTCAGGCAGGCATTAAACAGAAAATCCTCGTGGAATTCACAACAAATATGATATGCTACTATAAGAAATCATGGAACAATACAATTGAGTGAGCCCTGGTGGGAATATAAACACTATGTGGGATTCTTTAAAAAATATACACGTGCAGAAAAAAACAATTCCAATACGACAGTTTAAGAAAAATATGGTGGCAATGGCATACGATATCTTAAGCCAAATAAATGCCGAAAGCAATGCTACTTAATACTGTGTTTTCGACATTCATAGGCGTCTCAGTCTTTGCAGATTATGCGGTTGGCACCCTGTAGCCTCTCGGGGCGCAAGCCTAGTCGCTGAATCTGGAGACCCTGGGCTGCCCAAATTTCAGGATCCCCCTCTCAGCCTCTATGGTGTAATCCAAAGGAATGCAAAGCATGACAATTTGGCTGCAGGAGCTGCCGAAATGAGTTCGCAATATTGAAACCATCCGCCCTAGGTGCTACCACTCCTGATTTTCTGTCTGGGTTTACTCCCGTAGCCCTACTCTCGTTCGAGGTTTCCACAAGGCAGTGGAGAACAACGCGATAAATTATAACAAAGTTCTGGACAACGCGATGAGTATTTCGAGGATGCTTCAAATGAAAGCCTTAATTAGAAAACTATGGCTTTGTACTGTAACTTGCTAAAATGGTTGCTTAGGATGTCAAGAATGTTGTTCACGTGCCAACACGATGAAGACGAAACATCACGACTCCATAACTGCAGGTAAAAGATGTCCCCTCCCCCTTGACATGCACTAACGTGTTGCAGCGTTCTGTTATCCGTTTTTTGTAGTAGCGAAGATGTGAAATCTATAGAAATGTATCGGTTAACCACCATCTGCGGTATTTGTCCAAGCGAAGTAATAAGCTGCTTGAGCCTAGCCCACTAACCAGGAAATCCTCTTTCATGATCCATCCAGCTCACCCCAGAGCTTTGATCTAGACAGCGGCATCTGCCAATGTAGATGTACAAGTCAACTAAGAATAAGACTACTCTTACACCTATCCATCTATCATCCTACACACATCACCAACCCACCTACCCAAACTCACTCAACCGACCCATCCACTCATCCCTGAATGCCACCATCTTTCCCTCTTCTCGTCCCTACCTCGAGAGAGAGAGAGAGAGCGACACATATACACATGTACAAAAGCAGACATTTATGTACACATAAACAAGACGTACTTAAATAAGAATACAGAAATGGATATATAAATATATTAAAAGGATGAGTGATATATAAGAAATGAGAAGTATTATTACTGTAAAGAAATTTTATAATTGTATGCAAATTAGTTATAGTATGTCTGCCACGATACTAAAAATAGCTTTTTAAAAAAACCTGAAAACTTATCAACCAATTAATTTTTAGCCTTCATATTTGGAAAACGAGTCCAGAATAGTGAGTTATAAAGAATGCACTGAAATTGTTGAATGTTGTTGGTCAGTTTGTTTTGTGTGATAATACTGTTAAATATTGAGTAATGACAAAAGGCAATATTTTGCTTGCATATGTAATCGGATATTTATGGTAACAATTACTGGGATTGATCTGGCAAGTCACCAGCGGATTTACGCCTGCCATCAAACAATATGAAAGAAAGAAGGTCACCCCTCCCAACCACGTCTAACGACACAGGTAAACTAAAGATATATACACATTTAGCACATTAGATGATGAATTCAATTTTGGCTACTACGTACTAATTTTAATTCATTATTTAGTAAACAACATAATATAAACATAATACTTTTTTTTTAAATTGAAAAAATATAGTATTATTTTATTCGCTAGGTCTATGTTGTCAAGCTAGTGAACAAAACTTCTTAAATTCCACACAGAATAGTGTCAATTTATGCCTGAAGATGACTGTAACATTTTGTCATGGTATCATATGTCGTTGTTAATTTACAAATATTTATAAATGTCACTGTCACTTTACAAAACCACTCCCTTCTTCAAAGGGGACGAACACAATCTTCATCATCACTATCATCGATGACAAAATGAAAATGTTGTATTGTCACTCAGAATCGTTATGCTTCCAACTTGCCCACATGTTTTTATCATGTAAACTCAATGTTCTTAACCACTGCGACTCGTCAGTCGTTAACACATTTGTATCAATATTCAGTAGATAATTCATATTCTTGTTCTTTACATCGTAAACACCAAAACTGATCAACATGATTGTAAATGCAATTCTACGCACACCTTTATCAAGGCAGATGGAATGTAAACTCTTCTTGAGCTGGAAATAATTTTGTTTAAAGTAACTTAAATTATTATTTCTCTACCGTCTATCACTGGTTTCGGATTTTTTCTCCTGTTTCCAGATTAATTGTTCATCAATGTCCGTACTCTCTACCCACTGTGCTTTATCTCAGGTTTCACACATGTTGATGACCATTTGTCATGTTTTGCATTTTTAGCTATGAGTTTGACCTTTGCACATAATTTGTTGTAGAGGATCTTTGATTCTTGTGATGGTGCTCTCTCGAGGGCTGTTCTTGTTTCATTTCTTTCAGATATGAAAGCTAGCATTTCTTTAGTGTAGAATGGTTTTACGCCTTCCTACTGTCCTTTCGGATGCTTTGTGGTGCTGCATTCGGCATAGCTCTTGTCACCAAATTATTGAGTCTTCCTACACTGCTGCTGTCAATATAACCAAGCAGGTAGTCAGATGATTTATGGAGTAGTCTCCAGTCATCTTTACCGACGTTCCAGTGAGTTTTCTGTTTGTAGCATGCTTTACTGGGAATGGTTATGATGGTGAGGATTGGCCTGAGATCACGTCCAATGTCATCAAGAACTTGCAGGTTGCAAGAGTCTATCAGATCAGAGAATCTGATCGTCAGAGTCAGGTCAACTGAGAGAGAGATTGTTACATCACATAGCTCCTCTATACATTTTCATGGACTGTTACGGTCAGTGTAACCCCATTGAAGTCAACTGCAAGAGGTGTTTTGTGATATTGCAGATCTGGCAGGTTGCAGGTAGTCTGTGGAGGGCTGTAAAGTTGTATATAGTGTACTTTGATCCATTGTGCCAGATAATGATTTTCTGTATGTCGTCGGGATGGGCTGTTATATGTGTGACATATCCCTGAATGTCATTTCGGATGTAGGTAACTATGCCACGACAGTCAATGCACTCACATACATAACTAGTGTATCCTGTCAATCTCAGATCAGTGCATTCACAGACATAGCTAGTGAATCCTGTCAAGCTCAGGTCAATGTCATTGTGTAGAGTTTCTTGCAGGAGAGCCACATGTACCCTGTGGTTGTCCAAAACATTGGCAAGGTCAAGCTTCTTATTTCTCAGGCCACACATATTTAACTGTAGAATGTTAAATGAAAGCTTGTTATCTTGTTTTTGCACATGCTTGGTCCCAGGTTTTCTCGTGTTAGTATGTTTATGTTTGTTTCCAATAGTCCATGTTTCCCCCATTGCACCTTGGTCACCCACTGACAGGTGCGAACCTTGATGACTTAGGTGTCGTCCGAGCTCGTTTGTAAAACGTTTAAATGTACTTCCAATATGTTGGCATTGTCGAGCTAGTGAGTCTGTGGATTTTCTTCCCACCCCAGGCAGAAGACATAAATTGTCTGTCCTGACATTAAGTAATTGAGGGGGTGCATTAGCAACGCTCCAAGTTACCGAAGTCACGGTAGGGGTCACTGTGCCCATTCCCCGCCACCAATTGTTTACTCGTTAGACCCTCTAGACCTGTAACTAAACGTTCCAGACAATTGGATCCACACGTCTTAGGCCACTGTGCCTTTACGATTGACCTCGATTGTTATGGAGCGGCGAATGCAGGTTCTCGTTTCCGATGCCCCTTCAGCATCGTGATGGTTCCTTTCTAACTATAGAGGGTGCATGCATATTGTCTGATAACAGACACATTTGTACAGACGGGTTACTGGTAAGGTTTCAAGAATAAAATCCTCATTATATAGTACCTCATCTACTACGTTATACTGCAGCACAGTGTTAGGTCTGATTTGTCAGACCTTCAGAGCTGACTCATGCGGCTGTTTAGTCTTAAACCTACAGCTATGCTACTTTCATTTAGCTCATTTAGCCAGTTCGCAGCTTCTTTGACGCTGTGGCTGAGAATCTGTATGTCATCATCATCTAAACAACTAACTCAAAAATTCTAAATTAAATTGTTCAAGTGTTATGTATACTCATCTTTACGAGGGAAATGAATACATAGAGAGAACAGATGTAATATATTTCGAATGTGGATGTGTGTAGACGAATAGAGCGCTTCCAGTGGCATGAATAGACACAAATGGGGAATTCTTGGAGAAATTAGAAGGCGCAAAGAGAATTGAGAACGTAATTGGAGTCAGACAGTTCAGAGAATTGGGGCATATCAATGACATGAGACATGGCTGAGAACAATACTGGAAGGAAAGGTGGAGGGCATGAGTGGCAGAGTAAACGAAGTTTGAAGTGTCGAAAGATGGGCAATGAAAAGAAGGACAGATTGTACCATCAAGGCAAACACATATACGACCTTGGAGATCAATGCAGCTGACCTTATATGTAGAGATGACACCAACTGAGAGAAAGACAGAGAGAGAGAGAGAGAAAGAGAAATAGATAAAGAGAGAGATTAAGAGACGGCGGGAGTGAATAATTGAGTGTGCTAGATAAATGGTCGGACAGAGGAGGGATTGAGGCCGCGATAATGCTAAAGAAAGCGTGAGGATGCATACAAGTGAGAGAGAGAGAACGATAGTGTGAGATCTCGAGAGACGTGAATTCGGGAGACAGAAAACGAGTACGAATGCGATAGTGTATGTGTGAAAGAGAGAGACAGAGAGTGAGAGAGAGAAAGAGAGAGACAGTGAGGCATTAAAAGTGCGACACTGCGTTTGTGAAAGAGATCCAGTAGCAAGAATCAAACGGAGAAATAGAGAGAGATAGAGAGAGAGATTAAGAGAGAGATAGAAGGAGCGAGGGAGAGAGATGGAGCGAGAGAGAGAACGAAAGAACAATAGAGAAAACCCTTATGAAAGGAAAGACACATATATATAGAGTGATACAGATGGTAAGGGAGACTGAGAGATACATTAGAGGCACGACACATTGGAAGTGAGAGAGAAAGTGTGAAACCGTGACACGATAATGGCATTAGGAGCAAGAAAGATGGACAAAGAGAGATAGAGAAGGACAGAGAAAGATATATATATATATAGCATGAGAGTGAACGAGAGATAAAAAGCGAGAAAGAGAGTGAGAAAGAGAGAGAAATGTAGAAAGAGAGATAAAGAGAGAAAAAGAGAAAGCGAGAGAGAAAAAGAGAGAGAAAAAGAGAGAAAAATATGTATATGTAAAAGAGAGAGACAAATAGAGAGATAGAGAGACAGAAAGAGAAAGAGAGAGAGACACAGAGAGAAAGAGAAAAAGATAGAAAGAGTCATCGTCGATAGTTAATAGCCCATACCAGAAACAGCCTAGAGCTGGCTTCTCGTATCAATGGTCTCTGAAACTAATCCTCACATCATGATTTTGACATTAGTAGAGCTTTGTATGCAAGTGGCCGTGAAGAGTCAGGGGGCAGAATCAGTGGCGGACAGATAGATACGGACTGGCAGACGCGCCGACGGGCATGTAGGAAGACAATCCTAAACTGGTGGACATATATTTACATGAAACTACAGAAGGACAGACAATGGTATAGTTGGTGGACAGTGACATAGGCAATATTATTAAGACGTTATGAATAGATATGTGGATCGTATGTATAGACAAATGGATGTTTCTATGTATGAAAGCCTGCCTGCCTGTCTGTCTGTCTGTGGGAGTGTGTACGTGTGTTTTGTGCATAATTGTGTATGCGCACGCGTTTATACTTGTATGTTGTTGTTCGTCTGTCGCAATCGATCGGCACCACTTTGTCAGCATTCAGCGGAAACTGTTCTCATGATTTCATAGATGGCTAAATAAGCCAATCTGAGTCGTGAAATGTCTGTTGCACTTTGTACGGGGAAATAAGACACCTCCTTCCACCTGGGTTGAAGAAGGGTTGATGTGAGTTGACTTGCGGAGGGATCGTCTCTGGATGGCCTTATCTGTTCTTGATGCCTCATGTCTCTGAACACCCTCAGTAATAGTGCTGCGCCATTCTGCGGGATTGGCAGCGATTGGTGGCGTTCATACTTATGGACGTACCAACGGAAACTAGAATCGATGGACGGATTAATGATTCGATAGATGGATTAATGGATTAATTGCTGAATGGATATAAGGATTAATGGATAGATGCATTTTGAAATGGAATGATTTACAAATGGATGAATGGATTATTTGATCGATCAATAGATGGATGGATGGATGTATATATTTATAGATGGATGGTTGAATTGATGAATGGATTGATGGATGTATTGATGGATTTTTATTAGGTGGTTGGTAAAAAAGCTGCATGGTCGCCATACCTATAGAATCGACTATTGTGACCATAGTAGCGAAAGAACAAAGACTCCCTGAATGTAATGTCGACACAAAACGACTTTATAAGAAAAAAAAATGCACTTCTGTAACTGCATGATCCTTTTCCAATTCGCGTGACAGCAGAATTTTGGGAAGGAAAATGAAGTTTTCGAGGAAGGTGTTCGGTGTTATTAGGAAAGATAGACTGCAATAAGTTGACATTGGAAGTTTGGACGGAATTACGTCATTTGTAGAGTACATTTCCAGGTACAAACTACGCTGGCTCGGTCATCTCATGATAATGGACACTCATCATCTTCAACGGATGGTTTACAATGCTAGTAGATCTGGCTACAGCGCAGTAGGGTGAGGCAGATGGATTTTTCGCAATATGCTGATTGTACAACGACATTAGCTTAGAACAGCCGACGAAATGCACTTGACGCAGTGCAGACGTCTTAAGCTCTCCACGGCTTTAAAAGGAATTCTACCACTTTTTCTTCTTTGTACGCTGTCAGATGTCGACTTGAATTTGTTAAAAAAAAGCAGCGGTCATCATGAGGCTATCGACATTGCCATATAGTTTGTCTAGTGTTGGCACTGGAATGATTACATAAGCTTCCTCGTGTGTGTTTCCTCGTTTATCGAACAATTATGCAGCAGAGGTTCAGGGGTAATTTTTACTGTACTACAGGTACATTTGTCAGTAGCACATATCTTCAGTTTATTGAATATATGGTACATCAGTCTGTTGTGGCATGTGCGGAGTCTGAAGACCACCATCAGCTCTCTTCTTTTCAACAGATAAAAATCATCATTCTTTGTTTAGCCAGTATGCTCTGTTTCCCATTTGTCCATTATCTGACACTAATAAACGTTTTGTACTATGTGTAGGTCACACTTGAATCTGGTTTTGGTAACCTTTCACCCTCACTCGCCAATCTGTCTGCCCCCACTTTGCCTTGAATGGTACAGTGGGGTGGGACCCACTGTACCACTACTCTGTTGGGTTTGGATTCCTGGTTTATTTGACAACGAACTGATCTTAAATCATTTATGTGGGACAAAAATACAATTAAAGATTCTTTCCAAGCATGGAACTAGATTAAGATTTGTAGTTCACACTTGAATTAGGTTGTGGTAACCATCCACCTTCTTTCGTCAGTCTGTCTGCCTCTCTTTTGAATTGAATGTTACAGTGGAGGACACACTATGAGACATTAAATTATTTTATAGACGATTAAAAAGGGAAAGTTTCAGCGGGAAAGAGGGAACACAGACTCACTTTTAAACCTCGTGCATTGTCTCTTCTGAATTACGTCTTGAGATCCACTACTTTGTTTATCTCGGAACACTGCACTTTTTAAATGTACGCCTTCATACAATGGTAATTTTATGTTCACTGACTTTGACATAATAATATTTTTGTTAGATGTGGTTCATAGGAGCAAGACCTATTAAAAAAAACAACAAGAGCCCTAATAAAAAAAAACAATATCAGCAACAACAACTCACCTCGTTACGAAACTCAAATTACAGGCCACCGAATCCATGCGAGTGTGATGGCGCGTGAGACGGAGCCAAGAGCTTTTTCATTAAAGGGGTATTTATGTGCCAATAGATTGCAAACAATGGACAGAGTTTAAACTAAATAAAACAAAGCCTTATTGTTTTTCTCAATTGTTTGTGAATTCTCTAAACAATCGCAAGCATTTACGTAATGCACGGTTTCTATAGCAACGTGGCCACCATCTTCATGAGCCATGCCGATGTAAACTATGGAGAATCGCCACATATTTTAGCTGTTTGTCTTAATTAAGACATCGGCTCCGAACATGTGGTCCGGGGACATCTGGCTGTCCAGGAAGTCACCCCATGGGGCCTGCGGGAGCTTTAAGAAATGTTATGAGTTTCAACATGTAAATAAATTGCATATATATAACCAGTAGAAAGACAGAAATGATGACACATACAGCAGAAGTTAATGTATGCAACGTTCACACAATTTGATAAATGTCGATTAAAAATACGCCCCAGTGGGCGTCTGGCGCGAGTAATGCAGTTGACCGAACATAACGCAATACTGTCGTCCGTGATCACAAACTTCTTAAAACACCGTTACTGAGCCTAATATCAAAGGATGCGGGCCAGACAGAGTCAAAATTACGCGACCAGAAGATAGATTAACATGTTCTGTGGTAGGAGAAATGTGAATCAGCGACCTGATTCATTGTTTGCTAGAAAAAGGAAACTGGAAAAGACGCGTGACTATGACAATCTTGGAAAAGATAGAATAAATGACATGTCAAATTTCGATAAAATACATTTTGGCGAGGACTTGATGTTGATCGCTGAATGCGATTGAAATATAAACTAGCGGATAATGATGATGGGAGTTCATGCTGGTTGAAGCAAAATGAAGTTTTGTCCAGTCATCTCGAAAAGCAACGCCGTTATTGTCACGACATTTATTTATCTCGATAGAAAAGATCTTACACCGGTGTTAAGCCGTTCATAGACACACGTATACGGAACATTTAGAGACCATACTTCACTGAGCGAGAACATTCTCTTTGATTGTAACCACACATAACCATCTTGCATCACTAAAACACTTACTTTGCTACATATACACGCTTACATCCAACCCAATGATCGCCTACAAGACTACGGTCTAGTTTTGACAAGGGCGTGACTCCACCTGTAGAATATAGAGAGGTAAACCTTTTACAACAATAACAAAACTGTTCTCAACGGCGAATCGATGACCATAGTCAGAGAAGCAAGAAACTAGGCATGTGACACTACAATCAGTCATGCCCCGGCGTCCAGGACTATTGAAGTGGCTGGCAACCGGAGAACTAGTTCAGTTACGGATATCATTGAGGTGTTTGCGGAAACGCTAACGCAGTCACTTACCAGTATCCCCAATGTATGGCATACCACACTGACGGCAGATGATAGAATAGACGAGGTTACAGGAATTATGTGTGGACCCCTCTTTGATGAATGTTAAACTGTCTCACCTGATATTTTTTTGCGGCAGATATTGGTGGATGTTATCGCGTGGTCTAACTTTGCTCTTCTCATAACAAATCTACATATACATTAATTTCTCGTCTTTGTGTACTAACAGCATCCGGCTCTTGCCCTTAGACCCAATGCAATGAAATAGTACGCGCAGGTGCTTGCTATTGTGTATTCAGTACAAAGAAAATGTCATAGATAGCTATACTTAGAGAAACAAGCATTTCCATAACAAGTAGGTGGTGATCAACGGTTACGTATGTTAATGTACACAGCTGGAACTCTGAAGTGTGTTAGATTGTTAGTTTTCTTTACACTTGTGCCGCTGAGCTCCGTGGGGAGTTTAAGTCGTCTGTTCTGCGCCAAGTGCGTTGCGTCGGCCAATGTGAGCCCGTGTCATTGAGCTGCGTGGAGAGGTTATGTCGTCTGTTTTGCGGCAAGTGCGTTGAGTCGATCAATATGAGCCTGTGTCGTTGAAAAATCACTCTAATCAATCACGGGGATCTTTTTACCTGTCTCACCCTGTAACCATGTTTACCAGCGTAGTACGCCATTGATGATTCCGTGGCGAAGTAGCTAAGCCGTCTACCTGGTGTTCAGATGATGTTCGGCTCCGGACTTCGCCGTCTTATTCACGGGTACTTGATGCGGAGTTCCTGCATCTCGTAGTCGCCCCGTTTGCGTCTTGTCCTTCACTTGCCACTGGGATCGGGCTACTCGAGATGAGATAGTGACGATCAAAAGTAACGCAGTTAATCCTTACTAAAAATAGCGCTAGAAAATGAATTATGCCATCATCTGCGATGGACGGTGGCCTTTGCTATATTTGACTTGCCATCAGTTGAAGTAGGTGAAGGTGCATTCTCATGAAATGACCAAACCAACGTATTTTCTGCCCGGAAATATATTCTGCGAATGTCATTCCCCATTCTGCTCATCCTGGTAACACCAATGACCTTCCTCAAACACTTCATTACACACGTCGAAATTCTGCTCTCTCGCGCTCTGACAGAGGCCATGTTTGGTAGCACGAACTGGTAGCACTGAGTCGCCATAAATATATTGTTTATCAGCTGTTGATTTGCTGCCCAATTAATGTTCTAACTACCTAAGTAGTGGAGACAGCTGATAAGTCACAGCAGATGCTTTCTGACAAATAGTCTCAATGTCACTGTCTGCTAAAAAAAATACTGCACACATAAAATGAACGCATGGGTCTGTTGCAGAGCAATATCATTGACACCATTTTTTTGAGTGGACCAGGTGCTGATCATCATAGTTTCTGTTTTGTTCTAGTTAATTCTAATGTTCTATTTATCACTAGCAGTCGCAATGGCGTTTATGTGATTGTTTCCGTTTATTTTCATTGTCGTACAGCAGATCATCTGCAAAGAGTAATTCGTGTATTGAGTTTTGTTCTGCTTGAGATGTCTTAATTTGACTGGTGTCTGATGCAATTGTGTCCTTGTAGATGTTAATGACCTAAAGGGTCGTTGTGGTTGGCAGGTAAGGCACTCTCATCTCAGAGCGATGAACGGAAACATCGTGGGTTCGAGCCCAGATGGTTTCAAGTGACTCCTGGTATCAGAGGAGGTGGGGCCAGAATGCATGCATCCTGAATTACCTTCAGTCGTTTTGATATATGTCTTCCCACTGGTCTAAGGTAGTTCGGACCTAAGAGTGAGGTTGTTGCCTAGCGCAATATCTTCCTCACTATAATCCAAATACAGCGCCAGTTACATCATGAAGACACAACCGTATGATGGTGTCGTCATCGTATCTTGTGATGGGAATTATAGAAGATAAGAGAAGAGATGTTGAAGAAAAGCACACACCCATGTCTAACGCCGGTCGGGATATCAAAAGCATATGTGACACCATCATTCTTTCTGACCACGTTAATATAGCAATGGAGTGAGTTTGGTTGAATTCTGTTCAGGTGCTTTTTAGATGGGATGTGTTGAGCACTTGCCCGGAACATGATGCTTTGATCACTCCTTGGCAGTGAATTGATACTGTTATGTGAATTGGAGTTTGCAATCTGTACGGAGGCAATTCTCGCTGTGATTCTGAAGACCCATCGATTTAACTTAGTGTCCTTGACTTCTGGTCTTTTCAGTCCGAAATGTGATCCATCTATCGTGTATACTAACTGATTATCCATGACCATCTTCCGTAGAATATGATGTTGTCCATAATTGGATTTGCGGAAATGACCCCACCTCGATTTCCTCGCAGTTCTCTCTAAAAACGTGCTCTTCTTCTTGACAGCATGGCTAAGCAGCTGAGGTATTGACCCACTTCTCCTAATGGTGAACGATACACAGAGGATGACAAGCGTTTCACAGCCGTCTAGGGGACCTACATCCATTTTCAACAGTTCGCTCAGAATGTGAGGAAAGCAACTCCAATACGCCACTTAAACCCCTTTTCATAGCTGGCTTGGCTTGACCTCGTTTATTCTTAATCTCCCACTACCAAACACTGAAAGGGCTTAAGTAGCAGAATGTAGTCCAGAGAACGGAATGAGTTGTGTCGTAGCTTACAGCTTGACTGCGATATTCGCACCTTTCGGTCCAACACATCCGAATTCAGCAACTATTTTTTGAGTACTAGGTTAGCATTCCCTCTTCGATCCCTTTTCCTTAGCCAGTCTGCCCTGCTGCAGCCTGTGATCCAGGATCACCGCGTGGAGGTGTAGAAGGGTCTTGGCAGCTCTGGTTCTCTGGCCCTGATGCTAGCAGTCAGCTATGAGTCCCTGACCACTGCAGCTCTTGTGCTGCTCAGCATCTTGATCCCCTTTTCGTGGCTGATAACAGAACAGCATTAACTACAACAACATATCAAGATTTTCTTTATTATCCTGAAAAGTGATTGACCTACTCGATCATGTATCTGCACCAATTATTAACGTATACGGATATTGATCGGGTCTGCCTTTGCCAGACTACCATGCGTTTCTTTTAAACTGTTCAGAATTCTCTTTTTTTAATTAATCCCGAATTTGTTGTTCAATAAATAGTATGTGTTCCTTAAATTGGGCTTCATATAAACGTTGGAGACGGCGTGGGGTAGTGGTTAAGTGACACCACCGAAAGTGCTGGGTTCGATCCCTATCGCAATCCCGGCCGTTACCTCAGGGAACCAAACCTTTAAAAATTCAGGAGGAAGCAGCCCCTTACATAAAACGCATGCTAAAGTCGGATGCACCGGACCGACATGCGCAAAAAAAACCTCAGTGCAACGCATACTGCCTTTAGAAATAGATAAATAAGGCGAACGCAATATATATATGTATAAATATGTAAACGTTGAGATGTTCCTTCCATCATTTTATGGACCGTCTCATCTATATAAGAATGACAAAACTTTGGAGTATAGGATCTTGATCTGCTTTATTATCTTGAAATGCGTTATCATGGATAAGAACAACATTCTTTGCTATAAAATATTAAAAACGTTTGTCTGCACTGGGAAACTCACTCATTGACCTACATATGTCATTAGCCAGCGTCGCGTCTGCCTGGCGACCAATCAGAATGCCATTAATTAAAATATGCATTACGTCATCGAACCTAGTTCAGCACACGCCTGTAGCATATTGTCGTTGCCACATCTAATATATTTCTTTCAGATGAATCTGTGAGAATTTGTTGAAAGGGGCCATCTGTGTGATTAATGAAACGTATTCATATTTCATGTGTTGCGTCCTGCAATCATTTCAGCCAACTAGTTATAAATATATATATTGGAACCCCGCTTTCCGTACACAATTCGTTCCATGAGGCTGTTTGCAATTACGATTTGCTCGAATGACGAAACAATGTTCCACAATGAAAAATACGTAACTTGGATTAATCCGTTCCTGGTCCCAAGATGATTGAGTATTTAATAATACGTAATACATAAAATCATACATACAAAATATAAAATCAATACGTGTACATGACATTAATTAAAACGTATTAATTTTTTACTGAAAAGATTGTTTTAGTTCTTCTAACATTATGGTAAAATTCTACTCAATGTATTAAGGGTTCCTCACCGTTGCTACTGCGAACGTACATTGTGCTGAGATTCGCCAAAACATATGGCGAAGAACAGAGCCCGTATGGGTTAAGGATGGGGGAGGAAGAGGGGGGGCGGGTACCACTTAGCAGGGGGTATCCTTTTTGATAATTGTTGTAATTTAACCAAAATTGATAGACCCATAAAGTTTGGATAGGTGTTTATCAGACAAAGTTTATCACCATACAGCATGCTATCATTTGTTCTAATGTAGCACATCTCTACATGTTAATTTAGAACATAATTAAATAACAAATACTGCACATTTATATTATAACAAAATGACAAAACTCTGCATATAATTTCTCCTTTGTTTTTGATCAAACACACTTCATTGTTTTTTTATAATGCTATTCAAGATTATCTCTTCATAATAGACCACATCCAAAGTTACATGTTTTAAAATTATATTTTAATGAAAAAGCAGATATTTACTCCATTTTTAAAAAATAATGTTCTACTCACAATTATAATAACTGTTCCACATTGTAGGATAGCTTGATTTCTATAGTTGACAACTAAGCCATGGTTATCTAAAATATGTGTGCAAAGCTGCAGGACAATTGCTTTGAAAGCAAACACGTTATCATACACCAACCGTTTGTAGGTTGCAGTTTTCGGCAATACTTTTAGGACACTATTTGTTATTGTGTCAAAACGACTGACGGTAATTCAGGATGCAGGCACTCTGGTCCCACCTTCTTTGAGACCATGTCGCTTGAAGCTTTCTGGGCTCGAACCCATGCCATTTCCGTTTATTTCCGTTTATCGCTCTGAGCGGTGATCATAGCGTCCCCCTACATGTTGACCATATGCATGGACAAAACTGCATCACAGACCGGTCAAATTGAAACATCTGGAGCAGAACATAACTCAATGCACGAATTACTCTTTGCAGATGACCAGTTTGCTGTACAACGACTAAAACAAACTGCAAAACCACACGAACGAACTTGCAAATATATATGCTAAATACAAAACGGGATTTAACGAGAGCAAAAAATGAAACTCTGAGGATAAGTAGGATATGCCACAGATTATTGATCTCCGATAGATTGTCAACACCTCCTAGGACCGCTTTACTGGCTATATGGTCAAAAGGAATGACGAACGCTAGAGTGCAGAAACCACTATGTGGTACCCGCTCGTCAAATAGAGGCCTTCCGGAAGATGCACCACTCGGTGGCAAGATTGGCCCAAACTACACAACATTTACGATCCTAAATAAAAAAAAGGCAGCCATCCAATGGACAACCCGTGTCTATGATAGAACTGAATCGAACTTGAGCTTCAACAAACAGAAGAACATACAACACAGAGCGCATCGAGTCCAGCCGGCTGAACAGAGACATTGATCTACCGGATACCATCAACCCGCACGAGAGATGGAACCTGCACGAGGGCTACCTACCTTGTAGATGAACTTGTTCACTATGACGAAGTCTAATTCTCTATTTAAGCTCTTTGTTCCGGACAAACCAGGTGCGAGTGGCAGAGTGCGAATGCAGACCAAACCTACGAATGTCGAGTTGAATGTCATTCGAAAATGTTGGATGAATGGTGAGTTGTATCATGAGAGAAACGAATGTATAACGAGGTATCACTGTAAATATATACATAAATATAAATATGTATGTGAAACAGACTTTGTCACCACTGAAATGACTTTTGCATTTATATATATATATATACACACATATATATATATATATATATATATATATATATATATATATATATATATATATATATATATATACATATATATATATATATATATATATGATTAGGATGATGCTCGTCTTTATCATTTAATGAAGACCATTCTCTTTGTTCAGCCACGTTAACAGTCTTTTCTCTTGCCGTGTCCGCTAAAATGTGTGACCTGCGCGGTGATATGGATTACAATGAAGAAGACATTGTGGCTTTTGTCAACCTCACTCTCTAGTCATGAGCTACCTTTGGCCAATGGCAAGATATGTATCGAGATAACTGAAGATAGCACATAATGCACATTTTTCCTCAGGGTTTATTTTCGAAGCCTCTCTTATAAAAATGTATTCCACAAGGCAGCGGAGGATTGATGCAATCTAACGTTGGTTGTCGTGTATTACCCATAACTGCATGACGTCGTATGGACATCACTCAACGTATGAGTGAGTTTGGTATCTCTCCTATGCTATATTCAAGTCCATTATAGTCGTATTTAAATGTCACACACTAAAACCGACGCTGTTTGCAGCTAGGGCGAATGGTGCCAATCTCGTAAGGTTCAGCCGTATGAGCTAGACCGTGAGATACTACACATGTTTAAGTTCTATACTATTGATATAGCCAATGTCCAGACTAGGGTAATCGGAAGGAAGACAAAACAAACAACGGACGAATTAACCAGTCCAAAAAGCCAGAAAAATACTGAACTTAATGCAGTCCGCACCAAAAAGAGTAGTGGTACAGTGGGTTCCATCCCACTGTAACATTCAAGGCAACGAGGAGGCAGACAGACTGGCAAAAGAAATTGCAAAACTACCACAACCAGATCGTAGTGTGACATAAGAAGAGTCCAAAAGGCTTATTAGAGCCAGATACATGACCATATGGGAAACAGAACATACTGGCTACACAAAAAACGATGCCTATTACCAGTTGAGCAGCAGAGATCAGGTCGTGGTCTTCAGACTCCGCACAGGCCACAATAGACAGGCAGTGTCGACAGCATAAGGATGACCGCTGCCTTTTTCGAAAAAACACAGGTTGACGTCTGACAGCGTACGAAGAAGAAGAAGAATTAACCAGTCCTAATGAAAAACAACAAGTTCCCAACAAAGAATGGCGACATCCATAATGAACCAAAACAACAGAGTAATGTAGACCCGCGTCCGGTTACGGCGCCATCTTTGCTGGATAGCTCAACCGCATTGGTGAATTGTGTCAATAATCTGGGGCATTGATTAATTTCACAAAGTCGGTGGCGACATCATTCTTTTTTAACAATAATATCGTCCACACATCGTTACTGTCGTTACGCTTACCCGGGTCACAAATAGAAGAATCCCACATATTAAAATATTTTGGAGTTTGGGAGTCCTCTTCAACAGAAGTCTGCGGTTCAAGAAACATATCGATCACATCATTATCCGATTCCGTATAGATCTGGCTGCGATTAGGCTGATGGCTGCGGTTCACTGCGAACAAAGATTCTTATTGATGTTTTTTCAGGCGTTGGTCCTTTCCGTAATAGAAAATGCCCCGGTAATTCTTATGCCCAGAAAGATGCAGCTGGAAAGACTGGAACAGATTCAACATGACTAATGAGAATCAGTCTCGGTTGTACAAGAGACATGGCCATAACACCCATGAGGTTTATGTCGGACCAGTCAAATGTGAGGTTAGAGCGGCAGATGTGTCTGGCTCAAGCTTACCTCCATATCAGCGCGAACAAAGGGCATCCGTTGCATGAATGAATAACGGAAGTCGAAAGGCACACGATTTGTGAGGAGACAATCGTTTAAAGGTTAGGATGAAGTGCTTTTGAAAAGGGTGTTTGCATTTGGAGACATTACGTATTGCGAAGAATGAATGAAATTACTTGAGACTTTCCGTGGGATTGTCTCACTTGACAGACCGTGTGTGCAGCTGAATCCGGTTGATGTGGTGTCGCAGGTCAGCGTTTGGACCAATGAAAATTCCACAGAGGATGATGTCATTATCTGCACAGATGGATCCGTCATCAGTGGGTTAAGATGCGCATGACTCTTCGCAGTTCAGAAGGGTGAGAAAGCGATCAAGGAGAAATCTGCTGCTTTTGTGGTGACCATAAGCAGTCTCACCATGGAGATCATGGCTGTTACGAAGGTGATGATCTGGCTTGAAAAATTGAGTGACACACATGTGTATATCCGCAGTGATTAAACGAGGATGATCAGGAAGGTGGGAGCAGGTTGCAAAAGCCGCCAGGGATTGGAGTCGGTAGGGTGGTCAAGGTTGCAGAGAGTCCCATTCATACTCGTTCCGGGACTTGCAGGTGTCGAAGGAAACGAGAGAGCTGATAGGTTGGCGAGTACATCTATAGTGGAGGGCGGGAGATAAATGGATCGAGCTGATATACTAACGCCGTTAGGGAATTTGGCTGGAAGGAAGATTCGGGAGTTGATCCAGAATCTACGTCATTGGCGAGATTGGTTGAATTGGGCCTGAAACGAGGGGTGGCGAGGAAGGAACACCACACGGGGATCGAAAAACGTCTGGTTAACCAGCACAGGTCCAGAACGGTCAGTCAACACGTGCGCTGCTGGCAGACATGCTGAGGATGGGATCTGAGCACGTATAGACTTTGCTGCATCTTTATATATATATATATATATATATATATATATATATATATATATATATATATATATATATATATATATATATATATACAATATATATATATATTGATACGACAATGTATCTGTCTATTTACATATCTTCCCATGTAAGTCTGTCTATCATTCTGATGGCCTGTCTATCCGTCAACCAATCTCGTCTCCCGCTGATTGAAAACTATCGGGGTATAATCTTCCCCACTAGGTAAACACGCGAGAAGTGACGAGTCTATTAAACTATGTTGGCTAATTGTATAGAAGCACAGATTTAACCCTCGGGTGTATCCATGGGTTTGTAAGGATGGCGAAGTGAGTAGAGTTAGGTGGGCGACATCGATACACGGTACTGGCTGGTTCGGCTTGAGTACTATATTCAGGACTGGGTTATTGGACGATGTTGAGTTGCTGTGTATTATGCTTTATTCTATTTTTGTCATATTTGCGTAGATTTTTCTACCTGCACCTCAGTTTCTTTGTATGTCTTTCTTTGTCTTCCTATATCTCTCCTTATCTCTCTCTGTCTATGTGTGTGTTCGTGCATGAATGTACCCGCATTGTGTATGATTGATTATCTGTCATATATCTTTAATAAAACACAATTCTGGATATTGGGTATTTTAAAAATGAATTCATCGCAATCATGGCATGCCTTGCTGGTTAACGTTGGTGATCAAGGAAGGGTCTTCATCCATTCACATCGCGTATGTCGTTCATAACTCTGTTGATCGTCCCCGTGCCATTATTTCAGGCTGTCCAGCATGTTTTCTATCTCCTTCCGTCCCTGATATTTTACTCCATGTTAAATATGTTCCAACGAGCTTCTTCTCATGACATGTTTGAAAAAGGATAACTGCCTAGATCTGACTTTTTGCAATGAGTTGTTTTTGTGTCTATGCTTCTTCAAGTACCGCGTCGTTAGTCTTCTTTGTGTCAGTGCTTCTTTGTGTCTGTGCTTCTTTGTGTCTATGCTTCTTCAAGTACCGCGTCGTTAGTCTTCTTTGTGTCAGTACTTCTTTGTGTTAGTGCTTCTTTGTGTCAGTACTTCTTTGTGTTAGTCTTCTTTGTGTCAGTGCTTCTTTGTGTCAGTGCTTCTTTGTGTTAGTGCTTCTTTGTGTCAGTGCTTCTTTGTGTTAGTGCTTCTTTGTGTCTATGCTTCTTCAAGTACCGCGTCGTTAGTCTTCTTTGTGTCAGTACTTCTTTGTGTTAGTGCTTCTTTGTGTCAGTACTTCTTTGTGTTAGTCTTCTTTGTGTCAGTGCTTCTTTGTGTCAGTGCTTCTTTGTGTTAGTGCTTCTTTGTGTCTATGCTTCTTCAAGTACCGCGTCGTTAGTCTTCTTTGTGTCAGTACTTCTTTGTTTTAGTGCTTCTTTGTGTCAGTACTTCTTTGTGTTAGTCTTCTTTGTGTCAGTGCTTCTTTGTGTCAGTGCTTCTTTGTGTCAGTACTTCTTTGTGTCAGTGCTTCTTTGTGTCAGTACTTCTTTGTGTTAGTCTTCTTTGTGTCAGTGCTTTTTTGTGTCAGTGCTTCTTTGTGTCAGTGCTTCTTTGTGTTAGTCTTCTTTGTGTCATTACTTCTTTGTGTTAGTCTTCTTTGTGTTAGTGCTTCTTTGTGTCAGTACTTCTTTGTGTTAGTCTTCTTTGTGTCAGTGCTTCTTTGTGTTAGTGCTTCTTTGTGTCTATACTTCTTCAAGTACCGCGTCGTTAGTCTTCTTTGTTCTTCTTCTTCTTCTGCGTTCATTCTCAATCTCCCGCTACCAAGTCCTGAACAGGACTTTGCAAGTAGCTGGATGAAGTCCGGAGAACGTATTTGCGTTGTGGGGCTAGTTTACAGTTTGACTGCGATATTTGCACCGTTCAGTCCGACACATCCGTTTTCAGCAGGAGTAGTCTTCTTTGTAATCTGACTTTTACAATGAGTTGTCTTTGTGTCAGTGCTTCTTTGTGTCTGTGCCTCTTTATGTCTGTGCTTCTTTGTGTATGTGCTTCTTTGTGTCTGTGATTTTTTGTGTGGGTGCTTCTTTGTGTCTGTGTTTTTTCAAGTACCGCGTCGTTAGTCTTCATTGTGTCAGTGCTTTTTTGTGTCTGTGCTTCTTTATGTCTGTGCTTCTTTGTGTCTGTGCTTCTTTGTGTCTGTGCTTCTTTGTGTCTGTGCTTCTTTATGTCTGTGCTTCTTTGTGTATGTGCTTCTTTGTGTCTGTGATTTTTTGTGTGGGTGCTTCTTTGTGTCTGTGTTTCTTTGTGTCGGTGCTTCTTTCTGTCGGTGCTTCTTTGTGTATGTGCTTCTTTGTGTCTGTGTCCCCATACCCATGCTGCGATGAATGTCAACTGGTCGACATCCATCAGCTGTTAGAAACCGAATCACTTCTTGCAATTTGATCCGGTTTCAATTGAACACGCGTAGCACATTCGTTTTATCAAAGCACAATAACTATCGTTTGGCACGGACGGAAACAGCCAATGACAATGATACCCCGCAGCCATTTTTCATTCCTGGAATAACCATGCTATTGATGGTGTGAGCTCTTGCCTTGTCGATTCCCATCTGTTATTCTATTGTGTTCTGGTCTAAAGCCTCGATATCAGTGCACTCCGGAAATATCCATAGGTGGCAAAATATATCTCAGTAAATGTCGAAAAGTGGGGATACTGCTGGTTCCCGATGCTCGTTGGTTGTACACACTTCGGATAACGTTTTATCTTCCCCCCCCCCCCGCCCCTTCCCATCCGCTCAAAATGCGTTCGATATGAAATATCTGCAGTCTGCCAATTGCTGAATACTCTATCGTTGTGATGTCATTCAACAGGCGGTGGTCATTGATAGACTTCAAAATTGCTCTCCTATCCACATCTGGTGTAGCGTTATTTGGTGCATGTGAACGCAGGATGTCAGCTCTTTCGTTGTCGGGAACCCCAATATGACCTGGTCAGTAAATTCACACCAACCACTTCAGGTTTGGTGCATGTGAACCCAGAATGACAGCTCTTTCGTTGTCTGGAACCCCAATATGACCTGGTCAGTAAATCCACACCAACCACTTCAGGCTTGGGACCTCCACATCTTGACTCGTCCCATTGCCAGCCCTTTTGTAGCTTCTGATGCAAAGTTTGGGTGTCTGTAACTATGACAGCTCCTGGTAAATATGTCTCATATAGCCATCTCAGAGCTGAATTCACTGCTTCCATCATAATGCTGTTGAAATGTGGATTAACACGGTTGAGGCTGGTCGTGTTGCTGCTGTACTTGCATTTGGCGGGAGTTTCTTCTTCTTCTTCTTCTTACGCTGTCAGAAGTCAACCTTTACTTTTTTCGAAAAAAAACAGCGGTCATCCTGAGGCTGTCGAAATTGCCATAGAGCTTGTCTAGTGTTGCCACTGGTGATGGCCAAATCTGCTCTCTCTGATCCGCGTATGTCGGGCAGTTTTGCAGCAGATGCTCAGCGGTCATTTTATCGGTACCACACGTGCATTCGTCAGTGCCACCTATCTTCAATTGTTGAATAGGTGGTACCTCAGTCTATTGTTGCCAGTGCGAAGTCTGAAGACCACGACCTGCTCTCTTCTGTTCAACTGGTAATAGGCATCGTTTTTGGTGTAGCCAGTATGTTCGGTTTCCCATTTGGTCATGTATCTAGCTATAATAACCCGTTTTGACTCTTCGTATGTCATACTAGTATCTGGTCGTGGTAGTCTTGCACCTTCTTTTGCCAGTCTGTCTGCCTCCTCGTTGCCTTTGATGTTGCAGTGGGATGGAACCCACTGTACCACTACCATTTTTGGTGCGGACTGCTGGCATAGTTGACAGAGTACTGCTCTTAAATTATTTAGTTCAGTATTTCTCTGGCTTTTTAGTGCTGTAACTACGGCCAAGGCATCTGTAAGCAGGACTATATGGCTTTCATTCTTTTTACCTGTCACCATTTCTTCCACTGCCGCCCTCAGTGCCTCTGCCTCCGCTTCGAAATTGCTTGTGTATTTTCCAGTAGCGAATGACAGTGTTATTGTTTTGATTTGGCGAGAGTTTGTAATATGTTCTTCTTCGTCTTTTCGATTGCGTCATGCGTGTGTGTATCAGCGGCAGGTTACAAAGAGGTTTCTTGACCTGGCCCTAGTACGTGCTTCATTCACGGGGAACTTTACTGCTTCTGTTAATTCTGCTATCCATCTGTTGCGGGGTCGGCCCTTGGCTTTGTATCCATTGTGTCTGTACAGCATTGCTTTCTGAGGGATACTATCTGGTGTTTGACGTGTCACATGGAAACCATTTGGTTTGCTGTCTCTTGGTGAGGTCTAGCACTTGTGTTCTACCTACGTGTCTCCTCATAACCTCGTATCTCACTAAATCCATTATTGTAACAATGTGTCTTGTATCTTTGTTTCTCAATGTCCAATGTCGGTCCGGAATATTATGTTGCATAGCGTTTAGAACAAACAAAAAATATTGTCTTGTTTACATTGTCATTTCATATTGCATAATGATTTGTCTTGCGTTATTACTTCTGTATTGAATATATGTCTCTCATTTGCCATCTGCTGAGATTATGTTACCCATATACGTGAAATTTTTCACTTCGTTACTTGTTGGTTTAGAATAAATTAATTTGTAACTTCTTCGCCCAGGTAAATGTATGAATTCACGTTTTCGACAGGAAAAATTACTTTTGTGGCCGCAGCACACCTCACAATTCTCCTCGCATTCGCATTCCCTTCGCAGCTTCCCTCGGGGCCAGAACGGATTAAGTGAGTGGTAGGTTACCATTCGATGCGACGTGCTTCGCTGAGTTCTTGTAAGCATTGCTTATTATCTATGTTGCTGTGACTTTAGGTCTATTTCAATGCATTGATCCTAATTTAACATTCTTAGCGAATCGATACTGACCAACACTTCCCCGTAGTCCTTCCTGGAAACGCATTGTGTTCATGGCAGCCTGGCTAACGAGGTGAGGATCGACGTTATCCCTGTAGTAGTGAACGACACGTAGAAAAAACCAACCATAGCACAATAGCATGGACGATCCCGGTCTACCTTCATCTGCACCCTCATAATATTAGTTAAATCTACAACAAACCGTTACTCAAAGTCATTTACAGGGCCCACAAATGAGTATATCAGATCGTTGGGGCCAAAGGGCAGGAGCCCATAGGCCGCTGGATCAATAACCAACAACTCGTTATGGGTATTCAACAACAACAACAACAAGGGAGTTGCTGTGAAGAGTTTTAGCATTCAAGAACAACAACTAGGGAGTCGCGTGAAGAGTTTTAGCATTCAACAACAACAACTAGGTAGTCGCTGTGAAGAGCTTTAGCATTCAACAACAACAACTAGGGAGTCGCTGTGAAGAGTTTTTGCACTCAAGAACAACAACTAGGGAGTCGCTGTGAAGAGTTTTAGCATTCAACAACAACAACTTGGGAGTCGCTGTGAAGAGTTTTAGCACTCAAGAACAACAACTAGGGAGTCGCTGTGAAGAGTTTTAGCACTCAAGAACAACAACTAGGGAGTCGCTGTGAAGAGTTTTAGCATTCAACAACAACAACTTGGGAGTCGCTGTGAAGAGTTTTAGCATTCAACAACAACAACTAGGGAGTCGCTGTGAAAAGTTATAGCACTCAAGAACAACAACTAGGGAGTCGATGTGAAGAGTTTTAGCATTCAACAACAACAACTACGGAGTCGCTGTGAAGAGTCTTAGCATTCAACAACAACAACTACGGAGTCGCTGTGAAGAGTTTTAGCATTCAACAACAACAACTAGGGAGTCGCTGTGAAGAGTTTTAGGCAAAAGTGTATTGACCTAGTAAGAAAAAAATGACCAGTTGAAGCAGTTTGCGAGGCGAATGCCTTACCTCTCAACTACAGAGACCTCCCAATACTATACTTCTAATAACGTCCATACATCTGCCGGAAATATTCCTAGAAGCCTTTTTTGACATCTTTCCTAGAATCCTTTTTTGACATTTTTCTCATTTGCATTTTTTTCGTATTGGTGAAAACAACCCCAGCATCCTTTAATGGCTGCTCATCCAACGCACATTTACGGGAAAGAAAGAAGAAATATTTAAAAATAGGCGGTGTCAGGTCGTAATAATATGTAGGGTGTTCCATGGAAGCCGCATTGTGCTGTTAGATGTACTGCTTCACTTGTAGAGGACGATGTGCTATTGCCTTGCCAAGCAGCAGAAACCATTTTGTGTGTCTCCATTTTTATGGATATTTCATTCCGTCTCTTAAATATTTGCGTTTTCTTGAAAGCGGTATTAACGTATGCTTGGCTGCTATCTCTGCAGTTCAATTATTATGGAAAACACAACATGTGACATTAGTACGCTGCTCAATGGAGGATGTATTCAATTCTAACGTTTATACATGCAGAACACACAAATAAAAGGATGTATCTTCTGTTCTCTACTCCACGTGAAGGTTACACACACCATGTTGTTTCCTCAAGGTCACTGTCAACTGGAAAAAAACAACCCAGAAACTAAACTATAATTTCGGTGATTTAATCCTTCCTTCAACCACGTGTCGG
Source organism: Ariolimax columbianus (assembly GCA_036924085.1). Taxonomy (NCBI): domain Eukaryota; kingdom Metazoa; phylum Mollusca; class Gastropoda; order Stylommatophora; family Arionidae; genus Ariolimax; species Ariolimax columbianus. The sequence continues at coordinate 43,627,857 of JAVGWX010000019.1, forward strand.
CGATGCATGGATGTTTTTTAAACTACCTCATGTATTTGCACACACACATTAACAGACAAACACACACACACATATATCATCACTACCGCTGAAAAGTTTGATAATGATGGCAAAGATCTCCGGATCATTCAGAATATGTATTAAGGGATAGACTGCGGCTATAAGAATTAACAATCAAGTGGTAGAATATAAACAGATAAGAAGGGGACAGAGGCAAAATTGTGTTCTGTCCCCTGACCTGTTCACTCTATACATCGAGTTTATTTTGAGAGACATACATACAATGCCAGGAATATCAATTGAAGTACAGTACATTACAATCTACGATATGTTGACAATATTCTTTTGTTAGCCCATAATAAAACCGACTTGCAGGAAATGGAAGACATTGTAGTTAGGCCAAAGGAAAATAATAGCCTTAGATTAAATAAAATGAAATCGGAGGTGATAGTAGTGACATAGTAACCAGCCACCCCGAAATGCTACGTCGAAGTGAAGAGAGCGAAATTGAGACAAGTTAACATGTTTAAATACCGAGACACATTCATAACATCAGCTGGAAGATGGAATTACGAAATAAAATTATTAATAGGCAAAGCAAAATATGTCTTCCAGGCCAGGAAATGAATATTGTGCAACACAATCTTGTCGCTGGAACTAAGAAAGAGAGTCCTTGGGTGCTATGTAGAACCAGTAGTTAACAAATGGAAGTGAATCATTGACAATCAGTGAACATGCGCAAGTAACTTTGAAAGCAATGGAGATGGGGTTTTACAGAAGAATGCTGTGGGTGCCATTGACTGCAAAGAAGACTAATGTAACAGTACTCCAAGAGGCATACACGCAAAGACACATTGTTGCAAGGATCAGAACGAAGAGACAGCCATACTTTTTTGCGACATGTTATGAAAAGAGGCTGCTTGGAGGACGTTGTGACAACGGAAACGATAGGGCGACAATCAGCAACAGAGTTGGTAAAAGACACGCGTGAACGAAATGGATGGAGGTCCATGATCACCAACACTAGCCTCCAGGGCACCTGCTGATATATAAATATATATATATATATATATATATATATATATATATATATATATATATATATATATATATATATATACGCATGTGTGTGTGTGTGTGTGTGTGTGTGTGTATGTGTTTGTTTCAAATGCTCTCAATGAGTAGGTTAACTCTTTTGTACTCTCTGAAAAGGTCGTTAAGTGGATGACTAACACGTCTGATCAGTATGTTTTAACTGATCATGACTAACATGTCTGATCAGTATGTTTTTGCCGGACCCTGACTAACATGTCTGATCAGTATGTTTTGCCTGCCCCTGACTAACATGTCTGATCAGTATGTTTTGCCTGACCCTGACTAACATGTCTGATCAGTATGTTTTACCTGACCATGACTAACATGTCTGATCAGTATGTTGCGCCTGACTAGACTTCCTCCCCATATAGATGTCTCTTTCCTTCAGATTAAAGTTATGTTGTACATTTCATGATTCACTTTATCCTGTCATGCCCAAGCCCTTTATGTCCCTCTTTTTTGTTCTCGTATTCTTCATCTTTTTTCTGGGTCGGTTGGGCTTGTAATGCGCATTCATCTCATTCTAGCGTTTCTTCTACTTCTATTTCTCATTTTCTCATGCTCTTAAAAGCATGCAGCTTTAGCGCTGAGTGCCCTGCTAATTTAAATAGAAACAATAAAAACTGTTTAATTAATTGCATTATTGTGCTTTGTTCCCTGTTCCTCTCAAACGTTTGTGTGTCCTTTATCAACATTTTGTGCTGTTGTTTGAAGGCAATAGGTGTGTATATGTCTGTAACAAAAGAATGTTATTTCTCAAAATGATTGCCGTTCACCAAACTGTAGCAAAGCATGATGAAAGAAGTTTGGAAGCTTTTAGAATGCGGGGCTACATTAGAATATAACGAGTGTCTTTGACAGAAACATGAACCAATGACATTGTCCTCACAGAGATTTGAGCATAAAGACAACTATTGTAATGGTATATAAAGACATAATGAGTTGGATATGACACAATATACGACATGAAAGTCGTCTACAAAAGATAACATATGACTATGTCCAGGTGCAAAGAGTAAACAGACGACCAAAACTAATCTTTACATCTCAGTCACGTAGACATATTAATTAATTAAGTCCGGAGTACTTTGAAATACTGAACACATCTACTTTGCAACTTAAAACTGCCACTAAGCAGTCCAGGTGTTGGAATCAGTGAAGGAATACTTGAAATGTAGAATCGCTTTGTATACGTTTGGCAAGAGTTGAACTTACAAACAGTCTTAAGACTGATCCACCAGAGGGTAAAATCGAACGGAGAGACATGCTCAGACAACTTAACAAACCAATTTCATTACTGATCTGTCAGAGGATAAGGTCAAAGGTGTGACACGCTCAGACAACCTTGTAACCAGTCGTAGGACTGATCAAAGAGAGGATATGGTCAAATGGAGAGACATGCTCAAACAACCCCACAACCAATCTTAGGGCTGGTCAACAAGACACTGGTCAAATGGAGAGACATGCTCAGACAACCCCCCAACTAATCTTAGGGATGGTCAACAAGACACTGGTCAAATGGCGAGACATGCTCAGACAACCCCCAACCAATATTAGGGCTGGTCAACAAGACACTGGTCAAATGGAGAGACATGCTCAGACAACCCCCCAACCAATCTTAGGGCTGGTTAACAAGACACTGGTCAAATGGAGAGACATGCTCAGACAACCCCCCAACTAATCTTAGGGCTGGTCAACAAGACATTGGTCAAATGGAGAGACATGCTCATACAACCCCCCAACCAATCTTAGGGCTGGTCAACAAGACACTGGTCAAATGGAGAGACATGCTCAGACAACCCCCGAACCAATCTTAGGGCTGGTCAACAAGACACTGGTCAAATGAAGAGACATGCTCAGACAACCCCCCAACCAATCTTAGGGCTGGTCAACAAGACACTGGTCAAATGGAGAGACATGCTCAGACAACCCCCCAACCAATCTTAGGACTGGTCAACTAGAGACTGGACCAATCTTAAGACTGACTAGCTCCAGCTGATAGTGATGATGTATGTGACCAATGTAGAGAAGACAGTGACACAGCTAATTATAGCTCACTGTACATTCTGAATATTTTGTATCTGTTTGTGTTATCTATTCCAATGTTGTTTCATGTTGACAATGTTTATTGTTGGCATTGATGTTGTTTGAAGCTATTCATGTTGATTTGTATTGACTCTTGAAAACGTGTGTTTCTTAGCGGTGTACATTGGCTCCTCTTTTATATCAAAGCCGATATGAGAGTGTGGACTTGGATTATCCTTGGATCATCCTTGGATCATCCTTAGATCATCCTTAGATCATCCTGTAAAGCAATGCATTGCTCCTCGGTAAACTCAACACTATGGAGATCACAGTTGTGATTTCAATTTCTTTGGTTAGATTGTTGTGACAGAGCTTGTTTCCAGGAGCTTAGTCCAGGGTCGTCCGTTTGATCCTGATTAGTCTGTTTCATCTTAACTTAATTACTCAGTGCTGTACAAAGCCCGAGTCCGAGAGCAGGAAAGAGGGACAATAAGATGTGAGGAGTGAGTGACTAGGAGATGGGAGGAGTGAGTGACTATGATATGGGAGGAGTGAGTGACTAGGAGATGGGAGGAGTGGGTGACTATGAGAAGGGAGGAGTGAGTGACTATGAGATGGGAGGAGTGAGTGACTAGGTGATGGGAGGAGTGAGTGACTAGACGATGGGATGAGTGAGTGACTAGGAGATGGGAGGAGTGAATGACTAGGAGATGGGAGGAGTGATTAACTAGGAGATGAATATAGAGAGATAATTAATGATGAAGCACTCGGAAAGAGTAGAGGAGAGTGTCGAAGAAATGCTGTTTGTCCATTTTTATCGACGAGGGACGACTTTTTCAACGTTCACTGTTCTCATAAGTTCAGAGATGGCTAAATGAGCCAGTCTGAGCCTCGAATTGTCTGCTGCACTTTGTACGAGGAAATAAGACACCTCCTTCCACCGGGGTTGAAGAAGAATTAATGTTAGTTGACTTGCCGAGCGATAGTTTCTGCATGGCCTCATCTATTATTGATGTCTCATGTCTCGGGATGGCCTCATCTATTCTTGATGTCTCATGTCTCGGGATGGCCTCATCTATTCTTGATGTCTCATGTCTCGGGATGGCCTCATCTATTCTTGATTTCTCATGTCTCTGGATGGCCTCATCTATTCTTGATTTAAAATGTCTCTGGATGGCCTCATCTATTATTGATGTCTCATGTCTCTGGATGGCCTCATCTATTCTTGATGTCTCATGTCTCTGAACACCTGGCCAATAGTGATGCCCCAGTCTGTGCGATTGTTGGCGATTCTGTCGCAGTCATAGGTGTTAATATCACAGTGGATCAGAGACCTCTTTAGTGTGTCCTTGTACCTATTCCGCTGGCCACCGCTTGCTCTCTTGCTATTTTGGAGTTCAAAATAGGGCATTTCTTTTGGTGGACGTTTATCCGACATGCGTACTACATGGTCATCCTATCTCAGCTGTGCTGTACATATTATGATGCGTATACTGGACATGCCCGATCGCGCTAACATGAAAGGAATAGAGATGCAGTAAGAGATTACGGGAGAGAGGATGTTGGTGTTGAATAGCTATGATGAGTGGTTACCCTTTTGTCCCCCCTGAAAAAGACGTTAAGTAGCGGTTTGTAGTAGCTTTCCTCAAATCCCGAGCGTAATAATAAATGTAGACCGAGGTCCTGCAGGTCGTTGTGCTACGCTTGGGTTCATCTGCGTGTCACTCGCCACTACGGTGATCACATCGATCCTTCATTTCGTTAGCTATGCTGTAATGAAAACAGCCTGTTTCCAAGAAGGACAACTAGGAAGCCGAAGTAAGGGTCTTTGCCAGTATATTTTCCCTGACCCTGACTAACATGTCTAATCAGTATATTCTCCCTGACCCTGACTAACATGTCTAATCAGTATATTCTCCCTGACCCTGACTAACATGTCTAATCAGTATATTCTCCCTGACCCTGACTAACATGTCTAATCAGTATATTTTCCCTGACCCTGACTAACATGTCTAATCAGTATATTCTCCCTGACCCTGACTAACATGTCTAATCAGTATATTTTCCCTGACCCTGACTAACATGTCTAATCAGTATATTCTCCCTGACCCTGACTAACATGTCTAATCAGTATATTCTCCCTGACCATACGTTAGCCTTCCTCTCCACACTTCCTCAGCCAGGATGTCATGACACAGACTCTTTCCAAGAAGAACTTCATGAAAGTGAGGTGGGGATCTTAACACAGAGCACTTTAAGATGATTTGGGCAATTTGTATATATATTGCTATATTTTATCCACAAATTGTCAAGATTAAAATATAATTTCACACATCTGTAGCTTCCAAAGTTAAATTGTCAATGGTTATTCCGATAATACTAATACTAATAAGAAAGCCTTTTGTTTTACTTTACATATGTCAATGCGGTAATCTATCTCCTTCCAGACACGATGAACCCTCTTTCATCAATGGTTTTACTGCATTTGTGAGGCAACTTCGGGATAACCATTGTCAACTTAACTTGGACAACTACGTTATATATGTGTGAAATTACATCATAATCTTTATAATTTATAAATAAAATACAGTAAGCTAAAATAGTTCAACTTTTAAAAAAATGCCTTGAATATTTCACCTGACCCTGATTAACATTGCCAGTTGATTATGTTTTACCTGACCGGATGTTAGTCTCCTCTGCCAATGACGTGAAGATGAGACAATGATATCGTTATTGTTGTGATCTTGAAAGTTGTTTCCTGTGTATTTTATGGTCCATTTGTAGTGAAGAAACTATAGGAACAACAGTGTAAAACTTCTGTTTTACTGTCCTTTTTATTGGCATGTCTTGTATATTGACTCCCAGGAGATAGAAGATGCCTACCAGGCACAGAAACACACGGTAGCTGTTTGGGTGGATCTGGAAAAGGCATTTGACAAAGTCTGTAAGGACGGACTTAGAGTCAAGCTAAGAAGAAGTGATGTTTGTGGGAAGATGTACAAGTGGATCAACCACTACCTCAAACAAAGAACGGCCAGAGTCCAAGTACAAGGGCAGATGAGCAAAAAGGTGACACTCGAGCAGGGAGTACCCCAAGGGGGAGTATTGTCACCCACACTCTTCCTGGTATATATAAACGATATTACAGAGAATATACCAAAAAGAGTCCATAGCTCAATGTTTGCTGACGATCTGGCTATGTGGACCTCTGAAAAGAATCTCACCATAGCAAGAAATCGGATGCGGACGGCCCTAACATCGCTGGAAGAGTGGGCGAACTCATGGCTGGTCAAAATAAACGAGGAGAAAACCACATGCACAATATTCTCGCTCTCATTAAAACCCCAAAGCACCAAATTAAGTCTAAATGGCAAAATCCTGCAGCCAAACGACAACCCAACCTATCTGGCAGTCACATTTGATCGGCGCATGACATGGAAAAGTCAGATTGAGAGAAACCGAATGAAAGCCAGAGAAAGAATGGCAATCATGAGGAAACTTGCTGGCACAAGCTGGGGAGCAGACGAAGGCATACTAAAGAAACTGTACACTGGAAGAGTGAGACCAGTTCTCGAGTATGGCATTGCGGCATGGACAACAGCAGCGAAGGCGAACTTCGATAAAGTTAACAAACTTCAAAACCAAGCCATGAGAATTATAACAGGTGGCATGAAGTCAACGCCAATTGTAGAACTTGACAAGATTACAAAACTGCAATCCATGACCGATAGAAGAGACTGCAGAGCCCAGCTGCAGTCAGAGAAACTCCGAAGACTGACCGACCATCCAATGCACCAGAGACTAAACAATTTGGGAAATGGGAAACTAAAGGGGAGAAACTTTGCAGAAATAGCCAAAGCAAAGATGCACGAAGATCCCATAAACGCACTAACAACACCAAAACCCCTCACTACTGTACGAAAACCTACCTGGAGGCAGGATATATTTCCAGAGGTGGTAGAAAATATACCAGGTATTGCAAACAAAAACTGCCAGACTGAAAAAGAAAGGAGAGATACTACCCTAAGCTTCATAACGAAAAGCTACCCAAGCATGGACTGGACCCATGCATACACCGACGGTTATGTAACAAACACAACACAGAACGGAGGGGCAGGAGCATTCCTGAACCTACCAAATGGCAGAAAAATAACACTGTCATTCGCTACTGGTAAGTACACAAGCAATTTCAGAACGGAGGCAGAGGCACTGAGGGCGGCAGTGGAAGAAATGGTGACACACAGTGAAAATGAGAGCCATATAGTCCTGCTGACAGATGCTCTCGCCGTAGTCACAGCGCTAAAAAGCCAGAAAAACACTGAGCTTAATAACTTAAGAGCAGCACTCTGCAAACTGTGCCAGCAGTCCGCACCAAAAAGGGTAGTGGTACAGTGGGTGCCGTCACACTGCAACATCCAAGGCAACGAGGAGGCAGACAGACTGGCAAAAGACGGTGCAAGACTACCACAAACAGATACCAGTATGACGTACGAAGAGTCAAAACGGCTTATCAAAGCCAGATACATGACCAAATGGGAAACCGAACATACTGGTTACACCAAAAACGATGCCTATTACCAGTTGAACCGAAGAGAGCAGGTCATTGTCTTCAGACTTCGCACTGGCCACAATAGACTGAGGTACCACCTATTCAACAAATTGAAGATAGGGTGTACCGACGAATGCCCGTGCGGTACTGGTAAAATGACCGCTGAACATCTGCTGCAGAACTGCCCGACATACGAGGATCAGAGAGAGCAGATGTGACCACTACCAGTGGAACTGCAAGACAAGCTCTATGGCAGTGGCGACAGCCTCAAGATGACCGCAGCTTTTTTCGAAAAAATAATGTTTACTGTCTGACTGCGTACGCAGAAGAAGAAGAAGAAGAAGAAGAAGTATATTGACTCTAATTTTTATTTGGAAATTCAAGAAGCTCGTTTAACCGAATTTATTGCATATATCATTTAAACGGTCAGTCTAACGGCAATAATTACCGTCTGGATGAAGATAACTCTTCATGTACTAAGCCGCAGCCTATGTGAGATAAGGGGCCAATTATCGTCCTTGTTATTGTTTTCTTTCCCAACTATACGTCATGTACTTATTTACAGCTGGGTCAACTGTATGAGCGGTCGTACAAGGCACGAACCTGACCGGATTTGTTTCTGTCTGTCCGTGATATCGAACCATGGAACGCTCTAATCCCAGTCTAGTAAGCCAGTTGATTGTCGACTAGGATCCACTCTTCAAATTGCATATAAAGGCCTACAGTATGATACAAATATGCACAGATGTGCAGTCAAGTTTAAAGCAAATTCGGCTACCTCAAATTATACGCAGGGGCATAATCTCGGGAATAAGAACGAGTGGAGGACCCCGGATGTGGTGGATAGATAATGGTAAGACGTGGATGAGGAGCGCTCATAGAGTACCCAAACAACATTAGAGATACAGTCAAGTGGAAAATTATGTTATACCTATGATGGAGAAATCCAGGCAATCAAGGTGACAATTGAGAAACTGTTGAACACCAATGTCGATCCACAACCTTGTAGTATTTCTGACAGATGCTCAATTAGTTCTCCAATCACTGAAATTTGAGAAGCAGCAAGATCTACAGGCTCTACTGTCTGAACTGAGCAGCCAGCTCAAGATTGACATGCAGTGGATACTTTCTCATTGTGGAGTACCAGGAAACGAGAGAGCAGACCGACTGGCAAGCGATGGTGCTGCAGACGAGCAACCAGATGGGCCAGTTACATACCAACATAATATAAGGATGATCAAATCAATCAGAAAGCCATCATCGGTAACACCCGATGATTACAATAAGATGAACAGACAAGAACAAACTGTTGTGTTTTACGCCCTTGAACATGACAGAACCGACTCCGCAGCACATATACACACAAATTAAGATTGACAACTCAGCTATGTGTACAGGCACACCAGACATCACAGCACATACTATAGAACTGCCCCGATTATGATATACAGAGAAAATAAATCTCACTGGCCCATATCTTCTTCTTCTTCTTCATCGTACGCTGTTTACAGCGATATTTACGTTGCACTGTTTTAATGTGTTAGCCTGTGGCTCAGTGCATCCGCTTTCAACAGGCGTTTCTGTAGAGTTGCCCTCTTTAGCCTTTGCCTAACTGCAAGGCATCACTTGTTTTTGGTCAGAGTTGTCTCTCTTAGGAAGTTGTCTTGCAGGACTATCGAGTCTTCCCTACTCGTGTCTATAGGGTTTGGCAATGATATGATGGACTATGTACTAGTTTGTACTATCCCGGAAAAGAGGCAGTCCAGTGTGACTTTTTCCCAGGATCGTCACGTCCTGCCAGAAACGTAGCATATGCATGTGAGTGAGGTATCTTTTTGCTCCCTTTTTTTTCTCGGCTCATCTGCAGTGATGGTACGCCTAGCATTCCCCGCCACCCGGGAGGTTGTCACAATAGGGCAGGAGGTGCAATGTCCGCTGGACTGCATCTCTTCTGCGTCCATTGGAATGACTGATAGCAGACAGAGGCAAAGAGCGAGGAAGGAGTGCATTTTACCTGCGGCTCGACCGGGCCGGGCTGAGACGCAAGCCCCAGCCATGTCGTAGCCTCCAATCACAGCGGTGCTGAGATTTAGGGCGGGATTCTGGCTTAGAGGCGTTCGGCCGTAGTCCCTCAGATGGTAGCTTATCAGCCAAGCACGTGGACCAAATGTCAGCGACCTGTGATTCCTCTCGAAATAGTGCATTTGACCAGGGGACAAACCTGGTCATTGCACGGAGATGTTGTTCGCCTGGTGCGGACATATCTCATGGTCAAGGGTTGAGTCTCAGCAGTTCGCAGTGAGGTAGCTGATCTACTGCTTAGGGCACCCCGGCCGAGAACTAAGTCTTCTACAAATAGTTTCATACCTCATCGCCGTATGGGGTGAATATCGAGCAACTTCCCGCCCGCTTTGATCAGCGGACGGCAGAGACCTCATTCTGCGGCTCGAATGGGCGGGGCTGGAGCGGGAGCCCCAGATCCCCACCATGTCGAAGCCTCCCTTTGCAATCGTGCTGAGCTTTTGGGCGGGATTTTGTCTTAGAGGCGTTCGGCTGTAATCCCTCACCTTGAAGCCTCGCGCCGTTGGCTTATCAGCCTAGTACGTGAACCAAATGTCTGCGGCTCCTCTCGAGTTAAGACTGGCCGATGTAAACAACAATGAAAGAGAAACGTTATGGACCCGTATGTGACCTACAAAAAAGAGTGGTGTTTATACAAGGGACAACATTACAGATATAGACAAGATTTTAAAGCGAACGAAAGGAGAAGAAGAAGAAGAAGAAGAAGAAGAGGAAGTAGGACCGCTTTGAAATTGACAGCAACAATGACGATTGACAAACGTGGAACAAGACATTTCATAATGCAATAAGTCCAGATGCTGCAACGATCTCGGTGGTTGAAGACGACGTACTTGATGATAATGAGTTAGGTACTCTTTGTGACTATTTTCGTGGCAGGCTACAGTGGCTTTTCTAAAATGCCGAAGCTTTGTTAAAGAGGTGGACCAGGTTCCTCCTTGCTGTAGTGCAATGGTAGGCTCCTCACTATACTCATCTCTTTGGGGATCACAATTCCGATCACTATCTCGTAAATCAGCCATAATTCAGCTTGTTTTCTGAGAGAACTGCTTGGAAGTGAGGTAAAGCTTTTTAATCAGTTTATTTCACCTAGAATTGTTTAAGGTAGTCTGGACATTATCGATTGATAGACAGGACACTCGTTACTTCAATCCCAAAAAGATGATAAATAATCGTTTGAATACTTAGGTTCACAGGTCGATTTACAGGGCTTAAGAGATATGGTCGTTTTCTCACGCAGTCTTTGCGCAGTTTACAGCTAAGCTTTTTATTATATACTAACCACCCCTATTGAGACAAACTTAGACTTGACTGTCTTTGGAACCAAAATTGTCTATATTAAGATACCAGAACCCTAGCCACTTGGTAACCCGTTCCTCTGTTCAATATATTATTATTGCAAATACAGAAGGATATCGATTTTGCTCGATCGATCAGCCATTGAACATAGGAGAACCCCAGCTCCCTAACCACAAATTTGAACATCAATGAGATGAGAAAAATATGTTTTTGACGGTTCTACAGATTGGTTCTAGATTTGGATAGGACGATTTGATCAACTAGGATTAAAGATGGCGTATGGAAATGACAGAAAGCCTAGTTGTTATTTTATATGAGTCTGTTGGTGATTTATGTTATTATTTCAGGTCAGTAAACATTGTCTACATACACGAACAGACATAATGATTTAATTGAAACAGCTACTGCCATTATTACTAATATTATGTTATAATAACTGCTACTACAACTACTCCTACTAATACTACTACAACTACTACTACGACTACCATAACTAATGCTACTACTGCTACTACTGTTACTGATACTACGTACTTACTTAGTCACTCCTCTTCTATTGTGAGGTGTAGAGGTCTGATACTACTACTACTACTACTAATACCACTTCTGTTACTACTACAATTACTGCTACTACTACTACTACGACTACTACAACTAATGCTACTACTGCTACTACTACTACTACTACCACTACTACTGCAACTACTACTACTACTAGAACGAATGATACTACTACTACTACTACTACTACTACTATTACTACTACTACTACTACTGCTACTACTACTACTGTTACTATAACTATTTGTGCTACAACAACTACTAATGCTACTACTACTACTTCTACTATCAATAATACTACTACTACTACTGCTATCACCACTGCTACTACTACTACTGCTACTACTAGCACTACTACTACTACTAATACTACTATTACTTCTACAACTACAACAACAACAACAAGAACTACTACCACCACTACTACTACTTCTACTACTACTACGACTACCACTACTACTACCACTACTACAATTTTTCTACTACTACTACAACAACTACTAATACTACTACTACCACTGCTACTACTTCTACTACCTCTACGACTACCACTACTACTACTTTTTCTACTACTAATACAACAACTACTAATACTATTACTACCATTACTACTACTTCTACTACTATCACTAGTACAACTACCACTACTACTACTTCTACTACTATCACTAGTACAACTACCACTACTATTACTACCATAACTGCTACTGTCACTGCCAACCGTTCCCTTCGACTCTATAGCACCGACCATGAGACGGATGATCATGTGTTATAATGTAATATATACTGTGATAGAATGAATCAATTTACGTTACTAAAAATATTACGTCACCTATGACTTCGGGATTTTTGAAAAAGGAAATTCAAACTTAGTTCAATAGTATACACTACAACTAGGCATGAATCATGCTTACCTTAATTATTCTTATGTTCATCAGTTTATTTGGGGTATTGTCCGTCTTTCTTTCACTAACTGTCATTCATAGCTGTGTATATTGGAGCGTTACGATTGAGACTGAAACCCGCCCCTTTACCACGAGAAACACGCACCACTATGCCACTCTTCAGCACTAAAGATGACGCGTAGGAACACATTGTATCTAAATTACACGACAAATATGGTAAAAGACAAGATGATGGATGTACGTAGCTGGAAACTGAAGAGATCTTCAACGGGTAAAGTAAACAGTGAGGCTCGAAGAGCTTTGAGTGTCTAGGAGTCAATGAACTGGCTGCGGTATTGAGTAGAGAGCCAAGAGATAACTGTTAGACTAGCCATAGGTAGACGCGAAGGGCTGAATTATTCATTGACTGGGACAGTACATGATGCCAGCCTTGTCTATAATTGGTTGGGGATATAATTACTGACAGTAACGAGATTACACTACTAGCCATAATAGTGCAAAAAATGAAAGAGGCATACTGTTATGTTACATTGCTGTTACGAAAGAACATGTCAGTGCAATGACGAGAGTGGTACCAAAACTATCTCCCTTACATGTAGCCGTTTCTTAATTACTTCCCCTCTTTTACTCCCACAACATGACTAACATTTAACACTGAGGAGTAACAATAAAAACAAAAAAAAATGAAAATGAAAAACAAAATTATAGATAGCAGCGGTACATCAGCGTTCACTCTAAATCTGAAATCTAATTATAATTTAGATAGTTACATATCGAGAGTTATTCAGATGTGTGTTCTTTAAACAATATATGAACCATGTATGTATCTTTGTCACTTTTCTTCTCCTATTGTATAATAATGTCTATTCGTTCTTGTTCTCTTTTCCTTGCTTATCTTATGACCTTTAATCATATATGCTCAGTCTTGATTACACGTGGAATAAAACGTTCATGCACCACATTATGTGCCCAAATAGATTCGAGCACATGTATGTATCATCACTCGCTTCTTGACCTACAAGTATTTAGCCACCCACTTATATCACCAACCACTCTTATACTCACATATATTGAGACATCAGTTCATATCCTTAGACACTTCTGAACCTACATATATTGAGACATTAGTGTATATCCTCAGACACTTCTGAACCTACATATATTGATACATCAGTTTATATCCTTAGACACTTCTGAACCTACATATATTGAGACATCATATTACATACTTAACCACTTGTGAGTAAAGTAAATTGGAAATGCAGCAGAGGTAACCGCTCGTTGGAAATTGAGTTTTTGAAAGACTCCATTGTACTAAGCCGCAGTCTGTGAGAGGTGAGGTGGTCAGTGTCCTTCCTTGCTGTTTATGCTTTTCCTAACTCATGCTTCAGGTACCCATTTACAGCTGGGGTGACTGGAGAAGCGGTCTCTGATTAAAATCACGACCAGGATTTTATTTTTCTCCCATGCGAATCGAAACCGACGCACAATGTTACCACAAAAAAATTAACATTCGTATGTATGTTTTTCTACTCCTGGACTTATATATCAGCAAGTCAGTTATCCAATTATTTACCAAACACATCTGACAATTCGAAACTTCCTAGATTCACAATAGAATCTAAATATCCCTTGAGCTTACATATTGTCACCAAGTTGGTCTATTGTTATACTGTTTACCTCGCTAATCTTTGCCCGACAACACAATCAATACAAATGCATACACTTGAAATTAAATCTGATGTTGGGCTGCAAATGTCTTAGCCAGGTCTTTCCTTTTTATTGATTTCTGACAGTTGGTGCAACCTTTCCAACTACTATTTTAACCTGTAGTTTTAGCTCCTCTCTGATTTAAATCATCTTTTTATAAGCTTAATTATTCCTCCAAATGCATCCTCTTCCGTCGGTTACTATGTATTTGAACACGTCATTGAAACCATTCCGCTGCGTGGACAAACGCAACTTGTGTCTAATCATAGTTTAGTGTAAGGTTTACATCACGGAAGTTCCCATAGACAAAGTTCTTCCTCGTTTCATCAAATATCTACAATTTTTTTTTAAATGACAGCTTTTTTTTTTCTTGGTAAAGTCTCCATTAAAGTTTGATAGTTTGTCCATCACAAGTGATGAAGACCACTCTCTTTGTTCAGCCGTGTGGACAGTCGTATCTCTTGCTGTGTCCGCTGAAATGGGTGACTTGCGCGGAGGTTTGGATTAAAGTGAGGAAGAAACTGCTCCTTTTGTCAACCTCACTCACATAGCCTAAGCTACCTTTTGCCAGTGGCAATACATTCATCGAGACGACTGGAGATAGCATAGAATGCAGATTTTGCCTCAGGGTTACCACCGAAGCCTTTCCGTAAGTGCGTTGCGTCGGTCAATGTGAGCCGGTGTCGCTGCACAATCACTATAATGTTATATATCCACCTGATTCGCGGCCGCCCCCATGCTCTGTTATCAGATATGTCCTCGTTGCAAGCAATCAGTGGGAGTTTATGAGGGTGCATTCACATGATATGACTAATTATACTTATTTTCTGCCTACAAATGTATTCGGCATACGACGTAGTGCCAACCATACATCGAATGTCGCTCCGCATTTTGTTTCTCCTAGTAACACCGATAACGTTCCTCACACTCTTCAATTCACACGTCGAAATATACGTAGAATATGTGTGATATTGTAAGTGTCAGAAAGCATGTGCTGAGAATCATCAGCTGTCACCACTTCTCGGGCGTCTCAGTATTAGTTTGACAACAAAACAACAGCATATTAACAGTATATTTATACCGACTCTGAGCTACCAGTGCCAACCCATGGTCTCTGTTCAGGGGGCATGAGGGCAGGATTTGAACGTGTGAAATGACGTTGTTGAGGAAGATATGATATGTTACTAGTAAAGACAGAATACGGAATGACGATATTCGAAGAATGACCGGGACAACATCTTGTGCAGAATACATTTCCAAGAAATAAAAAAACAGTGCTTCGGTCATCTCATGGGATTGCGCCATCATAAACTTCTACGTACGACGTACGTCGGTGATAAATCTAACTACAGAAAAAGAGGGCAACTGCGTGGCAGATGGAAATATGGCATTCGAGTGATACTGCATAAATGTTTAAAAAATATGATGAGAGAATAGATATATATATCTTACTTTCTTTTGTATTTCGAACCAATCTGATGTGTCACCAGCAACTTGTTGTTCATTATATCATTATTCGATTAGATAGATTAGTTGTATTGAAAACGCCACATCTATCATGACTTTCCAGCATTTATGATGTTTCACGCAATCGAAAGTATCTCTGTATTCGATGAAGCATGTATACAATCTACGTTATACTCTCTACATTTTTCATAAATTCAATATGTACATTTTACGAACCTAAATAAGAAAATAGTCACTAAAAAGGTTTCACGATTACACGTTTTTATTTGTTGAAATAATCATTCCTATCATATTATATTATCCGTTAACTTCTAACAAGAAATAACATCAATATTGAGCTGGGAACAAGAATAACCGCTACACATGAATGTCGCATTGTATAACCCCGAAGCATCGATTCTAAACAGAAAGGGTGAACAGCATTAGTAGCTTTGTGAGTGTTGTTATCGCCGGATGCAGAGAGTGAGCTGGACAGACACGATGGCAAACGAAGAAGTGTTTACAGATGTAGGGTCACATAGACAAGTAATGACAAGTCTACAGAAAGGTAGATTGTCTTGGATTGGTCATAACATGAGACATGGAGGCTTGATTTTGAAAATACAAAAAGGTAATATTCAAGGAAAAGGAGAAAGGAATGTCCAAATAACGTATGCGTTACTAGGGATGGACAAGAACATTGGTGTACATACATACACTGATCTGGACAGATCTGTTTGGAACAGAGGTCAAGGGCGTGACATGATCAGGCAACTACACCACCAGTCTCTCGACTAGCAGATGAAGATTGCATGATATGATCAGATGACTTCAACACCAGTATCTGACCTAACATAGGTCACGGGCGTGACATAATCAGGCAACTACAACACCAGTCTCCGGACTGACAGAGGAAGATTGCGTGACATGACCAGATGACTTCAACACCATTCTCCGGGCTAACAGAGGAAGATTGCGTGACATGATCAGATGACTTCAACACCAGTTTCCGGACAGACTAACAGAGGAAGATTGCATGACATGATCAGATGACTTCAACACCAGTTTCCGGACTGACTAACAGAGGAAGATTGATTGACATGATCAGATGACTTCAACACCAGTTTCCGGACTGACTAACAGAGGACGATTGCGTGACATGATCAAACGACTTCAACACCAGTCTCCAGACAAACAAAGGACAGTGGCGTGACATAATCAGAAGAATTGAACACGCCTCCGGAAAGACTAACCTTATGTTTTTAGTGAAATGTGAGATCTATGTCAACACAGTACGGTAACATTTGTGTACGAAAATAAAGAAAACAAATGCACCAAGTTTTTGACAAAAATGATATACACATGTTTGTGTTTTCTAACACAGAAAACTCAAAATAGGCCTCAGAAATGTCTTTAATTGCAAATGTTCACTGACACGTTACATTGAATTATTCTCGAACAATCAACACGCAAGACCAGCTAGCGTATACATAATTTATATATGGGTGCAAATGCTTAAAGTAATGAAAACAACTCGGCACGTCTAGATCTGCTGTGCTATAATGCTGATAGAGGTATCTAGCTGTGGTATATATTAATATACTTATATGGTAGAGGTATAATAATGAAATAATTATATTGTTGTGTTATGCTTTTGATATCAATATATTGTTGTGTTGTAATATTGATCTAATCATTTGGTTGTTGCATACTATTGATATACTTTTCTTGTTGTGTGGAAATATTGATAACATTATCTTGATGTGGTATAATGTTGATACAATTATTTTGTTGTATTGTATGATTTATATAATTATCTTGAACTAGTACAATGTTGATGTAATTATCATAGTGTGGTGTAATATTGTTCTCATTAAAGGGATATGGTGTAATATTGATATAATTATCTTTAGAAATACTATTGATACTGTTATATAGTCGTGAAATTATGTTGACACGCTTATCTCGTTGTCGTATACAATAGATACACATACAATCTTGTCGAATAAAACTGATTTAATTATCATTGACGGGTATAATATTTTGTACAGTTATCATGTTGAGCTATACCATTCACGTATTTATCTTATAACTTAACTAACTTAACGTCTTTATACTGGTTTATTAGACTTTTCAGAACCTGTATAGAACCAGTTTCATTTACATTTCCTTGCTCTAAAAGCTGTGCCCATCCAATCTATCCTTAAATACATTAAATGTTCCTGCATTCATTACTTCCTGTGCAATGCATTCCAAGCATTCATCAGTCCCTGACTAAAAAACAAAATTTCCTAAAATCGAATCCGGCCATTTTGTAAATGTTAATTTGTAAAAACAAAAACAACTTGTTATATTTTAATTAAATCCAAACTTTGATTGTATAATAAAACTGTAAATTTGTTGCCTGGAAATATTCTCATTTCTAGACAATGTAGGCCGGATTTTCTGAGTTTCTCCTTATAATTGTAATTCTGGAATTCCACTATCAGCTTTGTCGCTTTTATTTGTATCATTTCCATATTGTTCATATTTCCTCTAAGTTAAGAACTCCACAGTACTCTAATCGAGGTCTAACTAATGCTTCATACAGTTTTAGGATCATTTCGGTCATCACATGTTTAATATTTCTTTATATCATACCTACCATTAATTTGCTTTTCCACTGCTACCTGGACCTGCTCACTCACTTGACCTGTATGATCTATTATAACTCCTGGATCCCTATTCTTTTGTAATATTGTTTGCGCCCATGTAATTATGTTCCATATTGGATCTACCCATGTGGATGACTGTACATTTATCTACATATACGAGGCCTGTTTAAATGAGAAACCGAACCAAACTTCAACAAGTTAACATACGTATGATTCGCCTGATGACGTAAACAGCACATACCAACCGTCAAGTTAGCAAAATTGCGTTATCCTTAGACTCATAATTCAATCAACAGACCGTTGAAAACATGGCGGGTGTGAAAACGGAATCCGTCAAGAGTGGATCAAGGTCCGCTGATTCGGTTTTTAACAGCTGAAGGATGTCCACCAGTTGACATCCACCGCATAATGAAGGCAGTGTATGGTGGTAAAAGTGTGTTAAAGAAACAGTGAAGAACTGGACAAGGATGTTTAAAGAAGGAAGTGAGTTAACAAAACAATATGCACTTGGCCTGTTGTCGGAAGATCTTTCGTTAACTCGCGTCCTTCTTTGAACATCCTTTTCCAGTTCTTGCACTTCTTTGTGTAGCCTGAATTAGTCTTTATTTGTAAGCCTATCTTCTTGTTTCCTACAAATCTTTCTAAAATCAATACAACCCATACAGACAAATCATGAACGCCGCCGTATCGATATTTGGCACGAACTGATGCAATTCCCATAGATCGAACTTCGGGACGAACCTGTCCCCGGACACCATCTACCATACACAACATGGACGTCGCTGAACAGACTCCGATCTGGTGTATCACAGTCTAAGAAGAATTTAAAACGATGGGGATACACAGATGGTGATACATGTGAATGTGGCGCAATACAGGACCCAGGCCACCTGATGACCTGCCCGAACTTCAGGGAAACATGCAATAGGTGTGACATGCTGGAGCCAAATGACAAGGCAACCCATGTCTCTGATTAATTGATGCATACTGTATGACGTGGTGCCTGGACAGGGGAAATAAGTACCAAGTTACAATTAGCTTCCGATGCCGATTTGATTCGAGATCATGACTAGGATGTTTTTTTGTGTTTTTGTTTGTTTGTTGCTATCGCCTTATTTCTTTTTTCCCGAAGGTGGTGTGCGTTGCACTGGTTTTTTTGCGCCTGTCGGCCCAGTGCATCCGACCAGCGTGTTGACTGGGATAATATATGTGATCCTGTCTAAATCCCTGTGTAATCTCTGACTTTGGCATTCTTAACCCTGTCCCAATACTCTAAGGTACAGGGATGGATTCTTTAGGGGCAACATTCCAAAGTGTCTTTCTTTTCTTGTGCTAGACTTTGGGTTGAACCCACATCGTTATAGTTATCAGGCCGGGCTCTTAACCATTGAGGTAGCTGGTGGCGTTGATGAAACTGGCGAATTAAATGGATAAATACTTTTACATCACAAAAGAAATGGGGAGAAATGCGATAATAGTGCTGTGTTTTCCAAGCATGTATTATCATGAATAGTTCACCAACAATATGTTAAAGAAACGTAATTTGCAGCACAGCAATTGTTTTTGCATGCTGAGTTGCCAGGTCTATGCACATCTATGTATAGTCGCCGATTGCATTATACAACAAAGAAGACATGACTGTTGATTGGTTGGTTATTGGTCCAGCAGCCTATGGTCCCCTGCCTTTTGGCTCAATGCCATATAGTGTTATCTGTAAGTGTTTGTAAACTGTGGTTTAGTTTCTTACAAAGTGTTCCCTTTGTCTGGCCTCAGAGGAAGAAGCTCTTTCCTAACACTGGAAGGCGCCGGACATTCATGAAAAGATCATGTTCAACAGTTTCGTAGGGATGTGTACACAGCATACACTCTGGAGTATGTTCTGGTTGGGTTCGGTTCAAGTGGCTGTTAAGTTGTGTGTGTTGAGTGCGAAGTCGGAAAATTTAGCTGGTTTTCATAAGGTTTATGTTGTCTTTGGGATTTCGGATGGCCATATGTTTGTAGATTTATCTCCCCCATCATTTTCCGCTGCCCATCTATTCAGCCATATCTCCTTGCCAGAAGTCTTCAGCAGCCGTCTGACCGTCTGCAGGGCCGCTGGTTTGCACCGCTGCTGTTGACTAGCCAGTCCACCCGCTTAACCACACTGACCCAATGGAATGAGAGAAGCCGGCCGGCATCCAGTGACACCTGGGTAAGTTCATACCTACACCGATGTCATGATCCAGAGCTTGAACGACATATAATGAGTTTGTAATGATTACGAAACTTTGAGCTTTTGGTGGGAAAGCATCAAATACAGTCCTCAAGTGGCACAGAGCCACTTCCAATGATGTTATATGTGCCTCACAATTTGAACACATCTCCCCCCAGGCATCAAACAACCATCATATACCCTTTCTGGACACTCCTAACAGACTCCAAATCCTGCCCAAATGATGGCCTCAAAAGCAGATCCATCAACACAGACACGCATCCACTCGTCCGGGCAGGTGTCAATCACCCTCCACAATGCTGTCACAAGACCGACGGGACGAGCACCTCCCCTTGTATTCTCTGCCATCCTTGCTTGAATCTCTGGCCTTTACAAACATGCACGTGGTGACAAATTTATTGTTGTTCTCTCTGTTTCTTGTCTTTTGTCTGGGACGTGATATATGTCTTTAACCTCAATGACGTGGTGGCGGGCTGACTTTTGTTTCATTCGCTGCTTCTGTTGCCATTTTACTACAAGCCTTTTTTTGGGGTGCTCTTTGCTCATCCTGTTACTCTTCTTATAAACGTCCATAGCAGTCACATCTCCCCGCACCCCAAGGAGCTCCACCCACACATGAACTCCACATGCCGCAGTGGGTGTTGACCCCACCGTTCCATTAACAAGGCGCCGGGCACCGTTTCGAACTCCGTCCAGGGACTTCACACCAGCCTGTGAGCATGCTGCCAGGAGTGCGCCGCTGTATTCCAAAGCAGAGCGCACATATCCAAGACACAAACACACCAGAGTGTCCCCGTCCGATCTCCATACCGCACCAGCAAGACCCCTCAACACGTCATTCTAAACACTCTTGACATGCTTCCTGATAATATATGCCGTCGGTCGAGAATGACTCTAAGACACGCAGCCCCCCCCCCCCCCCCCCCTCCTTGGGCATATCCCGCCTGCCGAGTCTCGGTCTGACACCTGACATGGCCTCCGAATGACCAATGGTAAAGCCAGTACAAACATTCCCTTGACAGTCCATCCTTAGCCTCCACAACTGGCAATCCTCTCAGGTCTCCATTTAATCTCCCCGCTGAACTCTCAACATCCTCGTGGCTCTGCCAGATAATCAACACACATGGTCATTTCAGCTATGACGTGTCTGGCCAGGTCATTGATGTAGATGAGAAAAAGTGCGCATCCCAAAGCACATCCCTGGGGTAAGCCTTCCTCTACGCTTTCTTTAGAGGAGACAGCATTGCCCATACCTGTCTGGACCGCTCGGCCAATAAGGAAACATTTTATCCAGCTGTACAATTTTCCGCTTACCCATACGTCAGTCATCTTCACCAAGAGACAATTTCTTCATACTCGATCACATTTCTGCTGCAAGTCGAAGACGCTTACCCATACGTCAGTCATCTTCACCAAGAGACAATTTCTTCATACTCGATCACATTTCTGCTGCAAGTCGAAGACGCTTACCCATATGTCAGTCATCTTCACCAAGAGACAATTTCTTCATACTCGATCACATTTCTGCTGCAAGTCGAAGACGATTGCGACTGTACGTTTCATATTTTCAAACCCATCGGAAATTGTATGTGTTTTCCGAGATAGAATTACAACGGCAATACGGCCTTTCGAAGATCTCTTGGCAACTGTCAAAAGAAGGAAACTCACTTGGTACGGTCACATATCGAGATCAAATGGTCTTGCAACCACAAACCTCCACGGGAAGGTGCATGGCAGACGACGAAGAGGCCGGCCCAAAAAGAGATGGGAGGACAACATGAAAGAATGGACCAGTCTCCGACCAGAAGAGTCACAGGCAGCGGCATCTGACAGAGAGGGATGGCGTGGAGTTGTGAGGATGTCTTCATGTGTGCCCCAACGACCTCACCGGTTACGGGATGACCTGACCTGACCTAACCTGAAAAGCTGGTCTTCTGTGCAACTATCTTTTCTGTAGCCTGCCCTGTTCATGGCAAAGGATTTATGAACTCTCGAAGAACCAGTTAAGGCCTGCATTTGCCGTTCTTTCTGCAAATGGGACGACCGCTTTTTGGTTCATCTGGAGGTTAGTTGCCTTTCAGTATGGGGATACCATGTGCATTCTTCCAGTCTTTGGGCAGTTGTCCATTTCTTCAAGTCAGGTTGATCAACTTGAGGACCGTTTCCCTACTCAATGAGCCCAGGTGAGAATCATTTCAACATGGATCGCGTCCGGCCCAGGAGACCCTTTAGGTTTAAATCTCCTCACACCCTGTTGAAACCCGTGCATACTAAAGTCATCTTCAAATATGGAGGAACCAGCGGTCGGGGTCTTCTCTCGACCGGAAAGGAGAGATATGTCCTATATGTTTGTCCAAGAACTAGCAAGGTGAAGTATAACTCTTGCACTGTACTTTCTGCTGTTTATGTTAGCAGACAATAAATTAACAATGGCAAGTTCGATTTAAGAAGTTTCAGAGTTAAGGAAATTAAGGAATCAAAGAGAAAGACACATTGTTCACACAAGTCACAACTTTGATAAACACATTCATACAAACGGAAGTCCATACCAATAAGTTATCGCCATGATTGACAAGACCGCATCTATTTTTAGATCTCCTTGTACAATATGGAACTAAGCAGATCAAGATGCTGACCAGTGCATGAACTGTAGCGGTCATTGACCGATAGCAAAACCAAAACCGCGAAAAGATGTCGTCGACTCTGCTTCAATGCAAAAGAGCAGATGCCCGGCCATGTGGAAGGAATTATGGACGATAGATAAACTAGGAGGCTGTCTTTCTTGTAGCAATACAACTACAATCAACTGCGCAGTCGCCTGCCAACGAGATGGAGAGATGACCTGCTTCATGCCTTTAGACCATCATGGTACTCCAGTTAGGAGAACATACGCAGATTCAAGCAGCAGTTAGCTACCTTGCCTGATTGACAATCAAAACTCAAGTATTCAAGTAAGTAGCCCCACAATCCACATACAATGTTATTCACGATACTCCTTAACCCAATGTTGATTCATCTTCTTACAAAGAATAGTCCACTTGTAACCTCATTAATCTCACAGAATCCTAACTTCGCTCATCGATTCTGGCAAAAAGCGAATCGCCAAATGCCAATACACGAATAATGCATGGTTGCATATTCACAGTTTCCCTTGTTCTGTAAACGTCTCATTAGATATTCGGCTTTCATTAGTTCAACCTTTTTGTCTTGTTTCTTTGCCAGCGTTACAACAATTACGCCCGGCTTAATATAGCAGTATCCTCTCCTCAGACATTCATAAATCTCCCAAAGGGTTTTTTCTTCTTCTTCTTCTTCTTCTTCTTCTTCTTCTTCTTCTTCGTCTTCTTCTTCTTCTTCTACTTCTTCTTTCTTCTTCTTTTTCTTCTTCTACTACTTCTTCTTCTTCTTCTTCTTCTTCTTCGTCTTCTTCTTTTTCTTCTTTTGTTCTATTTCTTCTTAGTTTTTATCTTCTTCTGAAACTTAATTTAACGTCTTTATACTGGTTTATAAGACTATGCATAGTCTGTATACAACCAGTTCTATTGACATGTCCTGGCTCTAAAAGCAGAGGGCATCTAATCTATTCTTAAACGCATTAAAAATCTGCCTCCACTACTTTACGTGGCAATGCATTCCAAACATCTACCACTTTCTGACTAAAAAGTATTTCCTGATATAAAATTCAGATCTTTTCGTTAGTTAATTTGTTGGTAAGCCCTCTTGTTCTTACAGATTGTATTTTTGAAAAAAAAATGTATAATATATACTTTTCTTTGATATCTGAAAAACGTGTATTAAATCACCTCGAATTCTTCTCTTTTCTAAACACCATTGGCCGGTTTTTTTATCAGTCTCTCCTCATGACTTCATCTTCTTTTTCTTCGTCTTCTTCTTCTTCTTCTTCTTTTTCTGTTTCTTCTTCTTCTTCTTCTTCTTCTTCTTCTTCTTCTTCTTCTCCTTCTCATCCTTTTTGTCCTTCTTCTTCTTCTTCTCTTGCTTTTTCTGTTAATTCATCCCGTTCTTCATCTACGTTTTTAAAAGTTAGCTCAGATAATGTAAAAGGTGTGGTCAATCTGGAGTTTGCCTGCACAGTAAACATGTTTATGACATATACGTATTCCTTGTAAGTATGCAGACGACTTAGGCGACAAGGGTCCGTCGCGCACATCATCAATAAATATATATAAAGGCTGAGTCTCAGGCTGCATGCAGTGAAGTCGATGTTTTCAGATTTCACATTTACCGATTGTGGGTGGATGGCTTTGGGGGCTGGACACTGATGGACGAGCTATATACACATCATCGAAGTACATGGTCGTCTAAGAATTGATGAACGGGGGACATCTTCGCCAAGGCGGGCACCTAGGAGTTATAATAGATCATATAGGTAAGATGAGTGAGCAAGTACATATAGCAGTGCAAAAGACAAATGCAAAGGTTGGTATGATAACATCAAATAGTCAATAGGAGCTAGGAAGTGATAGTCAAACTGTATAAAGTATGAGCAACATCTAGATTGGAGTACTGTGTACAGGTGTGGAGTCCTTATCGTAGAGGGGATATAAATATGCTGGAAAGGATACACAAAAGAGGAACACAGTTGATTGTTAGGATTCCGGTGTAATAGCTGTGAGGAACGACTCAGAAAAACTGGCCTACAGTGTCTAGAAAGGATAATCATTCAATACGATTTAAGAAAGTTTTATATGTTGATGAAGAGAATGAATAAATTAGACTAACTTTTCAAAGTAGATCCGCCTACAAGAGCAAGAGAGCCCATAAAAACAATTACAAATTAAAGATAAGTCCCAATTTGATACTAAGCCACATTAGCATTAGTCAGTTGTGAATGCTTGGAATGCATCGTCATAAGAAATAATTATGACATAGTCAATTCATGCATCCAAGAATTGATTGGATGCACACACTTTTTGGATGAAGTGAATTAGAAGAAACTATGTATATAGAATGTACAATCGTGTTTGAGGGAAGGGTTCTATGATCAAGATGTTTAACATAGACATTTCTGGCAAGCTCTACAACTGGATAAAGCACTTCTTTACTGAGCTAACGAACCAGAAGAACGTGAAGGAAGCGATATCCTCTAAAGAAGTTTGAGAAGTAGGATTACCACAAGGCGCATCCATAAGTTGTGCTCGTTGCCTGATCTATATCAATGACTTGGCTGACCAGATCAAATCCGAAAAAAACGTTGTATGCCGATGACCTGGCTACATGAAGGCATTGAGCATGGGAAACGAAGTATAAACGGAGACATGAAGAGACTGCATGTATATTGCCAAACATGGAAACTAAAAATAAACTGTGAAAAGACAATATACACTCTCTTCATATAGGACCACAAGGTTAGAAGAGCATTGCTTGAAAATAGAAGAACACTACACATATATTGGAGTCACGCTTTCCCGACAACTCAGCCTCAAGCATCACATTCAGAACGTGAAGAATAAAGCCGCGAGACATTTATTAAAGAGGCCTGCTAGTACATCATGGGGATCAGACAAGGATACTTTAAGTGAATTATACCTTAGGTATGTTCGCTAAGCAATAGCGTATAACAGTATGCTTCTAACAACATGTTCAACATTTGACTTGGAATCCATTGACATGCTCACTATAGTACTCGAAGCTTCATTAGTGGAGCAATTGAGGCAACACTAATGGCAGCTTGTAAAATCCACACACAAGTAGAGGCCCTTGTGATGTAGGTTGATAAGGCAGCTATGGAAGCGTATGGGCAAAGAAGCAGAACGACACGGGATCATCACAGCAGACTCCAGACTCCTTGTAGAAAAACTGACAGCCAAAAAGAAAACATATTTAAACAAAAGAATGTACATTACTATTTTAGTGAAATGAAACACAGACACAATTTCCAACAACAGGATACGAGTTACATAAAGTATTAAAATGTATACCACAACAAAAATTAGACAAGCTGACAAAATTAATAGATTGTTCAACCAAACGTTCAGATCCAAGTACTCATATGCGAGCATATAGTATAACTATTCATGCATTTCCCGATGAATGGAGCCACCTACATACTTGTAGATCTGCATTTAAAGCCACCATCAACTCAGGTTATGGCGTTCGTGTATAATTCCCAGACGGATCCTCAGGTGGGCTGTCTGATACTTGCAGAGAGGTTTGCTACAACTGTGTAGAAATCTGCACTTAATAGCGCGTTGTACCATCTGAGGATAGTTTGGGATGTATTTCCTTCAAAAGCTTCATTGCCAGTCCTTCAAACATTGGAAGTTGCTGGTCACTGTAGACCAAACCTTATCCAAACATCTCTAGACATTGACCACAGTATCATTTCCCATATTGTCAAAATAGTTCTGCAGTGGATCTCTGAATACTCAAACACACCTGGGCAATGACAAGGCAGATAGACTAGCAAAGACAGGATCAATACAAGACCAGACATACCCAGCAATAACGTTACAAATAGCTAAACAACGTATAAGACCAGTTAACAAAGAACTTTCGCTCAACAGATGACCATGGGAAACACGGACAGATCGGACAAGAGACATACGGCAAGCTTCAATCCAAATGACAGTATAAATCAACACACGTAAAAGGATAAAAGCATTAGTGTCTATATCAGAACCCAACCCTTCCCATTTAACACGCACCTGAGTAGACTAGAACTACAACTTACTTATGAGTGCCAGCTGCCTACACGCCTACATGGAACCGTTGGTCATCATCTCTGTGAGTGCCAGCTGCCTACACACCTACATGGAACCGTTGGTCATCATTTCTGTAAGTGCTCAGCTGTCAACGATGTTAATAAAATGATTCTTCCTCCGGGGCCAGATAAATGAAACAAATTGTATGTCACTAGATAAACTGATAAACACATTCACATACCACCCCTTGGCTTTGGACCGTAGAGCGAAAGCCCTGATTCTGATGGATCAATAACAACAACAACAACAGTGGAAGTCATCGTTTCTGACTCACAATTCTTACTTTGGAAGATATAGAGGAACTGGCTAAGGCATGAATGCATGGATGAACTCTATCAGTCTGTTAGATGAAGTCTATCAATGCCAGTCTGTTAGATGAAGTATATCAATGACAGCCTGTTAGATGAAGTCTATCAATGACAGTCTGTTAGATGAAGTATATCAATGACAGCCTGTTAGATGAAGTCTATCAATGACAGTATGTTAGGTGAAATCTATCAATCACAGTCTGTTAGATGAAGTCTATGAATGACAGCCTGTTAGATGACCACACCACAATAGATGAATCAGCAATTCCCAGACTACACATGTGTGATATTGATCGAGATTCGAGTAAACAGCGACGCAACATTCGTGTGTACAACTAAAGAGCTGCAGGAACCCTCACTACCTACACCATTCCCCATTTACTGAGAGAGATTGAACACCTAATGGTCTGCCCGCAGTGTGGGGAAGTAGATTATTAGGAACATAACACAACATAATAGGCCTAATATATAAACACGTAACGTAAAAGAACTTACCCGCTTCTCTTAACGGAAACCATTGTATGGGAACAAGCTGTCTGTTATTTGTGTTGACATTATGCATAATATCTGAACGGACAGCAAAAATCCGTCGATTTAGCTCGCCATGTCTTAATGGCGTCTGGATTATCAACTCTTCTGGAGATTTGTAACACTCAATCTCTGAGATATCAGCTAGGGACGAACGGAGTGACTTGAATTAGCTCCTCGGAATAACGCTGGCAAAAACATAGTTTATCATCTTCATGAAACGCCATGGTTTACAAGGCTGGATGGAGTTTGTTTTCTGATTCTCGTTTTCAGAACGTTGGTAGCTGTTGGGTTGTTATTTCGAAAGACCACAATGAGTAGGAGTTCTCTTGTTTGCTTCTTGAACAGGACGTTAAGTAGCGGGTTGCAGTAGTTTTCCTCACATCCCGAGTGTGCTGTTGAAGGTGAACAGCGGTCCCGCAGGGGGCTGTGCTATGATTGGCTTCATCTGCGTGTCGCTCACTATTACGGTGATCACGTCGATCTCTCACCCCGCTGGCAAAGCTGCCATCAAAACAGCCCGTTTCCAAGGAGGGCTACGAGGATGCCACAACAGTAGGTTGTGTCTGATCAGACGTTAATCTTCCAATATGGTAGAAGACTCCAGCGTTCATAACCATTGAATTTCACACATGTCAAATATTTGTTGAATTATTAGTAGTTATGAACTTAAAAGAAACCTATGTAAACAAAAGCCTACATAAAATACATAAGTGCAAGGCATCTTCAGAAATAATTTGCCAGTTAGAATGCAGGAGAACAGTAGAACCATAGAAGATGGTCCCTTTCCGGATACAGGTGACCTAGCAGGATATACAGAACACTAAACCTTTAGAAACACTTTCACATACAGGATTTAATAGAACAGGAAACCATTAGAAACAGTATCACATACATGATATGAGAGAAAGGGAAACCTTCAGAAACAGTATCACATACATGCTACAAGAGAAGGGGACACCTTCAGAAACAGTATCACAAACACGATATAAGAGACCAAGAAACCTTCAGAAACAGCATCACATAAACGATACAAGAGAAGGGGAAACCTTCAGAAACAGCATCACATACACGATACAAGAGAAGGGGAAACCTTCAGAAACAGCATCACATACACGATACAAGAGACCAGGAAACCTTCAGAAACAACATCACATACACGATACAAGAGAAGGGGAAACCTTCAGAAACAGTATCACAAACACGATACAAGAGACCAGGAAACCTTCAGAAACAACATCACATACACGATACAAGAGAAGGGGAAACCTTCAGAAACAGTATCACAAACACGATACAAGAGACCAGGAAACCTTCAGAAACAACATCACATACACGATACAAGAGAAGGGGAAACCTTCAGAAACAGCATCACATACACGATACAAGAGAAGGGGAAACCTTCAAAAATATTGTCACGTAAAGCAACTGCTTACACTCTTGGCTTCTAAATGTAAAAAAAAAACAAACAATGACAATGTTAAGACATGACCATGAGCGTCAAGATCATACTGGGGTCAACGAGAATTATTATTTGATCCTTTATTTACAAACTTTGCTCTTTCTTATAATCAGCGGTCATTCTGAAAAGTACATTGTGACTGCCTGTTGTAGTTTGCAGTGACGATGTGACATATAGGTCTTTTGGCCCGACACAACCGGTTTTAACTGGCTTCTTTGGGTAACCAAGTGTGCCTTATTTATCCTATTTTAACCAACTTCCCCATAACCTAGATAGTGGACATTGTGACACAGTCTCTTCAAGTGAAACTTGTTGATATATTAATTGTAGACAGATCCTGCAATGCACAAGAAACATTGTAAAAAAACAAAACAATAATATATTATTTTATTAAAGAAATAACAAACTGTTTGTAATGCACTCCCGTAGCCCCCACCTCCCTCCAATACCTTCCCCCTTCCCCGAAAAAACTACTAAAACAAATTATGTTATTAATGTGTAGATTGCAATATACGCATATGCGTGGTGATTGAGTGAGATGACATGAGTTACATGAGTTACAATAGACATTGTAACAATTGCAAAAGGGTATTCGCATAGTTTAGCTTACATCATAATGCATAATCCGTACGTTTAAAAAGGTTGAATACCAAAATAAATATTCTTAAGAAAACATACTAATTACTTCTATGTTGCAGTTTTTGGTTCACTGATTAAGCGATGAGATACATCAAGAAAGGTGGAAATTATGTGTATATATTTTTTCGTCTTCCTCTTCTACTTTTTCTTCTTATTCTTCTTCTTCTTCTTATTATTATTATTATTATACTTCTTCTATTTCTTCTTCTTTTTCTTCTTCTTTTTATATCTTCTTCTTTTTCTTCTTCTCTTCCTCTTCTCATCTTTTTCTATATTACAATCTGGTATCGAGGATCAGCACATGGAGGTGTAGACCAGTCTTGGCAGCTGTGGTTAGCAGGCCCTGACGCTAGAAGTCGGCTATAGGTCGCTGACCGTTGCAGCTGATGCGCTGCTCAGCATCTTGATCAAATGTGTAGATAACTTGTATAAGGGACACTATAGGTCTAACATATAAATGCTTTTTAGTTAGTTTTTGGCTTATTTCTTTTTTTTCATTTAGCAATATGTGACCTCTTTATTGACTTGCTCCTGTATTTGACCCTAGGATCGCCTTAGCTAGTTAGTGTACTAACTATCATAAGTGGCATACCGACCTGGAAGTTTGCAGCTTTCACAAGATAATCATCTTTATGCTGCAAGGATGACAATGGATTGTACCTACTTATCTCCCCCTCTTATCGACAGGACACGGTGACATGACCTATGGTGACCTTATATAACCCAAATGGCCATCAGAAACACACGCACAGAAACAAGCTTGCAAGATCAGCATGACGAAACAAGAAATAAACGAACACACAAAAGGAGCAAACCATAAAAAAGAAACGTTAATGGAAAATAGAGAGAGCTGTTGGTTCATTTTTTTTCAATGCACATCTGTTCCTGAATGGCCAAAGCTTTGAGATGTAGTTTTTTTGTCATCTGGACGCCGTGCTGGAATTGTCTTTAACAAGCTTAAGCGTGGAGTTGATTTTCTTAAATTCGTCAACAAATAAACAAGGCCACGCAAGAGACAATACATTGACCTGGTAATTAGTTGGCTTTGAAAGCGGATATTTGGGGGGTTTTTAACGACCTGATATAACCAAAAAGACTACGTCGCGTTTGGAAAAAAAAAACGTGTCTTGACTACGGAAGGAAGAACACATGTATTTGTTTTAAAATGCTTCAGAATGCTAATTTTTAAAAAGAAAACAATCTATAAAACATATATAAGCTCAGTTACCGGAACAAGACAAAAACTAAACAAAATGCACGTTACATCAACAAGGTTTCGTCAAGGTTAAACGACAAAAAAAAAAAAAAAAATAAATAAATGTTCACAAAAATACACACGATTTGATGTATGACGGAAAATACGATTGAGTTTGAGTTGGCAGCCATGACAGAAAGTTGCTAATATGGACCCCTATCAGTATTGTAATTATTTCTATTTTTGTGATCGACTGGGTGGATTTTCATAACTAAATGATAGAGGTCGCTGTATGCCGCAGTCACTACGTATTGTTTAGATTATGTTTATGTTTACCTCCAATAAAGACAACTACGTATGCTTTACCGAGTAATTGAACGCTTGTCCTTACTGTTCATCAAACAGAATAGCTTAGGTTACATAAAGAAATTATACATCATTTAAAATAGTATAGATTGCATATATTTATAATTCGCCATTCAAAATATTATAGTTTACATAAAAATACGTTATTAAAAATAGTATAGTTTGGATACAGAAATAATGCTTCATTAAAATTAGTGCAAATTGCGAAAGGAAATAATGCATCATTCGTAATAGTATCATTTACATAACGAAATAATACATCGTTCGCAATAGTATCGTTTACATATATTTATAATGCGTTATTCAAAATAATATAAGTTACGTAAAATACGTTATTTCAAAAAACATAGTTAACATACAGAGATAATGCATCGCTAAAAATATTATAATTTACATATATAAATAATACATCACTCAAAATAATTTAGATTATATAAATAGATAGGGGAGCTTAAGACGTTAGCTCAGGCTCAGCATACTGACCAGGACGTCACATCAGGGTCAATACACTTGCCAAGACTACAATATCTCTTTCATTCAGCTTTCCCTGGAAACAGGCTGTTTTTAAAGAAGTATGGCTGACAAGATGTGGATTGATTTGATCCACGTAGTAGTGAGTGAAATCACCTGATAATTGAGAACACCCAGGAGAGTGACGCTGTCATATACCCCGACGGATCAGTCGTGCGCAGTGGGACATCAGGCGGGGGTTTCTCGGCTAGAGTGAGAGGTGAAGTCGTTGCTGAGCGCAGTAGGGCATAAATGCCAACAACCTCCATTATAAGAATTGAGACGAAACCAGTGACCTCAGCACTTAAAATTATATCTGAGACTTCTATAACAAAGGCAGTCATCGTGACAGACGCGCAAGCCGTACTTCAAAAGTACAGAAGGGATGGATTAGGTACGAGTGGATAGCAGCTGTTGAGGCCTCAAACCTCCAGAGGTTGACAAGGATCTACTGGCCTGCTCATGCCGGGGTTCAGGGCAATGAAAGAGCTGACATCATGGCTTTACAAGCTCCCATCATGGGCACGTTAGTGATGGATAGAAGTGACATTTTGAAATAAATCAATGACCACCTGCTGGATGAGGACACCGCAATAGAGGAAACAGCAATCCACAGACTGCAACATTTCGACATTAAACGAGGTTCGAGCGGAGTGGGGCGCATGAGAGGATGGAGCAGGAGGGTGTACAACCAGCAAGATACAGGGACCATCAGCATCCATACCTTACGACATTTGATTAGAGAGACTGATCACCTATGGGTATGCCCGGAAGGCAGTGACGTCGATTCTTAGAAACAGAAACCGTGAGTGCAAAGCAGATGAAGCCAAGCGTAGCACAACCGCCTTGGGGGACCACAGTCTATCGTCATCAGCATGCTCATGATGTGAGGAAAGCTACTACAACCCGCCACGTAACGTCCTTTTCATGGTGCACAGCAAGAGTTGTTTGCGAATGCCCACAATGAGTAGGTTCACTCTTTTCTGGGCTCTGAAAAGGACGTTAAATGGCGATTTGCAGCAACTTTCCTCACACCTCAAGCGTGCTGATGAAGGTGAACCGGGGTCCTCCAGGCCGTCGTGCTTTACTTTGCTTTATCTGCGTGGCATTCACTACTATGGGGATCACGTCAATCCCTCATCTCGTTAGCCAACTTGCCATGTAAACAGCCCGTTTCCAGGAAGGGCTTTTAGGAAGCCGTGGCGAGGGTCTTGGCCAAGATGTTTTGCCTGACCCTGACTAACATGTCTGATCAGTATATTTTGCCTCACCAAACGTTAGTCTTCCTCCACAACACAAAAAAGTAAACTTACTAATAGTGGGCATTAAACATCAATAACAACAACAACTACAACAACAACAACAGCAACAACATCAATAAATGAGTGCATATCAACAAAGTCAGATCGTATTGGTTCCTAAGCAGCATGGGTACTGGGTCAGCTATTCCATCTTCACAAAACTATAAGTTAGAAATCAGAACACGACCAGAAGACATGCACATCAAGTATTAGAACAAGGAACAATAAATCTGCAACGATATCAATCGCACACGCTTGAATACCGAGGAATGTCAATTACTGCGGAAATCTCACAGCTCATACTTCTCCAGTTATTTAGGTACTCTTTCTTCCGGTCCGCAAACAGCAAACGACAACAATAATATGCCAATAACAGCCAGAAACAGAATGCAATAATAAAATACAGCAACATCAGGAGATCACAGAAACAGCAACTCAAGAACATATTGCCTTCTATTTCCAATGGAGGTTTATTAAGGAGTAACAAAACCATTTTGATTGTTTCACTTGTGCATGTTGTTTTAATGTTCTATATGTCCATTTTGTTGATGTTTTTTGTGATTTCACTTGACATGTCCATTTCCTCATATTTCTTCTTCCACGTGACATTTCCATTTTTCATGTTTCTTCTCATTTCACATGACATTTCCATTTTTGATGTTTCTTTTCATTTCACATGACATTTACAGTTTTGATGTTTCTTCTCATTTCACATGACATTTCCATTTTTCATGTTTCTTTTCATTTCACATGGCATATCCAATTTTGATATTTCTTCTCATTTCACGTGACATTTCCATTTTTCATGTTTCTTTTCATTTCACATGGCATATCCAATTTTGATGTTTCTTCTCATTTCACATGACATTTCCATTTTTCATGTTTCGTCTCATTTCGAATGACATTTCCACTCGTTGATGTTTTCTCTCATGTCACATGATGTGTCAACCGATAAAGTAAGGAGGTGCAACCAGCCATTTGTGTGGTCGTTGCCACTGCCTCTATAGCGTTTCTCTAAACCCGTCAATCCATCAAAATATTGGTATTCCTCTTTCTCGGAGTTCCTGCTTTGTGGTAATACAGACTCGTGCGGTGCAGGTGTGTACATGTATTCCTGTGATATATCCGGCCCCAATATGTGTATGTTCAAACTGAATATTCCCACATACGACACACGTGACACTGTTTTCACGTTTTGTTAAATTCGTTGTTTATTACTTACTCTTGTAGTAACGTTATCCGTATTCTCAAAGTATTTCATTTCACATGCGTCGTTGTGTGTTTCCATTTTGCTACGCATCTGGGATTTTGCTTGAATTTCTTTCAACATTATAATTGTAATATAGAAAAGATGAAAAATATGCAAGATGAACTTGGTAGAGTGTTTTTAATGTAATTCATTATCAACATGAAGAAAACCAAGCTCCTTAAACTCAATACAACTAACAAAGAAGCAATTATGCTGGAGGGAGATCAGGTATAAGACGTGAATACATTTTCCTATTTGGACAGAATAATTGACAAATTAAGAGGTAAATATGCAGATGTAAGGACCGTACTTAGAAAGGGAGTAGGGGCATACTTGACGCTACACAACACATAGAGAGCCAGAGAAGTCAAGATTTACAGTAAAGATTACATATTAAATGCTAGTGTCAAATTGGTGTTCCTGTATGAAGTGGAGAACGATCAAGGTAGAGGTCATACAGCAAAGACTGTAGCCGTTCCTTAACATGTGTCCATGATGGATAACATGCAGAACATCGTGAGGAAAGAAGACTTCTCGGAAAGGAGCAAACAGCAGTCACTGGAACAACAAATTAGGCGAAGATAATGGGGTTGGATAGGGCATGTGCTTCAAAAAACGCCTCCAGAAATAGTCAAACTGGCTTGCACATGAAATCCTCAGTGGAAGAGACAACTATTGTTCGTCCATCACATGTGATGATGACCACTCTCTTTGGTGAACCGTATGGACACTATTTTTTATTGCTGTTGTCCGCTGAAATGGGTGACTTGCCCGACGATTTGGATTAAAGTGAGAAAGATACTGCGCCGTTTTTCAACCTCACTCTCTGGTCTTGAGCTTCCCTTAGCTAGTGGCACGATTTTATCGAGATGACTGGAGATAGCACAAGATGCAGATTTGTCCTAAGGGTTTACTCATGAAGCCTTTCCGTTAACACGTATTCCACAAGACCGCGACGTAGGGAGACGTCTATCGTTGTGTGTTGTGTCTTTCCCATAACACCGGATATGTTCTAATCCATTATGGTCGTGTCCAAATTTCAGTGACACGAAAACCGACGCTGATTGCAACTAGAGCTAAGTGCGCCACTCTCGTGAAGTTCAATCATGTGGGAACTAGACCGAGAAATACGACACAGGTTCAAGCGTTGTGCTATTTCGTATAACCGATGTTCAGACCAGGGTAATGGTAACGCCGAAAACATACACAAACGAACCATTTAACCATTCCAATTGAAAAGCAACGACATGTTTTCGTGAACACAAGTGTAAGTCGTCGACTAGTGTAAATTTCATGCGATTTCATGGCCGGTCGGCATCTATAAGGAACTAAAACACACGAGCAATGTATACCCCTAGCCTGAAGGGCGCCATCTTTTCAAGAGAAAGCTATATAGACCAACATGTTCACACACAAGAGAATGCGATATGGTACTAAGATTAAATTATTGCTCCTTTAAAGAGGCAAAAGAGCGTTTAAGAACCGGACATTTTAACAAGATGTCGTCAATAGTACATGTACCGAGAGGAGCAGTGGGCTTTGATTGATTAATTGATTGAAAAAGGAAACATGTTAAGGCAGTACAGATGTTCCAAAAATCATCGTTTATTAAAGTATTCTGGATGCCACAGAATAGATACCAGTGGGCCTAGTATTCAAAGAAGCAACCAATTAGAAATAGTGCTGCACTGATCCAGGAAAGTTCCTCATACACGATCCCTGTGATGTTTTAGTGTCTTTGTTGTGATTCCATTTATTTCTATAACATTTTTGTTACCAGCTCTATCCTTAGGGATACATACGTTTTCAAATCCTCATGAGACGAAAGGAGAGAGAGAACGAATGAATAAAGAATAAGCGGGAAGATTGTATAAAAATAAGGGGAACAAGAAGTAAATTGTACCAGAGAAAAAATAAAGCAGATTGAGAAAGTAGAAGAAATAAAATAGAAAGAAGATAAGTAACCTGAAGAGGAATAAGACGAATGTGGCACATTCACAATTATGTATAATTTGACATACACCTTTACTCTGGGAAGGAAAACTAACATCTAGTCAGCCAAAACATACTGGTCAGACATATTAGTCAGGTTCAGGCAAAACATACTGGACAAGACCCTCACCTTGGCTTCCTCGTAGCCCTCTCTGGAAACGGGCTGTTTTCATGGCAGTCTGGCTAACAAGATGAGGGATCAACGTGATCCCTGTAGTAGTGAGCGACACGAAGATGAAGCTAAGCATAATCTAACTGCCTAGAGGACCCTGACCACCTTCATCAGCATGCTCGGAATGTGAGGAAAGCTACGACAACCCGCCACCTAACGCCCGTTTTAGAGTGGACACAAGAGTAACTCTACTCATTGTTGCCATTCAAGAACGGAAACTTATTTTCTGTACGTATGTCTACGTGTTTGTACGTTTAACTGTTCCTAATTTATGCTAAACCTCTTACTAATGAAATATTACAAAGCAAAGTTATCTGGCCGCATTAGTTTCTCATCCATGTATCAAGTAGTAGTACTCAATCAGCTATAACCTAGTAGAGTAGTCGCTTCCTGACATGACTGATTATAGTAATCCCTTTCAATCATGACTGAGTATAGTATTCCCATTCATTCATGACTGAGTATAGTAGTCGCTTCCTGTTATGACAGAGTATAGCAATCCCTTTCCCTCTCTATGACCGTGTCGTTTTACTTCTCACTATGACCGTGTCGTTTTACTTCTCTCTATGACCGTGTCACTTTACTTCTCTCTATGACCGTGTCACTTTACTTCTCTCTATGACCGTGTCACTTTACTTCTCCCTATGACCGTGTCACTTTACTTCTCTCTATGACCGTGTCGTTTTACTTCTCACTATGACCGTGTCGCTTTATTTCTCTCTATGACCGTGTCAATTTACTTCTCTCTATGACCGTGTCACTTTACTTCTCCGTGTTGCAAGACCTTCTTTTCACATATCATGAGTTGGCTCTCCAAAGTACGTCTTCACTTGAAGCGGTCTGCAGCTTCTCCAGAATATCACACTTTACACCACACTTGCACTTATCTTTGAATCGCAACTGTGGTCGGGAGACTGTTCTGTTGCCATCCGTCAACTTTCCATAGAGGATATCTTTGGGGATGCGACCATCTTCCATGCGACGAACATGACCAAACCATCGTAGTCTTCGCTGCCAAAGGAGAGTGTACATGATTAGGAGACCAGTCCGAGAGTGCACCTCTGCATTTACCAGTGCTTCTTTGAAGTTTCAATATGTGTGTATAGACCTGGTTTACTTGATAATCATCAACTGGTTTATCCGTTCTGATAGTGGTTGTAAGGATGTCTGAACATGTCTCTCAACTTGACTATATCCTCTGGTTGATTAGTCCTAACACTACTTGTAAGGTTCTCTGAGCATGTCTGTCTTTTTGCTATATCCTCTGGTTGATTAGTCCTAACACTACTTGTAAGGTTCTCTGAGCATGTCTGTCTATTTGCTATATCCTCTGGTTGATTAGTCCTAACACTACTTGTAAGGTTCTCTGAGCATGTCTGTCTTTTTGCTATATCCTCTGGTTGATTAGTCCTAACACTACTTGTAAGGTTCTCTGAGCATGTCTGTCTTTTTGCTATATCCTCTGGTTGATTAGTCCTAACACTACTTGTAAGGTTCTCTGAGCATGTCTGTCTATTTGCTATATCCTCTGGTTGATTAGTCCTAACACTGCTTGTAAGGTTGTCTGAGCATGTCTGTCTATATGACCCTAGCATCATGTATGTTGCTGATATTTCTACTCATTACACGTGGTGCGTCTACTTATATTTCTGTTTATCATACTTAACATTACATTTGCCTTTTTCTCAGTACCTGGACTTGCTCAATCACTGTACCTGTACTTTCTGTATTAGTACATTTGAATTTTAATCCACGAATTCAGCTGACACGCGGTAATCTACAGTTTTAAGAAATAATACAACAATCAAGGAAAGCTGATACATCATCATAGTGGTACAGACGTCCAATTAAGATTGATCGGACTTGGTCAGTGATCGAAATGCTCATTAACTAATCGATATGTCAATAAATCAATGAAAATATATCATGACAAGATTCTTCTTCTTCTTCTTCTTCTTCTCCGTACGCTGTCAGACGTCAACTTGTAATTGTTCGAAGAAAGCAGCTATCATCCTGAGGCTGTCGACACTGCCATAGAGCTTGTCTAGTGTTGCCACCATTGATGGCCACATGTGCTTTCTCTGGTCCTCGTATGTCGGGCAATTTTGCAGATGTTCAGCGGTCATTTTTCCTGTACCACAGGAGCATTCGTCAGTGCCACCTATCTTCAGTTTATTGAATAGGTGGTACCTCAGTCTGTTGTGGCCTGCGCGGAGTCTGAAGACCACGATCTGCTCTCTTCTGTTCAAATGGTAATATGCATCATATTTTGTGAAGCCAGTATGTTCTGTTTCCCATTTGGCCATGTATCTGGCCCTAATAAACCTTTTGGACTCTCCATAGGTCACACTAGAATTTGGTTGTGGTAGTCTTGCACCTTCTTTTGCCAGTCTGTCTGCCACCTCGTTTACTTGAATGTTACAGTGGGATGCAACCCACTGTACCACTACTCTTTGTGGTGCGAACTACTGGCATAGTTGACAGAATACTGCTCTTAAATCATTAAGTTCAGTATTTTTCTGGATGTTTAGTGCTGTAAACAGGACTATCTGGCTGTCATTGCGTTCGCCTGTCAGCATTGCTTTTAATGCAGCCTTCAGTGCCTCTGCCTCCGCTCTGAAATTGCTTGAGTATTTTCCAGTTGCCACTGACAGTGTTAGTTTTCTACCATTTGTTAGGCTCATGAATACTCCTCCCCCTCCATTATGTGTTGTGTTTGTTACAGAACCGTCGGTGTATACATGGGTCCAGTCCATGCTTGGTTAGTTTTCTTAAATTTACCTCAAGGTTATGTCTCTTCTTTCTTTTTCTGTCTGGCTGTTCTTGTTTCCAATACCTGGTATATTTCCTACCACCTCCGGAATGATATGCTGCTTCCATGTGGGTTTGCGTACAGTAGGGATGGGCTTTGGTGTTGTTACGGTGTGCATAGTGTCTTCGCTCATCTTTGCTTTGGCTATTTCTGCAAACTTTCTCCGCTTTAGTTTCCCATTTCCAAATCTATTTAGTCTATGATGCATTAGATGGTCTGTCAGTCTTCTGATTTTCTCTGCTTGCTGATGGGCTCTGCAGTCTCTTCTGTCGGTCATGGATTGCAGATTTGTAATATTTTCAAGTTCTACAATTGGCGTTGACTTCATGCCTCCTGTTTAAACTCTCATGGCTTGGTTTTGAAGTTTGCTAATTTTATTAAAGGTCGCCTTTGCTGCTATTGTCCATGCCGCAATGCCATACTCGAGAACTGGTCTCACTCTTCCAGTGTACAGTTTCGTTAGTATTCTTACGTGTGCTCTCCAGCTTGTGCCAGCAAGTTTCCTCATGATTGCCATTCTTTGTCTGGCTCTCATTGGGTTTCTCTCGGTCTGGCTTTTCCATGTCTTGCGCCGATTAAAAGTGACTCCCAATTAGTTTGGGTTGTCGTCTAGGCCACAGATATTTGCCGTTAAGACTTAATTTAGTGTTCTGTGGTTTAATTAAAAGCGAGAATATCGTACATGTTGTATTTTCCTAATTTATTTTGACCAGCCACGAGTTCGCCCACTCCTCCAACGATGTTAGGGACTGCTGCATCCGATTGTTTGCTACGATGAGATTTTTTTCAGAGGTCCACATAACCAGATTGTCTGCAAA
Organism: Ariolimax columbianus; assembly: GCA_036924085.1. Classification (NCBI taxonomy): domain Eukaryota; kingdom Metazoa; phylum Mollusca; class Gastropoda; order Stylommatophora; family Arionidae; genus Ariolimax; species Ariolimax columbianus. The sequence continues at coordinate 43,668,466 of JAVGWX010000019.1, forward strand.
CTTTGAGCTGGGGACTCTTTTTTGTATATTCTCTTTGATGTTGTTTATATACACCAGGAAAAGTATGACAGTACTCCCCTTGGCTTATCCCTTCCTCCAGGGTCACCTTTTTGCTCATCTGCCCTTGTACTTGAACTCTGGCTGTTCTGTTTTCGAGGTAGTGGTTAATCCATCTGTACATTTTTCCGGAAAGTTCACTTCTTCGTAGCTTGACTTTAAGTCCCTCTTTCCACACTTTATTAAATGCCTTCTCTAGATCCACCCACACCTCAACTGTATGATTTTTCTGTTGGTAAGCATCCTCTATTTCCTGTGCTATGAGAATGATCTGGTCCTCAGTGGATTTGTGTTGTCTAAATCCAGCTTGCTGTGGAGTTAATATGTGTTTTTCTTCTAGTGCCACATCAGTCTGGTGTTTATCATACGCTCTATCAGTTTACCTACACAGCTCAGTAGACTGATGGACCTGTATCCATTTGGATCTGTACTATCTTTTTCTTTCTTTAGTAATGGAATAAGTACAGCATCTTCCCATGCCTGCGGTACAATTCCCCCTTTCCAACTTTAGTTCAGGACTGATAGTAAGTTCCTCTTTGCTGTTTGGCCCAACCCCATCAGCATTTCGTTTGTTACCCCATCTTTTCCGGGCGATTTCATTGTCTTTAAAATTATCATGGCCTCATCCATTTCCTTCATTGTTAGTTTTGCCATCATGTGCTCCTCTGGTGCAATCTTGATGGTGTCGTGGCTCTTTTGTTCTTCGCTAATGTCTGTATGCCTGTCTGTAGGGGCATCAATGTGGTTTGCTCTGGCAAAATGTTATATAAAGGCGTTTGCTGCTTTTTTTCCGGTAAGCATGTTGTCGCCCTGCTTGATGGTAATTTTTTCCTTTTGATGGTGTTTCGTCATTCATGGCTCTGACTAAATTCCATTGTTTGTTCTATTCCTTATCTAAATTTAGGCTTTCTGTTTTGTTTTTCCAGCTGTCTCTTGTTATTTGGTTCAGTATTCTTTTGAATTTCGCAGTGATGGCCTTGAGGGCGAGATTTGCTTCCATAGATTGCTCTCTCTCTCTCTCTCTCTCTCTCTCTCTCTCTCTCTCTGCCATGTTCCAAGCATTTGAGACTTCATCCTCCGCTTTCTGCAGCTCATGATTCCAATATGGCGTGTAGTTTTTCCTTGCCCCTCTTGGGATGGTTTCGGTGGCTGCTTGCAGTATTGCTTTGCTTAGGCTTTCCACCATAGGTTTTACATTGTTATTTCGTGTGTTGATAGTTTCAGACAGTCCATCTGTCTGCATTGCAAATCTGTCCCAGTCGGCTCGTCTATAGTTCCAATGTGGCAGCGGTTTTATTTCCTGGGAGCCTACTTCCATATCAATATCTAGCCTAATTGGCCTGTGGTCGCTACCTGCCAATTGGTTTAACACCTGCCGATCTATTTTGTGGTGAATATCCCCCGTGGAGAAGGCCAAGTCTGGAGTGGAGGTGGTACGCCATGTTCTAGAATATACGCTAGGGCTGTCGTTTGGCCTATTGATAAGATAGAGATTTGTGTCTATCTCCCAGTCTTCCACTGCATCCCCTCTGCTTTCTGTATCTGAATATCCTCATCTCTTCGAATGACTGTTGAAGTCTCCAACCACTAGGCAGCTGGAGTTCTTGATTTCCATACTCGAGAGCGACAGGTCTTTGTTGGGTGGGCCATACAGGTTGAATATACGGGTTTTCGTTTCCGGTGTCATTATGTCGACTCCTACAATTTATGCTTGTCCGGTGTGATTTACAGATATTGCGCTGCTTGGTATGCAGTTACGTGTCAGTATCAGAACCCCTCCTTTGTGACCTTCTCTATCAAGACGAAAGGTCTGGTATCCTCTGATTGAGAATCTGTGGTTTTTGTTGAGGTGCGTTTCTTGGATGCATGCCACGTCTATCTTACCTTCGTACAGGCGATATGTTAGGAATGACAAGACTCTAATCCAGACATCGACTCCTAAAATCAATACAACCGATACAGACACGCCATGAAAGACACCGCATTCGAGAGATGGCACTAATTGAAGGAGCCCCCAGAGATGGAACTTCGGCAGGAACCTGCCCCCGGATATCATCTACGATATACAACGTGGATGTCCCCGAACAGACGTGTCACGGTGCAAGAACAACATGAATCAATTGGGATACCCAGATGATGACGTAAGTGATTTTGCCGCAATACAGGACCCAGACCACCTGATGACATGCCCCAACCTCTAGAAACATGGAAAAGGTGTGATATGCTGGAGGCAAATGACGAGGCAATCCATGTCGCTGAAGACGTGACTTAGCTTAACTCAAAGTTGTTATACTGTTTTAAAAGAATCTATAGAGTTTATATACAACCAGTTTCTAGGAGGTTGGTTTTTACCGATGTGCGAGTTCATCTTAATATACTCGAACACACATGCTTAGACACACAGCCATCTATAACTGCTCTTGTCCCGGCATCGGCTGTTAAGCCTACTCTTTTCGATTTCCAACTGCCAATGCATTTTTAACGTGCTTGATACTGAACACGTGAGTCCGATCTCCCTACCCAGAGATCAGGAGTCCGATCGGTCAGCCCAGAAATCAGGAGTCCGATCTCACTACCCAGAGATCAGGTGTCCTTCTTCTTCTTCTTTGTTCGTTCTCAGTCTCCCACTACCAAACCCTGAAAGGGCTTAAGTAGCAGAATGTAGTCCAGAGAACGGAATGCGTTGTGTTGTAGTTTACAGCTTGGCTGCTATATTTGCACCTTTCGGTCCAACACATCCGACTTCAGTTAGCATTTTTTGAGTACCGGGTTCGCATTCCCTCTTCAATCCCTTCTCCTTAGCCAGTCTGCCCTGCTGCAGCTGGTTATCCAGGATCACCGCGTGGAGGTGTAGAAGGGTCTTGGCAGCTCTGGTTCGCTGGCCTGACGCTAGCAGTCAGCTATGGGTCGCTGACCGCTGCAGCTCATGCGCTGCTCAGCATCTTGATCCCAATCAGGGGTCCGATCTCACTACCCGAAGATCAGGAGTCCGATCTCACTACATAGATATCAGGGGAATGTATAGCTTAAGATAACGGGGGAAAAACATCACAGTCTTCGCCGTAATTCGAACTCGCGACCTCCGGCACCTGGGCATTTTGAGATCAAAATGTAGCAGAAGAGGTCAACAAATACATAGGCGTCTCAGTTTTTGCAGACCATGCTCATGGCACCCTGTGAGTAGTCTCTCATGGCGCAATTTTAGGCGCAGAATATGAATACTCTAGGCTGTCTAAACTGCAGGAGATTCCCTCTTAGCCTCGCTGGTGTAATCCAAAGGATGCAAAGCATGACAATTTGGCAGCAGCTCAGCTGTAGGAGATGCCGGAATCAGTTTTCGAAATTTTGAAACTATCAGCCTTAGGTACTACCATTCCGGATTTTTTGTCTGGGTTTACTTCCGTAGCCTTACCCTCTCCCGAGATTCCCACACGGCAGTGGAGTCGTTTCCTGCAGCTTATAGTTATACGAAACATCTGATGATACTCTCATCGTCCCAAGACTAGTTAGCACTCCCGAGACCTGCGGGTTTAACATCAGAGTTCCTCCTCTCCTAGGCGAACTGCCTGAACAGACTAAAGATCTTCGTCTACCTGGGTTAAGAGTCAGAGTTTACCGTCTCCTAGATTGGCCAACTCAGGTGAATGAGCACAATCTGCCCGCCCAGTTATACTGCCGGGTACTCGGTCGCGCCCCACCGCAGGATCTGTGAGAAACAGGGGGCCCCTCATGAAGGTGCTGCTGGGGACACAGTAATGTAGGAGGTGCCACTGGCATGGAAACTCCTGAACGGCAAGCCGAACAGTGAATCTATAGGGATCTACACCTGGAAAGGAGAGGCTATATCAGACGCTTCACTTTCCTTTAACGAACGGGAAGTCCAGCCCGCACCTGGCTGGCGAATCGAACATTCGCTACCCCTCAATAAATACATGTCAATTTAACTAACCATGAACTTTTCTAAGCCTATTGAACGTTTGGGGTTAAATGTTTTATAGGATTGAGTAGCCAGCCCATTCTCCGTCTACATCATTTCTTACGAAATGCCTGGCAGGTTGCTGTTGTTGTAATCCCTTATCTGCAGAGCAAGCCTGCTTTTGGCAGCCCGATGCTATTCTTCTATAGATACATTTCTTCAGCTGTTTCACTGCTCCGCAAAGTGTGTTGGCAATTGTCAGCAGTGTTTGTATTAATGTTTTCCTTTTATCCGCAAGCGTCTTGCACTAGATGAGAAGGAGTCTACCTGTTTCATCAGGGTGAGAGCAAAATTTCTACAAGGGCAGATGCTCTTGATTAATGCGGTTCAAACAGCTATTGACTCTGCTATGTCCTGTTCGGAACGAAAAGATGGGACTTTGATCTCTTATATGCAGTTTATTTATATCATCATTACTGTTTTGGCTGTGTCATTTCGCTATACACACTGCAACCCATTGTTCCTTTTTTTCATATGTTCAATCATATTTCTCTGCTTATTATTATAATTATTATTTAATAATTCGCTTTACTGCATGTGCGGTTACAGTGCTAATAATTGTGCACCCTATTCGGGTTTTGGTAACACTCTGTAACTTGATACTGTTTACAGTAGTTGCAGAACATGGTCAACAAACATGTACCAAATATTCTCGCATAACCATTAAAAGCGTTTCTCAAGGATATGCTTCACGAAGATACATATAAACTCAAGATCATTGCATTTTTCAGAGGTATTCAAATTGGCACATGAAAGCGCCAACATAATATCACGCATTCAAATTTCTTTACTTGCCTATTTTCTAGAGTATTCTTCACAATTTGTATGGCCTCTTCAGCTCTCTTTTATATCATCGATTTATGTGGGTTTTTCAGAAATTTATGTTCTGCACAATTTTCATTCAATGTTTTTTGAAAACATATTTTCTTATGTAATTCATTTTGCGTGTTTGTAATTTTTTTTGTATGCCTGCATTTTCTCTATTTAAATGTTCGTAATGTTTTGTTGATAATATTTTCGTATTATTTGTTCATCATTTATTTATTAAATTCATTTTTGAAGGTAATATTTTGAATATGTTAATCTTTCTGTGATAATATTGTTTTGTCGTTGCCTTTAATGTATTGCTATTCTGGTTTCTTAGTGTTATTTTGGGGGGGATTGTGTCAGTCAATCATTGCGTCAGTGAATAATAGGTCAACCATTAGATCAATCCTTGCGCATCACGTTTGAGGGCATTCATTCCAAGGAAAAATCGCTTCCAGTCAGGCCTCGTATGCATTATCGTTTCGTATACACTCCTTCCATATAGCTATGTTACATAACAATGGTATGATAACATGTATACAAATTCACTTGTCGTCGTATTGTTTAGCCTACCCTGCTGTAAATGGGAACCTGCATTATTGTGGGGAACGGAAAGCAGCAGAAAAGCAAACTAACGAACACATCTCACAAATGCAGTTATTTTGAAAACTGTATCCCGATATGTATTGTTTGAAATCAATTATTTCTACTTACGGAATCTATAATATACTCGTTTTTTTCTTTCCCCGTCGGTTCAGTGTGAGTGCCTAACAAGTGACAAACGTGTTTGCATCTAAAAAATATATAGTCAATTGTAGCGTCTATTTTTTTTTTTAAACGCTGACCCCCGCATGTAAAACATTCATGTGACAACCCCATTCCAACAACTCACTGTGTTCTCCGCATGTCTGGTCAAGCATGCATGGAATTGATGCGCTAAGCGTTAGGTGTGGATCACGCCAATTCTTCGTCATTCTAATGTATTCTAAATTGCTCTTAACGATGCTGATAAAGTTATCCTGACTGCCACCTCATTTGAGGCCTCAAGTTTCTGATTGTTGACGAATCGGATTTCATGAATTCAGTTACACATACACAGGAGAATATGGTCAGTTGTGTGGATATCGCATGGTGTTTAGGGGATTGTGTGAGGATATCGTGAGTTGTGTAGGGGATTGTATGATGATATCGTGAGTTGTATATATGGTTATGTGAGGATATCGCATGGTGTGTAGGTGGCTGTGTGATGATATGGCATGGTGTGTTAGTGGCTGTGTGAGGATATCGCATGGTGTGTAGGTGGTTGTGTGAGGATATCGTGAGTTGTATAAATGTTTGTCTGGTCAGGTAAAAATATACTGATCAGACAAGTTATTCGGCGATCAGGCAACACATACTGGTCAAACCTCTCACCTCGGCTTCCTAGCAACCCTCCGTGGAAACAGGATGTTTAAATGGCAACCTGCCTAATAAGGTGAGGGATCGATATTATCCCCGTAGTAGTGAGTGACACACACATGAAGCCAAGCACAGCACAATCGCTTGTAGGACCTCAGTCCACCTTCATCAGCACGGTCGGAATGTGAGGAAAGCTACTGCAACCCACCACTTCACGTCCTTTTCAGGACGCACAAAAGAGTAACCTACTCATTGCGGGCATTCGCAAACAACAATGCCCGCATTGTTAAAGAAATCATTTAGAGAAAAAGAGAACATTTTTACCAGTTGAAAATCTATGCTCTTGTTATCTATGCAAATGACGTTAATCGTGGTGCGCAGTAGCTTTCCTCACATCCCGAGCGTGCTGATAAAGGTGGACCGCATTCCTCCGGACGGTTGTACTATGCTCGGCTTCATCTTCGTCACGCTTACTACTACGAGGATCACATCAATCCACATCTCGTCAGCCATACTGCTTTAAAAACATCATGTTTCCAGGGAACACTACATGGAATCGAGACAGTTATCTTGGTCAGTATATTGTGCCTGGCCGTACTAACTTCTCAGTGTCTCACAGAGTCAGGTACAGCATACTTATCAGAACTTCACCTCACTTACTAACTCTTGTTTCTGAAGACAGGCTGTGTCTCGGTTGTCTGGCTAACTAAGTGGGGATCGGCACTGTAATCCCCATATTGATAAGCTTATCGATGCATCTCACATAATATTACATAACTACTGTCAGTCAACCTTCACAATTATGTATCGGGATACAAGAAGAGCAACTTAAACCTGCTTACAAAGAAACGTCTACACGAGCCCACAGTTCACGGTTAAGTAGCTTTAAACAACAGTAGCATACTCCAATCGACAAATAGTGTTTATTTGCAGACACTCTAAAGATAATTAATTTGTACTTTTTAAATTCTCATTCACTAAATCGCACAGTTGACTTTACTTTATTCATGTAGTTACTCTACACCTACATATTGATTCCATAATCCACTTGCATCACATGACAAAGACCATAATTCGCATTCAGAACGGCTGGTCTTGAAACACGGGGACTAGTGAAGTCTAAGAGAAGAGTGATCGCAGTGAAAAGATAAACTGGTATCCTAACTCACCAGCTGAAATCGGATGTGTCCGGCTGAAAGACGCAGCTATCGCAGCTTCGCTGTAAACTACAACAGAACGTCACAATGTTCTTTTCATGAGGAACAGACAAGAATATGAACAGAGATTCACCAATGAATAACGCTCCCCAACACCAAGACAGGCACTCAATCATGACCTAAAAATGTCAATCATCTGTATGCTCTCTGATTCAATCATTCCTCAGCTGATTCGTGCAGCAACCAATTCAAATATACATTCATATTTCATTCAACGGCGGTCTTGTAGTTCAATTAATCATTCAATCGTTAACTCGTACATTTAACGGCTCAATCATTCATTCAATCGCTCATTCATGCACCTAATCATGTATTCAGTTTACTGTTCAATCATCTACCCGATCAATCATTCATTCGTGTATGCATACACCTATCCAGTCAATCGCTAATTCGTGTATTGATACACCTGTCCCAGCAATAATTCATTCTTGAATTCATTCATATATCCAGTCAATCGCTAATTCATGTATTCATACACCTGTCCAGTCAATCATTCATTCTTGTATTTATACACTTGTTCAATCAATCGCCCATTTGTGTATTCATACACCTGTCGACTCAGTTCATCTTACGTATGCATTCACTTTTGCACTTGTCAGTGATTATTTCGACAATCTACTACGTCATTTTTTAACACTCAATATAACCAAAAACTCACCAATGTATCTTGCCAACCTCATATAAATGATCAATTATCTCAGACAACCATTGATCTTTCAATCTACGTCGACCTATTTCGGAACTCTACTTACATAACTGCTCACAAATCTGTCATTCCACATTCATCTAAATGATTCTTACTCTCTCATTTTCATTATTTACTCAATCTTCTCTATCGTATTTTAGCATTCCACTTAAATCACTACTCACAAATCTCACTCGGCACATTCATCAACATGCTCTTTTCTCTCCAACAATCAATGGTTCATCAATGTACTCCATCGTGTCTTAGAATTCCACTCAAATTACTTATCGCTAAAGTAACTAATGGAGGATGCGTGGCCTTGTGAGAAGAAGGGGGAAGGGGGAGGGGAGATCCGTTTTACAATCAGAACGCACCCGGTTCACATCACACCCGTGTTCAATTTGGCAGACACGAGTTATTTTATGTTTCTGGGTGCGAACCCACCTCCACGCACGAAAACTAATGGTAACCCTCCGTACTGCCCATCTGGCAGGAAACGTATAAGAGCCAAAAAGATTGGCAATTGTAAGAAACGATATTCTGTAAAAGTCGCGCTACTTACATACACATGTATTTTGCTTCATTCATCAGTTCTACACATGGAGAACTGTCACATCTCCAAATATATTGTCTTTGAGGAGCTGAGGGTGGTAAAAGAACAGCTGACCCACCGCAGCTGCGGTTTAAAGACGTATATAGGCGGACCATGAAGGCTCGGTATGTGGATATGATATCTAGGGGAATCATAGCTGCAGACCGATCCAGATGGTGATGTAACCTGAAGAGACACATCATGCTGGGCGAATATAAGTTCATGCAAAACAGGGAAGTGAAGAGACAACACATGGACGTGAAGAGACAACACAGGGAAGTGAAGAGACAACACAGGGAAGTGAAGAGACAACACAGGGAAGTGAAGAGACAACACAGGGACATGAAGAGACAACACATGGAAGTAAAGAGACAACACAGGGAAGGGAAGAGACAACACATGGAAATAAAGAGACAACACAGGGAAGTAAAGAGACAACACAGGGAAGAATAGAGACAACGCATGGACGTGAAGAGACAACACAGGGCAGAAAAGAGATAACACATGGACGTGAAGAGACAACACAGGGAAGAAAAGAGACAACACATGGAAGTGAATAGACAACACAGGGAAGTAAAAAAACAACATTGGAAAGTAAAGAGACAACACATGGACGTGAAGAGACAACACAGGGAAGAAAAGAGACAACACATGGACGTGAAGAGACAACACAGGGGAGAAAAGAGACAACACGGGGAAGAAAAGAGACAACACATGGACGTGAAGAGACAACACAGGGAAGAAAAGAGACAACACAGGGACGAAAAGAGACAATACATGGACGTGAAGAGACAACACAGTGAAGAAAAGAGACAACATAGGGAAGAAAAGAGACAACACAGGGAAGTAAAGAGACAACACAGGGAAGTAAAGAGACAACACAGGGAAATAAAGAGACAACACATGGAAGTAAAGAGACAACACATGGAAGTAAAGAGACAACACAGGGAAGTAAAGAGACAACACATGGAAGTGAAGAGACAACACAGGGAAGTAAAAAGACAACACATGGAAGTAAAGAGACAACATATGGAAGTGAAGAGACAACCCATGAAGTGAAGAGACAACACAAGGAAGTAGAGATACAACACAGGGAAGTAAAGAGACAACACATGAAGTGAAGAGACAACACATGAAGTGAAGAGACAACACAGGGTAATAAAAAGACAACACAGGAAAGTAAAGAGACAACACACGGAAGTAAAGCGACAATATAGGGAATAAACATACATTTAAATGAGAAATAAAACCAACAACTCAGTAGAGAGTTGCTGCTCCAATGTCTCGTGAACCTATAGTCAGGCATGACTGAAAAGTGGCTACTGCTACATTTATATAAATAATCGATTCTCTCACGCATTGTTTCCTCAATCTTTTCCTTTATGTCTTGGAATGCCACTTATAAGACTACTCACAAATGTACTTGCACGAATCATCTAAACGACACTCTCATACAATCACCTCTTCATAACTTTACTCACGCACACGTATTTTCACTCAATCCTCATTCACCAATACACGATTCTACCAACTCGTACCATTATTCACTCCCTCCCTCATTAGTCCCCTTTTAATCCACATTTTAATTACTCATTATTTCTCATCTGGCTCATTATAACTGCATCTGTCTGGCTCTCTTCCGAACTTGAATTCTGGTTTTAATATCGATTTCAATGATGGATTTCGTTATTCAAATAATATGATCACACAACAAATTCTATCTGCATTAAAAACATATGCTAAACCATTTCTACGTGTATCTTCACATTAAGGCAATTAATACATGTTTCACGTTAATTTATCACATTTTGGAATGTAGTTGTCACAATCATTGTGATTATTGAGCTACCTGTGGTTCTAACGTTAAAATGTTTCTCACGAAGACTTTATTTGTGTTATCATCTTAATTGAGTGTTTTCTCTTGTTTTGCAAGCTGTTATTATACCAGACTTGACCATTGTCCGTTTGAGTAGAAGTCTGGTTCACATATTTCAGGCAACTTTCCTATAACATCATAATCATCTTCTTCTTCGATCAACTGATGCTGTGCTTCTAGTCCGGTTCGGTTCACGAACAACTGATGCTTTGCTTCTAGTACGGTGAGGTTCACGATCAACTGATGCTATGCTTCTAGTCATGTGAGGTTCACGAAGGAGACTGTGCGTTTCAGGTCTTCGCCAGTCTTCCTCAGCTTTTCGTGCATGGTGGCTTCCCCAGGCCAGACTGCCTCTCTTTGGTCTATATAGGTAGGGCAGTCCTGCAGTGTCTCTGAGATTCATTCTATGGAGGCCGGTCTTGAATCTAAAATGTCCCGTTCTGAGTTTGGAGAAATGTGTCTGCCCATCTCTGCCAAGTGTGTCTGTGCTATCATTTCTGCTTGCATTCTTTATTCTGGTCTCTCCATTATGTCCTCATGGATCGATTGATAAGTGTCTTTGCTTCTCTATAGCTCTGTGGATGGTGAGTCTGCGTGGCGCCACTGTCGGCTTTTACGAATTCATCTGCATTCTCGTTTCCAAGGACCCCACAGTGGTCCAGAATCCACCGTAGGGCTAGATCTGTTTTGTTGGAGACGTCAATCAGATGTTGTATTTTGTTTCATGTGAGAGTCTATCTTTTTTGGGGATTGAGATGGTTGGCTTTGAGTCTACTCGTGGAGTCTGTTAGCATGACCGCTGTCCACGTAGTTATGATTTGGCTCATAAGAATCTGAGCTTCTGCATGAACAACTCTTGCTTCAGCTGTGAAATTCGTACAGGTCTCTCTTGCTGGTATAAAGGGATTTTCTATTTCGCCATTGTAGTGTGCAATGTAGATTCCACTGCCTCTTCGTTTATTGCTCACCGAACCTCACCATCATCAGGTAGCATGTCCTATGCAGAACATCCCTCTCATCAAAGTTCGTCTGAAAGAAACTCGATATCTTCCTAAAGAATAGTGTCAAACCATTTCTTATCATCGTGGTGCCATCACGTTCTTGATCTGCCTCTGCCACTCTTGCCCAGGACCATACCTCCCATTGCCTTTTTCTAAAGATCGTTGTGTCTTTTTATGTGGCCAAAGTATTTAAACTTTCTGTTCATGATTGAATTTAAGAGCCATTTCTTCTCTTTCCGCAACTCGTGTCGAGTGTATGTATTCGTATTTTTTTGGTCCATGGTATTCAGAGGACTTTACTATAACATTTCGACTCGAAAAACTCGATGATCTTCCTTGGGTAACTTTCCATATTTCAGATCCGTTTGCTGGCTCCGGAATACATTCTTCTACTTCTGTTGTCCTACTGCTCTAGCCATACGGCGTCGTAGAGAGACCAGATACGACACATATTGTTGCGTCTAAAGATGTCATCGACAAAATTGATGCAGCAATTCGGGTGGACCGTCACTGGAGGATTCGGTTCGCCACACTTTGGTCACCATACACGTCCTGTATTCTGCGATGAATGCCAACTGGTAAACATTCTTCAGCTGCTAGAAACCGAATCATCGCTCTCTGATCAATTCTCGATGGATTACGTATCACATCCGCCATGTTTTCAACGGTCTGCTGAGAAAACTATGGGTCCGAGGATAATTACATTTTGCAAACTTGACGGTTGTTATGTGCTGTTTACATCAGAAGTGACGAAATCAAGCGTATTGTACGTATGTTCACTTGGTGCAGTTAGGCCCAGTTTCATTTGAACAAGCCTAGTATATATATATATATATATATATATATATATATATATATATATATATATATATATATATATGTATATTGCCTGAAGACGTTGTTGGCGTACTCAAGAACGTATATAACTAAAATGTGCACTGTATGTTCTATTTCCGAATTCTAAATCAACACAATATATTTCAAGTTAGCATGCCAATTTATTAGACATACCATTCTTAGAATATTGATTCAGTTATGGGCAGTTGTACTTTGCATTGTCCAGAGCACGCGAATCGGATAAGCTTTTGTTTCGATATACGGACTTAACATAACTGAACGTCTTTATACTGGTTTAGGAGGAGCGCATGACCGAATGGCTTTAATGACTGCCTGCCGAAAAGGAGTGTAGCGGATAGAATCTTAGGTTGTTTTCCCGTAGGGTGTGAAACAAAAAACGAACAAAGCAAGCACACAACATAGCGACAGCAATTGCGAAACGGCCTGTAGTCCTGAGCCTTTAAACTCCTCTTCTACCCAGCAGTGGAAAAATGGCATTCAACAGTTTTTTTAAAACTGGTTTAGAAGACTCTGCAGAGCTTGTTTTCTATCAGTTGCTGTTACATTCACAATCAAGTCTTCCCGTAACCAGTTAGGTCGTTGGAAAACACATGAAGGCATCCGCACAACCCCATGCAACCCTTTTCTGTAAGCGGCTGATGCCTGTGCCTGGTCGGATATTGATCAATTCGTTTGTGTTATCCTCGCAATTCTCTTTTATGACGGCCTCTTCGTCGCCTGACCTGCCCCTTTTATGACGGCCTCTTCGTCGCCTGACTTGCCCCTTTTATGACAGCATCTTCGTCGCCTGACTTGCCCCTTTTATGACGGCCTCTTCGTCGCCTGACTTGCCCCTTTTATGACGGTCTCTTCGTCGCCTGACTTGGCCCTTTTATGACGGCCTCTTCGACGCCTGACTTGCCCCTTTTATGACGGCCTCTTCGTCGCCTGACTTGCCCCTTTAATGACGGTCTCTTCGTCGCCTGACTTGCCCCTTTTATGACGGCCTCTTCTCCGCCTGACTTGCCCCTTTTATGACGGCCTCTTCGTCTCCTGACTTGCCCCTTTTATGACGGCCTCTTCGTCGCCTGACTTGCCCCTTTTATGACGGCCTCTTCGTCGCCTGACTTGCCCCTTTTATGACGGCGTCTTCGTCGCCTGACTTGCCCCTTTTATGACGGCGTCTTCGTCGACTGACTTGCCCCTTTTATGACGGCCTCTTCGTCGCCTGACTTACACCTTTCCGGGCAGGATCGTATTTGCAAGACCATTTGATTTCGATATGTGACCGTACCAAGTGAGTTTTCTTCTTTAGACCGTTGCCAAGCGATCTCCAAAAGGCCATATTGCTGTTGTAATTCTATCTCGCATTTCCTCATTTGTAACTCGATCTTAGTACGCGACGTTTAAAAGTCTTCGGAAACATCTCCTCTCAAAGGCATGTATTCTACGCCGATGGTCAGCTGTAACTGTCCATGTCTCACAACCATAGAGGAATATTGACAGGACCAATGTACGCATTCATCTGATTGTCGTGTATAATCCTGTTACATTAACTTCAACTATAAATACCTATGCGCATCCAATGTACTCTTGAATGCATTAATTGACCCTGCCTCCACTATTTTTAGTGGCAATGCATCCCGCACATTCACCACTGACGAAGTGTTACACAAAGAACAATTATTTTCCGATAAACACTAACACGATTCGCTGATACCACGAACTGTTGAAGAATAGTATGTTTAGTTAATCAAAAAGACAAATGACTGACGCTCAATCTATTTTATTCTAATTTACCAGTCAACTATCTACCATAACAACTTGGTACAAGCATTTGACACGGCAATATAATTCACCCTAAACGATGCACATCTAACGCTGAAGAAGTGTTCATAAAACTTTATTGGAAAGATAAAAGCATCACCGTAAACGAAGTAATGCACGTCTCCGCCTAAGGCTTGTTGATGGCGTATTTATCTTCAGAAACAGCCCCAGAGAAAGTGCGAAATGCCCAAAATGTATTAAACAAAGCAGGTCAGGCGGTTGGCGTTAAACTAATAGAAATAAAATGAGGTGCATTTTGAAAAGAGAATTGTTGCCAAGAAATTATCTCTTTGAAAACGTAATTTTGCGCATTTTCGTTCTTATTCTTCTTTTGTCTCACTTTCTACCTGGTTGTAGACCAGTGTCGTGGTATGTATTTGTCTTTCGACTCTCTCGTGGCCGAGTAACACATTCCCCATTATACGGCAGGTCTTGTTTGTGCTGTCTATCCACCTTTTCCTCGGTTCACCTCTCGCCCTTCTTCATATTGTTCTCCAGTATAAGGTTGCATGAACAATGTTCTCTGGTTATATTATCACTATGTGGCCAAACCAATTCATTATCTGTTGCTCGATATACCGTAGCCGGGAAATTGTTCCAACCTGCTCCCGAATATTCATATTTGTGATTCTGTCTTCTTCTTCTTTGCGTTCGGTTTCGTATGCTCGTTTTATGCCACCAGATGGGCTGCATCCACGAAGTGACACGTCAGTCGCAGGTACTCAATGGTTCCCCACAGTTTGTCTTCTATGTTTCTCTCTTCGGACCAGGTCTTCTCGCGGGAGTTTTGGTGCAGTGGACATGTTTTTAGGATGTGTTCTGGAGTCTGGGGTCCTCTCTGACATGTGCATTGTTCAGTCTGTGCTGCTTTCATTTTATGCATGTGTGCATTTAATCTACAATGATCTGTTCTGAGGCGGAAAATTGTGGTATACTGTTCCCAATTAAGTCTATTGATTGGGTCTTGTTGGTATTTACTGTTTGTTCTCTCTATCCACTGTTCTTTATATTTTTTTTAAATGTTTGCCTTGACTTCTGGCAGTGACACTGGGTGGGTGAACTGTTCTCTTTGTCTTCCCTCCCTGGCCAGTCTGTCCGCCCATTCATTCCCAGGTATGCCGCAGTGAGCTGGAATCCAATGGAGGGTGATTTTATTGTGGTCTGAGAGTTTGTTTAGCTGGCATATCAGTTCCCTTCCATACTATTTCGTTGTTCTCTTTGTGTGGCCTGCACAATTTCCACGCAGTCGCACAAAAACACTATTCTGCTATCCTTTAACCCCTTTTCATCCAATAGTTTGACTGCTTCAATTATTGCCTGTTGCTCTGTTCTTAGATTTGTCGAGGGCTCCCCGGCAATACTTGCTTTTTCTATACCGGTTCCATCCTATAGAAATATAACGAGTCCCGCCCCTTCTTTCTTCAATGCTTCATCTGATGATCCATCTGTGTAGACGTGCGTCCACATGGGTTGAGGATAGGCGTCTCCAATATGCTTTAGGGTTTTTGCTCTCAATGCATGGTCTAATTCTTCCACCTTTCTATCGATACCTGGTATTTTCGCTTCCACCATGAAGTTGGGCTGATGGTCTGTATTTTCATATACTTGTATCATTTCCCATGTCGTTGGACATTTTGATATGATGTCACTGTTCCTGGCTGTAAGGGCTTTTGATAGATGATTGAAGCTTGTTCTTTTTATGCGGTTTATTTGTTAATTCATTGACTTTTCCCTGCATTGGATATTTATTCATATGCTTCTATTTTTCTGTCAGGTTTAGTATTTTTCCTGATGATTCTGTTATTTCTGATGTTGTTAATGAACTTTCGTAGGAACCATCAATTAAAAATTATCGCACATTCACCAAAGCCAAGAAATTGCAAGCTCCCACACAATCAGTCGTGAAGTATAAAACAATTACAGCAGGATAGATCAACTTTACCTGTGTCAAACTCATACCTTAGCAGATAAGAAATAACAAGGTAAATGCTCACACTTTCAGCAGCCTGGTTGTAAGTCATGGTATCTGGCTGCGAGATGGGAGACTTACGAAGGTAAGAGCTCACACTTTCAGCAGCCTGGCTGTTAGTCAGTGTATGTGGCTGCAAGATGGGAGACATGCGAAGGTAAGACGTTACACTTTTAGCAGCCTGGCTGTTAATGTATGTGACTTCGAGATGGGAGACTAACGCAGGTAAGAGCTCATACTTTCAGCAGCCTGGCTGTTAGTCATGGTATGTGGCTGCGAGATGGGATACTGACGCAGGTAAGAGATCATACTTTCAGCAGCCTGGCTGTTAGTCATGGTATGTGACTGCGAGATGGGATACTTACCTAGGTAAGAGATCATACTTTCAGCAGCCTGGCTGTTAGTCATGGTATGTGGCTGCCAGATGGGAGACTTACAGAAATCAGATGTGGAGAAGCTTCTCGTTGCACAATCGATAACTGATCGATGAACATTGAAACATCTCCGTTCAACCGAATTCACAACGCCGATTGCAGGCTTACAAAATCTCATTCAATGTTTTACCATCCAATCGCATAATTGTTCACCAGTGTGGTATAACATATTTCACAGGGACTGGTTTGGAATTGCGTGCGCGCTTATTGTACCACATCAATGACTTGTATAAGTACTCTCGTTCTCCAATTGCCACCCATTTCAATGGTCATGAACATTTTGGAATAATAATGTTAGTGTCACATACATCGTTTCATCTCATCGTGGCCTTACAACGTCAGTTAATGAGATGGTGACATGGTCTGAGTAAGGCCTTTGTTCCAGAACAGTACTCCGAAACAAACGATTAGAAACAGCTTAACAATTATTTAGTTACCTGTCATCAGACAATTGCTATGCCTTGGATTACATGTTAAACATTATGGACGCTGCTACACATTGTCAGATTCATAGTATTAAATAATATAAGAGAAAACGCCAGTTAAAGTCGGATGTGTCGGACCGAAAGGTCAAATGTGACAGGCAAGCTGTAAACTACGACACAATGCATCCTTTTCTCTGGACAACATCCTGCTGCATTCACAGCCCTCTCCGTGGTTTGTTAGATGACGATTTAAAACAAAGACGACGACGAAGAATACAAAGAGGAAGAAGGAGAAGAAGACGAAGAAGGAGAAGACAAAGAGAAAACTTATATTTGCAAAAAGTATTGGGGAAGCCGAGCCTTGGAACTCTTCAACACGGAACGAAATAGAACTACAGCAATGACGAATACATTATAATACAACTTCAGACTTCAGAATTAGATTAGAGATAATTTAGAGGAAATGGAATATAGATCAGGCTGTATACGAGTATAAGCTCCTCTATTTACACTAGATAGACGTTGTCTAGGTAAACTGGCAATGTATCATTTGTCTACGTGAAGTCGAGTGTCGATATACAATTATCAGATTCATTTAATCTGTTCTGAACTGTGTACACAAACTGTGTACAAGCCACATTTATTCCATTTTAATTATATCATTAGAATTTCTTATTTGCACTCTTTAAATCAGTGACTTTCTCGTATGATTATTAACCGTTTGCACGTATGCGTCTGGCTGTTCATTCTTCCCTCTTCTCTTCCCATGAGTGCACTTTTTCTTCTTATTAGCCTTTATTCACATCAACACTCACATTTTTCTATCCATACTTCTTTCTGCTTCTATGTTTATTTCTTTTTTTTAAATAAATGTATATTATTTATCTGCAACTTCTTTTTCCTCAGCGTCACTTCTCCATTTCTCAATTTATTCTTCGTCGAATTATTCCTCTTCTTACTCTTTCTTCTCTATATTATCCTTCTGTCCATCTCAGTCTTCTAAATTATCTTCTCAATCCGTTCATATTCTACTGGACTATGTTATTCATTGCGCACTATTTTTTCATGTTACTCTCGTTCTGTTTCTTCTACCATATATATTCACGAATTCGTGTATTCATATTCTCTTTCCTCTTCTTCTCGTTATTATATATACTATGGTACTTCTGCTAACATGTATATTACTGACAACAACAATAAATCTACTTTTTTTTTTTTATCAACTATCCAAATACCACTACCATATAACCGCTCAGCAATGTTCACACCAATCCACTTTTCAAGACCGGACAAAACATATTGTACGCAAAATACATACAACCTAACCATATGTTATATCTAAGAAAAAAATCTCAAACCTTTTGCAAGCTACTAATCAATCGACTCACTGTCTGGTATATTCATAAAAATAAATGTATATTATTGATTCGTATCACTGTTTACTGTTCGTTTGCACAATTTGTTTTTTTTATTACCTTGCAGTTCAGCTTTATAATTATGTACGACTTGTTACCGAGGCTGCGCTGTGTATGACAGAGACATGATTAGAGACATGTCACGCTGAGAGCATGTCGTAAAATTGTGTATAACATTATTTGAAAGGTTGAGTGTGTGCCATAGATAAGAACACAGCAATGCCATGCTAAGAGTATGTCGTAAACGACGGTTTCATCCCTAATGGATATTCGACCCTTTGTGTATGCAGATTCAAAAATAGAACAACTGCAACAGGTATATCAGGGCGTAGCATATGGTCTAACTAATTTTAAACACGAGGGTATGTGTAAAACCAATACATGAATAGTACATCTACCACACTGAAATCATGTCGAATAGATCAGTCTTACACACTATGAATAACGTATGGTAACCATATAACGGAGGCAATAATAGAATCATTGTCACACTAACAGTATATCGTGAAACAATGTTTAGCTCTTTTTACCTATTCGACTGTACGACAGAGTGCAGAATTGAGGCGTTGCAAGCATGTCGTAAAACACGGTCTAACACCTCTTTGGTAGATAACTCTGTGTGTATAACATATTCAATTTTAGGACCACTACCGCACTGGGATTATGTAGTAGGACGTGAGAACTGACTTCAACAACTCTTGACATTGCACACCTCATCATTTTTAATGATTGCCACCACTAAAAAGGTGGTCTGTGTTTAGTTGATGGCTTACGACACCATACTTAATATATGTTGCCTTGAGTATGTAGAGGGAGGGGAGACATATTAGTGTAGCAAGTTGTCTCCCTCAGATTCATACATTAGTTGCTACTGAATTACTTCCCCTTAAGTAATTACCAGAAAGTGACAGAGTGAACAATCTCTTGCGGATGGAATACCACACGTAATGAGTGTATTCTAATCGGTACATTATCTTTGCATTACACACGCGTGGTCTCAACTTTAACTTAACTTAACGTATGTATACTGGTTTAGAAGACAACAGAGTCTGCATACAGCCGGTTTTCTAGGAGGTTGGTTTAACCGATGAACGAGACCACCTTAATAGACGCATCCGATACTTCATTTTAATTACTTTCCTTTCTATATATTGTTGGCATCTTCATAATCATCCCATTCCATAGATCACCTTTATACATATCATCGCATTCCATAGATCACCTGTATACATATCATCTCATTCCATAGATCACCTGTATACATATCATCTCATTCCATAGATCACCTGTATACATATCATCTCATTCCATAGATCACCTGTATACATATCATCCCATTCCATAGATCACCTGTATACATATCATCTCATTCCATAGATCACCTGAATACATATCATCTCATTCCATAGATCACATGTATACATATCATCTCATTCCATAGATCACCTGTATACATATCATCTCATTCCATAGATCAACTGTATACATATCATCTCATTCCATAGATCACCTGTATACATATCATCCCATTCCATAGATCACCTTTATACATATCATCTCATTCCATAGATCACCTGTATACATATCATCTCATTCCATAGATCACCTGTATACATATCATCCCATTCCATAGATCACCTTTATACATATCATCTCATTCCATAGATCACCTGTATACATATCATCTCATTCCATAGATCACCTGTATACATATCATCCCATTCCATAGATCACCTGTATACATATCATCTCATTCCATAGATCACCTTTATACATATCATCTCATTCCATAGATCACCTTTATACATATCATCTCATTCCATAGATCACCTTTATACATATCATCTCATTGCCTCTTCACTATTTTTGCAAATATATGATGATGATATTAAAAAAAAGAAAAAAAAAGGTCCCTATCACTTTTATTGAGAAAAAAAACCACCGTGAGATGCGATACTTAAAATAAATATACCCATTCCCCATTTTTGGCACAACAATCACTGGAAATCGAACGTAAGACAGAACCTCCGAATCTGGACGAGAGTACCTCCAACTCAAAAGAAAAAAAAAAGGAAATATGATTTGCAAACCACCAATCACTCACAGGAAGGATCAAAGAGAGAACCACCAAATGACATGAAAACACTCCTGCAACACGGAAAACACTAGGTTAGGTACATACAGATACACACACGCATCCAAGCACTGGCTTATGCGTCCTGATATCGCCCAAATGGACTACGGTCTGGGGTGGAAAATGGCGCGTCTTCGCCAGTAGAAACTAGTGAGGCAAACATCTAAGCAAAAAAAAAACAACTCAAACACTAGAGCTAAGTAGCCATTTAACTAGTTAGGCGCCAACTTGAGCTGATCTTAACAAACCACCGGGGGAAAGGTACAAATAACGTGGATAGATTTGTCCGGGGAGCGGCCGTTAAGCTTACTATGGGGATTTTTACCAGTAGAGCAGCGTGAACAAAATCCTGGTCTTTACAATGATTCAAACCCTAGACCTCCTCCACCCGAGTCGGATACCTTACGGGATCAAGACGCTGATCAGCGCATGAGCTGCAGTGGTCAGCGACCCATAGCTGACTGCTAGCGTCAGGGCCAGCGAACCAGAGCTGCCAAGACACTTCTACACCTCCACGCGGTGATCCTGGATAACAGGCTGCAGCAGGGCAGACTGGCTAAGGAGAAGGGATCGAAGAGGGAATGCTAACCCGGTACTCAAAAAATGCTTGCTAAATTCGGATCTGTTGAACCGACAGGTGCAAATATCGCAGTCAAGCTGCAAACTACGACACTACGCATTCCGTTCTCTGGACTACATTCTGCTACTTAAGCCGTTTCTGCATTTGGTAGCGGGAGATTGAGAACGAACCAAGAAGAAGAAGAGGATACCTTACCTCGAGACCACAAAGTCCTCCTTTACTCTTAAGTTCTCTTAAATAATCAGTTTCCGTGCAATTGCACAGATAGTATATCTGTATAAACTGAACTCCATTCTCAATCTCGTGTTTTCCTATTCTAACTCACTCCAACCATACTATTAATTGTAAACTATTCCATTGACCTGTGGTCTATGGCGGCGTTTGTGCCTTCTCACGTTCCTAAAGTCTTTGTTTTTATTTATTCAGGCTCCATGAACAACTCGGTTTTCTGATCTCCCTGATGTCTTGATTGAAGTGCCCAAAAGGTTGACCTGTTGTTTTGTCTGATTTTCACGTGATCTGTGTTGACTTGCCATACACGCTGTCCCGCTCTCCCGTTGATCTGTCTGATCTATGAGAGATCTGGGATTACTTGTCCAACAGGCTGTCCCGTTGTTCTGTCTGATCTATGAGCAGTCTGATTTTACTGATATTGCTCAACAATAGAAACAAATTCAAGTTTTCTATTGAAGATCTTAATCTGGTTTGGTCCTGTCCAGATCATTGTCAATCATTTAAGTCTACAGTATAATCTGTTTGTCAGAATCGCATTTGCTCTGCATGCTTTAATGTTGGTCTGTATCGAATAAATTATTACATGACTTGATGTACTGGCTCTAGTCAATCGACCATCCTTTTGTTACCACAGAAAGACAATCATAAGTTGCTACATGACGGACCGTACAAAATCATGTTACGCCCGCTATGGTCATCTCCTGTAACTCCAATAGATAATAATCCGTTCACCTATTTCCTCCTCATCTGCCCATCCAACAATAACTCATCATATCTATTTTGGACATTTTCTTATTAAACGCACTCAATCGGTTGTAAATAACTGACTCTTCAAAG
The DNA here is from genome assembly GCA_036924085.1 of Ariolimax columbianus. Lineage (NCBI taxonomy): Eukaryota > Metazoa > Mollusca > Gastropoda > Stylommatophora > Arionidae > Ariolimax > Ariolimax columbianus. The sequence goes on from JAVGWX010000019.1 coordinate 43,690,767, forward strand.
TCTTTTATCTAACTCACTCCTTGATGCAGGCTGCTACACCATGTATAATAATTATTAATATCCATTTGTTCCGATCCTCATCAAAACAGCGGTCGATCTTTCTGCAGCGTGAGGCCTTCGTCTGACGTATCCGTAGGTTTTGGACTGTTATCCAACTCTCACACCATCTCTCTCTACAACAAGATACATCATCAACTTACGAGATCGTGAGCCTTACCAATCCACAATTACAACTAAAGGTGACGTTTTATAATGACTCACCAGACGTCTAACTTAACGTTGGCGAGTCCCTAATTGAAACAGTAATCTGGTCAATATTGAAGGTTAGTTATAAAGCAAATCAGAACAAAAGTATGTATATGTCTAATTGAAACAGTTGACTTCCATTTACCTACTGATTTTATCAATGCAAGCTACAATTTGTTTATAAGTCCTTGCTTTGATTGAAATGACAGACATTGTATACACTTAACGCTTTCAGAACCTATATCCATAAAAGTGGTTATTTAAAGAAAGCATGCAGGACCTTTAACCACTGCAATGAACACGTTTCTTTGTTTCGCAGAACGGCGATTCAGGTTTTAATATGACCTGATATTTTTCTGCTAAGACTAGAATATTTATGTAAATGACATTTTACCCAAAACTAGCATGCAATGTCTGGCAAACTTGTTGTTTATTTTAATTGAAGTGTGTTCTCTGCTTCTAGTTCAACATATTTTTATATATTTTTTTTATTATTGGGTCATTGAGACAGATGTACATATGTTCAATACTGACAGACATAAATACATACAACAAACTGTGTTTTGAAGAACGTTTAATTATTGTGTATACAACTGCCAGAAAATCGGACATCAACACTTTAAACCATTGGCAAATTTAGATGAATTACAGTATTTTGACGTGTACGTTATCTGCTTCTTAATTTTCTTTTGTTTTTATAACCTTTTTTTCAACAATTTACTGATATGTTCATTTTCTATAACTATTTCGCTTCCCAGTGATACATAATATTAATATGTTTATCTTTATCATTTTCAGTGTTAATGAGTAGATATCTCTCATATTTCCCATATCTGGTGCCTCTTGTGCCAGTTTGTCAATATATTTCTTTGTATGTTTCCTTATAGATGTCTTGACCTATTTGTCTGTAACAGTATAGTTACTTTGTGCTTCTGCTTTGGTGGCTCAGGTTCAGCAATTGTGGAGTGAAGCTTTTTTTTTTCTATTTCTTTTCTTCTATTGTATGTGATGTCTCTGTTGTGATCCATTCTTTGTGTTGGCTTCTCTTGAGTTCCACAGTTTTTGTACATGTCTTACTCCACATCTTTTTTGCCTGGTCCCACATGCTACTAATGTCCAATTCTTCATCCTCATTTAGCTCTTTTACTACTTGGTAACTGTTATATAATTTTAAGCAAAATTATGTCTTTTTCTCCTGGTGTTGCAGTAAGTGTACTTTATATCTTCTCCTCCTGGTGTTACAATAAGTGTACTTTATATCTTCTCCTCCTGGTGTTACAATAAGTGTACTTTATATCTTCTTCTACTGGTGTTACAATAAGTGTACTTTATATCTTGTTCTCCTTGTGTTACAATAAGTGTACTTTATATCTTCTTCTACTGGTGTTACAATAAGTGTACTTTATATCTTGTTCTCCTTGTGTTACAATAAGTGTACTTTATATCTTCTTCTCCTGGTGTTACAATAAGTGTACTTTATATCTTGTTCTCCTGGTGTTACAATAAGTGTACTTTATATCTTGTTCTCCTGGTGTTACAATAAGTGTACTTTATATCTTGTTCTCCTGGTGTTAAAATAAGTGTACTTTATATCTTCTTCTCCTGGTGTTACAATAAGTGTACTTTATATCTTCTCCTCCTGGTGTTACAATAAGTGTACTTTATATCTTGTTCTCCTGGTGTTACAATAAGTGTACTTTATATCTTGTTCTCCTGGTGTTAAAATAAGTGTACTTTATATCTTCTTCTCCTGGTGTTACAATAAGTGTACTTTATATCTTGTTCTCCTGGTGTTACAATAAGTGTACTTTATATCTTCTTCTCCTGGTGTTACAATAAGTGTACTTTATATCTTCTTCTCCTGGTGTTACAATAAGTGTACTTTATATCTTCTTCTCCTGGTGTTACAATAAGTGTACTTTATATCTTCTTCTCCTGGTGTTACAATAAGTGTACTTTATATCTTCTCCTCCTGGTGTTACAATAAGTGTACTTTGTATCTTCTTCTCCTGGTGTTACAATAAGTGTACTTTATATCTTTTTCTCCTGGTGTTACAATAAGTGTACTTTATATCTTGTTCTCCTGGTGTTACAATAAGTGTACTTTATATCTTCTTCTCCTGGTGTTACAATAAGTGTACTTTATATCTTCTTCTCCTGGTGTTACAATAAGTGTACTTTATATCTTCTTCTCCTGGTGTTACAATAAGTGTACTTTATATCTTGTTCTCCTTGCACATTGTAGTGGATACGTTTTTAGTTTGAGCTGCAAAATCCCCAGCAACATGTGGTGGTCTGACGCTACATCTGTACCTCACTTTACTCTTCCATCCGGTAGTGTACTTCTAAATGCTTGACTAACACATATGTGATCAATATGATTGTCCGTTGCATCGTCTGGAGGTCTCCATGTGGCCTTATGTATCTTTTTATGAGGAAACATGCTTCCTCCAATTATCATCTTGTGTAGCACACAGAACTCTGCAAACATTTCTCCATTTTCGTCCATCCTTCCCATTCCTTGTCTTCCAATAATATGTTCGTAACCTGGGTTATCTGCTCCCACTTTATCATTTACTATAGTAGTGAAATAAAAATAAGGCATACAGTGATTTTTTTTTAAAAACTCAAAATGCATTTTGTCCAAACCTAAAATTAATGGGGTCACGAAAAAAATGAACCTTTCTCAGAACTGTTGCTGACTCATGATTGTTCCCTCATCTTTTTGTTTAGAGACATAAATCAGAAAATTGTAGCTTATTTTCGTTAATTTGGACTAACTACAATTGTAGTGTTTTAGAACAGGTTTACATTAATCAAGTTTCTGACATTATTTGTTTAAGGAGAACTTACAAAAAGTTAACGGATTGTAATTTCGAAACACTAATGTCAAACCCGTAATGGGATACAACCAATACAACAACGAGCTGAAGTGGTATACATTGGACTACACGATCCAACATCATCGCGACGCACATCGTGTTATGAAAAGAAAGTGAACGCAAAAAAAACCGGCAAACATACATAAATATGTAAATATATATATATATATCATCATCATCATCATCATCATGTAGCATGTCTTTTGTAGAACGTCGCTCCCATCACAGTCTGTCTGAAAGAAACTCCTTCTCTTGTCAAAACCAGCCTCCGCCACAATCATACTTAGGCATTCCTGGATATCTTGGTGCCATCGCCTTCTTGGTCTACTCCTTCCTCTTTTGCCTGGCAGACTCTAGGAGCCATACGAGAGCTAGGCAGAAGTGGGGGAACCAAATAGGATCCTGTTCATCAAAGATGTGGCTGCCTCTCACCGTGAGGTAATATCCCTTACACACTTCTGTACTACCCCCCACATGCCTCTGATTGGTCAGAATAAGTCGGGCAGTCCTGCAGAATATGTTCTGGTCTTTTGTTGGCTGATCCACTATCGCATGTGGCGGTCTCTCTGGGAACCATTCTGCAGAGGTAAGCCTTGAGTCTACAATGTCCCGTTCTGAGTATGAAGATCTTCGTCTGTTCTCTTTTAAGGAGGCAACCCGAGGGAAAACATTAACTGTCGAAGTCGGAAAATGTAGGCTCAAGTGGTACGGGAGTACAAAACGGAAATCTACGCACAGTTATTGCCCATCGCGAAGCGAAGATGGCTACAACTTCAGACGGTTTTGTCTTTTTAATGTGATGTACGCTGTATTTAAATTATAGTGAGGAAGAATATGCGCTGGCTTATCAAGCTCAATCTTATTCCGAGTTACTTTGTATCAAACTATTAGTCGACACCACTGGAGGTAACTCGGGATACAGGCACTCTCGGCTTACCTCCCGTGAGACCAGGGGTCGCTTGAAACTTTCAGGATTCGATCTCCCACTGTTTCCGTCCATCACTGTGAAAGGCGAGTGGCTTAGCCTCTTGACTACAGCGACCCCTGTCTACTCAAAACAACGGATACTATACAATAAATACTAGACTGTTACCCAAATAGTGCTACGGGAACCTTTTCCGTCCTCTTTTGTTACCTTGACTGTGAAAACCCATTTATGACTGTGAATTGCATCCCCTTACTTGTAGCGAATAAAATAATATGAGCAGCCATCTTAACGATAGCTTCGTGATTGTACACCAAGATGGCAACCTACAAGAAGAATGTTTGAATAAGAAACACGGTAGGGAAAAATGTATGTTCAATAAAAAGGCAAATTGACTATTATTTTCTTTTTCTTTGCTTATTGTTCTACTTGTGTCTTTCAGCGTCAGGTTGTGAAGAGGTTTCATGACCGGGCCCAAGCATGTGTTTCGTGTATGGAGAGCTTTACTGCTTCTGTTATTTATGCTATCAATCTTTTATTTAGTCGGCCCTTGGCTTTGTATCTTTTGTATAGGTATAGCTTTGCTTTCTGAGGGATACTATTTGGTGTTTGACGTGTCACGTGGCCGAACAATTTAGTTTGCTGCTGTTTCTTGGTGGGGTCTAGCACTGGTGTTGTACCTACGTGCCTCCTAATATTTTTTTTCTGATTTTATCGATCCGTGTTACTTCAAGCATTATGTGCAGACATTTCATCTTTGTTGTTATGATATGTCTTGTATCTTAGTTTTTTTTGTTATTTCCAATTATGACACTGATAGAACAATATGGGTAGGAATATTGTGGTGCATTGTGTTCTTGTCAACATACATTTACAGTGGGTGATAAGGAAATAGATCAGGTCACTCATTTTATATATATGGGCTCCAGAATTGACAAAAAATGGTTACTACTAGAAATAAATCAGAAGACGACTAGCCATAGCAACACACACGCTGAACAGCTTGAAGAAATTATGGCAAAGCACCAAAAAAAGGACAAAAGTTAAGGTCGAGATCATGTGTTTTTTTTCTATCCTATACGACTGCGAATCATGGACGATTACTAAAATGTATAGACAAATAATCGAATCATTTGAGTCAAAATGTTAAAAAAAAGATCATCATAATTACCTGGATGGGGAAAAAGAAAAATTTAGAAGTTCGACAAGAGTTGAGCATAGAGGAGAACTGGTTGATCAATTCCATTTTGGCTAGAAAATGTAAATACTTTGGCCACATCAAGAGAAAAAAACGGTTTTAGGAGAACAGTGACAGAAGGTATGGTGCCAGGTAAAAGAGGAAGGGGTAGACCAAGAAGACGATAGCACCAAGATATCCATGAATGCCTGGGTATGATTGTAGCGAAGGCTGGAGGTTTGGCAAGATTAAGAGTTGTGTTTTTTCCAGAGACACCATGATGGGAGCGACATTTTATAAAGGACATTCTACGTCATAATGATAGTGTTATTTCAGTATCCATTATCACATGCTTACATAATATTATCGGGGACCTTTGCTGATGATTTTACTTGCTTTATTACATCTAGTTTGTATTTCGGTCTCACCATTTTCTATTTCTTCTAAAATTATGTTACACAGGTAAGTGAAATCTGTTACCTGTTTTACTTGCTGATTGTGTATGCATGTTGCGGTTTCTGTTTCTTATCTTGCAGCGACATCACGTCAGTTTCTTCTGTGTTGAGTTTATACTATTTACTAGTTTAGCAAAGAAATCAACACCTAATTACATCCCTTTATTCAGTTTTTCCTCACTAGTCATGCAATGTTGTAGCAGTCTTTCCTACCAGTTTTTTAAATTTACCCTGATCAAAGACGCAGGAGATGAACTTTACAGCATGAGCAATTCATTGTTAGTGGAATTAAAAGTTACATTTACATTTTTAAATAATAAATGACAATGATATACCCATTGTGAAAACTGCATCGTAAAACAAATACTCAGCAAGGTTAATGGGTTGGGCCACCTCATGAGAATGATATATTATTCGCTTCCACTGGAAGCTTATTATACAAACGGTTCAGGCTATATGAAGCGAGGAAGACCACGATATAGTTGGTCTGTTTTAGCATCTACTAGAACTAAATTGCTGCTGGCAGGGTAGTGAGTTATTGTATATTACAGGTTGTGCTGAAGAATGTGTACGTTAAATTACTCCCTGTAATTTAATACCTGGCTTGCTAAGAAAATCACCAAGACGGGGGAGGGGGTGGTGATAGTGTCGACGATACTTCGTTGGCTGGGCTGCTGTATCAAGACTGTTTTCAGATGTCGGCACAGACGTGGAACAGTCTTGTTGTTTTTTTTAAATGTCGCACTAACCTTGACCGTGAGTAGTATGTATTGGTCAGTATATTGTACTATAACCCAACGAAAGATGCAGGTCTATGTCAGTATTATACCTTATCCTAACGTGAGATGAACGTTCTGGCCAGTATATTGTACCATACCCCAACGTGAAATGAAGGTCACGGCCAGTATATCGTACTCTATTCCGACGTGAGATTGAGGTCTTGGTCGGTACATTGTACCGTACTGTGACGTTAACCTTCGTGTACAACAGAATGGAACGAGGTATAGCAGAAATTCATTAACGCGGTCTTACACAACACATCACATGTTGTCACTGTTTCTTCTACAAGAACAACACCAACAACAACACCAATCACAAAACTACAACTTCCTATCATTTGTCTAGTTCAGCCTGATCTTATCATGTAGCATTTCCTTGGAAGAAAAAATAATCTATGATATAATACAAAATATTACCGCCCTTTACATGTGATACATCAGAGAGATTACATACCCTTGTCGCAAGGGGAGTAATTTTCTTCTCACTTCACACCATCTCAACATGAGATACAATAATGAATTCCCATGCCTCAAACAAATTAAGAAAAAACAGATTTTGTCTAAAATCGGAAAGAAATCTGAATATAAACTATCTTTATGTTCAGCGAGCACTTTCTGAAGTTGAAGGAACTTAACATTATAAATGTTTATTTTTAAATAACTGCTTCACACAGCTGCGGGAACCCGGAGTCCGGAAATACCTGTGTTTGTGGAGCGAGGCGAGCCTAGGTGGAAGCGAGGAGGGTGGGTAGATTTCTGTCGCGGTTAGTTTCACGACTCGATTATTTGTGCTTGGATTCTTTAATATCAATATCCTGTATCGATAAGAATTAAAGACATTGAAAGAAAACATCGTTATACTGAAGTCGGATGGACTGAGCCATTACAGAGCGAAATATATTCACAACCACACACAAACATAAAACAGAAACACACGTTCGCCCGTGCGCAGTCTCATACGAGCACGGACATAGACACACATAGGTGCACATACATGTAAACACACTCACGCACATACATACATACACATAGATCCATATACACACTGACTAAACACATACATATACACATTGACTAAACACATACATTTACACATATATACACACTTCAATTACTTCCTCAAAGTATCTGTGACACGCTTCAACACCGATGCAAACTCATGGGAATGTCTCGCACAGAACCGCAAGACATGGCGTGGAACCACCATCAGAGGCGCCTCCATTTCTGAAAAACGCCGGACCTCCGGGTCACAGAAAAAGTGGCACTTTGCGAAAAGACAAAACAACTGAAACGGACATTGTCCAATTTGGACCTCAAATGCTACACATCTAGAAGGAGTTTCTGTGCCATAATTAGACTATAGTTAGTTACCCCCGGACTCACTGGTGAGATGCAACACAATATCTCTGATTGCTGTTGTCATCATTGCTTGCGATGGATGACTGTTATTATTTTTATACACACACACACACTCACAACAGCAATAAACATGCATAAACACATATACACACATGCTGGTGAAATAAAAAAATACAAAGCCAGTACACGACATGGCGATAGCAGTGGCGTAGCGAACTATTTCCCTCATTCCTTAAAACCTCTCGCCCACCCTTCTTACAATGAGAATAAAGTCGCATGACAGTCAAAGTTTACAATTTTGGAAGAACATACATAGTGAGAAACAAGAGTATAGAAGAGAGGAAGTTATACAATGATACAAGTACAAGTCATGATACAAGTACAAGTCCTGATACAAGTACAAGTCATGATACAAGTACAAAATAAGTAACTACTTTAAATTGGTGTGAGCGAATGGAAGATATAGAACGACGTAGAGAATAAAAATAAAGACAATCCGAAGCAGCGAGAGAGAGAGAGAGAGAGAGAGAGAGAGAGAGAGAGAGAGAAAGAGAAAGGGAGAGAGGGCGAATTGATAAGAGTGCATGTGTCAGAGAACGACATGGCAACCTGTTATGATGAAGACAGAACAAATGACAAATTGAAAGACGAGAGGGCTAGGTGGATGATGGTGTAGACGCTTGGGCAGCTAGCGGGTAAATTGAAAAAAAACATGAAAGGTCACACAATGAAACGATTTCTTATGAAGATGGAGTGAAAAAAGTGCAAAGGAGTGGGAGAGAAAGATGGAGACAAGGGAAGAGGGGAAATCGCTTCTTGGGCTTGGAGAACGAAGCATAGAAAAACGGGAAGAGAATTCGAGAGAGATGAGAAGACGAGAGAAGAGGAAAATGAATTAGAGGAAGGAGAGAGTAGAGGCGAGGCATGCAAAGTAGGTCAACATGATATGAAGGACGAGGCATTTGAAGCAGGAGAGGAGAACTAGAGAATGAACGAAATGAGAGGGGTTTGGGGGGAAGAAAGAAAAAATGAGAGGGAAACACACAATCTTGGTGGTCTCAAAGTAAGACTTGGGTGCTGGAGGTCGCGGGTTTAAATCACAGTGGAGACCGGCAGATTTTCACGTGGACTTTCTGGTATTTCGCCTGATCTATGAACATTAGTGTGCAGTGTCGCGCACGTTAATACAATCCCACTTCAGTTGGAAATAGAAAAGAATAAGCCTAACGGCCTCTGCACTGTCTACATTCCGAATCATGTTTAAAATCTATCTAATCTACTACAGGATCCTCGCCAGTGGTTCGGAGTTCGTCCATTGTGCTGAGATTCTCCAAGAATATGGAGAAGAATAGAGCACGTGTGGGTTAAACCGTGTGCAATGATGTGGAATATTCGACTAAACTAAACTAAATTAAGCTAAACTCAACTAAGAGATTCACTCTCAGAGATAGACATATAGAAAGAGAGAGATGGAGAGAAAGAGAGAGAGAGATAGGGAGAATGATAGAGCTATTAAGAAGTGATGATAACTGAGAATTGAGTAAGGGATGAACAGTTTGCGGTGAAAGATAACGTGCAAAAAAAGAAAAAGAAGCAAGAGACAGATCGAACAGTAGAGAGAATGATAGCAAAGTAGAATGAGTGAAGAAGATTGTAATACGACAGTGAAGTAAATTGTAAATACGACTGACACGCATAGTGTAATTACGGTTGAGAATTTGAGTGTGAAAACGGCAGAGAATAAGAGTGTGAAAACGGCAGACATTAATAAGTGTAAATACATTAGACAATTAAAGTGAGAGTACGACGGATAATTAGAATGTAATTACGGCAGATACAATTAGAGTGTAAATACGGTTGGACGCAGCGTGTAAGTACAGCATAGAATTAGAGTGTAATTACGGCTGACAATTTGAGTGAAAATAAGTCGGGCACGGAGGGTGTAAACAGAGGAACGAATTGGAATGTGATTACGGCTGAGAAATAAAGAACATATTTTTGTAATCTGCATGCTGCATTTTCAGTCATAATTTATGTTGACTTCACTTTCTCATCCCGGTAAATGTCTTGTATTTGATTGTTTTCATCATCATCATCAGCATTACATCATCATCAAGGGCCGTTGATGGAGGTTGATGGTAATGGATATCCACCTGTCTCTGTCTCGCGCCAGGCTGGAACACGCAGTCAAACCGTGTCTTGACCACGCCCTAATGTTGTCTGTCCATCTGTACCTGTCTCCCGGCTAAATGCATTCTAGCTTCGTTGCTTAATTGTGTCTTCTATCAATGATCCCATTGGACGCAGAAGAGATGCAGGCCAGCAGACATTGCACCTCTGCCCCTTTGTGACAACCTCCCAGGTGGCGGGGAATGCTAGTCGTACCATCACTGCAGAGGAGCCGAGAATACTAAAGGGGAGCAAGGAGATACCCCACTCACATGTATATGCTACGTTTCTGGCAGGACGTGACGATCCTCGGATACAGACACACTGGACTGCCTCTCTTCCGGAATACTTGAATAATTAGTACATAGGTCCACTATATCATATCATCATCATCATAATATCCTTTCGACACGAGTGGGGAAGACTCGATATTCCTGCAAGACAACGTTCCTAAGACATCACACAAATGCTGCATTGCAGATAGGCTGGGGACAGCCAAGGGCTAAGGAGGGCAACCTTTCAGAAACGCCTGTTGAAATCGAATGCAATGGGCCACAGGCCTAACGAAACAGTGCAACGTACATCGCTGTATGATGACGTCACAATTTAAAAGAAGAAAGTATGGTGCTCATCCTGGGGAGTCTCACCAGGCAGAGAGAGTGCCGAGCCCTACACCTCGAAGGAGCCCACCTGATGCTACTGGTGGTCACTCACCCATGTGCTGTGGAGTCAAGGCACAATGACATGGGGCAAGAGCTATTGACCGAAAACACAAGACCCTTAAAATACTACAGCTTTCCCTAACGCATCACCTGTATGAAGGCAAAATTGACGTGGCATGTATCCAAGAAACGCACCTCAACAACAACCACATATTCTCAAGCACAGGATACCAGACCTTCCGACTCGATAGAGAAGGTCACAAAGGAGGGGTTCTGATACTGACATGTAACTGCATACCAAGTAGCGCAGTATCTGTAAATCACACCGAACAAGCAGAAATTGTAGGAGTTGACAAAATGACACAGGAAACGAAAACCCGTATATTCAACCTGTATGGCCCACCCAACAAAGACCTGTCGCTCTCGAGTTTGGAAATGATGGACTCCAGCTGCTTAGTGGTAGGAGACTTCAACAGTCACTCGGAGAGATGGGGATATTCAGACACAGACAGCAGAGGGGATGAAGTGGAAGACTGGGAGATAGACACAAATCTCTATCTTATCAATAGGTCGGACGACAGCCCTAGCTTCTATTCCAGAAGATGAGCAACCACCTCCACTCGAGACTTGGCCTTCTCCACGGGGGATATCCACAACAAAATAGATCGTCAGGTGCTCGACCAATTGGCAGGTGCGACCACAGGCCAATTAGGATAGATATTGAGATGGAAGTAGGCCCCCAGGAAATAAAACTGCTGCCACGTTGGAACGACAGACGAGCCGACTGGGACAGATTTGCAATGCTGACAGATGAACTGTGTGAAACTATCAACGCATGAAATAACAATATGAAACCTATGGTGGAAAGCCTAAGCAAAGCAATACTGGAAGCAGCCACCACGACGATCCCAAGAGGGGCAAGAAAAAACTACAAGTCATATTGGAACCACGAACTGCAGAAAGCTGAGGATTTAGTATCAGATGCTAGGAACATGGCAGAGAGAGAGAGAGAGAGAGAGAGAGAGAGAGAGAGAGAGAGAAAGAGAGAGAGAGAGAGAGAGAGAGAGAGAGCAATCTATGGAAGCAAATATCTCCCTCAAGGCCATCACTGCGGAATACAAAAGAACACTGAACCAACATTATTGGTTTTCCGATCTTTCCAAGAAACTCGTCCAAGTCTTCTGAATACCCACATTTACAAAGCTTCAATACGCTTCTCCATTTTCTTGGTCAGGGTCCAGATTTCTACTCCATGCAATAACACCAAATGCAGATAGCATTTCATGATTTTCACTTTAAATATCTGAGATTTCTGCTTTGACAGAAGTTATCTCGCATGCTGTTAAATGTAATGTTGGCCATTGCAATTCTTTGAATGATCTCCCTTTCGCATTTGCCATCAGCTGAATGTTGTCCAAGGTATACATAGCTTAACACTTGTTCCAGAATTTCTTCATTTATGTGGATGAAAGCTTTTGGTCTCTCTTTCTATCTTGTTGGTGAACACTATAACTTTAGTCTTGTTTATGTTGATTTCCAAACCATATTGCCGACTTTTGTTGGTTATCTTAACAATTACGTTGATCAGTGAGCGATGAATAGGTTTCTAACAGCTGAAGGATGTCGACCAGTTGGCATTCATCGCAGAATGCAGGCAGTGTATGGTAACAAAAATGTGCCGAAGACAATAGTGAAGAACTGGACAACGATGTTAAAAGATGGACGTGAGTTAATGAAACACATTCCGAGACCAGGTCAGGCGCATATTGTTGCGTCAGAAGATGCCATCGCCAAAATTGATGCGGCAATTCTGGTGGACCGTCGCCGGAGCTTACATTCGCCACACTTTTGTCACCATACACTGCCTGCATTATGTGATGAATGCTAACTGGTCAACATCCTTCAGCTGTTAGAAACTGAATCACCGCTCGCTGATCAACTTTAGACCGATTCCCTATCACACCCGCCATAGTTTCAACGGTCTGCTGAGGAAACTGTGAATCAGAGGATAATGGGATTTTGAAAACTTGACGGTTGCTATGTGATGTTTACACCAGTAGTGATGTCATCATACGCATCGTGGGTATGTTCACTTGGCGCAGTTAGGTCCGGTTTCATTTGAACACGCCTCGTAGTTAAAATGTGAAAAAAGAATGACCCGCATTTCGCAGGCATCAGGACAACGGAAGTTAAATAGCATTTTTTTAAATAACAAACAAACCCCTACTGGAAATGGTTAAAGTATAACTCAAAGAGATGCGCGTCGGTGCTGCAACCAACAAAGGTCTTAATTAGCAACTGAACAGAAAAAGAATAGAACTCGGGAAATCGGTTAACAAGAAAAAAAATAATATTATTGTGCGATTATGTTTTGAAATAATATTTTGTTGTACGTTGTGTGTATAACGATTGCGCATCAGTGTCAATTCAGGTCTTTTGAATTGTCTTAGGGGATTATGATTGCATACATGAAAACACACACACATACACATACATGCAGACAGACACCCACCTGCACTTACACATAGATGCATGCACACACACTTACACACACGTACACACACTTAAACACACTTAAACACACTTACATTAACTTACACCCATTTTAACACACTTACACACATTTACACACACTTAACTACTTTAACACACTTACACACACTTACACACACACACACCCACATTTACACACACTTAAACACACTTAAACACACTTACACACTCACATATACATACATATACACTTATACACGCACGTACGCACACTTACACACATGCACATATACACACTTACACACATTTACGCCTACACTCACATGTACACGCACAAATGCACGTACACGTACCCTCACATGCACACACAACTGCATGTACGTACTCGTTCCCTCACATTTACACACACACATAGACGTAGACACTTGGACGTACACTCACATGTACACACACACACACACAAGTATGTTGTAGCAAATGCCCACACTCAGTAAGTGTGTCAGTCTCAACTATCAGGAATGGCGGGCTGCAGTTGCTTTCCTAACATCAAAATGGTGCTAATGAATATGGTCAATGGTCCTCTTGGATGTTGTGCTATGCCAAGCTTCAAGTGCACGACGCTGACTAGTATGGGGATCATCACGTCGGTCCCCACCGTGTTAGCCAGACTACCTTCAAACAACTTGTTCCCATGGATAACTGTTTGGAAGTAACGTCGTGGTCTTGGTCAGTATATTTTGACTGCCTGACTGACATTGTCCGATCATTATGTTTTATCTGACAAAACGTTGGTGTCCTTTCCCTATACACGAACGCACACACACACACACACACAAACACACGCACACGCACGCACACGCACGCGCACGCACGCGCACGCAGACGCAGACACTCACTCATTCAAACTCACTCACTTACACTCACTCACACACTCACAATAACTCACACACACATAATCACTCGCTCACACTCACACTCACTCACATTCACTCACACTCACTTACTCATTCACACTGACACTCACTAACTCACACTCACTCACTTACACTCATTCACTCACGCTCACTCAAATTCACTAAAAACTCACTCCCATTGACATTCACTTACTCACACTCACTCACTCACACTCACACTCACTCAAACTCACACTCACTCACACTCACAGTCACTTACACTAACTCACACCCACTCACACTCACTCACACTCACACTTACACTCACTCACACTCACACTCACTTACACTCACACTCACTCACACTCACTCACACTCACTCGCACTCAGTTACACTCACTCACACTCACTCACACTCACACTCACTCACACTCACTTACACTCACTCACACACACTCCCTCGCACTCACACTCACTTACACTCACTCACACTCACTCACACTCACTCACACTCACTCACACTCACACTCACTTACACTCACTCACACTCACTCACACTCACTCACACTCACTCACACTCACAGTCACTCATACTCACACTAAAACTCACTTACACTAACTCACACTCACTTACACTCACTCAGACTCACTCATACTCACACTCACTCACACTCACACTCGCTCACTCACACTCACTCACACTCACTTACACTCACTCACTCAAATTCACCCACACTCACTCACACTCACTCACTCACACTCACTCACACTCACTCACTCACACTCACTCACACTCACTCATTCAAACTCACTCACACTCACTCACTCACACTCACTCACACTCACTCACTTACACTCACTCACACTAGCTCACTCACACTAATTCACACTCACACCTACTCACACTCACTCATACTCACTCACTCACACTCAATCACACTCACTCACACTCCCACTCACTTACACTCACTCACATTAACTCACTCACACTCACACTCACTCGATCTCAATCACACTCACACTCAGTTACACTCACTCAAACTCACTCACTCACACTAACTTACGCTCACTCACACTCACTTACTCACACTCACTCACTTATACTCACTCACACTCACTCACTCACACTCACTCTCACTCACACTCACTTACACTTACTCACACTCACTCACTCACACTCACATACACTTACTCACACTCACTCACTCAAACTCACACTCACACTGAAACTCACTTACACTCACTCACACTCACACTCACTTACACTCACTCACACTTATTCACTCACATTCAAACTTACTCACACTCACTCACACTCACTCACTCGCACTCACACTCACTCACACTCAGTCAAACTCACACTCAAACTCAGTTACACTCAATCACACTCACTCACTCACACTCACTTACGCTCAGTCACACTCACTTACTCACACTCACTCACTTACACTCACTCACACTCACACTCACACTCACTTACACTCACTCACACTCACTCACTCACACTCACATACACTCACTCACACTCACTCACTCAAACTCACACTCACACTGAAACTCACTTACACTCACTCACACTCACACTCACGTACACTCACTCACACTTATTCACTCACATTCAAACTTACTCACATTCACTCACACTCACTTATACTCACTCACACTCACTTACACTAACTCACACTCACTGTCATTCACTCACACTCACACTCACTTACGCTCACTCACACTCACTCACTCACACTCACACTCACTTACGCTCACTCACACTCACTTACTCACACTCACTCACTTACACTCACTCACACTCACTCACTCACACTCACTCACTCAAACTCACACTCACACTGACACTCACTTACACTCACTCACACTCACACTCACTTACACTCACTCACACTTATTCACTCACATTCAAACTCACTCACACTCACTCACACTCACTCACACTCACTCACACTCCCTCACTCGCACTCACACTCACTCACACTCACACTCATATACACTCACTTACACTCACTTACACTCAATCAGATTCACTCACATTCACTCACACTCACACTCACTTATACTCACTCACACTCACTCACTCACACTCACACTCACTCAAACTCACTTACACTCACTCACTCACACTCACACTCACTCTCACTCACACTCACTCATACTCACTCACATTCACTCACTCACACTCACACTCACACTTACTCACTCACACTAACTCAAACTCACACTCACTCACTCTCACTCAAACTCACTCACACTCACTCACTCACACTCACACTCACTCACTCACACTCATTCAAACTCACTCACACTCACACTCACACTCACTTACATTCACTCACTCTTACTCGCACACACACTCACTCACAATCATTCACTCACACTCACTCACATTCACTCACTAACACTCACACTTACTCACACTCACTTACACTCACTCACTCTCACTTAATCACACTCAGACTCACTTACACTCACTCACCCTCACTCACTCACACTCAATCACTTACACTCACTCACACTCACTTACACTCACTCACACTTACACTCACTCACACTCACTTACACTCACTCACACTTACACTCACTCACACTTACACTCACTCACACTCACACTCACACTCACTTACATTGACTCTCTCTCACACTCACTCACTCACTCACACTCACTCACACTCACTCACTCACACTCACACTCACTCACTCACACTCACTCACACTCACTCACTCACACTCACAATCACTCACACTCACTCACTCACACTCACTCACTCATACTTACTCACACTCACACTCACTCAATCATTCACACTCACACTCACTCACACTCACTCACTAACACTCACACTCACACACACACTCACACTCACTTACACTCACTCACACTCACTCACTCACTCATACTCACTCACTTACACTCATACTCACTCACACACACTCACACTCACTCACACTAACTCACACTCACTCACTCGCACTCACTTACACTCACTCACACTCACTCACTCACACTCACACTCACACTCACTTACACTCACTCACATTCACTCACTCACACTCACATACACTCACTCACACTCACTCACTCAAACTCACACTCACACTGAAACTCACTTACACTCACTCACACTCACACTCACTTACACTCACTCACACTTATTCACTCACATTCAAACTTACTCACACTCACTCACACTCACTCACACTCACTCACACTCACTCACTCGCACTCACACTCACTCACACTCACACTCACTTATACTCACTAAAACTCACTCACATTCACTCACACTCACACTCACTTATATTCACTCACACTCACTTACACTCACTCACACTCACTCACACTCACTCACATTCACTCACACTCACTTACGCTCACTCACACTCACTCACTCACACTTACACTCACTCACACTCACTCACTCACACTCACACTCACACTCACACTCACTTACACTTACACTCACTTACACTCACTCACACTCACTCACACTCACACTCACATACACTCACTCACTCACACTCACACTGACACTCACTTACACCCATTCACACTCACACTCACTTACACTCACTCACACTTATTCACTCACATTAAAACTCACTCACACTCACTCACACTCACTCACACTGACTCACATTCACTCACACTCACTTATACTCACTCACACTCACTCACTCACACTCACACTCACTCACTAACACTCACTCAAACTCACACTCACACTCACTCAAACTCACTTACAATCACTCACTCACACTCACACTCACCCACACTCACTCTCACTCACACTCACTCATACTCACTCACATTCACTCACTCACACTCACACTTACTCACTCACACTAACTCAAACTCACACTCACTCACACTCACTCAAACTCACTCACACTCACTCAATCACACTCACACTCACACTCACTCACTCACACTCACTCACACTCACACTCACTTACACTCACTCACTCTCACTCGCACACACACTCACTCACACTCACTCACTCACACTCACACTCACTCACAATCACTCACTCACACTCACACTCACTCATACTCACTCATACTCACTCACATTCACTCACTCACACTCACACTTACTCACACTCACTTACACTCACTCACTCTCACTCAATCACACTCAGACTCACTTACACTCATTCACCCTCACTCACTCACACTCAATCACTCACACTCACTCACACTCACTTACACTCACTCACACTTACACTCACACTCACACTCACTTACACTCACTTACACTCACTTACACTCACTCCCTCACACTCAATCACTCACACTCACTCACACTCACTTACTCACTTACTCACTCACACTTACACTCACACTCACACACACTTACACTCACTCACACTTACACTCACTCACACTTACACTCACTCACACTTACACTCACTCTCACTTACACTCACTCACACTTACACTCACTCACACTTACACTCACTCACACTTACACTCACTCACACTTACACTCACTCTCACTTACACTCACTCACACTTACACTCACTCACACTTACACTCACTCACACTTACACTCACTCACACTTACACTCACTCACACTCACACTCACTTACATTGACACTCACTCACACTCACTCACTCACTCACACTCACTCACACTCACTCACTCACACTCACACCTACTCACACTCACTCACACTCACTCACACTCACTCACTCACACTCACAGTCACTCACACTCACTTAAACTCACTCACTCACACTCACTCACTCACACTTACTCACACTCACACTCACTCACTCATTCACTCACACACACACTCACACTCACACTCACACTCACACTCACTCACACTCACTCACTCACTCATACTCACTCACTCACACTCATATGAATGAGTGTGAAGCGTCCATCTATGTCTGCCTTGTGATCATTGTGAGGAGGTCGTCGTATAGTCCACTTGCATTCTTAATCCGCGTCGTACTTCATCATTTGTGATAGTCTTTGCAGGTGATATTTAGGAGTCATCTAAAACATCTCATCTCCATGGCCTGGATTCTTCTCTGGAGGTCTGTTGTCTGTAATAGTAAAATATTCCCAAGCGTGGAGAAATTTCGAAAGCACCAGTACACTTAGATATGCATATATACTCGTACGTAATGTCCATGTTCGTTTAATTTCAAGTTTGACATTCTCTAATGCAAAGTTCAAAGACACTCGAATCTGTCATCACTTACCCATTTTAGTATAAGTCTTTGTCGACCTGTAGTTCTACAGGAGCATAGTCCCTATAAGGTACCATTTCTGGTGTGAGCTAGATGTAGCCAGGAGTAGGATGTCCTGCTTACCAGGCTCTGATCGAGCAGCTTAATACTCTACTATTGAGGGTGGTTAACTGATGTGCGAGTCCATCGTAATAGCATCAAACACTATAGCAAATTAGACCCGCAGCCTCTTGGAGTGCCGTAAAACTATGGAACAGAAGAATGGCCATCCTGAAGCACTAACAAGGAACGACATCGCCATCATAACAGATGTACGTTTTATCAAAGCAGAATGAAGGCAGTATTACTCGGACCTCTTTACATCAAAGGCTAACATCTCGATCAAGGTTGACAGCAGCATAGGGAGTCGCCATTGAGTCGATTAAACATGATAGAATCCTACACGCGATTGGGCAGTTAAAACCAGGAACTTCATTTGGATTCAGGTCAGGTCAGGTCATTCCGTAACCAGTGAGGTCGTTGGCGCACACATGAAGATATCCTCAGAACTCTACGTCATCCTTCTCTGTCAGCGGCCGCGGCCTGTGCTTCTTCTGGTCGGACATTGGCCCAATTCTGTTATGTTATCCTCTCACTTCTGTTTGTGACGGATTCTTCATCGTCTGCCTTGCACCTTTCCGTGCATGATCGTATTTGTCCTCTCACTTCTGTTTGGGACGGATTCTTCATCGTCTGCCTTGCACCTTTCCGTGCATGATCGTATTTGTCCTCTCACTTCTGTTTGAGACGGATTCTACATCGTCTGCCTTGCACCTTTCCGTGCATGATCGTATTTGTCCTCTCACTTCTGTTTGGGACGGATTCTTCATCGTCTGCCTTGCACCTTTCCGTGCATGATCGTATTTGTCCTCTCACTTCTGTTTGGGACGGATTCTTCATCGTCTGCCTTGCACCTTTCAGTGCATGATCGTATTTATCCTCTCACTTCTGTTTGGGACGGATTCTTCATCGTCTGCCTTGCACCTTTCCGTGCATGATCGTATTTGTCCTCTCACTTCTGTTTGGGACGGATTCTTCATCGTCTGCCTTGCACCTTTCCGTGCATGATCGTATGTGTCCTCTCACTTCTGTTTGGGACGGATTCTTCATCGTCTGCCTTGCACCTTTCCGTGCATGATCGTATGTGTCCTCTCACTTCTGTTTGGGACGGATTCTTCATCGTCTGCCTTGCACCTTTCCGTGCATGATCGTATTTGTCCTCTCACTTCTGTTTGGGACGGATTCTTCATCGTCTGCCTTGCACCTTTCCGTGCATGATCGTATTTGTCCTCTCACTTCTGTTTGGGACGGATTCTTCATCGTCTGCCTTGCACCTTTCCGTGCATGATCGTATTTGTCCTCTCACTTCTGTTTGGGACGGATTCTTCATCGTCTGCCTTGCACCTTTCCGTGCATGATCGTATTTGCAAGACCATTTGATCTCTAAATATGACCGTACCAAGCGAGTTTCCATCTTTTGCCAGTTGCCAAGAGGTCTTCAAAACCCCATTTTGCTGTTGTTTTCTATCTCGTAATTCCTCATGTGTAACTCGATCTTTGTACGTGGCGTTTAGAAATCTTTGGAAACATCTCATCTCCAAGACGTGCATCTTTCGCTGAAGGTCAGATGCAATTGTCTATGTCTCATAAGCATAGAGGAATATTGACATGATCTATGTACGCATTAATTTGATTAAACGTGGTAATTATCAAGTGGTAATTGATTGTATTCAGTTAATCGATATTCAAATATTAGATTGATATAATTTACTTGCTGTCCAATATTAACTTATTGATTTAATTTAACCGAATCTCTACTATCATCAAGTTTAAAGTTCCTCTTCCATTTTTAAGTTATAGCTTTACTTTTCTTCTAGATTAGCTAACCAACCCGATGTCCACACCTCCTGTATCGCCTTGCAGGATATACATTTGTCGCTCTCCTTTTGAGCCTTGGTAACACAAGGCCACTTAATCACAATAGTCGCTTTGAAAGCTAACGGGTTTCTGTAAATTGGACGTTTCTTGTATTTTATTTCATGAGCATTTTCATAAGCTTGTGTTTTGTTTTCTCTCGCTTAAACTTCCTCTAATTATCCATTTTATTCTTAGACTGTCAATTTTTACCAATGTTTTCTTCTTCTCTTTTTCAGGACTATTCCTTTTGTATGAGTCTCAGCATGTTTCATTTGTTTCTTTTTATTTTGCAACGGCTTATTTAATCATTCATCCCGGATTCTGGTTTCTTTTATTGCTTTATTATTTTGCTATCAAAACGATTATACATTTTTTGAGATTTTGTTTCATTCCTTAAATATTGTTTAATTCTTTTAACATTTCTTTCTGTCTTTCTTCTGTAGTGTTTTATTCAATACATTTTTTGTTTTTACATCAAATGCTCTTCCCGTAATTTGGAGGCAGTTGGGAATTGAATTCGTGAATTGAATTTGAGAATTTAATTCGTGTATTGAATTCATGTATTGAATTCATGATTTGAATTCGTGTACTGATTTTGCAAATTGAATTCGTGTATTAAATGTGATAATTGATTTAATATTTTGAATTCATGCATTGAGTTCATGAATTGAATTCGTGTATTGTAAACGTATACTGAATTTGAAAATTGAATTCGTGTATTGAATTCGTGCATTGATTTGTGTATTGAATTCGTACACTCAATTACTTAGAAAATGTGTTTGTATTGGCATTGTTACAAATACATACCTCGAGGTCTCATCTTATTTGCCATCTAACATCTGTGTGTGCATATGTCATATTTGCCGTACAACATCCGTATGTTCATATATCCTATTTGCCGTCTAGCATCCGTATGTTCGTATGTCATATTTTCCTTACACTCCGTATCATCTCTGTGCATTACATTTGTTCCTTACACTCCGTATCATCTCTGTGCATTACATTTGTTCCTTAAACTCCGTATCATCTCTGTGCATTACATTTGTTCCTTACACTCCGTTTCATCTCTGTACACTACATTTTTTCTCCTGGTTCAGGCTGTCACATTATGCCATTCTCACATAACTTCCCTGTTTTTGCTATCTTTCATCAGTGCTTCCTTGATGATTTTATTTTAAGGTTTTTAACAGATACAAAACAAAACGAGGCTGCTGTCAGTGTAATGTTTCTGCTGTTGTTTTCGGCTTAATGTTTGTTCCCCGTTGTTGCTGTTGATGAAAAATTGAAGGAAACAAAAAGGTGTATAATTTTGTGTAGCTGTATATAAGTCGCAATTTCTGTTTTCCCTTTCCACGCGTGTGCATGTCAGATAGAGAGAGAAAGGCAGAGAGAGAGACAGAGATACGTATACAAATAGAGACATATAGAGAGAAGGAAAGAAACAAATAAAGAAAGAAGACAGACAAAGATACGCATAAACAGTGAATGAAAAAGGGACTGAGAAAAACAAAAAAGAGAGAAATTCATATATATATATATATAGCGACAGACAGAGATAGAAAGAGAGAGACAGATAGACAACATAATGTACATTTTGCTATGTGTGTGTATCTTTTAAAAGTAAAGGTCAGTTCCCATAGCAGCAATTGCCGTCAGGGATGAAGATACCTCTTCTTCATGTATTATACCGCAGCCTATGTGAGGTGGGCTGGGCAGTTCCCTTCCTTGCATCCTTTACCTTCTCAAACTAAAACGTCATCTACCATTTTACAGCTGAACTGAAAGGCGGAGCGGTCGTATCAAGCCGGGATCTATATTTTCGTTCAATCCGTGATTCAGAACCTTGACACGCTGTAATTCCAGTCTAGCACACCAGCTCACTGTCGACTAGGCTACACGTTCCATTGTATCCTATACATGTTTCGTTTTTGACTGCACATAATTGCATACCATTAAACAGTTGAACTCTTTTTTTTGGTTATTTAAACGATTACGTTGCTATGTTTCTGGAGAAAAACAAATAGTAACATTTCGTTTCATACATACGCACATAGTGACGCTTTCTTTACCAAGGATTCGATTAGCTGGTC
Source organism: Ariolimax columbianus (assembly GCA_036924085.1). Taxonomy (NCBI): domain Eukaryota; kingdom Metazoa; phylum Mollusca; class Gastropoda; order Stylommatophora; family Arionidae; genus Ariolimax; species Ariolimax columbianus. Next base: position 43,714,070 of record JAVGWX010000019.1, read on the forward strand.
GAAGAAAAGACCAGATTATAATGCCTAATATCGTGTATTTTGCTTGCTCCCATCCTTGTCAAAAAACTGTTTCATTTTGTAATTCCTTCAATTTTAGAGCCCTAAGCTTTTAATTTGTCAAAAATCGTTATGGAAGAATTAGTACCCCGACAACGCAAGATATATCATGCCATGGAAGTGTTTCACATATCGTCATAACAAAAAATATGTTTCAGATAATATGTTTTTAAGATAATAAAATTTCACTTTAAGAAAATGTTTTTCATACAGAGCTTTACTTGAAGTGGTTGACCGTTTCAAATAGCTGTGTTCGATTGTCAAGTGATGAAGGATCAAAATGTGAGGTGTTGGCCAGAATAGCACAGACAATAGCGGCGCTTGCACGGCTCAACAAAATCTGGCAAGATAAACGGTTGGCACTATGAATGCAAATTATGTTAATGCGTACACTGGTCCTGTCAATATTCCTATGTGCTAGTGAGACATGGACAGTTACAGCTGACCTTCAACGAATGATATATGCCTTGGAGATAAGATGTTTGCGAAGACTTTAAAAGTCACGTACAAAGATCGAGTTACAGATGAGGAAATACGAGATAAAATTACAACAGCAATATGATCTTTTGAAGACCTCTTGGCAACTGTCAAAAAAAGGAAACTCGCTTGATACGGTCACATACCGAAATCAAATGGTCTTGCAAATACGATCCTCCAGGGAAAGGTGCAAGGCAGACGACGAAGACGCCGTCCTACAAGATAGGTGGGAGGACAATATAAAAGTATGGGCCAATCTCTGACCAGAAGAGGGAGAGGCAACGGCCGGTGATAGAAAAGGGACGCGTGGGGTTGTGAGGATGTCTTCATGCGTGCCCCATCGTCCTCACCGGTTACGGGTTGACCTGACCTGACCTGAACTTTACTCAACATGTTTAACTGTTTTGGAAGACTAGGCAGAATCTATATGCAACCAGTTTCTCATACTCACGTTGATCTACGAATAACGTTGAAAATCCAATTAATTTTGTGAACGCATTAACAGAAACTACCACCACTATTACATGGATCAATGCATTACAAGCATCCACCACTCTGACTAACACGACATTGTATATTATCTCATGTGGATCCTTCTTTAATTAATGTGTATCTGTGCCCTCGTTTCCTTGTAGCCTGTGGTACTTTATAGAACATGGTTTAGTCTAATTTATATATGTTTCTGAAACGAACATATTCATATATATATATTTACATATTTCTTAGTTGACTTGTACTTCTACAGGGGCATATGCCCCTATGCTGGTCCCAGAACTGGCATGAGCTGGATATAGCCGGGAGAATGGTTTCCTGCCTAGCTGGCTAGGCTTGAGCAGCTTAATACTTCGCTGTGTTGGGTGGTTAACCGATGTGCGAGTTCATCTTAACAGACTCAAACACTAAAGCAAAGTAGACCCACAGCCTGTTAGGCGCAATTTATGCTGCTCTAAACTAACCCCCTAACCATGACAGGCGTCACGCCATGTCACAGTTAACCGCCTCTTACGACATGATCTATGTGATGCAGTGGTGCTATTCTTGTCCTTCTTATGCACAAAGACCTCGGCATATCACTACGGTCACGGCATGAAAAGCCGTATCTGCATATTTAAAAAAATGCAATGTTAGCTTAACTAATTATAAACATTTAGTTAGTTTATCCAATTATGTTCATCAGTGTTGAAGGAGTGAGCAAAAAAAAAAGTATACTCATCTTTTTGTATCCATAAAACAAACACTGACTGAATACACTAGTTAACTGCGGTAAATTAAAATTAACATATACATAGCCTATTTAAAAACCAGGATAAAACAACGTTCGAAAGGACGGACCACGTAAGGAAACAAAAATAATACCACAGTACGAACATTTTAAACAAAATATGTTTCAGACACTTTGCTTCCAAAATAATGAAACAATGATCTATTTTAGGAAGTGGGTTTCAAAAATCAATAAACAAATCACTATTAAAGTAGATTTTCTCCATAACCTGTATATTACATGCTAAGTAAATACTGTGTATTACATGGAACTCTTGAATATACAGCTATGTGTTATCATGTGAGACATTTGTCGGCGTAACTGAAAAAACATTTTAGCAGCTGTTGTTGTTAAACATGATGCTGATGTTCGGCCATCACATGTTACGAAGACCACACCCGTTGTTCGCCGTGTGGATTGCCTTTTCTCTTTCTGTGTCCGCTGAAATGCGTGACGTAAGCGGTGATATGGATTAAAGTGAAGAAGCAGCTGCCCTTTTAGTAAACCTCACTCTCTGATCCTGAGCTACCCTTGGCAAGATTTTTGGAGACGACTGGAGATTCCACCGGATGCAGATTTTTCATCAGAGTCTACTCTCGAAGCCTCTTCAGCAATCAGGTATCTTGCAAGGCAGAGGAGGGGGTTGACATATACCGCTGTGTGTCGTGCCTTTCCGATAATCGCAATAAGTCTAAAGACATAAATCAGCGTGTAATTGAGCTTGGGTTTCATGTTTAAATTTCACACACCAAAACAGGCACTGTTTGCAGCTAAAGCAAAGGCCTCACATCTTGTGAAGTTCAGGCGTGTGAACTAGACCGTGAAATACGACACAGGCTTAAGCGTAGTGCTATTCATATAGTGAATGTCCAGGTCATGATAATCAAACTGAAGAAAAATACAAACAAAACAAACAACCTAACAAGTCAAAATGAAAAAAACAAAACATCATAACGTGTCCGTGAATTAAAGTGCAAGTCGTCGACTAGTGTATATTCCAGACCAATCTGGCATCCATAATGCACTAAAATAGCAGAGCTATATAGACCCACATCCAGTTACGGTGCCATCTTTACTCCATACATCTTTGTTAAACATACATAGGTAATGGCACAATGATAACCCCTGCAGATAAATACAATGATATCTTCGTTCCCACCACAAGGCCATAAGTAACACAAATCCATATAAAACAACTAACAAATAACACCGGGACACAAAGTAAACAAATACAACTGAAGCGAAGGGTAAACACGATGATGAGGTAATGGTACAACTATTAGTAGCAGTGATGAAATACGAGGCGTGTTCAAATGAAAGAGGACCTAACTGTACCAAGTGAACATTCGTACGATGCGCACGATGACGTCCATTCTGGTGTGAACAGCTGATATCAACCGTCAATTTTGCAAAATGTCATTATCCTCTGACGCATAATTGTCTCAGCAGACCGTTGAAAACATGGCGGGTGTGATACTGAATATGTCCAGAGTTAATCAGCGAGAAGTAATTCGGTTTCTAACAGCTGAAGGATGTCGACCAGTTGACAGTCTTTACAGAATGCAGGCAGTGTATGGTGACCTGAATTGAGGTATCGATTTTTGCGATGACCTCGTCTGACGCAACAATATGCTCCTGACCTAGTCTCCGAATATATTTCGTTAACTCACATCCTTCTTTAAACATCGTTGTCCAGTTCTTCACTGTTGTCTTCGGCACACTTTTGTCAGCATACACAAATCTTCTGCAAAACATTGGCTGCAACAGAGACGACTTGCTTAGGAAAAGGCTCCGAAAAAAGAATGCTTTTCCGGTACCCACAAATGCTATGCGGAAGTCGGATGGTTTGGGCCGTTGGTGCAAATATCGCAGTGAAGCTGTAAACTAAGACAAAACGCATTCCGTTCTCCGGACTTCATCATATTACTTACAAAGTCCTTTTCAGGGATTGATAGTCAGAATCTGAGAACGAACGAACGAAGAAGAAGAAGAAGAAAAAGAAGAACAAGAACAAGAACAAGAAAAAGAAACATAAGAAGAAGAAAAAGAAGAAGAATAAGAACACGAAGAGGAACAAGAAGAATAAAAAGACGAAAAACAAAACGAAGAACAAGACGAAGAAGAAGAAGAAGAAAAAGAAGAACACGAACAAGAATAAGAAGACGAAGAAGAAGAACCTTATATATAGTATTTGTATGTTGCATTTAGCTAACACAGTCGTCGTCGTATCTATAATTCTCAATGCGTCTTAATTCGGCTACCTCACAGAGTACATTGTCAGTGTATTTTCTTTCTGTCCAACTCGTTCCATTCTACGGTAGTCCTACATGTCAAACGATTTCAATCTTCCCTCTGTTTCTTGTCTGTAGTCCATTATTTAGCCACATACTGTACAACTGTTTAGACTTGAGAAGCGATGTTAGAGCCCTATAATGTACATTTGTTTAGACCTGAGAAGAGATGAATGAGCCCTATAATGTATACCTGTTTAGACTTGAGAAGCGATGCTTGAGCCCTATAATGTACAACTGTTTAGACCTGAGAAGCGATGTTTGAACCCTATAATGTACACATGTTTAGACTTGAGAAGCGATGTTTGAGCCCTATAATGTACACCTGTTTAGACTTGAGAAGCGATGCTTGAGCCCTATAATGTACAACTATTTAGACCTGAGAAGCGATGTTTGTGCCCTTTAATGTACACCTATTTAGACCTGAGAAGCGATGTTTGAGCCATATAATGCACACCTGTTTAGACTTGAAAAGCGATTATTTTTGTCGATAGTTCGATCTTGATATTCTTGATCTCATCAATGATGTATTTATCTTTTCGACGCAAGGAAAGTTTAGGTCCGCCATTAAAATTGTTCTTTTACAGTATGTTTTCATGCGTAATTGTTGTGTTGGATTCAAAATAATTAGGCTCACATGATGAGGTTGCCATAAATACGCACGTCCCTCATCAATTGTCCGTTACGAAGAACATGACCAATTACATTGACCATTTTCTTCCTAGTCACGCCAGCATTACAGTGAACATTATTATACTTTTTGTAAAAAGTAACTTAGTTGACTTGTGGATGGAACTAGCAATTTCAACATTTAAAGAAAGTGTATCATACATTTAGTGCATTGAAGGTCCTAAGAAAATGCGTATTTCGGTGGCAGTCCTTGCATGCGAGAAATGGACAATCACACACAAATTAAGAATGAAGATAGTGGCTTTCGAAAAGAAATACGAACACTAAAGAAAAGGAAATCTCCCGGAAAAGACGGGATAACAAACGAAATGCTGATGGGGCTGGGCCAAACAGCGAAGAAAAAACTACTATCAGTCCTGAACCAAAGCTGGAAAAGGGGTATTGTACCCCAAGCATGGAAAGATGCAATACTGGTACCAGTACTAAAAACAGGAAAGGACAAAACAGATCCAAATGGATACAGGCCCATAAGCCTACTGAGCTGTGTCGGCAAGCTGATGGAACGGATGATAAACACCAGACTGATGTGGCATCTGGAAGAAAAACGAATACTAATTCCACAGCAAGCCGGCTTTCGACAGCACAGATCCACTGAGGACCAGGTCATCCTCATAGCCCAGGAGATAGAAGATGCCTACCAGGCACAGAAACACACAGTAGCTGTTTGGGTGGATCTGGAAAAGGCATTTGACAAAGTCTAGAAGGATGGACTTAGAGTCAAGCTAAGAAGAAGTGATGTCTGTGGGAAGATGTACAAGTGGATCAACCACTACCTCAAACAAAGAACGGCCAGAGTCCAAGTACAAGGGCAGATGAGCAAAAAGGTGACACTCGAGCAGGGTGTACCCCAAGGGGGAGTATTGTCACCCACACTCTTCCTGGTATATATAAACGATATTACAGAGAATATACCAAGAAGAGTCCATAGCTCAATGTTTGCAGACGATCTGGCTATGTGGACCTCTGAAAAGAATCTCACCATAGCAAGAAATCGGATGCAGACGGCCCTAACATCGCTGGAAGAGTGGGCGAACTCATGGCTGGTCAAAATAAACGAGAAGAAAACCACGTGCACAATATTCTCGCGCTCATTAAAACCCCAAAGTACCAAATTAAGCCTAAATGGCAAAATCCTGCAGCCAAACGACAACCCAACCTATCTGGGAGTCACATTTGATCGGCGCATGACATGGAAAAGTCAGATTGAGAGAAACCGAATGAAAGCCAGAGAAAGAATGGCGATCATGAGGAAACTTGCTGGCACAAGCTGGGGAGCAGACGAAGGCATACTAAAGAAACTGTACACTGGAAGAGTGAGACCAGTTCTCGAGTATGGCATTGCGGCATGGACAACAGCAGCGAAGGCGAACTTCGATAAAGTTAACAAACTTCAAAACCAAGCCATGAGAATTATAACAGGTGGCATGAAGTCAACGCCAATTGTAGAACTTGAAAAGATTACAAAACTGCATTCCATGACCGATAGAAGAGACTGCAAAGCCCAGCTGCAGTCAGAGAAACTCCGAAGACTGACGGACCATCCAATGTACCAGAGACTAAACAATTTGGGAACTGGGAAACTAAAGCGGAGAAACTTTGCAGAAATAGCCAAAGCAAAGATGCACGAAGATCCCATAAACGCACTAACAACACCAAAACCCATCACTACTGTACGAAAACCTACTTGGAGGCAGGATATATTTCCAGAGGTGGTAGAAAATATACCAGGTATTGCAAACAAAAACTGCCAGACTGAAAAAGAAAGGAGAGACACTACGCTAAGCTTCATAACGAAAAGCTACCCAAGCATGGACTGGACCCATGCATACACCGACGGTTCTGTAACAAACACTACACAGAACGGAGGGGCAGGAGCATTCCTGAACCTACCAAAAGGCAGAAAAATAACACTGTCGTTCGCTACTGGTAAGTACACAAGCAATTTCAGAGCGGAGGCAGAGGCACTGAGGGCGGCAGTGGAAGAAATGGTAACACATAGTGAAAATGAGAGCCATACAGTCCTGCTGACAGATGCTCTCGCCGTAGTCACAGCGCTAAAAAGCCAGAAAAACACTGAGCTTAATGACTTAAGAGCAGCACTCTGCAAACTGTGCCAGCAGTCCGCACCAAAAAGGGTAGTGGTACAGTGGGTTCCGTCACACTGCAACATCCAAGGCAACGAGGAGGCAGACAGACTGGCAAAAGAAGGTGCAAGGCTACCACAAGCAGATACCAGTATGACGTACGAAGAGTCAAAACGGCTTATCAAAGCCAGGTACATGACCAAATGGGAAACCGAACATACTGGTTACACCAAAAACGATGCCTATTACCAGTTGAACCGAAGAGAGCAGGTCGTTGTCTTCAGACTTCGCACTGGCCACAATAGGCTGATGTACCACCTATTCAACAAATTGAAGATAGGGTGTACCGACGAATGCCCGTGCGGTACTGGCAAAATGACCACTGAACATCTGCTGCAGAACTGCCCGACATACGAGGATCAGAGAGAGCAGATGTGGCCATTGCCAGTGGAACTGCAAGACAAGCTCTATGGCAGTGGCGAGAGTCTCAGGATGACCGCCGCTTTTTTCGAAAAAATAATGGTTACTGTCTGACTGTGTACGCAGAAGAAGAAGAAGAAGAAGAAACGAAATACCTTGAAAAAATTACAAAGCTGCAACCCATGACCGATAGAAGAGACTGCAGAGCCCAGTTGCAGTCAGAGAAACTCCGAAGACTGACTGACCACCCAATGCACAAGAGACTAAACAATTTGGGAAATGGGAAACTAAAGCGGAGAAACTTTGCAGAAATAGCCAAAGCAAAGATGCACGAAGATCCCATAAACGCACTAACAACACCAAAGACCATCACTACTGTACGAAAACCTACCTGGAGGCAGGATATATTTCCAGAGGTGGTAGAAAATATACCTGGTATTGGAAACAAAAACTGCCAGACTGAAAAAGAAAGGAGAGATACTACCCTAAGCTTTATATCTAAAAATTACCCAAGCATGGACTGGACCCATGCATACACCGACGGTTCTGTAACAAACACTACACAGAACGGAGGGGCAGGAGCATTCCTGAACCTACCAAATGGCAGACAAATATCACTGTCATTCGCTACTGGTAAGTACACAAGCAATTTCAGAGCGGAGGCAGAGGCACTGAGGGCGGCAGTGGAAGAAATAGTGACACATAAAGAAAATGAAAGCCATATAGTCCTGCTTACAGATGCTCTGGCCGTAGTCACAGCGCTAAAAAGCCAGACAAACACTGAGCTTAATGACTTAAGAGCAGCACTCTGTCAACTATGCCAGCAGTCCGCACCAAAAAGGGTTGTGGTACAGTGGGTCCCATCACACTGCAACACCCAAGGCAACGAGGAGGCAGACAGACTGGCAAAAGAAGGTGCAAGACTACCACAAACAGATACTAGTATGACGTACGAAGAGTCAAAACGGCTTATTAAAGCCAGATACATGACCAAATGGGAAACTGAACATACCGGCTACACCAAAAACGATGCCTATTACCAGTTGAACAGAAGAGAGCAGGTCGTTGTCTTCAGACTTCGCACTGGCCACAATAGACTGAGGTACCACCTATTCAACAAATTGAAATTATGTGGTACCGACGAATGCCCGTGTGGTACCGAGAAAATGACCGCTGAACATCTGCTGCAGAACTGGTCGACATACGAGAATCAGAGAGAGCAGATGTGGCCATCACCAGTGGAACCACAAGACAAGCTCTATGGCAGTGTCGACAGCCTCAGGATGACCGCCGCTTTTTCGAAAAAATAATGGTTACTGTCTGACTGCGTACGATGAAGAAGAAGAAGAAGAAGAAACGAAATACTACCGAAGAGTACTCAAAATACGTCGGGTAAAAACAATAACAAATAAAGCCACACTGCAAGATCTGATTGCCGAAGAGTACTGGCTTATAATCCATGTTATTTTTCTGAGGTTTTTCGGCACATCAAGTGGCATGACTGACTGGAGAAAGCAATTCTGAAGAGCATTGTTCCAGAAAAACGAGGCAGATGTCTAACAAGGCGTATATGGACACAAGACATTAAGGTTAGACCGACTGCTGATATAATTCAGCAGAAATAAATTTGGAAAAAAACTTGTTCAGAGGATCAAGGCTGATAGTAAAAGCTTTTTTTTTATGTTAGAAATAAACAAAGAACGAAAGACAAAGTAGTTCCTCTCATAGACAGCACAGAAACAATAATAAGTGAGAATAGGGAGGCAGCTAATCTACTCAATCAATACTTTAGCACAGTATACACAAAAGGGAACTGCTCCAAGATTCCAGAGACTATAGATATTTTTCAAAGAGACATGGATACAGCGGGATTAAGATAAATCTGTACTACAGTGGGATTGGTTTTTAAAAAATGAAGGGGTTGAAAGTCGAAAAATGTTCAGGTCAAGATAGTATTCACCCAAAATTAATTTTTGAAATTAGAGACCAACAAACACAACCATTGACTGTATTATGCTTTCAATCACTTGCGAAAGGATTATTTCACGGGATTGGAAACGTGCAGGAGTTATCCCCTTAATCAAAAAGTGCACAGAATCAAATCGAGCAAATTATAGACAGGTACGTTTAACGATCATAGTCTGTAAATTGTCAATAATCAAAGAAAACATTGTCACGCATTTAGACAAGTTTAATCTAATCATAAATATTCAGCATTGGTTTACTAGAAAAAGATCGTGCTTAACAAATCAATTAAAATTCATGGATGATGTTACTACAATGATAGATAATGGGGAACCAGTGGATGTTCCCTATTTAGGTTTTGCTAACGCCTTTGATAGAGTATCTCAACAAAGATTATTTCGAAAGTTAAAATCACATGGAATAGGTTGGAAAGTTGTCAAATGGATTGCATATTGATTAATGGGAAAAATGCGAAGAGTAGGCATACATAATGAGTACTCTGAGTAGTGTGAAGTAAAAAGTGGAGGGTCACAGAGCTCGGATTTGGAATCAATTTTTGTTCTTGATATATATATATATATATATATATATATATATATATATATATATATATATATATATATATATATATATATATATATATATATATTAACGATTTGGACATTGATTGAAAAATTCGCTGATGACACAAATCTATGCCGTATTGTCTCATCTAAAGTAGAAGGGGATATATTGAGGTCGGATTTAGATAAAACTCGAGAATGGTCTGTAAACTGGCTAAAGGAGTTTAATGTAGAAAAATGTACAGTCATCCACATGGACAAATACAATATGGAACATAATTTCAGATTGAGCGAGAACAATATTAGAAATATAGAAAATGAAAGAGACCTAGGATTTATAATAGATCATGCAGGTAAAATGAGTGAGCATGTTCAGGTAGGAGTGAAAAAGGCAAATGCAATGTCAAGTATGATAAAAAGAAATATTAAACATAGAAGCAAGGAAGTGATAGTCAAACTATATATAATATTAGTTAGACCTAGATTGGTGTATTGCATGCAGGTATGGATCCCTTATCATAGAAGCGATATAAACATGGTGGAAAGGATTAAAAAAAGAGCGACACAGCTGATAGTGGTATTCCAGAATTACAGTTATGAGGAATACTCAGAAACAACGACCTACAGTGTCTACAAATGAGAAGAATTTCAGGATGACTTAATACAGGTTTATAAGATACTCAAAGGCATGGATACATTAGACTATAACAAGTTTTTTTTTTCAAAATACAAACACCTACATTTACAAGACGGCTAAGCTAAATAAAGAACGGTCCAGATTAGATATTAGGAAATATTTGTTTAGTCAGAGAGTGGTGAATGTTTGGTTTGCATTGCCACAGGAAGTAATGGAGGCAGAGACAGGTAATGTATTTAGGAATAAATTGGATGCGCATAGATTTAGAGCAAGTTAATGTAAATAAAACAAACTGGTTCTATACGGACTCTGCAGAGTCTTCTAAACTAGTATAACGACGGTAAGTTGAATTACAATCTCCTATCGAATGGCTGTGACGAGAGCGGTGCTTTATCAAGGACATGCTACATGATGATGATGTATTACACACTAAATCATGTAGATAAACGGCACATTCTTTATGTCTGCAAGGATGTTTGCAATAGCGTGGCCCTCATGTCAGCACGAAAGAGACAACGAACAGATGATCGTAGTAAAAGAAACAACCCGAAGGTCACAGTTATTTGCTCTAATGCCTCAGAGGGACACAAATATTTTCCCCCCACGGCCGGTAAACATCTTAAAAATGCCTTAATGGACTGCGCAAAATCCTACTGTGTCTCGCTTTTATGTCCACGATAAATTGGGCTTAAACGACTCGACTGTCGCTGGCTAAGCGCTGATAAATATCGTCATTGTTATCAGCTTCCCTGGTGTGACTTATCACAACTGATATTGTTTATTTTATTGAGAACACTCAAAGTATCTCCGTTTCAGAGAATGCCGGCACGTTCAGAATAGTATAAATTGTTAGCTGTTAAGTTTGTTTTGTTTGTTTCGGCAGATGTATTATGTGTGTCGTTTCTTTATTTCTGAGCTTTTCTCTATAATGTTTAGTTATGTTTGGTTGCTCTACCACTTGCGCCGTTGCGTGACGTGGGGAGCTTCTGCTGTCTATCTTAGCTAAGTGTGATGCTAGGGTCTTTTAAACCCGTTTTGTTGACGGATTACTGGTATGCCATATGTCCATCGTCCATTGGATATCACTCGTGCTCGGCAGTCATACTTCTTGTGTTGGATGAGAACAGGAAAAACGAAGAATGGCGAACGGAGAATGTACATGAATTAGAAAAGAAAAACGACGATGGAATAATGGAGAAGGAATAAGGAAGATGGAAGAATGAAGAAAGTAGAAGATAGAAGAAGAAGAATAAAAAGAAGAAGAGGATGAAGAAGAAAAACATGAAGTAGCAGTAGTGTTTTCTTGTCGTACATCTCTTGTTCGGAAATCACATTCGAGCGTAGCCTGATAATCCGTGACATGAAATCCACTGAGAAAGATGGTTTTTCGCATCACATCGATGTTTTGGTTTGACTGAAGGTATGCATATATGTATTCTACTGGGAAAGCTTCGCCCTTTTTCACACATATCGGGGTCCTTGGTGCGATGTCAGGACGTATTGGCTAGTGTATGGATACGTGTGTGTCATGACGTATTAGCTAGTGTATGGATGTGTGTGTCAGGACGTATTGGCTACTGTATGGATATGTGTGTGTCAGGACGTATTGGCTAGTGTATGAATACGTGTGTGTCGGGACGTATTGGCTAGTGTATGGATGTGTGTGTGTGTGTGTGTCAGGAAGTATTGGCTAGTGATTGGATGCGTGCGTCATCCGCCCATTCACTGAACCCATCAAAGTTGCGACTGTGAAGGGAGTACGGCAAAGAGACCCCATTTTGCCTAACCTATTCTCTGCGTGCCTAAAGTCGACGATAAGGAACTGCGACTGGAACACCTACGGAATCAACATGGACAGAAAATGTCTTAACAAACTTCTGTTCGCAGAACACATCGTTCTCATCCCAGAGATACTCCTGAAAGCGACATATGCTGCTGTCACTAGACACGAAAGGCAGGGGCAGGAAAAAGCAGCTGTAGCTATGAACCTAGGGAAAACCAGAGATATGAACCAGAGCTATAAATCAGAGCTATGAATCAGAGCTAAGAACTAGAGATATGAACCAGGGCTATGAACCAGCGCTATGAAGCTATGAACCAGAGCTTTAAAGCTATGAACCAGAGCTATAAACCAGAGCTATGAACCAGAGCTATGAACCAGAGCTATGAAGCTATGAACCAGAGCTATGAACCAGAGATATGGACCAGATCTTTGAACCAGAGCTATGAAGCTATGAACAAAGTCTATGAACCAGAGATATGAACCAGAGCTATGAACCAGAGATATGAACCAGAGCTATGAACAAGAGCTATGAACCAGAGATATAAATCAGAGTTATGAATCAGAGCTATGAACTAGAAATATGAGCCAGAACTATGAACCAGAGCTATAAACTAGATATATGAACCTGAGATATGAACAATATCTATTGAACTAGAGAAATGAACCAGAGATATGAATCAGATATATGAACCAGAGATATGAATCAAAGCTATAAAGCTATGAATTAGCGATATGATCCAGAGCTGTGAAACTATGAACCAGAGCTATGAATCAGAGCTATGAACCATAGCTTTGAACTACAAATATGAACCAGAGCTATGAACTAGAGATATGAATCAGAGACATGAACCAGAGATATGAACCAGATATATAAACCAGAGTTATGAACTAGAGATATGAACCAGAGATATGAACCAGAGCTATGAACTAGAGATGTGAACCAGATATATGAACCAGCGCTATGAACTAGAGATATAAACCAGAGATATGAACCAGAGCTATGAACCAGAGCTATGAACTAGAGATATGAAGCTATGAACCAGAGCTATGATTCAGAGTTATGAACGAGAGATACGAACCAGATATATGAACTAGATATATGTACCAGAGCTATGAAACTATTAACCAGAGCTATGAACCAGAGCTATAAACCAGAGCTATGAACCAGGGCTATGAAGCTATGAACCAGAGATATGAACCAGAGATATGAACCAGAGATATGAACCAGAGATATGAACCAGAGATATGAACGAGAGCTAAGAACCAGAGATATGAACAAGAGATATGAACCAGAGCTATAAACCAGAGCTATGAACATGAGAAATGAACCAGAGCTATGAACCAGAGCTATGAATCAGAGCTATGAACCAGAGCTATGAAGCGATGAACCAGAGATATGAACCAGAGATATGAACCAGAGATATGAACCAGAGCTATGAAGCTATGAACCAGAGATATAAACCAGAGATATGAACCAGAGATATGAACCAGAGCTATAAACCAGAGCTATGGAGCTATGAACCAGAGATATGAGCCAGAGATATGAACCAGAGATATGAACTAGATATATTAACCAGAGCTTTGAACAAGAGATATGAACCAGAGATATGAACCAGAGATATGAACTAGAGATATGGAAAAGTCAGATTGAGAGAAACCAAATAAAAGCCAGAGAAAGAATGGCAAACATGAGGAAACTTGCTGGCACAAGCTGGGGAGCAGGCGAAGGCATACTAAAGAAACTGTACACTGGAAGAGTGAGACCAGTTCTCGAGTATGGCATTGCGGCATGGACAACAGCAGCGAAGGCGAACTTCGATAAAGTTAGCAAACTTCAAAACCAAGCCATGAGAATTATAACAGGTGGCATGAAGTCAACGCCAATTGTAGAACTTGAAAAGATTACAAAACTGCATTCCATGACCGATAGAAGAAACTGCAGAGCCCAGCTGCAGTCAGAGAAACTCCGAAGGCTGACCGACCATCCAATGCACCAGAGACTAAACAATTTGGGAAATGGGAAACTAAAGCGGAGAAACTTTGCAGAAATAGCCAAAGCAAAGATGCACGAAGATCCCATAAACGCACTAACAACACCAAAACCCATCACTACTTTACGAAAACCTACCTGGAGGCAGGATATATTTCCAGAGGTGATAGAAAATATACCAGGTATTGCAAACAAAAACTGCCAGACTGAAAAAGAAAGGAGAGATACTACCCTAAGCTTCATAACGAAAAGCTACCCAAGCAGGGACTGGACCCATGCATACACCGACGGTTCTGTAACAAACACAACACAGAACGGAGGGGCAGGAGCATTCCTGAACCTACCAAATGGCAGACAAATAACACTGTCATTCGCTACTGGTAAGTACACAAGCAATTTCAGAGCGGAGGCAGAGGCACTGCGGGCGGCAGTGGAAGAAATGGTGACACACAGTGAAAATGAAAGCCATATAGTCCTGCTGACAGATGCTCTCGAAGTAGTCACAGCGCTAAAAAGCCAGAAAAACACTGAGCTTAATGACTTAAGAGCAGCACTCTGCAAACTGTGCCAACAGTCCGCACCAAAAAGGGTAGTGGTACAGTGGGTTCCGTCACACTGCAACATCCAAGGCAACGAGGAGGCAGACAGACTGGCAAAAGAAGGTGCAAGGCTACCACAAATAGATACCAGTATGACGTACGAAGAGTCAAAACGGCTTATCAAAGCCAGGTGCATGTCCAAATGGGAAACCGAACATACTGGTTACACCAAAAACGATGCCTATTACCAGTTGAACCGAAGAGAGCAGGTCGTTGTCTTCAGACTTCGCACTGGCCACAACAGACTGAGGTACCACCTCTTCAACAAATTGAAGATAGGGTGTACCGACGAATGCCCGTGCGGTACTGGTAAAATGACCACTGAACATCTGCTGCAGAACTGCCCGACATACGAGGATCAGAGAGAGCAGATGTGGCCATTGCCAGTGGAACTGCAAGACAAGCTCTATGGTAGTGGCGAGAGTCTCAGGATGACCGCCGCTTTTTTCGAGAAAATAATGGTTACTGTCTGACTGTGTACGCAGAGGAAGAAGAAGAAGACTTCGCACTGGCCACAATAGACTGAGGTACCACCTATTCAACAAATTGAAGATAGGGTGTACCGACGAATGCCCGTGCGGTACTGGTAAAATGACCGCTGAACATCTGCTGCAGAACTGCCCGACATACGAGGATCAGAGAGAGCAGATGTGGCCATCACCAGTGGAACTGCAAGACAAGCTCTATGGCAGTGGCGATAGCCTCAGGATGACCGCCACTTTTTTCGAAAAAATAATGGTTACTGTCTGACTGCGTACGAAGAAGAAGAAGAAGAAGAAGAAGAAGAAGAACCAGAGATATGAACCAGAGCTATGAACTAGAGATATGAACCAGAGATATGAACCAGAGCTATGAACTAGAGATATGAAGCTATGAACCAGAGCTATGATTCATAGTTATGAACGAGAGATACGAATCAGATATATGAACCAGATATATGTACCAGAGCTATGAAGCTATTAACCAGAGCTATGAACGAAGCTATGAAGCTATGAAACAGAGCTAAAAACCAGAGCTATGAACCAGAGCTTTGAAGCTATGAACCAGAGATATGAACCAGAGATAGGAACCAGAGCTGTGAACCAGAGATATGAACAAGAGATATGAACAAGAGATGTGAACCAGAGCTATGAACCAGAGCTATGAACCAGAGATATGAACCAGAGCTATGAACCAGAGCTATGAACCAGAGCTATGAGCCAGAGCTATGAAGCTATTAACCAGAGATATGAACCAGAGATATGAACCAGAGCTATGAAGCTATGAACCAGAGATATGAACCAGAGATATGAAGCAGAGCTAGGAACCAGAGCTATGAACCAAAGCTATGGAGCTATGAACCAGAGATATGAACCAGAGATATGAACCAGAGATATGAACCAGAGATATGAACCAGAGATATGAACCAGAGCTATGGAGCTATGAACCAGAGATATGAACCAGAGATATGAACCAGAGATATGAACCAGAGCTATGAAGCTATGAACCAGAGATATGAACCAGAGATATGAACCAGAGCTATGAACCAGAGCTATGGAGCTATGAATCAGAGATATGAATCAGAGATATGAACCAGAGCTGTGAACCAGAGATATGAACCAGAGCTATGAACCAAAGCTATGAACCAGAGCTTTGAACCAGAACTATGCACCAGAGCTTTGAATCAGCTACTCTGCGAAAATCAGAGGATTACGACCAGATAACTGTCTGCGAAGCGGCATATCGGCTTCCATGTGTTAGAAATATGAGGGTGGCAACGATATAGTTTCAGACAGTTTGCACCAGCTGGGTCTCACTAATGCTCACACAAGAACAGAAAGATCATCCAATGGAAGTTTACATTGACCTCTTGAACCATCAGGCAGATGAAGGTGACAGTTTTCTGGATTGGGTCATTACTGATGATGAGACGGGGTGTCACTTCTACGATCCTGCGTAAAAACGGCAGTCCATGAAGTGGCAACATGTAAATGTCCATATCGAGGGAAGAGTTCAAGACGTAGCCCTCAGCGAATAAAGTGATGTGCATTGTCATTTGGGATAAAGTAAAGTAAAGTAAAGTAACCCATAGCATTACTGCCGTATGGGTGTGAGGTTTTAGCGATCTCACAAATCAAAGGCCGGGCTTTTTTAGGACGGTAGCCATCTCCTCTCCGTCGCCGCTTTTACTTCGCTGACTGAACAGGTACCCATTTAAGGCTGGGTCCAGCCTGGCGCCGTTGCGGTCTGAAAAAGCATTACCGCCTCAACTGGGGAATGAACCCAGGACCACGCAGGTGCGAAGCCAGCGCGCTAACCACTTTGCTACGCGGCTCCCCATTTGGGATAGTAAGGTGTAATTCTTCTTGATTTTCTGGAATTTAGACAAACCACTGAAACTGTTACACTGCGACGCTGTCTAAGCTGAAAACTCGAATTTCCAGAGTCAGGACAGAGAAGGAGAAAGCCTAAATTTTGCAACACGATAACGCCAGATTGAAGACCGTTGAGCCCATTGTAAGTCTTGGCGTGACTGTCCAACCACACCCACCGTATATTTCGGAATTGTCCTTTCCTGACTTCCATCTGTTCGGGCCAATGAAATATGGACTGCATGGGCAAACTTTTCCTAGCAACGACGCTGCCATAGCATCTGTGAAACAGTGGATCACCTCCAATGGTGTAGATTTTTACGAGCGCGGCAAGAATGCTCTTGTTCTCCCCTGGAGAAAATGTAAGGCCAAGGGTGGTGACTTTAAAAACAAAAATTAGTTTTTTGAAGACCAAACTTATTTCTTTCGTAAGGTGTTATTGTGCTATTTTAAAAATCTGCTATGGTTTTCATCGAATAAAATAGGAGGCCTTACTTTCGGAGAGCCCCTTGTTGAAGCCGTAATATCGAATCTGTAGCATTGGAAAAAAGAAATAAACTTTTAGGCCAATATATCGGCTCTTCATATTAAATCTGTTAAAGGTTTTAATTTGAATACCTCTGGGGTGTTTGTGCATGTGTGAGTATATAATTGACGTGACTTATTAAAACATGACATTAACCTTTGCTTAATTAATGAGTCAGTGTTAGTCAGTAGGTGAGTGGTGTACACTGACAGCTCGTGTTAGATGAGCCGTGTATCCGTGAGTTTTGTGAATCCATTAAATTTAGGGATGATATGTAGAAATTATTTTCTTATGTATTTAAAAGATTGTTCAATGTGTTCGATGTAACAATTTATGTACTGGATACAGAAATGATGGTCTGTTTGTATATAGTATTTCTGCTAAATGCATTATCCATTTTCTGGCTCCTACACGCGTGAGTTGTGCTCAAGCTGGCAGATCGCCGGCCATTTGGGAGTTTCTATACAATCATGCAGATGTGATTGAAGTTAATTTAGAGAGACTATGCAGGTTTAAGTTGTTTTGCTACACATACATTTATGTAATCGGAATAAAATATCCTGTTATACAAACTTGTCACTGCTGGCTTTATTTCTGATTGCAGAAATATTGAATTGGGACAAAGGTCATGTGCTAATCGTAGCGTAATGATATGCCGTACTGAAATAATGTAAATGTACGTGACAATAACACTTGGAATGCGTTAATGTTTGGACATGTATGTGACCCAGTTAGTGGTACGATCCATGTGGGTCACATGTCTACAAGAAAAGTGTCGGAGTAAACCCTGAGCGGAAAAAAGGCTTCTTGTGCTGCATCCATATATCTTGGCCTCGTTGTACCACCAGGTTAGTGTAACAAGGGATAGGAGAGTGGGGCTGTTGCCACGACAGTCGATGTCACTTTAGTCCATTCAAACATACGTCACATTATCAAACTCAATGCAAAACAAACGGGAAAAGCCCCAAGAAAAACAAATACATCTCTGGGAGAGAATGAAGACTCATCTTCGGTTTCTGGGACATGTGCACTATGCTGGGAACCGTCAAGCCGGATAGGCCGAACCAGCCAGGCAGACATTTTGATCCACACCGTGTAGACATGGTTGCCCTTAGCGAGACACGATTAGTGTGTGTATTTGTGTATAAATATATATATATATATATATATATATATATATATATATATATATCCATGCACTGCTAGAAAAAACACGACTAGGATGGGCCGGACACGTCGTCCGTATGTCAGACGAGCGGCTCCCAAAGAAGCTTCTCTACGGCGAGCTGAGAGAGGGATGGCGCGAGAGAGGGCACCCAAAGAAACGTTTTAAAGACGGTCTGAGGGACACACTAAAAAGTTGCCAGATAGACATCGACACCTGGGAACGTCTTGCCCAAAACAGATCTGACTGGAGAAGCGCAGCCAAATCGGGTGTAGCTGCCGGTGAATATGACCGTGTTGTGAAAGACCAGAACAGACGCGAGACGCGGAAATCCC
Organism: Ariolimax columbianus; assembly: GCA_036924085.1. Taxonomy (NCBI): domain Eukaryota; kingdom Metazoa; phylum Mollusca; class Gastropoda; order Stylommatophora; family Arionidae; genus Ariolimax; species Ariolimax columbianus. The sequence continues at coordinate 43,733,264 of JAVGWX010000019.1, forward strand.
GAGCAGCGGGAACACCATATCCTTCTACAAACCTCGTGTGCCCGATATATAGCAGATGTTTTCGTGCTCGCATTGGCCTGTTCAGCCACATGCGCATCCACACCCAACAGGGAAATCTGTGACAAGGATGATGTCAGCGGTCCTCATCGACAACGATGAACAGCTATGATTATTATTATATACATAGTTAGAAGTCACTTTTCAGTCATGTCTGACTCAAGGTTGATGCGACCTTAGAGTAGCAATTCTTTACTGAGTTTTTGGTTGTCCAATTTTTTTTCGACGTATCTTCACTTTCCTGTGTTGCATGGGTTTATTTTTCGCTCAACCTGAAGTGGCTAGCTAGGTTACATCTCCATTTATATAGGTCTGCAGCTAGGTCTTCCCAACATGTCAGATCCATATCCAGAGCCTTCGTGTCCCGCTTACAAGCATCCTTGAACCGCAGCTGTGGTCGGCCAGCTATCCTTTTAACACACCATACCAGCTGTCCATAGAGAATATCTTTGGGGATACGATCGTCTTCCATGAGAAGAACATGACCAAGCCATCACAGTCTTTGGTGGTGAAGGAGGATGTACTTATTCGGAAGACCAGTGTGATAATACACCTCCGAATTTGTCATCCTGTATCTCCATGTGATGCACAGGATTGGATTTCGGGCATCGTAGGTGAAAGGTGTTTAACCTATGCTCTTGTTTGACATATGTTGTCCACGCTTCTCTGCCACATAGAAGCATCGTAATGAAGACTCAGTCATTGTAGACCATAGCCTTGGTTTGGCTGTAAGTTTGTTATTCTCAGGCACGTGTTATGAGCCGAGAACGTTTGGTAGCAGCTCTGTCAATGCGATTGCCTATTTCTAGGACTATGGAGAGCTTATCATTGATGAGAGACCCCAGGTAAGTGAACTGGTCCAGTTGGTAGTTATCGATAGTGAAGTCTGGGTGGTATCTAGGTCTTGTCCCAGAACATTTATTTTATTCCGGCCTATTGAGGGTCCGAAATCGTTGCATGCCTGGAAGAAGAGATCTTTCAATCTCAAGAGTTGATGCTCATTTGTGAGTGGAAATTGAAGTGTCATCAGTAAAAAACAATTCTATGACATCAACTTTCTTGACCTATAAAATATATATATATAATTTGGCAAAATGACTGCTGGCTATGTGGTGCACTATTTTAAACACTGATCTTATTTTGTCTACAGGAAAAGCCAATGTCTTCCTGGGTCCTGTCTGTGACTACTCTATTGCACCTGTAGCTAGACAAGCCAAGTACTGGAACATTCCAGTGGTAAGAGAGAAGGGCATAGACAGAGTTAGAGATGGAGAGAGAGAGAGAGAGAGAGAGATAGATAGATAGATAGATAGATAGATAGATAGATAGATAGATAGATAGATAGATAGATAGATAGATAGATAGATAGATAGATAGATAGATAGATAGATAGATAGATAGATAGATAGATAGATAGATAGATAGATAGATAGATAGATAGATAGAGAGAGAGAGAGAGAGTGAGTGAGAGAAAGAAGAATGATAGAGCCATAAATAAAACCCTTTTGTTTTTGTTTGTTTAATGTTCACACCATTTTAGGCAACTGACCTCCATACATGAAACATATCTTTCAGCACCAACCCGGATTCTTGCAGTGACGGATTATCGTAAACATAGTTGGTATGTTGAGGTTTCTAGCCACATGCAATATTCTTTGTCTGTACTTTTTATTGCGCTGGGTGAATTCATCCTCATCATCTTCTGCTTGGTCAGTCCTTAGACGTGTTGTAAGGTTGTCTGAGTATGTCTTTCCATTTGACCCTTTTCTTCTGGTCGATCGGTCCTTATACTGGTTGTAAGGTTGTTAAGAGCATGTCTCTCCATTTTACCCTGTCCTCTGGTTGATCAATCCTGAGACTGTAAGGTTGTCTGAGTATGTTCCTACATTTGACCCTATCCTCTGCAACTCTCTCCATTTCAGCACAGGTTGGTACTGTAATATATCTGCATTCCTAAGATGTAAAGGTGAGTTTTAGACCATTTCCTCACTCTTGCCTTCTAGTATCTTCTCAAGAAGACGTTCGTCTCATATTGTGTTCCCTGCCATCCTCGTTTTTGTATCATTTTCAAAATGTGTATGTTTGGGCCTACGTTCATGCCATCAATTTTATTGCATCATTTCTTCTGTTCAACTTACTCTATTGATTCCACGTTAGTACCACATTTCTAACGCTTCCAAGCCGCCTTCATCCTTCTATTCTAGAGTCCATTTTTCGTCCGCATACCGTTGGGGGCCTTTTCTGATATGGTATATGTCTGTGCTCGATCGGTTACTTCCACATTTGCCTTTGACAGTGATTCTCGCTACAGGCAGACTATTGACAAGAATTCACAATTTGGTTTTCGTCTAGGAAATGTGCAGTCCGAAATCGGAAGTTGACATGTCTAAGTATTACAGGTGGTTAGTCGGGGTTAGAGAGTCTGAATTTAGAGTGATGAAGTCGATGCGTTCTTGAGGTCGGCCAAGCGCAGGTCACCGACAGTAACTCCTGTGGTGTACTACCTGGATGAACAAATATGCGAGGGAAACAACAGGTCGCGGTGTATTTAGCGAAATGTCACAGGGAAAAAGTAATGATGACACAAATCAACTACATAGAATGGATGAAAGTCGCATCTTCCAGTTCCAAACAGGACATACCAGAGTCAATAGCCACTTGAACCGCATCAATCCCCAGCACCTGCACTTGTCCAGACATTGCTCTCATCCTGATGAAACAGTTCGACCCCTACTCATTGAGTCCAAGGCGCTTGCGGATACAAAAAATAAAATTCTTACAATCTCTGCCGACAATTGCCAACACACTGTGCTGAGCAGTGAAACAACTGAAATAGACATGTATATAAATAAGAATGACATTGAGCTGCCAAGAGCAAACTTGCTCAGCAGCTATGGGATAACAAATAACAACGTCCCCCTACATACAAGGATACAATCTAATGCACGGCAGAACAGCGATGGCGGGGTGATAAACATATGGTAGACGTCAGACAATGTTGATGTGTCGTTACATTCAGACGAGGTGAACTCTTGCGCCAAAGCTGCAGTGAAGTTCGCATATTAACATCATCAAACTGTCGGTTACTCCCACACTTCTCACGATCGTCCTTCCACAGAGCAGATATATCCACACGATCAGAGTTGGCCTTCCTTCTTGTCAATGTGAGCAACGGGATAGCGTTATTAAATTCACGGAGTATTTCTGAGAGGAGGCAATGTGCGATAGCATCATCGAAAGCACAAAGGGAGACAAGTCAGAAAATGGCAACATAAACAAACGTGACAGATATTAGCAGATAAAGATCTGTAGACTCAGTACGGGACATTTCAGACACAAGGCCCACATCTACAGCATGGGTCTCAGACACCGACATGTGGCACTACGAAGCACAGAAGCAAAAACCACAACATAGCCTGAAGGACTGCCGTACTTGTGAAGAGCACATAGAGGCAGTCTGTCCTGAGGGAGCGACAATGCTCAAAAACTGTATAATAATAATTTTGGGTTAGACATTTGATGTCCTTTGCGTTGGTTGGCTACATCCATGACCGGTTGCTGCGGCGTGGTTCAAGCTTAGTCCAGAGCGGAGGTAGAGGATGCTATCTGCTGGAGCGATACTGTGCGAGTCCGGAAACGTCTGCACCTCCAGTCGGTCGGGGGAAGACTTTAAGCGCTAACGAACGAATTGTGTACTATCTTGTGGGTCGGGGATTCCTAGTCCAGCCATACAACATGGCCGAACAAAGAAACTCGGCGGCGGTTAAATGATTCTGAAATTGGGAGGAGGCATGTTTTAATAGAGAAATTTGCATGCCATCGGATGTCCAGAATACGCGATTGCGTATGTGGAAAAACTGTATGAACTGATCAAAACCTAAAATGTACATTCTCTCCTTCGTTAATCTTACCGGGCTAGAAGCATAGCGTCCTTTGATCGAAGAAATAAAAAAAGAAAAGCAGAAGAAAGTGGCATAAGATGTCACGATGGTGGAGCGACACGCGGTGCAAGCTGCTGGGGATGTTTGTTTCTCTCCAGCACCCGTTGCAACCCTTAAACAAAGCAGATATATACAATTTAAAAAATTTCCAGAGACAAACAACAATATTACCGATTCTGCATTCTGTTGGGAGTACTGTACCTTGTACATATATATTTTTTGAGTTCTTAGAGTTCTACCTTTGTGCATGGATGTGATACAATTTCTTTGCCTTGTACAGGGTTATGATACGAGTTATTTTCTTTCTACAGGGATGTTATGAGTTCTTTCCCTTTGTACAGGGCTATGATATAAGTTCTTTCCCGTTGTAAAGGGATCTGATCTGAGTGCTGTACCTTTGTTTAGGAATATGTTAATTCGGTCGCCTCATACTTCTTCTTCTTCTTCTTCTTCGTACGCAGTCAGACAGTAACCATTATTTTTTCGAAAAAAGCGGCGGTCATCCTGAGGCTGTCGACACTGCCATAGAGCTTGTCTTGCAGTTCCACTGGTGATGGCCCCATCTGCTCTCTCTGATCCTTGTATGTCGGGCAGTTCTGCAGCAGATGTTCAGCGGTCATTTTACCGGTACCGCACGGGCATTCGTCGGTACACCCTATCTTTAATTTGTTGAATAGGTGGTACCTCAGTCTATTGTGGTCAGTGCGAAGTCTGAAGACAACGACCTGCTCTCTTCGGTTCAACTGGTAATAGGCATCGTTTTTGGTGTAACCAGTATGTTCGGTTTCCCATTTGGTCATGTATCTGGCTTTGATAAGCCGTTTTGACTCTTCGTACGTCATATTAGTATATGTTTGTGGTAGTCTTGCAGCTTCTTTTGCCAGTCTGTCTGCCTCCTCGTTGCCTTGGATGTTGCAGTGTGATGGGACCCACTGTACCACTACCCTTTTTGGTGCGGACTGCTGGCACAGTTTGCAGAGTGCTGCTCTTAAGTCAATAAGCTCAGTGTTTTTCTGGCTTTTTAGCGCTGTGGCTACGGCGAGAGCATCTGTAAGCAGGACTATATGGCTTTCATTTTCTTTGTGTGTCACCCTTTCTTCCACCGCCGCCCTCAGTGCCTCTGCCTCCGCTCTGAAATTGCTTGTGTACTTACCAGTAGCGAATGACAGTGTTATTTCTCTGCCATTTGGTAGGTTCAGGAATGCCCCTGCCCCTCCGTTCTGTGTAGTGTTTGTTACAGAACCGTCGGTGTATGCATGGGTCCAGTCCATGCTTGGGTAGTTTTTCGATATAAAGCTTAGGGTAGTATCTCTCCTTTCTTTTTCAGTCTGGCAGTTTTTGTTTGCAATACCTGGTATATTTTCTACCACCTCTGGAAATATATCCTGCCTCCAGGTAGGTTTTCGAACAGTAGTGATGGGTTTTGGTGTTGTTAGTGGGTCGCCTCATGCAAGAGGTACCTATTTGATGCTCCAGGCTATCATAAATAATTGCTGTAGGTTTTTACACATCGGATCTAACGTGTACTTCACCAGTTCTGAAGACAAACCTTCCAGGCGCACGCTCCTGTAATTTTGTAGGCAGCACTGACTTCGGATACAGTGGCGGTATATGTGATTATTTATGTGATTATTTATGTGACAGCAATAGCTGAGATGGTGTCACAGAGTATTCCCGTTGATGGTGTAGCCGGAAGGTGATGTAATCCTTCGCTGTAGTGCTCAATCCACTTGTCTGCCTTTTCCTATTCAGATTCGAGAGGAATGGACATACGCCATTGTTTTCCTAAATGTTTTCTAAGTGGGATATCGATGGTAATAGGTCCGCTTGACGATGATGTTCGTCCATCACGTGTGATGAAGACCATTCTCTTTGTTCAGCCTTGGGGACAGCCTTTTCTATTGTCGTGTCTGCTGAGATGGGTGACTTGCGCTGTGATTTGGAAGGAACTGCGCCTTTTGTCAACTTCACTATATGGCCCTGATCATCCTTTGATAGGTGCCAAGATTCTATTAAGACGACTGGAGATACCACATGATGTAGATTCTTCTCAGCCATTCACGTTAAGAGATATCCAGCAAGACAGCGAAGGGGGATACTATGTACCGTTGTGTGTCGTGTCTTTCCCATATCCACAAGAAGTCGTAGGGACATCACTCATCGTGTGAGTGATGTTCTGTGTATATCTATCGGGCCGTGTTCTAGTCTATTATAGTCACGTTAACATTTTACAATGATACAATACTGACGCTGTCTGCAGCTAAGACAAATTGCGCCAATCTCGTGAAGTTCAGCCGTGTGCCCTAGACCGTGAAAATACGATACAGGTTTAATTGGAATACTAATTCACATAGCCAATGTCCAGGCCAGAATAATCGGAGGGAACACAACACAAAAAATGAACGAATTAACCAGTTCAAATGGAAAACAACACGTTTCCGTTAATAAAAGTGTAAGTCGTCGATCAATTAGATTTCCAAGCCAACCCAAGGTCTGGAAGCATCAAAAATGAACTAAAACACAACATCAATGTTAGACCCACAGCCGGAACGGCGCCATATTTTGCTGCTCTTTCTCTTCCTGTACCATATAGCATGTAGTAAGAGACAAGACGTCGTTACTATATTTTCAATGAAAGCTCTTCTTCTGCTTCTTGTTCCTATTCTTTAACTTCTTTGTCTTCTTCTTCCTCTTGAATAACTACAACACCACCACCAGCAATACAAATACTTCCACCAACAGCAGCGACACGAACATCATAATCATCAACAACAGCAACAAAAGCAATACAACAAACAGCAACAACAATAACACCACTAACAACAACAGCAACATGAACAACATCACCACCACCAACAACAACAAAACCCCCAACAGCAACAACAAGGACACCAACAATACGACAACAACATGAACATTACCACCACCAAAACAAAAACAACAAACACCACCACCACCTCAACCACCACCACCATTAAAGGATCTATACATACTCTCGCACACATAATGTGTTCAATATTTGTCGAACACCTCACTTAGATCACAAGTGGAGCATTTGCACGAGACTTCAGCGAGTCCAGGTACATCCTCTTCAACACGCTCACCCGAGTCGGTTCACGCTTCAACACACTAATAGAGTTCCTCGCTCGTATGTTTGACCGCGACCACTACGACTACAGCCGGGTCAACCTGGTCTACCAGCCTCATGGACAGAATAACATCCTGGACAAACTGTGTCATGTTATGATTGACGGAATTCATAATGCATTTAAGTGAGTATTGTCCTTCTGTCTATCCATTTTCGTTTTTAGGAACGCCTTATCGTGGAATTGGGTATCCCAAAACTGCAGACGCTTCTTGTTGATTATCACTTAATATTTACATTGTCAATCCTGGGTTAATTCCCCAGTTTAGTCGGTAGTGTATTTTTTCAGACTGCAATGGCTGCCGGGTCGACCCAGCCTTAAATGGGTACCGGTTCAGTCCGGAAGTAAAAACGGTGAGGGAGAGGAGATGGCTACCGCCCTCATGTGGTCGAGCCTTTGAAATGTAAGATCGCTAACACCTCACACCCCTACGGCAGTAATCATATGGGTTACTTTACTGTAAGTTACTTTACTTTACCTTACTTTACTTTAACTTACTTTACTTTACCTTGCTTTACTTTACCTTACTTTTCTTTACCTAACCTTACCTCATCTTACTTTACTATACTTTACTGTACTTTACTTTTCCTTACTTTTACTTACTTTACTTCACTGTATCTTACTGTACCTTACCTTACCTTACTTTACTTTACTTTACTTTACCTCCTGATACCAAGGGAATCACAATGATGTGGGATATCATCAATGATATGATGTTGGTCCATCACAAGTGATGAAGACTACTCTCTGTTAGGCTGTGTGGACAGTTTTTCTCTCTTGCTGCGTCCGCTAAATGTGTGATTTTCGCTCTGATTTGGATTAAAGTGAGAAAGAAACTGCACCTTTTGTCAACCTCAATCTCTGGTCCTGAGTTACCTTCGCTCAGTGGCAAGACGATATCGAGACGACTGGAGATATCACAGGATGCAGATTTCTCCTCAGGGTCTACTCCGGAAGCCTTTTCTAAACAGGTATCCCGAAATGCAGTAAAGGGGGCGGGGGGTGACACATGTCGCTGTGTGTCATGCCTTTCCCATAACCGCTAGAGGTCGTAGGGACATAGTTCAGCGTGTGAGTGATATGTTGGGCATTTCTTCCGGGTGACGTAATCTAGTTCATTTTTGTAACGTGTCTACGTTTTACATACCAAAACCGACGCTGTCTGCAGCTAGGGCGAATGGTGCCAATCTCGTAAAATTCATCCGTATGAACTAGACCATGAATATACGACACATATTTAACCGTCGTCTTAACCATTACAGCTGATGTCCAGGCCAGGATAATCGTAGAGAAGAAAACACACAGACATGAACGAATTAACTAGTCCAAATGGACAACAACGTCGCGTTTCAGTGTAAGTTATCGGATAGTGTGATTTTCAAGGCTTACCCGTGGCCTGGTGGCGCCATAATGAAATAACACACAAAAGCAATGTTAGACCTGCAGCCCGTACGGCTCCATTTTTTCTACTCATCAATACTGTTTAACACATGTATATAATATAGAAAACGAATGGAGACAAAGGGATATTTGTTTATCGTAACGATGATTGATTTGTCATAAAGACTAGCCAACTAAACAAAATGATGGTAACATGTGATCAATGCTCGTAAATTAAAGAATGGTCTAAGAGCTGCAGATGGATTATAATGGAGATACATGTACAATCTACATGGTTAGATCAATGTGGAATACGACACATGTTTAACCGTAGTCCTAACCATTATAGCTGATGTCCAGGCCAGGATAATCGGAAGGAAGAAAAGATCGGAGAAATAGAGAATAATATTAGGATCGAAAAGGAGAGAAGAACCTAGGAGTTATAATAGATCTGACAGGCAAGGTGAGTGAACAGTGAACAAGACAATTGCAATTTGACGTATGATAAAAAGACATAGTAAACACATATGCAAAGAAGTGGAGATGAAGTTAAACTGTAATAAGAACAGCTAAAGAGTGCTTGAGGTTTTCCGGAATGAATTGTATTAGGAAAGACAGAAAAACCGACTGGCAGTGTCTAGTAAAGATAATATTTTCAGACGATTTAATTTCAGTTTATAAAATAATCAAGAAAAGGATAAATTCGACTATAACAATCTTTTCAAAGTGCATCTGCCATCAAAAACAAGAGGGAAGAGCTATAAATTAATTATTTAAAGGGTTAGACATTAGGGAATATTGTTTTAGTCGGAGAGTGGCCAAAGCTTGGAATGCATTGCCGCATAGAATTTTGATTCAGTGTTAGTTACTGCTTTCAAGAATAGTTTGTATGTTATGGACATAGTTATTTTTAGATCAAGTGGGGTAGAAGAAACAAGTTGGATACCGAGTCTGCGGAGTTTCCAGGATGAGGACCTGGGCCACTATGTTTTCGCTGACCAGACGTTAGTCCTCCTTCCCATTCCTAAAGGTCAAGTGGATATATGTCTCACTTCATACAACGAAAACAACAACCCGCGACCTCCAGGCCGACGCCTTTTCTCGAGACCTCTCAGTCTCCACGTTTTGAGATGAAAGAGGAGCCACGATAACCTGCTAAAATAGAAATATCTTCAAGAATTAGCGCAGCTCAGTACGTGTAGCTTCAAATATTAACAACAACAACAGAATGTGCAAATATAGAATTGTGTAAAAGGGTTGTCAATGTTAATGGTTTGAAAGTAAATAGTTTGAAATTTAATGGTTTGAAAGTTAATAGTTTGAAATTTAATGGTTTGAAAGTTAATGGTTAATGGAGAAGGTTAATGCCATCACATTTGCCGATGATCAAGCCAAAGTGGAAGAACCAATAGCAACGTTGCAAATCCACATATTTTACTTCAAAATACACACAGTGAAGTTATTAACTATAGTAATAGACAATCAACAAATACAAATGCATAACATCATAAATGGAGAAATAATCAATTACATACTTTTACATATTAAGGGCACACCATCACAGAAGATGCCAGATTGGAGAAGTAAATTAAGAGAAGTATCGTATTGGCAGAACCAGCCTTCAGAGAAAAACATGACACGAGAATGTCCTCTAATAGGTAGGCACACATATTTAACATTTAACAATTACACAACAACGAAGATTGGATCGGCTGGGACCCAATGTGCTACATGAAAGTCTTCTACAGGAGAGCAAGATCCAGGTGGGAAGAGGACCACGTCTCGTCTTCAAATATCAGTCACACATGGATATTAAAGTAGGAAACTGCGGAGATTAAGAAAGCTGTAGTGGATATGGTCAAATAGAGAGAAGATCTCAGGAAATCTTACAGCCATTCGTAGGACTGAGCCACCAGATTATATGGACATATGGAGAAACACCCTCAGACAATTTTACAGCCAGTCTTAGGACTGTCAACCAGTGGATAGGGTGAAATGGAGAGACACACTCAGACAACCTTACAACCAGTCTTAGGACTGATCAACCAGAGGAAAGGGTCAAATGGAGAGACATTCTCGGGCAGTTTGAAAACCAGTGGTATGACTGATTAACCAATTTGCGATGATCATAGTATATATGTTTATGAAATATGTGTACAGCTACTATTTCTGTACATCTAACATATTTTTATATCGTTTCTGCAGCAAAGAGTACAACATTAGCAACGTCGCCACGAAATGGCTTGTGATGACCGACATAGATTCCATCCTCAAAGACCAAATTGGGAACAAATACGGAGGTAAGTACAGGTGTTGCCCCTTGAAACCAGGGAGGGACACGTGGAAGGCCACCAGCAGACATGAAACAAAGCCATTTACACATTCCTGGGTGGATGCTAAGCGACACACAAAAATACATACATATATATATATATATATATATATATATATATATATATATATAATAATAATAATAATAATAATAAATACATATTTACACACTGCTATACTTCATATTGCAATGGCACACAAAATGGCTTCAGAGAAAAATATAAATAAACTCAAAGAATTTCAGGATGTAACTGAGAAAATGATTAATCATATAAGACCAATTGCACTTCATGATGCTGAAACATGGACTTTACCAAAGAAGGATGAAAAAAAGCTTTGAAAGCGTTTGAAATGTTGTGCTACCGTAGAATGGAAATAGTTAGTTGGACAGAAAAAGATCCAATAACGTATGTACTCATTTATGTGGGCGCACAAAAACAAATATTGCATATGATACAAAAAACATTAATTGAGTTGGCTGGGCCATAATATGAGACGTGAGTATTCTACAGAAGATACTTGAGAGCAAGATTCAAGGGGAGAGAGGACCGGGATGATCAAGACTCACCTTTACATCTCAGGCATGCACAGACATTAATGAAGGAACGTGTGCTGCAATGAAGAGAGCTGTAGAGGATATGGTCAAATGGAGAGACATACTTATACAACCAGTCTCAGAACTGATCAACCAGATAACGATGCCAATACTTCGTGTTTGGTGTTCATTCTGAAAGGGACATTTATAACGTTGTGTCGTACGTTACAGCGATATCTGCGCATTTCTGCCCGACACATTATATTTATATTAACTCATTTAGGTACCTCGGTTTGTCTTCCTACTGCAATCTCTATTCCATTAGTAAGACTACACTAGTGTAGTGTGTACCTAGGGCTGTTGCTTGAAGGCGGAATACGGTCGCGATCAGCTTTGATTCGCTGATCCTGTCCAATCAGCGAGCTACGAGCCGCCATCTGCTATCAGCTCATTCGGTGTTGCGTCTTCGACCTCAAACAGTCAAACGATACCGCCCAATACTGCTTCTGGGACAAAAAGAATAAGCCCATTGTTTTCTTCCTTGCATGTCTCCAGAGACGAATAAAGTAGGTTGGTCATGAGAAAGGCAACTTCCGAATGTAAAAACCATGCTTTAAAACCGCACTGCAAAAGAGCAGGAATCAGGATTTCTTTAAGGATTTGAAACATTCATCATGATATTGACCTCAGTTCCACCCCCCCCCCCCCCCAATCTCATATACAATACAAATTGCATTTCACACTACCCCAATCAGCATGGATATAGATCCGCCCCTGGTTTCAAGATATCTCTTTTGCAAGTCGCTGATAAACAGTTATGTGAAAAAGGTTAGTCAACTTAATTTTTCGTCCGATTGCTGCTGAATTTTAGAACGAGCAAAATTATTTAAAATACCATTTCTTAATACTGTATCTAAACATAGAAAGCAATTCGATCCAGCGGCTTGCATTAGCAAACTCTGTATGCACATATATAAAATGTTCTCAATTTTTTTTCTCTCCATATTTCTAGATCAGTTCAAATGTCATGACTTTTATTCCAGGAAATAAGAAACATTTACAGCTCTCTGGACGCCTCGCATCACAAGTTAAAGACTTAAATTTTGGCTCTTTATTTCAGTTGAAACATTTTCAAGGCAAAATGGCAACTTGCGTGTCTTAAACCGACTCCAGCTTGTTTGAGTCTGTTTCCGCTGGTGTTTGATGCATCTTGGTTGTTTAGTAGGTTGTACCGGCTTAGGATTGCTCCGTCTTGTTTAGTGCAGATTAAACTGGCTTGAGCTCGCTCATCGTGTAGAGTGGTAAAGAATCATATACGCTAACTGCAAGTGACCTGTCAAATTTTGCATTGAAACAATGCGAGACAGTCACGTCAGCACTATGCAATATTGATACTTCTTGAAAATTATTCGTGAGAGTATTCTACGATAATTGATAACATATGGGATACTGGTCCGTCACAAGAATAACGTAATTATATTTTTGGTTTCTCAAAAATGAACATGGAAATTATATACTTTTCTCAATAATGAACATGGAAATTGTATACTTTTCTCAATAATGAACATGGAAATTGTATACTTTTCTCAATAATGAACATGGAAATTATATACTTTTCTCAATAACTGACACGCATTGTTGTCACTCTTTTGGATGGTTTCTGCATGTTTGAGATGAAACGTTTGGAGTGGTAGCTAGGTGTGTCCGTTATTGGAAAAAAAGTTCTTCCATTTTCATGTTTGAGAAACCATACATTTAATCACATGTTTCTTTAGGATTGATATTCCTTTACATCTTGTTGTGACGGACCAGTGTCAAACATGTTATCAATTATCGTGGAATACTCTCGCAACTAATTTTAAATATTTCTCAGTGTTTAGTACTGATTTTACTAAGTAACGCTTTGTTTCAAAGCGACTTTTGACACTTCACGCGCAATAAGCTAAGATGCTTCCACTGGGTCTGTTCTAATTAGTGAAACCGGTTTCCTTGTAACCTCATAATTGTATCTTTTGGAACGTTATAAATGGAATATTGGAATTAAAATGCAAGCCACATATTCCATGTACGTGTTTTATTATATATTCAAGCCAAGTATGCTTATTATTAATATTAATATTGGAGGCATTAGTTGGAAAGGCCGGAAATGAGCTGCTGACGTGAAACAGGAAAAAGTTACAATAAAAGAAACATTATTTTGCCGTTTAACCGATGTTCTTGTTTGTATATTGTACATGTTAATTGGCGGTTACATTTTCTTCTTACAATCTCCTCTTAAACACGTATTCAATACTCTCAAAATCAACAAGCTATCTATCTATATAGATCCAGTCCACTTTTGTCGTTAGGCGTCGTGGGGAGGTGTGACCTCCTTTGTTTCATATTTTTTGGCAGGTGAAAATCCACTGGTGACTTACCAGGTCAATCCCAACATATATTAGCCCCTGGAATATACGATCGCCTATTTTTGGGACTGGTGGAGGTGGAAGCGAAAAATTAGAGCAGGGTAAACCCGCAGCCTGTCAAGCGCCATCTAAGCCGCTCTGCTAACCACATAACGAAGATCAGTTGTTATAGCCGCACAGTCTTCTTTTTTTGCGACTTATTCTGTCATGAATGTCACATTATGTCACTAATCAAGGGAAATATATACGGGATGATCCACTTGAAAAAATCCTGGTGTCTCCACCGGGATTTGAACCCGCGATCTCCAGCACCAGAGGCGAGACCATTGGGTCCCGCCAAACATTAGTCAAAAAGGACCTACAGAAATAAACTTCGAATACATTTTTACATTATTATATATATATGTATATGTTTTATGTATATGTATATATGTCTAAGTATATATGTATATATCGCCTGGTGATCAGGTGGTGTGTGTTCGGCTCCTGACTCTGCCGTCTTTTTCACGGGTGCATGATGCGAAGTCCCGTGCATCCCGTAGTCGCCCCCTAGTTTCTTCTTCTTTTTTTCCTCTATTTTCTTTTGCTTTTTCTTCTTATTCGTTTTTTTTTTGGTTTCTCCTTCCTTTTATTCTGCTTCGTCTTCTTTTTCTTCTTTTTTTCTTCATCTTCTTTTTGTTATTCTTCTTTTTTTTTCCTTCTTCATCTTCTTCGCCGTCATCATTCATTCTCAAATTCCCGCTACAAAGCCCTGAAAAAAGCCTTGCAATTAGCAGGATGTAGTCGGGAGAACGGAATGCGTTGTGTTGTAAATTCACAGCTTTACTGCGATAATTGCACCGTTTGGTCTGATACATCCAACTTAGTTATTATGTTCTTTTGCAGTCTGTTATTGAGGATCACCAGGTGAAGGCTTAGAAGAGTCTTTTGCTGTATGTTATTGAGGATCACCAGGTGAAGGTGTAGAAGTATATTTTGCGGTCTGTTATTGAGGATCACCAGGTGAAGGCTTAGAAGAGTCTTTTGCTGTATGTTATTGAGGATCACCAGGTGAAGGTGTAGAAGAGTCTTTTGCAGTCTGTTATTCAGGATCACCAGGTGAAGATGTAGAAGTGTCTTTTGCAGTCTGTTATTGAGGATCACCAGGTGAAGGTGTAGAAGTGTATTTTGTTGTCTGTTTTTGAGGATCACCAGGTGAAGGTATAGAAGTGTCTTTTGCTGTCTGTTATTGAGGATCACCATGTGAAGGTGTAGACGTGTCTTTTGCTGTCTGTTATTGAGGATCACCAGGTGAAGGTGTGAAGTCTCTTTTGCAGCTCTGTTATTGAGGATCACCAGGTGAAGGTGTAGAAGTGTCTTTTGCAGCTCTGTAATTGAGGATCACCAGGTGAAAGTTCAGAAGAGTCTTTTGCTGTCTGTTATTGAGGATCACCAAGTGAAGGGGTAGAAGAGTCTTTTGCTGTTTGTTATTGAGGATCACCAGGTGAAGGTGTGAAGTCTCTTTTGCAGCTCTGTTATTGAGGATCACCAGGTGAAGGTGTAGAGGTGTCTTTTGCTGTTTGTTATTGAGGATCACCAGGTGAAGGCGTAGAAGAGTATTTTGCTGTCTGTTATTGAGGATCACCAGGTACAGGTGTAGAAGTGTCTTTTGCAGCTCTGTGTCGCTGATTCGGACATTAACAGTCATCTTCGGCTCGCTGACCGCTGCAGCTGATGAACTTCTTGTTGCTTTTGGTGTTTTTTTTGCGTTCGGCTTTTTTATTTAATCCACAAGACAGTGTGCTGTACGCTGTGGTTTTTATTTTTCGCCTGTAGGCTCAGTGCATCTGACTACATCATGTATTTTATGTAATGGTCTGCTTCCAACTGCATTTTCGAAGGATTTGATTCTCCGGGGTAACGACCGGTGCTGTGATGGGGATCGAACCCAGTGCTTTCTGGTGGTGAGCCGTGTCAATTAACCAGTAGCCCACGCGGTCCCCTGAACTGCATATTATCTTCATCCCATTATGCTTGCTAAACTAACTTTCTCTTTTCGTAGATGTATATATTTCAATTCATAGAATGGTCTTGGTACACTTAACTTAACTTCATTATCCTGGTCTGAATGGCTCTACAGATTCTCTATACAGGCAGTGTATTCAAGTCTACCTAAACTAACAATTTCTATATGTATCCAATTTATTTTTGAATGCATAAACTGACCCTTCATCCAATATATTATGTGACAATGCATTCCAAGCATTCACCATTCTTTGCCTACAAACAAAATATTTCCTGATATATAATCTGGACCTGTCTTTAAACAAAATGTATCTGTGCCCTTTTGTTCTTGAAACCGGTTGTGCTTTGAAAAACTTTATAAAGTCTAATTGATCCCTTCGTTGATTGTCTTATAAACCTGTATTACATACATCACATCGAGTCCTTCTATGTTCTACAGTAGAGACCAATATTTCTGAGAATGTTCTGATAACTATAATTCTGGATTCCTACGATTAGTTTTGTGGTTCTTCTTTGCGTCGGTTCTAATCTGCTTATATCCACTTCGTAATAAGGACTGTACACCTGGACACGTAAACCCGAACACATACACCTGGACAGGTACACCTGGACACGTACACGTGATCACGTTAACATAAACACGTTCACCTAAACACGTTCACCTAATAACGTTCACCTAATCATGTTCACCTAAACACGTTCACCTAAACACGTTCACCTAAACACGTTCACCTAAACACGTAAACCTAAACACGTAAACCTAAACACGTGAACCTATACACGGGAACCTGGACATGTAAACCTGAAAACGTAACTAATTTTTGTCTCACTAATTACAAACAAAGGAAAAACTGTTAGATTGAATGTACACAGGCCATTCAGCCGATGAATGGAACTTTATTATTGAATACCAATTAAGAAATAACAGCAAACATAAATGATATCCGAATAAAACATTTTCTTTTCGGCATGTATTTTTCCTGTGGTTGATTTTTTTCATTTCCTTTATCTTTACGCTCACCAAAAATTGGCAGCGATTCCTGCCTCAATTAGAGAAAGTAAATATTAGAAGATTCGCCGAGGGAGGCTAATACTAAAAAAACAGCTTGATAGATGCTGCTGATGAAGAAAAAAAAACAATTATCGTCTTTGTGGTGGTGTGTTGTGATGTGACAAGAAGAGGAGCGAAGTGGGTTAGACCGCGTTGTGACACACAAATAAAATTCATGGTCATATGTTTGGATGACGAAAAATAACGAAAATATTGATAGGTTATTATCGTGGTATGCTGATCATGTTGATTCGTTTTGTTGCTCTAATTGAAGCAGAATGTCACCATTGCCTATGCACGAAGTCACTCATTCTTCTACTCTAAGCCACTCATTCATCTACACAAAGCCACCCATTCATCTACACAAAGCCACCCATTCATTTACACAAAACCACCCATTCATCTACACAAAGCCACCAATTCTTCTACACAAAGCAACCAATTCCTCTACACAAAGCCACTCATCCCTCCACACAAAGCCACTCATTCCTCTGCACGAAGCTGCTAATTCCTCTACACAAAGCCACCACTTCATTTACACAAAGCCAACCATTCCTCTACACGAAGCCATCAGATTATCATTCTAAGAGCTTGCATGGCAAGTGCATCGATGAACATGCTATTTCGAGTATGTACCTTTCAGAAGCTTTCTCTAAAAACCAAACAAGCAATGGATTGACGATACCTGTGTCGCCGCCTTTCTGTTGCGCAGTACAACACCTGGACTATTATCTATATCGATCAGATGAGCATTGAATCCGTATCACATGGACAGCCAAACGTTCATTATTGCGATCCGCCGGTATGACCGATTGTTAAACACGAAATCGCCCGACGGACAGACTTTGAAATATAATTCACGACGCTAAACCGCCAACGAGTACACTTATTTGAACATATGACCCGGAATGCTGAGAGCACCAGCACATTAGGTAAGCTCTGGACATCAAGGATGAAAAACGACCGTCAAAGTCGCAATTTCGTGGCATTCCAGGATCCATCTGGCGAGGTCAATACCATCATTTCTGAAAGCCTGTGGCACAGCCTAACGGCCTGTCCTTGTTGCCTAAGAGGATTATATACCTTCCTAGAACTATCAAAATGTGAGGTGCTGGCCAGAATAGCACAGGCAATAGCTGCGCTTGCACGATTTTACCAAATCTGGTCAGATGCTCGGAAATCAGATTAATGTGTGCATGTGAGACATGGACAGTTACAGCTGATCTTAAGCGAAGGATACAGACATTGGATTTGAGATATTTTCGAAGACTTTTAAAAGTCACGTACATAGATCGAGTTACACATGAGGAAATACGAGATATAATTACAACAGCCATAGGGCCCTTAGAAGATCTCCTGGCAACTGTCAGAAGGAAACTCGCTTGGTACGGTCACATATCGAGATCAAATGGGCTTGCAAATACGATCCTAAACGGAAAGGTACAATGCAGGCCACGAAGAGGCCGGCCCAAAAAGAAATGTGAGGACAGCATAAAAGAATGGACCAATCTTACCGGCCAAAAATGAGCTAGCAAGACAACATAAAAGAATGGACCAGTCTTCGATCAGAAGAGGTACAGGCAGCGACCGGTGACAGAGATAGGTGGCGTATGGTTGTGAGGATGTCTTCATGTGTGCTCCAATGACCTTAACAGTTACGGGATGAACTGACCTGACAACTATCTAATCTACATAAAGCCAGCCTATCTCAGAATGTGTAGTGTTATATAATGACGTGATAAGTAACTAAGAATACAGGCTAAAATAGCATATATAATCGATGTCTTTCCATAGAGAACAAGTACACAGCAGAAGCACACAATTCCCATCCATTTGTTTGGCCTTTTCCGCCCATGTAAATAAGATAATCTTAAAGGGAACAACACTGAGATGAAACGTCACTGGTATAATGACCATGTGTGTATGTCAATGTTTCTGGACAGAACAACAGTCGTAGATAAGGAAACGACCTTGACTCAGTGATTGAATTATTCAAATTGTCACTTCAGTTTGTTTCCTTTGTTTGTAGTATGACGTACTTCTCCTCTTTTTCAACTTTTTCATCTTCTTCTTTTTCTACTTGTTCCATCTTTTTCTTCATTTTCTTCTTTCATTTTCTTCTTCGTCGTCTTCCTCTTCTTCTTCTTACACTTTTTCTTCGTCGTTCGTTCTCATAGTCCCGCTACCAATGCTTGAAAAGGGTTTTTCAAGTAGCAGGATGTGGCCCGTTGTTTCACAGTGTACAGCTTGAATGCCTAATTTGCACCTTTCAGTCCAACACATGACTACAGCATGGTGTTGTTGTTGTTCACGGGTGACAAAGACACGACAGACGAGAATCACTAGCTAATATTGGTGTCTTCTGATAGGATCAATACAAAAATATACTTGATCCTTCTTCTTTTGCTTCTTCTTTTTCTTCTTCTTTTTCTTCTTCTTGTTCGTTTTCTTTTTTTCTCCTTTTTCGTTTTCCATTTCATTCTTATACGTTCGTCTTGAAAACCTGATACTGTGACGAGGTGTGGTAGCTCACATCAAGTCTGCGATATATGCACCTTTCTTCCTCACACATCCGGTTTCAGCTAGAATGTGTGGATACCGAGTAGGGCTTTCCCACTGCGATTCCCATTCGCTCAGTTATCCTACACTTTTTACCTTGTTTCCGGGCCACTTCTAGACAGATCAAACATGATATTTATTAAGAGGAACGTTTGTGAATTATACATATTATAACTGCTGCTTTTCCTTCTGTATTATATTATATATATTCATCAAAATACCATGTGTTGCCCGTTCTCAGAATCTACTTTACTTAAAATACAAATATGCATGTACTATCTCCGTTTTTCTAAATATTATGTCTCACCGCTTCTCTTAAATCTCCCATCTCTGGTTCACTAACCCTGATGCAGGATGCAGTTAAGTACCGCTTTCTACAGTTTGCTCATTCACTGTACTGTACCGTCAGTCCGCATATAATGACACGCTAGCGTCTATGAACAAAGGATTTCATTCCTCTCCCCGAAAGTGCTGGGTTCGATCCCCATCACAGCACCGGCCGTTACCCCAGGAAATCATACCCTTCGAAAATGTAGGAGGAAGCAGAACCATACATAAAATGCATACTGAAGTCAGATGCACTGGGCCGACAGGCGTAAAATAGAAACCACAGTGCAACGCACACGGCCTTGGGGATTAGAGAAATAAAGCGAACGCAAAAAACAAAACAAAAATAAAAAAAGATTCCTGTCCCCTCATTGTTCCTCCTAAACCTTTCTTTAAATATTTCATACCCTCCTCAATATTGTCTCCATCTGATATGCTCCTCTATCTTCGTCTCTTGCTCCCTTCTATCTTTGTCAGTTCTTCAGAGAAACACAACATGGTGTTTTCTTGTTATCGTGTCCAATCTGTCACCATTTCCGTTGTATTATCATGTGATAATTATTGCTATTCGGTGGTCTGCTCTCTAGGTCCTAAATTATTACTCACTCCTCCACTCCACTTTGCCCTCTCGGGATCGCATGACGGAAACGTTGTTGAAAAAACAGCGGGGATTTGCACGAGGGACTTCCTGCAACCAGCGGAAGAAAATGAGACAAGATTGACTTTGTCGTAAATCTGGTAGAGTTGAGTCAACAAATCAGTAAATGACTTAGCAATGTCCTTGAGCATAGGATTAGAGAGAAACACAAAATGTTATACCATTAGATTTATAATGGTAAGATATATCCATCTTGTCTACGTTAAATTTTGTTGTTATAAAATGTTCTTTATTAACTTTATTAACTATTCTCTACTTTATTAATTATTCGCGTCCCTTTTTTTTAATCGGAGTTATTTTCTTCTCTTAAATTCACTTTTTATGTTTCTCGTATAAATCACTTTTTTATTGGGTATCCTAAATCACACCTCAGGTCGATTATCGAGATCTCATGTATGTTTGACTATATAAATCACATGTATATTGGGTATCATAAATCACACCTCAGGTTGATTATCGAGATCTCATTTATGATTGACTATATAAATCACATAGACATCACTGTCCGGGTGCAAGCAGACGTCATACAGCACGCATCCAGTATAGTACGACATGGAATGACTTCTTATTTGCTTCCAGCATATCGCACGTATTGCACGTTTTCTGTAGGTTGGGGCAGGTCATCAGGTGGTCTGGGTCTTGTATTGCGTCACAGTCACATTGGTCATCATATGTGTGTCTCCAATTATTCTAGCACCGTGATACACCAGTTCGAAGTATGTTCAACGACTTCCATGTTGTGTGTGGTAGACGATGTCCAGGGACATAATCCTCCAGAAATTCGATCTCTGGGGCCTGCATTAACTCGTGGCTTCTCTGGAAACTGCAACTTATAGACTTGTCTGTATCCGATTTGTAGAATTTAGAAATATATGTTTGAACATGAGATTTGGTTTCTGTATCTGATGTTAAAACATTGGGTGTTTTAGGTTGGGCACCTGTTGTCGCTCGATTTTTGCTTAGCCTCTTCGTACAATCTCAGCTGACATTGACATTAGTCTTTCTAGATTACGTTTATGTTTGTTTCTACCAATCTCTTGTCTTGCCATTTTTTCATCTTATATTTTCTCCTCCATCTGTCTCATTGCTTCTGTAAATGATATAACTTTTGGTTTCCTTAAATCTCTTGTATTCAATTTTCTAAATCACCCTTCTCGTCGTGTTTCTAAATCTCCTGTTACCTTTACTTCTGTAAATGCTCTATTATATTATTCCTGAAAATATTGTGTTTTGCGTTCCTCTAAATCACATGTTATAAATTGTTTTTTTGTAATGCCATCTCTCATAGTGTTTCAAAATTGTCTGTCCAACGTTTCTCTAAATCTCCCGCCCTGCTGTTTCTTTGAATTTTTATTCTAAAACTCTTGCTACATTTTTTATTCTCCCAGGTCATCCCTAGTGTAATTTTTTTCAAAATCTCTCTCCATATTTGTCATCTAAAAAACTCCACCTTTTTTTGTTTCTCTAAATCCTACATCTTTTCATTTCTGTGAACCTTATATTCAATAGCTTCGTAAAACTCGTATTATATTGCATTCTCAAAATATCATATTATATTGTATTCTTATATATCGTATTTTATTGTATTCTCTAAATCTCATTTACTAGTGTATTCTATAAATTGTTCGTAATATTGTATTCCATAAATCGCATATACTATTGTATTCTCTGAATCTCGTATCCTACTCTATTCTCTAAATTTCGTTTTATATTGGATTCTCTAAATCTCGTAATGCACATTTTCTAAACATCGTATTTTATTCTCTAATTTCCATATGTGTCTGCCCTACAAAATTCAAGTTTTATCGATTTCCCTCGTATCTGAATTGTATCCCTCTAAACCACATTTTCTATCCGAACATGTTTATAATTCTCTCAACCATTCAGTTCAGTAACCAGGCTACCCAGCCTACAAACAGCTCCATGGAAATGAAACCCAAGACGAGTATAATAGAGAGACATTTCGATCGTTTACGCTCGATTTGTACGAAGGCAGATACGTGT
Organism: Ariolimax columbianus; assembly: GCA_036924085.1. NCBI lineage: Eukaryota > Metazoa > Mollusca > Gastropoda > Stylommatophora > Arionidae > Ariolimax > Ariolimax columbianus. Next base: position 43,755,662 of record JAVGWX010000019.1, read on the forward strand.
AAGCGTATCACACTAACTCCATCCAAACGTAACGAAAGGAAATATAATAATTTGCTGAGACTTTGAACTCTACATATCGCCACAAAATATTACCACTCAAACGACGTATCTGACGAAGCCGCTAAAGTGCGACAATGAAAAGCATGTGATCGAACTAATGAAAACATATTTATTGATTTTATATTTTATCGTCATTAGTCGGAATAACTGATGACCTGGAAAATTGGATAAATACATCTATAAATATGTGTGGGGTGGCCATTTTTATCCGCAGTTATGACCTAGTATTGTTCGTCTGCCCCATGGTTTCACGTGCATGACACTCTTGACATCCGGTACAGTCATATGAACAAGTTACAATACAAGCGTCTGGTTATCTAAATCATATCCCGATTTAAGAGTTTTCATTTGAAACTTTGGAGCAAGGTGCTGAGCAGCGCATGAGCTGCAGTGGCCAGCTACCCATAGCTGACTGCTAGCGTCAGGGCCAGCGAACCAGATCTGCCAAGACTCTTCCACACCTCCACGCGGTGATCCTGGATAACAGGCTGCAGCAGGGCAGACTGACTAAGGAGAAGGGATCGAAGAGGGAACGCTAACCCGGTACTAAAAAAATGCTTGCTGAAGTCGGATGTGTTGGACCGAAAGGTACAAATATCGCAGTCAAGCTGTACACTACGACACAACGCATTCCGTTATCAGGACTACATTTTGCTACTTACGCCTTTTCAGAGTTTGGTAGTGGGAGATTGAGAATGAATCAAGCCAAGCCATTTGAGACTCCGTCGTAAATATTGGCCAAAGGCAGACTACGAAAAGGTGGCTTACAGAACTATCTGAGACAGTAAATGATATTGTGCATGAGGCACACATACGGGCTAGTTTTAGATATCTTTTCAAAACCTGAAGCTGAAAGGCATAGACGAAACAAATATCAGTATCACCATGTCCCGTCTCCTAGAAGGTCGTTGAGCCACCGTTATTGCAGTTAGCCATACGTCTCGATTTTCCTCCAGGGAATTAGTTTTAGCTTATAGACCTTCCCGTCCATTCTTTTATATTGTCCCCCAATCTCTTTTTTGGTCCCCTTCTGCCACGCTTCCCAGGCACAGGCCTTGCCGGGCGGTCTTGGTCAGCACCACCGATCTTTATATGTCCATACCTTGTCAATTGTCGTGTTTTTATTATAGTCAATTGGTTTTTATACTAGCCTAACTCCTTCCTAAGAATTTCAAGAACACTCTAGTTTGTAAAGCAATCCAGATATAAAATGCCAATAATTCTTCGCCAGCATCTCATTTCAATTAGAAATGAGAAAAGAATATGACAGAAATATATATAGATGATTAAATACACACATATATATGTATGGGATCAAAACGCTGACTAGCGCATGAACTACAGCAATCAGCGACGAAAAGCTAGCATCAAGGTCAGCGAACCAGAGCTGTCAAGACCAATCAACACCCCCATATGATGAACCTGTATAACAAGCTGCAACAGAGCAGACTGGCTAAGTAGAATGGGTCGAATAGGGAGGGCAACCCGGTACTCAAAAATACTTGCTTATGTCGGATGTGTTGGACCGAAAGGTACACACATCGCAGTCAAGCTGTAAACCACAACACAACGCATTCCCGGTAATTCAGTTCTCTGGACTACATTCCGCTATTTGCAAACCTTTTTTTCCGGGATTGGTAACGGGAGATTTAGAAAGAACAAAGTAGAAGAATATACATATATCTATGTTCTTTTACGAGTTGAAATCACTGAACTCGATCAGACAGATACACGTTTAGTCCGTGTTATCACGTGACAAAACTCGTAGATACTGATGGTTCCTGTAGCATGCTGGATGTACACAATCCTGCTCTGTCCTCTCAGATGCCCCTCTCTGCTGGACCTGCGTAAAATCTTGCAGTCTGTGCATTGCTAGTTCATAGACAGCAGTGTCTTCATGTAAAAGGCGGTAGTGGGATGATCAACTTTGAAATATGACCTTTATCCACAGCAAATATCCTCGAAACGGATTCCCCTGAAGCGGCGATGTCAGCGCTTTTATTTCCCAAAAAACCTAGCATAGTCTGGATAGTATAACCGTACGTTCGTAAACCTCGAGTTCTCTTTATCCAATATCTACTCATGCCGCATCCAGCACTTCTTCATCTCTCGAAACAAGGATTGAGAATCAGATATAAATCTGACCTGATTAAAAACGGCCACAGATAGCCTGCCCCATTGCATTCTGATAATTGGTTTGTTGTAAAGCACACACCGCTCCCCTCAGTGAGAACCTGCGTCTCCTTCTAGCAGAGACGCCCAACCAGCTGTATTGCCACGGCGCATGTCCATCTCTATTTCTCTACATCGCCTTACTTAGTTTAGCTTAGATTCTCCTAATCATATCTCAGTTTAAAAATCATCTTCGTTTTCCCTAAACTGTTGTTTTTAATTGTATCTCCTAAATTACCTTTTTTCCTCTAAATTTCTTGTCTTATTTTCCCAAATACGTGTGGATGTTTCAAACATATTTATGTTCCATCCTCTCATCATGTTTCTCTAAATGACATGTTTCTTTCTTATCTAAATGACTTTCGATTTGTCATCTCTAAATCACGTAAGCTTTATATTTTATAGAAATCATGTATGTTTCCTTAATGCAAAACAATTCTCATTTTGTATATAGTCGTATTTAGTTCTTATACATTTATTTTATTTGATTTGTGTTAAACCAGCTCTGCTTTCTTTGATTTACTTAAACTATCTTTTTTTAAAAAAATCAAATTTGATTTCATTGAGTCACTTTAATTGTGTTTATGTGTGCATACTTTGGAATTGGTCTAGGAGCCACCCGCGTTGACAATGTGGAGTCTTTCACATACCTTTGCAACAATATAGACATTTTAGATGGTAAAGAAAACGATGTTCAGTTAAGAATACAGAAGGTGGGAAGAGCTTTCATTGCTTTGAGGAATTTATAAACATTTATTTTTTTATGGAAGCAAAAGAAAATTCAAACCGCCACACAAATAAAAATGTTTAACTCCAACGTAAAATCTATTCTATTATATGACTCTGGAACAAAGAGAACAACACGTGTACTTATGAAAAAGGTACCGACTTTCGTAAATGGTTGTTTACGCAAAATGCACGGATGGAAATGGTACGACAAAATTATTAACGTGGAGCTGATGGGAGATACTGGACAAATACCAGTGGAGTATGGAACACGGAGGAGGCGATGGTGATGGATAAGACACACTTTACGGAATCCAGTTAACATTACCAGACAAGCTCTGTTCTGAAATCCAGATGGAAAGAGAAGGAGAAGAAGACTTGGACACTCGTGGAAGACGGAACTGGAAGCAAATGCAAAGGCAGCAAACACGACATGGGCAGAATTGGTTCAGATGGCTTATGATATGAAGACATGGCGAGGCTTTGTTGGGAACCTATGCTTCACCGGGAGCTTATATGTTTTTGATTGATTGATACCAAATGTGAGATTTACTTTATCATCTTTAATAATTGTTTCCTTATCTGCCATTAAAATTACATTTCATTAATTTTTTTATAATTCTTGTTTCACCACAAAATGTTTACAAGAAACGATGATGTTAGCAGACAAGTAGGTACACCACCGGCGCTAGATCTCATCAACAGGCAACAAACCAAATGGCTCCGCCATGTTAGATATCAACCATCATAAAGTATCCCTCAGAAAGCAATGCTTTACATATACACTGGATTCATAACCAAGGGACGACCACGCAAACCACGAACAGCGGAAATAACAGAAGCATTGAATCTCCCTCTGTAGGAATCACATACTAGGGCCCGGTCAAAACACCTCTTCATAATCTGAAAGGCACAAGCAGGAGAAAAAGCGAAAAGAAGATTAAATAGAAGACATCGTGGCCTAGAGGTAAAACGGTCCCGCTGCGACCAGTTTGGTAGATACGAATTATTTTTGTGTTACGATCGTTTCTCCAAATACGGAAAGTAATTGCAACTTGTCGTACATTGAGAGTATGAAATTATCCAACCAAATTGCGGACAAAACACCATATCGTCGATACAACTATAAGATGGCCAAGTTTAAGAAGGAAATATAAGTGATTATATCTCTTTATTTGTTGCTGATCATCCTCGGATCAAGGTCCCAATTTCTCTTACAACGACCCCCGCTGTATGTAAGGCTGTTCTATCCCCTATCAATTGTTGTATCATATCTGTCTCGCGAGGCCAGTATTGTTTTGCCTCTTGCTATACAAACGTGGAGCTCTGAATGATGTGTTCCACTTTTAAGGCATGCTCCTCACATGGACACCTGTCATCTGTTCCAATTCTCATTTTGCTGTAAAGATGTTCCTTGAGTATAGTAATGGGCAGTTCTCCGTGTAAAGATGTTCCTTGAGTATAGTAATGGGCAGTTCTCCGTGTAAAGATGACGGCTTGGTCTTTTCAAGTTCAATCAATTTACAAGAACTTCTGTAAGATGTGTATTTCTTCTGAAGTAGGCTTTAATTACGTTGATTGCCTCATTATACGTGATGCTCAGGTAAGTTTGCTGGGACGCTTCAGCACACTGTGTCTGTCAATCTACATATACCTGGCATTATTTAAGATCAAACGCGAGGACGTATATTATAAGTGACAGCCTTAATCATTTTCAATGGTCTCGAGGTAAGGTGTCCATCTCGGGTGCCAGAGATCGCGGGTTCGAATCACGGTAGAGACCGGGATATTTTCACCTGGATGTTATGATACAAATGTCAATGATCTTTGTGAAGTGAGATCGGACTCTCGTGATATCAATGTCATGCACCTAAACAATCTCTCGGCAGTTAGAAATCGAAAGACTTAACGATCGCTACCAAGACAAAATTCAACAATTCTAGTAAAAAATATACCCAAATTATATGCACCTTCCCCCAGGCCTGGTACGCCGCAGGAAGTTTGAAATGCGTACAACGTATAGCCGAAAAATTCGTCAAACTGGGACGAGACATGAACATGCCTCTTTGGATACCAGGGCTCCAAGTAGTCCAAGCTTTGAACATCAGTTTTTTGGTTGGTGTAATTGGCGTATCACCGTGTTTCGTGGAGTCTTCTGCATACACCGTAACGTAGTTCTTAGTTCAACCCGTTCTTCGTTCGACCCGTAAATTGTCAAGGGGCGGTCACCATTGTGCGGGTCCCAACTCGGGTTCCAGTCGTTTCTGTAGAGAGCTTGTGTCGTCCAGTTTTAAGAGATGTGTTTGCTGTTCTCAGTTCGTTCTCTGCTGCTTTTGTTAGAGACGTTGTTTCGCTACCATAGCAGAGCGTTGGTAGGACTACCGAGTCGGAGATGTCCACACGTAATCGTGTGTCTGTGGTGTATGTTGCTGTCATGATAGAGTTGAAGGCTGCACAGACTTCCCGTTTCCGTCTGGCGATTTCAGGTTTGATGTTGTTCAGGTTTGAGGTTGATGTTTAGGAGACTTCCCAGATAATCATATTCGTCAGCGTCTCCTCTGGGTGTTTCGCTCAAGAGTATGGGATTGGGCTCTGCGAAACGGTTGCGCATAGCTCTGGTTTTTCATAGGTTAATCTCTAGACCTGCTCTCCTACCTTCCGTGTCTAGTGACCGCATCATCTCTGTCGCTTTCAGGGGCGTCTCTGTGATGAGGTGCGAATCTGAGGTGGTTTAGTCGTCTTCCCTCGAATTGTATGCGGTGGTTGATCCAGAAGTAGTGCCTCATCGTCGACTCCAGGCATGCAGATAATAAATTTGGCAAGATATGGTCTCGTTGCCGTAATCCCTTCTCGGTCGCGATGGTGATGGGCTGAGTGATTGGACGTGAATGGTGGTGCATCCTTCATAGCATTTATTGAGTATTTATATGTAATTGATGTCTACTATATGTAATTGATGTCTACTATATGTAATTGATGTCTACTATATGTAATTGATGTCTACTATATGTAATTGATGTCTACTATATGTAATTGATGTCTACTATATGTAATTGATGTCTACTAAATGTAATTGATGTCTACTAAATGTAATTGATGTCTACTATATGTAATTGATGTCTACTCCTTTCTCGCCCTGCGCTTTCCACGCATATGTTTCAACCTAGTCACATGCCTTTTCGCAGTCAATGAATCGGAACACGTCAGTTTTATCTATACACGGACTAATTGTTGAAACAATAATGCATTGATAGGTAAATAAGACAGATAAGGCAAACACAACAAAACAAACAACATATGCAGCACAATACAACACGAAATATTAGATGTAAATGAATACAACATAATGACAATAACTGGACAGTATAAAACAAGCGGGTCGTAGACCGCTTCAATTACAATATCTTTTATATTTCATTCATATGGATCAATAGTCAAATATTTATCTAGAAATCAATCGCAGACACTATTATTGATACTCCAGTACTTGTTATGTACAGTGAAACAGGGAAATTGAACGTGTCTATATAAATAATTGTTGAATTGAAAATGGTCGATTTTACGTAGTTTCAAGTTGAGAATGACAAGAGTTTAATCAATGTTAAGACATTTATTTTGATAATGACATTTATAGTCATATATTTTATTTCTCATTCCTATGTCTTGTTCTTTCTATTTATAGTCATAGATTGTATTTCTCATTCCTATGTCTTTTTCATTCCATTTTTCTTTACTTATATATCTCTTTTTTCGTATTTTTGTTTATTCATTAAGTTTTGGGATTCATATCTTTTAATTTGCGTGTCTATTGATATTTTTTTTGTTTTGCGGTTTGCTTTTTTTTGCGGTTTGCTTTTATGCAGTTTGTTTTTTGTGTGATTTGTTTGTTTTGTCAGTTTTTCTCTGTGTGCAATCCTTTTTACCATTTCTGGTTTTGACCAGTCTATTTCTTAACTGGCAACCCATGACTCACACTGTTCTGGAACATCCTGAAATGTAAATGAACTTATTAGGCTCATAGTAAACCGTGCCTTGTTTTTTGTTGTCAATTATTAGTTGTATTTGTTCATGGTTTGTCCCTGATAATAACCTTGTGGATGTACCGTAGTTGTCGCTTTGTTTTTGTTCTTGTGCGGCCGCTGAGATATTACTTACATTGTTTTTGTATCGACATCGTTAAATTTGCAATCATGCCTGCAGTTAGGAGAGTGGCATTATTGGGCTGTTATATACACCGATGGATCTGTACTACGAAGTAGGAAAGTCGGATGGGCCTTCTCTGCTACAGGGAGAGGCAGGGTCGGTGCTGAGAAGAGTGGTGTTTGCATGACAGCCATGTATAGAATCAGAAAGGAAATTGAGGCAAGGACTTCTGCTCTAGGGTCATTATCTGGGACCTTTTCAGCGAGGCCCGTAATCGTCTTTTTCTTCGTTGTTCGCTCTCAAATAATCACATACACACCCCTCAGAAACCTGCCGGTCCTTCTCCATCCTATCCCATCCCCATCCAATCTATCTCGCAGGTGTGTTAGAGAAGACCATGTACACACTCTGCTCTTTTCGTGTAGCCTGCATACATATTTGTTTGTTCTTCCCTTATGGACACATGTCTGTGTGTTCAATCTGTAAGTTTTTGAACAGATGATTTTTCACTCTACAATGACCGTTGATAAAGTAAGATGGCCGCGCCTTAGTGGCTGTGCTCTCCTTGCTCCGGGGTTTGTGTCAAGTTTTCTGATGTTTGGTGTTTCCTGTTCTGATTATTTTTCACAACTCATTCTCCAGGTGGTATCAGGGACCATGGTATTTCTAAAATGTATGTGCTTTCGATCAATTATTATGTTTATTATGCTGCCTTTCGCTGCATTTCATGCCTTGTTCAAGTCGTGGAAGACCAGTCCATCACGGAGGTCAACGTTCCACTTAAACATCAACAAACAAAGAGATGGAACCTATAAATCACATGAAGAGAGGTCTGCAGACATAAGGAAAGCCCCAATCAAAATGACGTGTAAATCAACTCACAAGGAAGGATCACAGTTCAAAATTAAAACACAATCCAACCACAACCCACTCCATAGTGTCTGGTGTGTTAACATCCGTACGAAACCGCTGACAACCGTCTATTTGAATGCTCGCAACTTAGATTCTTTTTGTTTCTAAAAATCGACGTCACAGCACTCTGGGCATACCCATAGGTGCTCAGTCTCTCATCAAATGGCGTAAGGTATGGATGCTGATGGTCCCTGTAGCTCGCTGGTTGTACACTCTCCTGCGCGTCCTCTAAAGAACCCCACTCCGCTCGAACATCGTTTAATGTTGAAACTTTGCAGTCTGTGGATTGATGCTTCATCTATTGCGGTGTCCTCATCCAGCAGGCGGTCATTGATTGAATTCAAAATGTCACTTCTGTCCATCACTAATGTGCCCATGATGGGAACCTGTGGAGCCAAGATGTCAGCTCTTTCATTGCCCTGAACCCCGGCATGAGCAGGACAGTAGATCCAGGTCAACCCCTGGAGATTTGAGGCCTCAACAGCAGCTATCCACTCGTACCTAAACCATCCCTTCTGTACTTTCTAAAGTACGGCTTGCCCGTCTGTCACGATGGCTGCCTTTGTTATAGAAGTATCAGATATCCATTTCAGTGCTGAGGTCACTGCGTCCGCCTCCATTCTCATACTAGAGGTTGTTGACATGTATTCCCTACTGTGCTCAGCAGCGACCTATCCTCTAATTCTAGCCGAGAAACCCCAGCCTCATGTCCCACTGCGCATGACTGATCCATCTGTGTATATGATAGCGTTACTCTCCTGGCTGTTCTCAGTTATCAGCTGATTTACCTCGTTTTCTGCTCTCTCGTTGCTCCGTTTTCTGCATTCCTTGCTTAAGGTTATGATGACTCTCTGGTACTCTATCATTATATCACCAGTGTGGACCCATTCTTCCCCTTTGGCTATCGTCTCAGCTGGAGTGACGTGTCTGATTGTTTTCTCAGCCTGTGCCATCCATGACGACCCTCTCTTGATTCTTGATACCCTGATGTCTGATACTACTGTGCAGAGGGTGCTGCGTGTCTGTAGTGACACGCATATAGGCTTTGACTTGTGCCAGTTTATGTCTGGATGTCACCTATAACAATCCAAACATGTACCGCATCATCACAATCGGGATATCTCTAGTGCAGCCTAGAACCAGTCGCATACTTTCATTTTGGATGCGTTCAAACCATTCACATTGTGTTCTTGATAGTATGAGAATGCCTAGTCCGTAATCGGTGACAGACAACACGACCTGACGAAATAGAAAGAAACAGGAGTCGTTGTTCCAAGTCGGCAGTCATGGTCTTGAGTGCTCTAACTCTCTCATGCATCTTTGTAGGTTGTTGTCAACATGGCAATCATAGGAACGACTGCGATCAAAAGCCACTCCGAGGTATTTCAACCTGTCGCTCCTGTCAATGGGTCAACCATCAAAAGTGATGCCCGGGAGCTCAGCCTTTACTGTGGAATTATTCAAAGAGCACCCATCATGCAAGCCTTGTTCGGGATTGATCTTGGAGCATATCAACATTGTTTGAAAATACTTTTTTCTCGAAGACTAGATAAATGTAACACTTTGTATGACATTTTCCAGCTTTAATTAACAAGATATGTCATGGCGTTGGAGCGAAGGGCGAAATCCCACATACTACTGAATCCGTCACAATAATAACAACACTATTACAAATGCAATAAAGAAATAAGTAAGATAATATATATATATTCAAAACTGTTGTGCACGGACTAGAGGCATGTATTGAATCTAACAAAATAAACATGATAATAATTAGATGTAGTATGCAACTGTCATTACGTATGGTGTAGACTATAATGGCAACGAATCCATTTAACAAAATGAGACATGCACTTCTGTCCAAGCAGATATCTCAGAACTTAACAATGAGAATCATTAAATGATATGTGCATTCAGATTTATTGTATGGAGTAGAAACCTGGACCTTGACCTAGAAAAGGAAGCCGTTGAAATGTGGGCATTCAGAAGACTTGGACGAGTTTGTTTTGGAAACATAGGAAATCAGATAGTGAAGTTATGGATCAAATCAAGGTGGAGAAGATACTTATGTAAGTGAAGTTATGGAACAACTCAAGGTGGAGACGATACTTCTAAACGGGAATTTGTTATGAAATGAAGATGGAGAAGATTCGTATGAAAGTGAAGTTGTGGATGGAATCAAGGTGGAAACTTCTTCTTCTTCGTTCGTTCTCAATCTCCCACTACCAAATCTTGAAAGGGCTTAAGTTGCAGAATATAGTCCAGAGAACGGAAAGCGTTGTGTCGTAGTTTACAGCTTGGCTGCGATATTTGCACCTTTCAGTCCAACACATCCGACTTCAGCAAGCATTTTTTGAGTACCGGGTTAGAATTCCCTCTTCGATCCCTTCTCCTTAGCCAGTCTGCCCTCCTGCAGCCTGTTATCCAGGATCATCACGTGGAGGTGTAGAAGGGTCTAGGCAGCTATGGTTCGCTGGCCCTGACGCTAGTAATCAGATATGGGTCGCTGACCACTGCAGCATCTTGATCCCAAGGTGGAAACAATACCTATGAAAGTGAATTTGTGGCTGAACTCAAGGTATAGATAATACATATGCAAGTGAAGTTGTAGATGAATCAAGGCGGAAAAGATACTTTTGAAAGTGAAGTTGTGGATGCACTCTAGGTTTAGAAGATACTTCTGGAAGAAAAAAGACGCTGAAACATTACACATTTTGGTCATGTCAACCGACATGCCAGTCTTTTGAAGATTATATTAGTGGAAAGAGTGGAATACACGAGAGCCAGTGGGTGGCAGATGTACAGATGGACAGAGAACATCATGACGTGGTTGGAACACAGCCTGGCTGAGTGTACCGACCTAACATGGGACAGTAATTGCTGCAGATCAATGTCCGTCAACCTGTCTGGCTGCACCAGCTTTCCTTACCTCCAAAGCGTGCTGATGAAGGTGGCACGGAGTCCTCAAGTCGGTTGTGCTATGCTTAGCTTCATCTGCATGTCACTCAGTACTACTGGGATCACGTCGATCCCTTACTTCGTTAGCATGGCTACCATGAAAACAGCTCGTTTCCAGGGAGAGCTACAAGGAAGCGAAGGTGAGGGTCTTGGCAAGTATGTTTTGCCTGAAGGACTGAAATGTCTGATCAGTATTGTTTGGCTAACCAGACCTGAGTCTTCCTCCCCTTGATTCATCTTAAATGTTTATTTATAAAAGATTCGAACCCATCTCATGGAACAAAAAACAAACACAAAACAAACAAACATAAAATCGAAGAGCATTAGGAGCAGAAAGAGTTAGCGAACGACATCAGAGTCAGACGTTTGAGATGTTTTGGTGACAACAAAAGACAAAACACCTAAACGAAGACCATACCTGTGTGAAAGTTTGCAGGTAAAAGTATCAGAGGAAAAAATCGCTAGAAGTGGTAGGACAACATGATAATTATAATAATAGCTGTCCATCGTTGTCGATGAGGACCGCCGACATCATCCTTGTCACAGATTTCCCTGTTTGGTGTGGGTGCGCATGTGGCTGAACAGGCCAATGCGAGCACGAAAACATCTGCTACATATCGGGCACACGAGGTTTGTAGAAGGGGATGGCGTTCCCGCTGCTCGGGATTTCCGCGTCTCGCGTCTGTTCTGGGCTTTCACAACACGGTCATCTTCACCGCCAGCTACACCCGATTTGACTGCGCTTCTCCAGTCAGATCTGTTTTTCCCAAGACATTCCCAAGTGTCGACGTCTATCTGGCAAGTTTTTAGTGAGTCCTTCAGACCGTCTTTAAAACGTTTCTTTGGGCGCCCTCTCTCGCGCCATCCCTCTCTCAGCTCGCCGTAGAGAAGCTTCTTTGGGAGCCGCTCGTCTGACATACGGACGAGGTGTCCGGCCCATCCTAGTCGTGCTTTTTCTAGCAGTGCATGGATGCTGGGTATGTTAGCCCTCGAGAGAACCTCGATGTCAGTGACACGACCTTGCCATCGGATGTGGAATATTCGCCTCAGGCAACCTGTGTGGAAGTGGTTTAACCTCCTTGCATGTCCAGAGTATGCAGTCCAGCTTTCGCAAGCGAATAGTAGGGTTGGAATGATGGTTGCAAGGTAGACTTTGAGTTTGGTCTTGACGCTGATGCCACGACGTGACCAGACCATCGAGCGCATTCTACCAAAGGCTATGCTGGCCTTCGCTATTCTGCTTGCCACCTCATCGTCTAGGCTGACAGATGTCGACAGCGTGCTGCCCAGATATGTGAATTTGTCTACGGCATTCAACGTCTGCCCGCTGACTGTAGTCTCTGGTTTTGAGTACGGCATGCCTGGTGCTGGTTGGTACATGACCTCTGTTTTTTTGGCATTTATGATCAGGCCAAAATTTGCGCATGCAGCACAGAACTGGTCCATTCCAACCTCCATGTTCAGTTCCGAGTTGCTCATTAGAGCGCAGTCGTCAGCAAATACAAGTTCCCTGATTATGTCGCCAGCCACTTTGGTGTTGGCCTTCATTCTTCTGGAATTGAGTAACTTGCCATCTGTGCGGTACTTTATGGGTATTCCAAGCTCCAATGATCTGAAGGCGTCTGTCATCGTGGCCGCAAACATCATGCTGAACAAAGTCGGGGCGAGTACACATCCTTGTTTTACTCCGTTTGATACTATAAACGTTTTAGAGATTGCACCGCTGTCTAGTACACGAGCACACATGCCTTCGTGTAGCTGTTTCACCATTGTTATGAACTTGTTGGGGCAGCCAAACTTAGACATTATCATCCACATCCCTCCTCTGTTTACTGTATCAAATGCCTTTGTCAAATCAATAAATGTGGTGTACAAGGTCTGATTTTGTTCTCGACACTTCTCTTGTACTTGGCGAGCGGCAAAAATTATGTCCACTGTTCCTCTTCCGGCTCTGAATCCACATTGACTTTCTGGGAGGTGGTGGCTTTTTTCAAGGTGTGTATTGAGCCTGTTTAGCAGTAAGCGCGCTAGGATCTTGCCTGCTACGGAGAGTAGCGATATTCCACGATGATTGTCGCATTACTGACGGTTGCATTTTCTTTTGTACAGGTGAACGATTGAGGCATCCTTTAGCTCCTGCGGAATTTTACCTTCAGCCCACATATGACAGAAGAGTTCAGTGATTGTTCTTGTGAGGGATGGGCCAGCTGTCTTATATACCTCTGCTGGTATTGCATCAGCTCCTGGAGCTTTTCCCATAGATAGTGAACTGATTGCCCTGTCGACTTTCTCCTCAGTAATGACTTCATCCAACGCCAGGTTCAGTTCCACCTGCGGCATTCGCCGGATGGCCTCTTCATTAGGTGGTTAAGTATTTTGCAGAAGTGGTCTGCCCATCTGTCTAGATTCTGAACCTTATATGTTAGCAGTACCCCATCCGCACTGCGAACTGGAGTATTACTAGAGAGCTGCGGGCCGTAGAGAGCTTTCAGTGCCTCGTAAAACCGTTTGGTGTCATGACGCTCGGCGAACATCTCAATTTCGTCAGCTCTTTTGCTGACCCAGGAGTCTTGCATCTCTCTAAGCCTGGCCTGGACAGCTTTGCGAGCAGTATTGAAGGCAGCTTTTGCTGCCGGAGATGGTGTGTCCCTCTGGTATTCCCTGTGCGCTTCATGTTTTGCATCGAGAAGGCCCTGAATTTCCAGATCGTTCTCATCAAACCAGTCCTTATGCTTGCGCGTGAGTGGGCCAATGTGTTTAACAGCTGTATCGTAGAGTGTATTTCTCAATGATGCCCAGTTCTCTTCGATGTCGTTCTTTTCAAAACGAAGCTCAGACAGTCTACCCTCAAGTTCTTCCTGGAAGCCTCCTCTAGTGGGTTCGTATTTAAGCTGAGAGACATTTAGCCTCTTCGGTGGTTTCTTTCCCTGGGGGCGCATTTTGGGCTGGATCTTGCAGTTTAGCTTGGCAATGACAAGTCGATGGTCGGTCCAACATTCTGTACCACACATGCTCTTCGTTACCATAGCATCCGCTCGATCCCTACGTCTGATGATAATGTAGTCAATGAGGTGCCAGTGGCGGGACCTTGGGTGCATCCATGTGGTTCTATTTCGGACAGGTAGTCGGAAAGTTGTGTTTGTAATGAGTAGTTCATTTGCGGCACATGTCCTCAGAAAGAGCAGTCCGTTACTATTGCATTTTCCGATACCATGTCTGCCAATGGCCCCCTCCCAGGCTGTATGGTCTGTGCCAACCCTAGCGTTAAAATCCCCGAGGATGACCAGTTTGTCAGATTTGGGGACTGCAGCGATGAGCGCCTTAAGGTCCTCATAAAACCTATCTTTCGTTTCCTGAGGATTTGTCATTGTGGGTGCGTATGCACTGATGAGTGTTGCATGGCGCCCTCCTATAGGACAACATGAAACGACTGGCAAATGACACCTTCACAGCAAGAGAGTGAGAACATTGGCGATCCATAACGTCAGCCAATCGATGCAATGATGCGTCCTGAACTGAGCTGATCCGTAAGAGAGAGAAAAGTGCATATATAGTGCCTGCAATAGAACACCTGTCACGTGTGAAGATAATTGTCAAATGTGATAATTTACGTTATGTTGTGTTATAATTTGCGATGTGGTCTGTTAATTTATGTTATGTCCCTTTCATTTACGTTATGGTGTTTAATTCACGATTTGTTGTGTTAATTTATGTATGTTTTAATTTATGTTATCGTGTGTTAAATTTAAGACATGATCTGTTGATTTATTTTGTTGTTGGGTTAATTTACAATGAGGTCCGGTGAATTCACTATTCGATTTGTTTTTTATGTTATGTGTTATTAATTTACCTTATAGTGTGTTGAATTTACGATATATTGTGCTTTTTATGTTATGATATGTTAAGTTACGCTGTGTTACGTTAAAGTACATTATATTGCGTTGATTTACATACTTTATATTTTATAATGAGACATTAAGCATATAAGTGGAGACAGTCTTGAACAACTGGCATGCTGCTAACACATATGAGAGTTAACATGGATAGTACTTGCATTGGAAGATCATTGAGAGATCTGTCATGCCGAAGAATACATTTACCAGCACTAGACATACACTTCTGTTCAAGCAGATATCTCAGAAACTAATACTGAAACGATATGTTCTTCTTCTTCTTCTTCTTCATCGTACGCTGTTTACAGCGATATTTACGTTGCACTGTTTTATTTTGTTAAACTGTGGCTCAGTGCATCCGATTTCAACAGGCGTTTCTGTAGGGATGCCCTCCTTAGCCTTTGGCTGTCCCCAGCCTAACTGCAAGGCAGCAGTTGATGTGTTCATTTAGTTTTATTTTATTAACTAGAAACGTGGACAGACAACAATTGAGATGAGGACTGATGTCTATGACATGGTGGAATTATAGAAGACTTAGAGCGAGTTTCTTGGAAAGATATGAAAACACATAGTGAGCTCAGTGGACAAGAAACATAAGTTATTTTGGTCATGCCAATAAACAAAACAGCCTGCTGCAGGTTATATTGAAGGAAAGAGAAGGCAAAAAAGACAAGAGGTCGGTGGAGGTACAGACAACACCATTATATGGTTGGCACAATCGGAGTGTACTAAACTGGCATGGGACAGATACAATATTTAATCCGTTACCGTCAACCTCCGCAGCGGATACAGCACATGATGTTGGTAGTGATATACGTATATATATATATATGAAAAAAAGAAACGATACAAACACACTCTACAATTGTTTTGATTAATTTCTCCATTTATGTTTCTGACTGGCTAGTGCTTGGTCTGAACCGATCAGCCTTGCGCACTGCCGTCACATATGGTGCTTGCACCTTGCGCAGAGACAACCGCGGAGGCGCAGGGAAAGAGAGCTGCACTAACGGAGTGAATGCAAGCCTACCCAACTACAGATGATGTTCACGTGTGTCCAACATGCGGTAAGGTTTGGCAGGCTCATATCGGACAGTACAGTCACATCTGAATAAACGGATTTCATGATGTCGCCATCTTCCTTGCGATGGGCAACTAACTATAAATATATAAAGATATAGACAAATATATAAATATATAAAGATATATAAAAATATATACATATATAAAGATATATAAAAATATATAAATATATAAAGATATATAAAAATATATAAATATATAAAGATATATAAAAATATATAAATATATAAAGATATAGACAAATATATAAATATATAAAGATATATAAAAATATATAAATATATAAAGATATATAAAAATATATAAATATATAAAGATATATCAACACATATAAATATATAAAGATATATCAACACATATAAATATATAAAGATATATCAACACATATAAATATATAAAGATATATCAACACATATAAATATATAAAGATATATCAACACATATAAATATATAAAGATATATAAACACATATCAATATATAAAGAGATATAAACACACATAAATATATAAAGATATATAAACACACATAAATATATAAAGATATATAAACACATATCAATATATAAAGATATATCAACACGTATCAATATATAAAGAGATACAAACACATATAAATATATAAAGATATATCAACACATATAAATATATAAAGATATATAAACACATACAAATATATAAAGATATATCAACACATATAAATATATAAAGATATATAAACACATATAAATATATAAAGATATATTAACACATATAAATATATAAAGATATATAAACACATATAAATATATAAAGATATATAAACACATATCAATATATAAAGAGATACAAACACATATAAATATATAAAGAGATACAAACACATATATAAACACATATACATTTATAATGTCAGTTCACTTATGTCGTTAGACGTTTCATATTTTTTGGCAGGTGAAAATCTACTGGTAACGTGCCAGGTCAATTCCAGTGGAATATACGATCGCATATATTTATATTATTCTTTGTGTGTTCTACTGCTATTGCCATACAATGCCATAAAGAGGTGGGATGCGTCATTTCTTGTTATCGCAAAGTGGCAGGTCTGTGCTGTCATTAGCTGTAACTTCATGAGAGCATCAGAGACAATCTCCATCCATCAGCGTCGTGGTCTTCCTCTTGTTCGTGGACCAACAACCTGCATATGATGTGCTCTTGATGCAGGCCGATCGTAATGCATTCTGACTAAATGACCAGGTTACTTGATTTGTTGGCGGTTAATGTGGTGATCATGGTGGTGTGGGTTCGACTCCGGACTCCGCCGTTTTTTTATGGTGTATCTCGTAGTAGCCCCCTAGTCGTGTTGTCCTTGACTTGCCACTGGGGTCGAGTGGCTCGAGACGAGAGGGTGAGGATAAAAATTAGCGCAATTAATCCTTACTAAAAATAGCTCTTACAGAATAAAGTATGCCATCATCGTCTAGGATGGACCGCAGCCTTTGCCTTTTGAATGTAGGCACTGGCTCGGGTTGTCTCCAATGTCTGCCTCGGCGTGGTTGGACGAATTTGATGCCGGATTGTTATTTGTTCCTGCTGCTATTCTTGTATAGCGAATCTCACAGCTCTGGATCTTACTATTATGCGTTGCTAGGAAGGGCAATAATTGACATTGGTAACACATTGTAGGAATAATTAGTATATGTATCAGCTTCATCGTAATTGAATAAAGCACTCTAGGGTGTTTCAATATCGGCACAATTTGATAGTTGACACTGTTCGCTTTCTGAATTGCATGTGCAATCTCTCTGTCCATTCTACCGTCATCAGTGAACCTAGCTCCCGTACTTGCTTGATACCAATGCCGCTGATGTGGAAACTTCTCTGCAATTCTTCACGTGAATTCATCCTTGTTGATCTTCATGCCACGTTCGTTACAAGCGAGATGCAGATTGTTCAGGTGGTGTTGTAAGTCATCTCCATTTTGGTAAAAGAATACCTGGTCATCAGCAAACGGCAGTTCATTGAGAGACTCTTCTTAAGGGTTAGCCAACTATGTAATTGTATCCATGAAAATTATGAACAAAAGTAGAGAAAGAACACATCCCTGTCGTACACCACTCAGCACCGGAAACCAATGTGTCCTACCTGCATTCGTTCGTACTGCACTTTCGTGTTTATGTACAAGGCACGAATGCCATCCACTAATTGCCTGCACTCCATATTCTTCCATTACCTCACACAGCCTTCATCGGTTTACCTGGTCAAAGACTCTTGATCAATGAAAGTCATTATACACTTCCAGGAACTATTAATTTGTATGAATTTATAAAGTAAGCAGCGGCTAGACAGTGGTCATTGCTGTTTACTTATAGTTTGTTTTTCTTCACGTGTGTTGGCTTCAAGATATCAACGTAATCTAACGAAAGCAAAGATCTGACTGTATTTATTTATATATCCATTGAACTGGTTCTCCATCTTTGTCTGCATTGAAGACATGAACTTAATCTAACGAAAGCAGTGATTTGCTGAATGTTATTCAAATCCCAAAATAATTTTGTTTTTCTATTGATGTATTTGCTTCCAGACGCCCACTTTAACCTAACTTAAGAAAGCAATGACCAGACCGAGGTTATATGAATGTTATATATATATAGCTTAATCTTCTTCGTACATGTTAGCTTGAATATACCATAAATAAAGGACTTTTCAAAGATAAGCTTCATGAAGCGGTGTTAATATTTTAACACGCTATTAGATAGACACTAAAGTAAGATCGAGGCATGTGAGATAGGCTAGGACGAAGGGCAGAAGGGAAGGCAATTCGCCATACTTCTTCTGCATCTTCGTCGTTTGCTCTCAAACTCCCGATGACAAATGGTGAATGCTTGGACTTAGGTTAAGTGACACGGTTCACAACCAGAAGGTACTGGGTTCGCTCCCCATCCCTGCGCCGGCCGTTACCCGGGAAGGTAAACCCTTATAAAATGCAGAAGGAAGCAGACCCTTACGACAGGTGCACCATTAAAACATAGAGCAACGCACATCGGCTTTGTCGAACGAAAAATAAACAAACTCCGGCTAGCAAGCCCTGAAAAGGGATTTGGAAGTAGAAGGATGATGTCTGGAGAACGGAATGCGATGTATCGTAGTTTACAGATTGGCTGGAATATTTGCACCTTTCCCCAGGTTAAGAGCGCTTTAGATGACCTCTGACTGGAATGCGGTTCGATTTAGCTCGAGTGTTTGAGTCTATTAAGATAGACTCGCACATCTCTAAAAACCATTATCCACGAAACTGGTTGTAGACATACTCTGTTTAATCTTTTAAGCCATTATAAAGAGGTTAAGTAATTACACTTTTGATCTGCATTTCTCAAAATATTCAGTTTCTGAACTTGACACTGCCTCTGTTTGTTATGTGATTATCCCTAACACAAACATTAAGGCTTATGCGTGACATACACACTATGACACGAATATCCGGAAGAAAGATATGTAAAAAATGAATCATACCATGTGTACATTACGTAGTTGTAAAAATTGGGTGTGGCAAAGCATAGCACGTCGGCATTCCATGGCATAGTGTCTTCGCCAAATTTCCAAACTGCTTGTTTTAGAGTGTTGTGCCGTATAGAATGCCATTTGATCTGGCCTAGAGACCATCTTTCGGACTGTTCTACAATTGGGATGATCCATCTCGAAATAATGACAAACTAAGACTATTTAGCTGTTGTAAAAAGAGAATTCATTTCAGCCTAAGTATTCGAACTTGGCAGGTCAAGCTGAATGTTTAGAGGTTAGACAATAAATGAGTCATAATTATTTAAAGGAACGTACGTGAACCCTACACTCTTCTCTTGAACTTCTCGACGTTCTGATGTGTATTCTGCAGAAACAGGGACAATTACCAAAACAATTGTAAGGGACGTGGGGGGGAATTATATTATAGCGTCTGGTCACTCACAACATACTAATCATACGTTACAGTTGGCTTCAGGCAACAAACAGACCAAGAACCCCACCTCACCGACACGAAGTGTTTCCTGGAAACAGGATGGCCACATAGTAGGGGATCTACGTGATGTTCGTAGTAATGAGCGATAGGCCTGTGAAGCCAAGCATAGTATAACCACGCTCTGCCCACTTTTATCAGCACGTTCGGGATGTGTGAAAATATACAAGCCTACCACTTAACGCGCTGTTCAGGGCACACGAAAGAGTACAATTACTGGGAGCATTCACCAACAACAACAAACAATGGGAAATAAACAGCAAACGAGTCAGACTATCTCGAATCTGTTCTGTCGATCTTACACTTCACAATCAGCGAATATAAAACCTCGAAAATTCGGAACAACGGCAAATACCACTGGTAAACCATGCTCGTGTAACAGTTCCCGCCGGAGCAAGGGGAGTTTAGGATGCCTGAACATGTTAAAGCTTAAAGCTACATGAATGCATGTCAAGGTCACTCACTGTCTCAGCAAAGGAGAACAGAGTTGGGTTAAGGAATGTGGACAGGTAGAAACTGACCACTGGCCTTCCGATTTTGGTAGGGGGAGATTGATTGACAGACGAAATTGGCAACGGGGCTTGCTGCGAGAGAATGAGTGACAGGTGTGCAAAGTGTTTCGTTCCAATTGGAATTGAAGATGACCATACCTGAGATCGATTGGTCAAGCTCTGGCCTTGCTTGAGGATATATAACTCGAGACAAAGTTTAGCTCGGGGGGGGCTGGAGAGAGAGACAGGCTAGATAGAGTGAGGCTGGAGAGAGAGAGAGACTGAATGTGGATAGTATGTTTAACTCACCGACTTAGGTAGAGGAGCGATTGATAGACGGTTGGACGAATGTTTAGTGATAAAACAGGATCGCTCAAATAGGTGTGTGAGTTTTGCTTTAATGGATAATCTGAAAGTGTGTTTGTAAGCAAGGACACATTGTGAACGAGTTATGTCGAGATCGCCCGCCTGAGGGGATTTCAGTGAGGAAGAGTATTTGATAAGGTGTGTTGAAGACGCAGTTAAGGCGATGTGTGTGTGATGTAATTGCAAGGCAATAGAACTGGGTTTTTTAGATAGTTGGGAATTCCATCAATAGCTAATGCTTACAATTCCCGTTTTAGTATAATGTTTAGTTAAGATATGTATTATATTGTGTTTGTAATTTCTCTACTCATTCTATGATATGAGTATGATATAATAAATATGCCACCTGATGTGTGATATGTCATTTACTGAGTATGGTCATGATGATGTGGATGAGTGTGAGAATGTTCTAAGTTAGATCACGGCCAAGGCAAACAGTGGGATCTGCTACACGTTATTATTATTTTGGTGCCTGTTGACCACGGATAGTCGTGGTAGATTTATAAATATAGTGCGTGTGTAGCTATAGATCTTGATTTGCATGTTTAACACAAGTGTCGCAGTTAAATATAACTTGTGTGTGTAGTTAGGAATAGAGGAGTAGCTAGTGGTTAGAGTGTTAGTACCATAGACAGCTTTTCCAATCATCTGACTGGTAAGTGTGACATTTTTCTTCCACCCATTGTTGTATTATTGACAAGACTTTGTGCGTACTTGACAGTCTTATAATTTTTTTGGGTGGGCCAGACGGGTTTATTCAATATGTCGAGGTTGGACAATGTTAAACAATGTTATCATTGTCTAGCTTTTGGACATTTGTCTATCGGATGCCCTAATATTCTTCGGAATATTAACAGTTCCTGGAGAAGAGGAGGACTGTTTGTCAAAAACAAGCCTTTCATGGCACGAGCTACAGTCAGCGATAAGTGGGAGGACAAAAGTCAACTACAAAACCAGCTAAGAGAACTAACAAACAGAGTCATTCGGCTGGAAAGACAGGAAAAAGACCTCCAATGGAAGCTGCGACAGCTGTTGCAACAGTTTGAAAACGGAGCTTTCAAACCAGCTAGGAAGGAGAGAAGAAATCAAGAAATCACAGGAGTAAACACGGCCCAGTATTTTGGAAGGGGACAGAGTGGTAGGAAAGTGAGTAGGAAGCCCGTACAACTTCCACATTCCGATCCGTGGAGGGACAGAGGTGGAAATCTCAGGACGGACGGGTGTAAACGACTGGAAAGAGGTGTCAAAAAGGGGAGTTTGACCCAGGTGGAGAGGCCAAGTCAAGTGAGGGGAGGAGGAATGGTTGGGCAGAAGTTTGAATCGGGCAGATTCTTAGCCCACAAGAGGCCTTTTGCACGGTTACAGATGGAGAGGCAGGACAGGAGCTATCAAAGAGACTTTGAGCACGAGGCGGATGGACGGAAAGAAAGAGATACAAGTTTTGTGTATCCAGAAAAGTTAGGGACGGAGGGCAGGTTACGCAATGCAAACGAGACAAACGTTCGCTCAGAGGTCCAGATAAAATGTTACCGCATCGGACAGTGTAGGCCGAGAATTCAGGAAGAGGGTATTACGTCGATTAACATGGTCGGGCGTGATGAAAAGGGCCAAGTTTACCAGGAACTTGTGGTCAAGCCTGGTAGAACATTAGTTAAAGTCGACGAAGAATCGAACAAAGAAATAGTCAGAGATTCGTCAGATAAAGAGGAAAGGAGAGGAGGAGGAATGGTGGCAGGACCAGCTATGGTTTCGTGCCCACCCAAGCCAGGTTATAGCCATGCAGGAGAAGTGGTTGAACAGACCGAAAGAAGGGACAACCTTTCGGTCACCGAGGAAGGAAGTGGGAATGACGCACAGTTGGAATGTGAAACGGACGCACCGGTTAAGAATACTCGTGCAGCCAACAAAGGAGGAACAGAGTTTCTAAGGAAAACGAAGAAAAGGGAAAGACAGGTTAACCACAGCCAGGACAGCGAACCAGTCATCGAAGCAAAGATGAAGAAAAGATCTCAGTTCGAGATAAGCCAACAGTCAAACGAACAGTGTGAAAGGTCTTTCCCACAAATAGTGAATACAGATGGACGGAAGGCTGAAGTAGCGGACGATGTAAGTGTACGTAACACTACCAGAGAACCGGTGGATACGAACCAAACAACCGTGAAACAAACAGACCAGACGATGGGCGTTTTACAGGAGGAAATCGCGCAGCAATCAGAGACAGCTGATGGGGCAAACGCATAGTCTGGTTAAAATAAGCAGTAGTGATAAGGAACGGTTGATGCAATGTTTACTGACGCTAGCCAAAAACTTGGAATTCAGAAATGGCATTAGGTAAAGTCGTGTGGAGTACTTACACACATGGTCGTACATGTGAAACTCCAGTTAATGTATGCATTTGCATAAAATTTGTTTCATCTACCGTTATCCTTGGGTTACACGGAGATTTGATAATTAGGGGGTAGGGTATAGAGATGGAGGAATGACCAGATGTTAAAAATTCCTTTGAATTCGTTGTCTGAAGTACACGCCAGACAATGAGCGGACGGTCAGTCTGAAGCGAAGACTGACCGAGATCAAAGAGACATTTCCGACCAGAGAAACGGACAGAACGGACAAGAGACGCAGGATAGCTGGATGCGCCAGGTAATGATTACGCGACGAAGGGTAACACGTGGACGCGATGTTTCGGTCAAAATCTGACCAGGTAGCTTTGATTCGGGGAATTTGTGGAAACAGCGGTAAATTAGTTAGATCAGAACACTCGGTTTTGATTCCTCGGGACAAAGACTGCACCCGGACTAGTAGGGTTACAGCATGACGTAATTCGACAGGTGGACGATTCGGTTTTTGACTTTTGACTCAGACATAGTTTAGTATCTGATTAAGTTAGAACTTAGTCATAGTTTAGTGACATAGTTTAGTATATGATTTAGTGACATAGTTTAGTATCTGATTAAATTAGAACTTAGTCATAGTTTAGTGACATAGTTTAGTATCTGATTAAGTTACAACTTAGTCATAGTTTAGGGACATAGTTTAGTACCTGATTAAGTTAGAACTTAGTCATAGTTTAGTATCTTTTGAAGGGGGCATTAACAGGTGCTCATCTGTGGGGCACGAGCAGGAGTGAAGGTTGATGGCATTTGATCATGTTTTTGTGTGCAAATATTTTGACATTTGCATTTGGTGTTTGGGTTTTGACTAATGGTATTACTTGCATTTTTAGTGGGTTGTATGGTCGATATAGTATGCATTGAATTTTTCTTTATTTTGTTGTTGTTTTTTTTGTTGTTGTTGAATCATCATGTTTACAGGTATTTGATACAGGTTATTTAGGTGATCTACAGAGCAGTATATCTCATCCAGACTGTAGGCCTCCGCAAGCACAAGTCACCACGAGTTCCAGAATCACATGTATGTGGAGTCTTTGCAGAGAAGACTACATTGATCAGAAGTTTTAATATTGACTATGACATATGTTGTCAAATATCGTTTTTGTGGGAAACATAAAGAATTTTGCTGTTTTCTTTGAGAGGGGATAGCTGTCAAGAGAGACAATGATAACTAGCCTGAGGATAACCCACGTAAGTTCGTGGCCTCACAGGAGTTAGTATGAAGTGAATCGTCGGCCAGGCGTGTAATGAGACCGCCTGAGAAAATTGACCTGAACTGGTCGTGTGTAACAATGAAGGTTCGTGTCCTTAGAGGAAGGCACGGGAACAGGTCGAGGTATATTGACCTCAATGAGTAAGGAGAATTCCTTAAGGTGTTTCTGTTTTGATGAGTTAAAGGTCCCGCAGGGACAGACTTAGGTGAATTTGACTGTAAAACGATGTAAAAGTGTTGGTTTGTGTTGTAAAAACGCCCAGCCACAGTGTTTTTCTTCTCCTTGTATTGATTGTGTATGTATTACAAAAAGTTTATATGTATCAAATGACATGTCTTTTTATGCATGTACGATGTGAGTGAAGTTGTAAACAGGAGTAGTGTTTACATTTTGGATAGTAGAGACGAAAATGGTGGTCATTTGCCAGATGAAAAAAATGACCATCCATGTTTCGGTCTGTAGTTTAGGGAGGTAATGTAACAGTTCCCGCCGGAGCAAGGGGAGTTTAGGATGCCTGAACATGTTAAAGCTTAAAGCTACATGAATGCATGTCAAGGTCACTCACTGTCTCAGCAAAGGAGAACAGAGTTGGGTTAAGGAATGTGGACAGGTAGAAACTGACCACTGGCCTTCCGATTTTGGTAGGGGGAGATTGATTGACAGACGAAATTGGCAACGGGGCTTGCTGCGAGAGAATGAGTGACAGGTGTGCAAAGTGTTTCGTTCCAATTGGAATTGAAGATGACCATACCTGAGATCGATTGGTCAAGCTCTGGCCTTGCTTGAGGATATATAACTCGAGACAAAGTTTAGCTCGGGGGGGCTGGAGAGAGAGACAGGCTAGATAGAGTGAGGCTGGAGAGAGAGAGAGACTGAATGTGGATAGTATGTTTAACTCACCGACTTAGGTAGAGGAGCGATTGATAGACGGTTGGACGAATGTTTAGTGATAAAACAGGATCGCTCAAATAGGTGTGTGAGTTTTGCTTTAATGGATAATCTGAAAGTGTGTTTGTAAGCAAGGACACATTGTGAACGAGTTATGTCGAGATCGCCCGCCTGAGGGGATTTCAGTGAGGAAGAGTATTTGATAAGGTGTGTTGAAGACGCAGTTAAGGCGATGTGTGTGTGATGTAATTGCAAGGCAATAGAACTGGGTTTTTTAGATAGTTGGGAATTCCATCAATAGCTAATGCTTACAATTCCCGTTTTAGTATAATGTTTAGTTAAGATATGTATTATATTGTGTTTGTAATTTCTCTACTCATTCTATGATATGAGTATGATATAATAAATATGCCACCTGATGTGTGATATGTCATTTACTGAGTATGGTCATGATGATGTGGATGAGTGTGAGAATGTTCTAAGTTAGATCACGGCCAAGGCAAACAGTGGGATCTGCTACACTCGTTAAAACAAACAAAGCAAACCATCGGTGGTCAGACCATGTTCTCAGAAGAAAGGACGAACGGTGGAACACGTTAACATCAGTAGCGTACATTCGAATCGAAAAAAATACGACAGGGTAGATCTCCCAAGCACTGGTAGGCTACCTTCAAAACATCATCAACGATACGTCGAAATGTAAGGTTATTTCCCATGGGGCCATCCATAGCCCAAGGTATAGATGGTTTGGACTGGACGATTGAGCCCGCAGTGGAGCAGCAGATGTTGCAGCATGCATCGTGTCATTTGGAGAAAACCGGGTGTTACAACAGCTAAACGTTTTGGTTTCTTGACAGATGTAGAGATGGTAGGTGGTATTGCTTTCGTTATGTGTAGGAGCGATCGCACGATAAAAAAAAATGTTAAAGTCCGTGACCTTGACTAACATAGTTGGATCAGTATGTTTCCCCTGACCCTGACTAACATAGTTGGATCAGTATGTTTCCCCTGACCCTGACTAACATAGTTGGATCAGTATGTTTCCCCTGACCCTGTCTAACATAGTTGGATCAGTATGTTTCCCCTGTCTAACATAGTTGGATCAGTATGTTTCCCCTGACTAACATAGTTGAATCAGTATGTTTCCCCTGACCCTGACTAACATAGTTGGATCAGTATGTTTTACCTGACCCTGACTAACAAAGTATGAACAGTATGTTTCCCCTGACCTTGACTAACAACGTATGAACAGTATGTTTCCCCTGATCCTGATTAACAAAGTGTGATCAGTATGTTTCACCTGACCCAGACTAACATAACCGATCAGTATATTTCACCTGACCTGGACTAACATAACCGAGCAGTATGTTTCACCTGACCCGGACTAACATAACCGATCAGTATGTTTCACCTGACCCGGACTAACATAACCGATCAGTATGTTTCACCTGACCCGGACTAACATAACCGATCAGTATGTTTTAGCCGGCCCTTCATGTTTTCCCCTCTACCGAACAATAACCCACATAACCGACTTCATTGCACCAGGGTATCCCACATGTGATCAGACCCTAGTTCCGATGAAGTAACATGCATTATGTAACTGACGCAACGGCTCGAAAATGTATTCCTGAATTTGTAATTTACCCATTTACAGTGGGGTCAACTGAGACAAGTGGTCATGCCATGAAAACATCCACGATATACCATTTCTGTCAAAGCGGGTTCAGGGTGCTTTAAACTGTTTACGTTTGCAGTGTACGCCAAGCTTACAACCGCTAGACCACTCACTGATTTCCTTGATGCGTATACATATTTGATTTATAAGTAGTAGTTTTATATATATATGAGAGAGAGAGAGAGAGAGAGAGAGAGAGAGATAGAGAGAGACATAGGAAGAGATAAAGGAAGATAAAGAATGAGAGAGGGAGAGCGAGAGAAGGGAAGAGATACGGAAATCGAGAGAAATACAGAACGATAGAGAGACAGAGCAAGAAAGAGGTACGGAAGGGCGAGAGGGGGGGGGGGGGGAGGAGAGCGGAGCAAGAGGGAAATCGAGAGTGAAATGTACCGAGAAAGAAGAGATAGGTTGAGGAAGAAAGAGGTTAGCGAATTGTAGTTTTAGAGCGTGAGAGACAGAGAGGTAGAGGAGAGCGGAAGCGAAACAAGAGGAACAACAGAAGGAAAGCGAGAGAGATGGAGAGCAAGAAAGAAGAGAGAGGTTGGTCGAGGAGTGCAGAGCGAAAGATAGCGATAGAGCGAACGTGAAAGAGATAGGGGAGCTAAAGAGAGTTAGAGACAGAGAGAGAGAGAGAGAGAAAGAGAGACAGAAAGAGAGAGCGCGAGAGAGGTTAAGGGATAACGAATAAGAGAGCGTAACAACGTGAGAGCAAACGAGAGTATTTAACGAAACATTTGACCGTTCCTTCCATCACAGCTTCACTACATGGTTCTCTAATTTAGTATCTGCTTTCTTGACAGCAATGTGTTGGCGTCATGGTTAGCTGAAATGGGCTGAGCTACACTCCTCCCCGCCCCTCGCCTCAACACATACTAAACTAACTGTATTATAGCATGCGGGCCAACGAGGGGTCGACATTGTAGAGAGCATGTTAGATGCTTTGTATTGTATTATATCTAGGAGAACATACGTCCTTTTTTCAGCACACCTCAACAAGAGCAATTACGAATCCGCTAAGGACGATGAGATTAACGTCTGATCAAGCAAAACACACTGATCAGACAATGTTTGTCAGGGTCAGGTAAAACACAATGATCAGACAATGTTTGTCAGGGTCAGGTAAAACACACCGAACAGATAATGTTTGACAGGGTCAGGTAAAACACACTGAATAAACAATGTTTGTCAGGGTCAGGCAAAACACACTGAACAGACAATGTTTGTCAGGGTCAGGCAAAACACACTGAACAGACAATGTTTCTCAGGGCCAGGCAAAACACACTGATCAGACAATGTTTGTCAGGGTCAGGTAAAACTCACTGATCAGACAATGTTTGTCAGGATCAGGCAAAACACACTGATCAGACAATGTTTGTCAGGATCAGGCAAAACACACTGATCAGACAATGTTTGTCAGGATCAGACAAAACACACTGATCAGACAATGTTTGTCAGGGTCAGGAGAAATATAATGGCCAAGACCCTCACCTGACCTCGTTGGTCGTCCTGGAAACGGGCTGTTGTCGAGGTCAGCAGTCTGGCTAACAAGGTCAGGTTCGACGTGATCCCCGTAGTAGTAAGCAGCACGCAGATGAAACCAAGCATAGTACAGCCGCCTGGATGACCCCGGTCCACCTTCATCAGTACGCTCGGGATGAAAGGAAAGTTACGACAACCCGTCACTTAACGACCTTTTAAGGGCGCACACACGAGTAAACCTATTCATTGTGGGCATTCAATAGCAAAAGGGTAACGAAACCCCTACCACATCACCAGTAGATTTAAATAACAATTGAGGAAAACTATGAAGAAAGAAACATACGTACGGAAATATAGATGGTAAACTTCAGATAAACATGTTTAGTCGAAAAATATAAACAACATTCGATAATCTACATCATCAGCGAAAACCTCCAACATTTGATGCATTTCCATAGCATTTCCAGATTTATAAAAAGCAACCGAGAGCACTTAGTAAGGGAGACAAATTACTCGCTATATTTTCTTACATGGATAACTCTCAACAAGGGCGGCAATTACTATGTTTTGCATTCCAATTAAAGTTATTGCATTCAAGTTATTGCTTCCCCTTATAGCACAAACGTGATGTTATTTTCGCATCGCGATTACAGCTTATATTACGTCCCCTTTTTTGCTCTTACTGCAGTTTAAATACATATTGTCTTTAAATTTGGGAAGTTATTTTCCTTTTCTTCCGCGATTTCCACTTGAAGGTTTTCATGCATATGTCAATATATTGATACGTTCTTCTTCCTCTTCTACGTCTTCAACAACTTTATCGACCTTGCATTGTTCTTTGCTGTTCTTTGTTGCGAATTGTTTGTTGGTAGTGATGTGTTATGTTTTGTACTCCGCCTTCTTGTCTTTCTTCGCCATCTGCATCTTTTGCATGTTATTCTACCATGTCATACCATGTTTGTAGACCATTTTATTTGCAATCGCAGTATGAGCTCCAAGCTTGATATTGTTGGTAACGATTTGTAACGGAAATAAGCCAGTGTAGGCGTGACCGTGCATGTGTTCTTGTAAACATGTATTTATTGATCGACTGTTTTTGGAAATGTATGTATACATGAATATGTGTGTAGGTGTGTGTTTGTTTCTATTCGTGTGTATTTATGTGTGAGTATGTAAGTATATATACATTAATGTATATGTCTGTCTATGTGTGTTTGTGTTTCCACGTGTGTGTACAAGTATGTGAATATGTATGTATGTAATGTGTACATGCACGTGTGTACGTGCGTACGTGTTTGTGTGTGTTTGAATACATTTACTCGTATACATGTGTTTTTTTGTGCATGCGTTTATAAGTGTATATGTTTGTATGAGTATGTGTTATTTGTTTATGTGTTTACATGTGTGTGCGTGTGTTTATATGTGTGCATTCGTATGTGTGTGTGTGTGCGTTAATATCGGTGTTTGTGTGAGTGTTTTTTGTGTGATTTATTTTATTTGTGTATGTGCTTATATATGTATTAGTGCATATGTGTATATGTTTATTTGTGTGTGCATGGCTCCATACACATCTACAGAAACCTAATTAATTTATAAAAATAATTTATGTCCATCGCAAGCGAAGATGGCCAACACATCAAAGAGTTTTGTCTTAACAATGTGATGTGCGTTGCATTTGAATTATAGTGAGAAAGGGAATGCGCAGGTCATCAATCTCACTCCCTTGTCACAAGTTACCTTGTACCAGTGGCAAGACTATTGGTCGAGCCAACTGAAGGTAACTCAGGATGCAGGCACTTTGGTCTTACCTCCCATGACACCAGGGGTCGCTTGAAACTTGCGAGACTCGATCGTTCACCGTTTCCGTTTAATGCTGTCAGAGACGAATGTCATATCCTCTTTACTACAGTGACCCCCATACACATACATACGCAATCTCCACATAGTCTACAAAACAACCACATCCTTTCACACATACACATTCATTTTCCAAATGAACACTTACTTTTTTTCCCGACACATGTAAATTGGCACACATTAAGCAACGCGCCTACACTTAGAAAGATTTGTGTACTCCCACATGTACTTACACATTCCAACACAAACACACATGCGCACACACACATACACGCACATATATGTACATTATCAATCAACCACTCCTCCCGGTGTGTAAGCCAATCATGGGATCCTTTCTGCATTCGAGTTCCTGGGATACCCTTGCTGTCTCTCTCCAAGTGTAATTATTTAATCTTTGTTTACTCTCACTTTCTCTTCATATATTTTGGGTATACTTCTCTCTTTCTCTTACCATGGGGATTTCATGTAAGAGCCTGTCGGGCTATTTTCGAATATGCTTTCTGTAGCGTATATCTTAACCAGCCCCACTGTCTTTGCTTTATTTGTTGTTCCAGATACTGTTGTAGGATCCAATACCATAATACATTTCTCAACATGTTCTGCGACTTTATGCCCAGTATCATCCGTAGGCATCCGTAGACTGGAGTCTTTGTTGAATGGATGTGCATGTTCTGAATTTCTCCGCTCCATCCAGCAGTACCGACTTGACACTGACGTTACATATTATAACCCTAGATCTGCATTCATTGCGTCAGGAATGCCAATCTAGCTTTTCCAATTCTGATTCTTTTATCTGAATCTATCTCCGGTTGTGTCTATTGTGATGCCCAAATATGTAAGGGAATCTACTTCTTCCAACTGCTCTCTCTTTCTCTCGTTCTCTCTCTCTCTCTATCTCTCTCTCTCTCTATCTCTCTCTCTATCTCTCTCTCTCTCTATATATCTATCTATCTATCTCTCTCTCTCTCTCTCTCTCTTTTTCTTTGGAAATATTGTTGAGTTTAAAGAACTTGATTTTCTTCATGTTGATATTTAATCCCAATCTGTTTGGCTTGGCTTCGTTCGTTCTCAATCTCCCGCTAACAAACCCTAAAAAGTCTTAAGTAGCAGAATAAAGTCCTATGAACGGAATGCGTTGTGTCGTAGTTTACAGCTTGACTGCGATATTTGCACCTTTTGATCAAACACATCCGACTTCAGCAAGCATTTTTTGAGTACCAGATTAGCATTCCCTCTTCGATCTCTTCTCCTTAGCCAGTCTGCCCTGCTGCAGCCTGTTATCCAGGATCACCGCGTGGAGATGTAGAAGGGTCTTGTCAGCTCAGTTTCGCTGGCCCTGACGCTAGCAGTCAGCTATGGGTCGCTGACCACTGCAACTCATGCGCTGCTCAGCACCTTGATCACTTCCCAATCTGTTTGAGTGTTACTTAGCCCTATCGTTTCTCTTGAGTTTGGCTTTGACTGTGGGACAAAATAATGCAGCTTCGCAGTACTCAACCTCCAGGCATTGTCTCTCTCTCTCTTCGGTGAGGTTGTTCGCCTTTCCTGGGATGTGCCAGCCGACAAGATGCTCAGACATGCTGTGGGGCGTGTTACGAGAAGAAGCCTTGATGATCCTGGAGATGTGGTCGAAAACACTCGACTAAAACAGATCGCCACCTCCGTAACAGAACTACAGGCCACCTGGGATCAGACGTGGTCATGAACGCGGTCATTCGTCTCGACGAGTCCTGATCGCCTTAGCGTACTATTGAGTCTAAAACCCCCCTTACTGTGTCCACCGAGTAATAGTTCTTTTTCCTTCAGTTGACATCTTCATTATCCAATCTCTAGCCAACAAGAACACGTCAACATTAAAGAGCACTCGCAACTACACACACTCAACACACTCAAATGTTCACACACACACGCACATATATAAACACAGACCCCCTAGAGATATCAACACTTGCATTTACACCCACACTCAAAACTACATACATATTTACATATCAGAACTTACGCACAAACAAACACAAACACACACACACACGCACTTCAAGGAGCCCTAATGGACAGAGCCTCCGCCTAATTCTCGTTCCAGGAATTCCAACTCACGTTCGATACCTTTGTTCTCTTGGTAACCAGAAATTGTATCTAAAACTCCAGCCGACCCCCTCACAAAATAACCCGAAAGAAACATTCGAATTGTATCCGCAGTTCAAACGGCACTAGAAAGTGGTTAGACTCCTAAAGATCACTTAATGGAAAAAGCTTATAATCCCCATTCCCATCTCCACGTCGCTTTCCCTGTCCTCCGCATGCCCTTCACTTCGCATTCTCTGCCATGTGCACTCCAAGTATTTTTAGTTGTTAATCCTGTAAGACTTTCCAGCAACGACAAAGATCGATATTTCAGTCACTGAAATCTGTCTGCTGTTCCTGGGTATGCATAAATGTGATTGATTGATTGATTGACCTTTTCGATCCAACTGAAGCATAAGGAAACTAATTCAGTTGGCTCCTATAGAGGAAGCCTGTATTGGAGCATGTGGAATGGTCGTTTTAATAGCAGTGGTTATACGTGTTGGGAATACCAACCAAATGCACAAATAATATATAGTCGACTTTAACGACATGCCAGGAAGGTTACAGTGGCCCTTTTCTATTCCACACGAGCATGACACATAATTTGTATATAGAAGCACATCTATATTGGTTCATTGTTCTTCCTCTTGCATTTCTTCTTCTTGTTCTTGTACTTCTTCTTCTTCGTCCTCTTCCTCCTCGTCTTCCTCCTTGTCTTCTCCCTTTCTCCTTTCTCTTTGTCTCCTTTTTATTCTCCTTTTTCCCCTTTGTCTTTTCGTCTTCTGTGCCGTTCCCATTTCTTCTCCATCTGCTTCTTCTTCCTTCTTCTTCTTCGTCATGATCTTCTTCTTCCCCTCCACTTCCTCTTCCTCTCCTCATCTTCTTCGTCTTTCTCTTCTACTTTTCCATCTTCTTGCTCTTCTTCTTTTACTTTGTTGTTTTCTTTTCTGTGTTTTTTTTGTTCCTATCTTTTTCATTCTATTTTTCTTCTTCTTTTTCTTCATCTGTATCTTCTTCTTCTTCTTCCTATAATTATACTTACTTTTTTCTTCTTCTTCCTATAATTATACTTACTTTTTTCTTCTTCTTCCTATAATTATACTTACTTTTTTCTTCTTCTTCCTATAATTATACTTACTTTTTTCTTCTTCTTCCTATAATTATACTAACTTTTTTCTTCTTTTTCCCCTTTATCATTGTTTTCCAATTGTTCCTGTTGTTGTCCTTACTTTTATCCACATCACCTTTTTCGAAACGTGTCCAATATCTGAGTCAACGCTAAATCAAGTACATTTTACCATGGAATAAATGGGTAGATATTTCTAGAGCTTTCTAGCAAACGTGGCCATTGCCACTCGATAATACGTACATAGTTTTGAAGTTTTGAGTCTCAGAGCCTTCATACTTGGAGCAGTTAAGCATCGTTGAATCTTAATCTCTGGTCCTTTATTTTCCACATTCTTTCAACATATGTGACATTATTTTCTCCCGATATAAAAAGAGTCATTTTGTTGTTGTTGTTGTTGCGTTCGCCTTATTTATTTATTTCCCAAGGCGTGTGTGCGTTACACTGTGGTTTTTATTTTGCGCCTGTCGGCCCAGTGCATCCGACTTCAGTATGCATTTTATGTAAGGGTCTGCTTCCTCCTGCATTTTCTAAGGGTTTGCTTCCCCGGGGAAACAGCCGGTGCTGTAATGGGGATCGAACCCAGCACCTTCTAGTTGTGAGCCGTGCCACTTAACCACTAGGCCACGCCGTCCCCAAATAGTCATTTGATTCCTTGTATTACAGACTGGGTTGATCGATTGCCAAAATATTTACAATGTACGTTCAAGTCAAAGAGGGATTTTACTTTGTGTATGAAAAAAAAAAGAAAAAAAAAATGGCAAGTACTCAAAATTCCATTTATTTTTCGATATTACCTCCTGCAAAGTTTATGAGCTTATTGCAGCATGTCAGTAATGACAATGAACTTATCGCAGCATGTCAGTAATACCAATGAACGTATCGCAGCATTTCAGTAATGACAATGAACTTATCGCAGCATTTCAGTAATGGCAAAACAGCTTCAGCGTAGAAAGATTTGTCAGTCAATCTGAAGTAATCCAGAACAACCTGTTTCATTGCGTCATTATTACTGCCCTGCCAGCAATTATTTTAGGGGTCCAAACAAATGGAAATCGTTTAGGAAAAAGGACGGAGGTTTAAGGTGGATGTGGCAATACCTCCCAGCCGAGTTGCTGCAAATGGCATATATATTGGTGAGCCGTATAGGGTCGAGCGTTATCTTGCAGGAGTAGAGCACCCTTTGTGAAGAAACCATGTCGTTTTTTTTCCGAGACGGTTACTTACATTATTAAACATTGTATGTGCTGTTCATGTGTTGGACATAGTAAAGATCAAAACCTGTTCATAAACATAAATAAAACAACCGAGAAAACACAATGCCAGCATAAATTTACAGTGGATATTGAGGAAATAGATCAGGTCACACATTTTGACTATCTGGGCTCCAGAATTGACAAAACATGGCGACTGCTCGAAAGAAATCAGAGGAAGACTAGCTATGGCAATGCAGAGACTGAACAGCCTGAAGAAATTATGGCAGAGCACCAACAAAATTATAAAAGTAACAATCTTGAGAGCCTGTGTTTTTCCTGTGGCAGCTTATGGCTGTGAATCCTTCGAGTCAAAATGTTACAGAAATATCATCAGAATACCCTGAACAGAGAAAAAACAAATGTAGACATTCGGCAAGAGTTGAGCATAGAAAAGAACTGTTTTATCAATTCCATTTTAGCTAAAAAAAAAAGCAAATACTTTGGTTATATCAAGAGACTCAACGGTCTTGAGAGAACAGTGATGGAAGGTATGGTGCCAGGTACAAGAGGAAGGGATAGACCAAGAAGACGATAACACCAAGATATCCAAGAATGCCAGAGTACGACTGTGGCGGAGGCTGGAGTTTTGGCAAGAGAACGAGTTTCTTTCGACAAACTGTGATGGGAGCGACGTTCTACAAAGGACATGCTACATGATGCTGATGATGTGTTGTTCACTGTTGATAGTAGCACCAGGATGCAGGAAATCAAAATATATGATGCCAAGATTATTCTAGAAAACAATCGCCGTCACTTTACCTGCAGACGGAATTGCCAGTACTTTGTTCAGGAGGTGGTGGTTGAGTATACTTCCACTGCTTGGTTTCGATTCAGAAGTGTAATGATACGGGCAGCTTTTCTCACATGTAATGAAGAGATCCAAAAAGCCACGCTGTTCCATGTCTCAAAGGTTCCTTTATTTCAGTGCAGGCTTGAACTCTTCTCTACCAGTCAAAAGCGGAAAGCTGTTATAGCACCCAAAGTGCACTAATAATCTGAAAATTCAAATGTTCATGATTAATAGTTTTAAGCGTAACCAGAGAAAGACTTGCCTCTCGTGCAATTTTGCGACAGGTTATGTGTCGATTTTCCTAGATTAAGCGTTCCACAATCTGGATATTCACAGCAATGACTGTGGTGATTAGAAAGTCACCACGACCGGGATCATCACTCACGGCTGTGCAGCCTTCTCCAAAATGTTTACACCAATCAAATGACTTACTCCGGCTGAGTGTCTCATCACCGTGTTATGATTGCTGTCATCTGTAAATGTCCGCAAATTTCGCGTTTTCTTTCACAATAAACTTCATCACAACACGCTGTTCAATGCAAGCATTACCAGTGTTGTCCGCCATTTGTGTTTATCTGTCCCGTGTCTGGCCCATGGCAAGTGGGCCACCTAGCAGTAAAAGAATCCAAGTGCCCCTAGCTAACGATAGTAGGTTCCGCACGATGTAACCAATTCAAGTAGAACTAGAACAAAATGTCCCATTTGATTTTAACGGCCCTCGTAATATTTTTGTTTCATAACCCACACATAGATACATGCACGCAAACAATTGTTTATCCTGCACATAAGAAAAAAGTACACGTATTCATTCATACCCATATGCAAACAGAAACATACGAAATATTTGCACACACATATACAAGCAGCCACACACATATACAAGCAGCCACACACACGTACACGAAGTAATACAAACGCAAACATACACGTATACACATACACACGTGAACACACACGATTTTACTATTTTACACGAACAATTTCACATACATACAATTACACACACGAAAATGATTATACACATACGGAACACATCGAGGAAATACACACTCACGCACGCACGTGCACACAGACACACATACATACACACACACGCACACGAGTCATATGCGCACAAATACTAGCCAGCAAATAAACATTGACACGAACACTGACACACAAACAC
Organism: Ariolimax columbianus; assembly: GCA_036924085.1. Taxonomy (NCBI): domain Eukaryota; kingdom Metazoa; phylum Mollusca; class Gastropoda; order Stylommatophora; family Arionidae; genus Ariolimax; species Ariolimax columbianus. Next base: position 43,792,373 of record JAVGWX010000019.1, read on the forward strand.
ACGCACATAAACAAGCACACCCTTATCATAATACACACAAACAGACACAAGTATTCATACGTACATAGACACACACACACAACCACACACAAACACACAGACGCACACATAAGCCCAAGTTCACACAAATTAGCGAATGCTTTCCCCTATAATCAGTACCGGATTAAGATTGCGCATGCCTATGTGATACATGTACACTGAAGATATTTGCAAGAGATATCTTCAACATGAAAACCAGAACTAAACTGTTTAGCGTATTGACATATATGTATTTTGGAGGCTCCTTAGCTGACAGAAACCCTTGGGCTGCAGCCCCAAATGCCTAGGCATTAATCCGGCACTATGTACATCTACACCCTGACTCGTTCTCTCGAATCTCACGAAAACACAATTAAATAGCTGGTGAAATGATGCGAACTCAGTCGCAAATCTCTTGAATCGAGATTAGAAATGCCTTAATCTGAGAATCATAGGCTTGGGCTATCCAGCCGGGCCAGATAGACTAATTATGTCACGGAAAGCTGTCGGACAAGAAGACCTCTTCAAGGTTTGAATCCTATTTGACTCCTAAACCGACTAAGAAGGGGTTACGCCGCATGGTTCATTACCACTAGCTAGACGGTTTGTATAATGGCAACTAGCATCATTACCATCAAATAGTTTCATCATTATCACCTTCGTCAGGTTTTTTCATTGCCTTTATAAATTACTAATGACGGAACGGTTTCCAATAGGGAGAGGGAATGAAGGATAGTGTGGCGCAGACAAGAATAAAACTACTGCGACACAGATTTTGGGGTCTGGGTTCGAACATACGTCTCCCTGAGTAAGTTTAGAGCATCCAGAGACTCATAGATGGCTGCTTGCATGGCAAATCAGCGAAGCAGAGCTGACTGCATGCATTAGGGCCAGCGAATCAGAGCTGGCTGCATGATTAGGTTTAGCGAATCAGAGCTGACTGCAACATTATGGTTTGTGAATCAAAGCTTACGCATGCATTAGGGTTAGCGAATCAGAGCTGGCTGCATGATTAGGTTTAGCGAATCAGAGCTGACTGCAACATTAGGGTTAGCGAATCAGAGCTGGCTGCATGCATTAGGGTAAGCGAATCAGAGCTGGCTGCATGATTAGGTTTAGCGAATCAGAGCTGACTGCAACATTAGGGTTAGCGAATCAGAGCTGCCTGCATGCGTTAGGGTTAGCGAATCAGAGCTGACAAAGTGACGACCCTGGAAACAGGCTGCACTAGTGTAATCTGCCTATGAGAACAGTGATCTCAGTGGGAAGATAAACAGAGTACTGAAAAAAGTCTTCGTCGGCTCTGAAGGCACAACTACCAGACCTTTGTTGTACACTATGACACACAAACCACAACGCCCTGCTCAGGGCGGACGTCGAAAAATAAGATCATCTGGTGGTAATAGTGGTGGCAGATGTAGCTTCTCGCCCTAACCTGGATGGAATCCAGGATTTGTCTGAATTCTTCTCGACAAATTGTAATACAGAGTACTGAACCATGTTTTTTTTTGGGGGGGGGGGTGGGTGGGTTGGGGGGGATGGAGGGGGGGGGGGAGAGTGGTTCGCCTTAATTATATATTCCCTAAGGTGGTGTGCGTTGCACTGTGGTTTTTATTTTATGCCTGTCGGCCCAGTGCACCTGACTACAGCATGAATGGTATGTAAGGGTATGTTTCCTCCTGCATTTTCTAAGGATTTGTTTCCCAGGGGTAACGGCCGGTTCTGTGATGGGGATCGAACCAAGCACCTTCGGTTGGGTTCCGTGTCACTCAACCTCTAGCTCTCGCCGTCCCCAACTAACAATTATGAGGAGCTATGGTTTACCGCTGCCACCAACATACTTGGCTTACATAAATTCGCTTGTCCGTTTCTTCCACTATGTTGCAGCTTTGCAGTAGGACATGGGATACACTTCAGGGGAAAGTAGGCTGATTATCACCCCGATTTCCTAAAATACTACAGCCACTTTAATTTAACTAGTCATCATATTCAGACTGAGAACTGGACATAATAGAATCAAGGGACATCTATACAACACGATAAGTATTGGGACACATGACACGTGTCCATTTGAGGGAGCATACCATGACCTTGGTACATCTCCCATAAAGCTGCATGTTCAGGTCAGGTCAGGTCAGGTCATCCCGTAACTGGTGATGTCGTTGGGGCACACATGAAGACATCCTCACAACTCCACGCCATCCCTCTCTGTCACAAGCCGCTGCCTGTGACTCTTCTGGTCGGAGACTGGTCCATTCTTTTATGTTGTCTTCCCATCTCTTTTTGGGCCGGCCTCTTCGTCGTCTGCCATGCACCTTACCGTGGAGGATTGTGTTTGCAAGACCATTTGATCTCGATATGTGACCGTACCAAGTGAGTTTCCTTCTTTTGACAGTTGCCAAGAGATCTTCGAAAGGCCCTATTGCCGTCGTAATTCTATTTCGGATTTCCTCGTTTGTGACTCGATCTTTGTACGTGACGTTTAAAAGTCTTCGGAAACATCTCATCTCCAAGGCCTGTATCCTTCGTTGAAGGTCAGCTGTAACTGTCCATGTCTCACACGCATAGAGAAATAATGACAAGACCAGTGTACGCATTAATCTGATTTTCGTGCGTAGTGTTAACCGTTTATCTTGCCAGATTTTGTTAAGCCGTGCAAGCGCCACCATTGTCTGTGCTATTCTGGCCAATACGTCACATTTTGATCATTCATCACTGACAATCGACCCAAGATATTTAAAACGGTCAACTACTTCGATTTCTTGACCGTTTGCTTTTATCTTGCTGTTACAGCTCGTAGCGTTGTTTGTCATTAGTTTTGTCTTTCCAGCGTTTATCTCCATACCATAGTCAAGAGCTGTTTCATCGAGCCTTCTGACCCATTCCTGGAGTTCTGCTTCTGAACCCGCCAACCCGTCGATATCATCTGCAAAACGAAGGTTAGTAATCGTTCGGCCCCCTATCTTGACAGTATCAACATAACCTCCAAATGCCCCACTCATAATTCCCTCAAGGAATATATTGAAAAGAGTTGGAGAGAGTGTACACCCCTGTCTCACACCAATTGATGTGCGAAACCAGTCTCCTCGCCTCCCATTCACAAGAACTGCACTAGACGCCTTGTTATACAGGTGGTCAAGGACCGTTATAATATTTCCGTTGGTATTATACATCCTCATTGTTGCCCAAAGCGCTATATGCCATACCCTATCAAACGCCTTCTTAAAATCCACAAAAACATGATACAGTGTTTGCTGCTGTTCTAGATATTTCTCGCTTAGCAGCCTTAAATATAATATCTGTTCTGTAGTGCTTCTTCCCTGTCTGAACCCTGCTTGCTCCTCGGCAATGATGTTCTCTGCTTGGATTTTCAATCAGTCGAGGATTAATTTAAGCATGACCTTGTTAGGGTAGCTAATGAGGCTGATTGTTCTGTAATTTTATCACAGCTTTATGTTTCCAAACTTATGTAACGGTATAACTATTGATTTCGCCCATAAGTCCGGCCAGTTTCCTGTCGCCCATATTTTGTTACAGATGTGTGTCAGGCCTTCCACCACTACCTCTCCACCTGCTTGTAAGAGCTCTGCTGGTATATTGTCCACGCCGGCTGCCTTCCCCCTTCTGAATGTCTTTACCGCTGCAATTACCTCTTCGTTCGTTATCAGTTGGTTATCCTCTATATTTGTTGGTGCTGGGGGGATTGTTTTCTCAGGTTTGTTTCGCCCTTCATAGTTGTATAGCTCATAGTTGTATAGTTGAACAGTACTCTGTCCATCTTGCCAGTACATCATTTCCCTCAATGAGACACTTGCCGTTTTTATCATGGATCATAAGGTTCCTGCTTTGTCTTGGTGTTACCAGTTCTTTGACCACCTTGTATGCTCCTTTAGCATCATTTCTATTTAGTCTCTCTTCGATGTTTGCGCATTGCTCACATATCCACGCTTCTTTCGCCACTCTCATCTTTTGTTGTATGGCTTTCTTGATCTCTTTATAACTGCCGACCTCCTCCGGTGGGTGATTGTGTTTTTTCAGTGACCTTCTTTTATCACACAGATCTAGAATGTCTTTGGTCACCCATGGCTTCTTTTTTATTTGGTGGCATCCCAGGATCTCTGTTGCAATATAAATGAGAGCTGCGTTTAGAGACTCTGTAACTGTATCTGTATTTAGTTCCTCTCTGAGAGCCAACAGTGGCGCAAATCTCCCTCCTACCCTTGCTTGGAACACGTAGAACAAAAGAGCGCAATACTGGTATCGCGAGACAGAAACGAGACAAAAGCTGGGTGGAGATAAAATAGCCCTACAAACAACGGTGTTCTTTGTAAAAGAAACCGAAGTTTTGATATGGCTTGGCTGGCTTGGCTTCGTTCGTTCTCAATCTCCCGCTATCAAGCCCTGAAAGAGCTTGAGTAGCAGAATGTAGTCCAGAGAACGGAATGCGATGTGTCGTAGTTTACAGCTTCACTGCGATGTTTGCACCTTTCAGTCCAATACATCTGACTTCAGCAAGAATTTTCTGAGTACTGGGTTAGCATTCCCTCTTCGATCCCTTCTCCTTAGCCAGTCTGCTCTGCTGCAGCATGTTATCCAGGAAGACCGCGTGGAGGTGTAGAAGAGGCTTGGCAGCTATGGTTCGCTTGCCCTGACGTTAGCAGTCAGCTATGGGTGGCTGACCGCTGCAGCTCATGCGCTGCTCATCATCCTGATCCCGAGTTTTGATATACGAATCAACGAACAAGAAGAATATGAGGATTTACTCATCGTATCTCAATTCCGAGTTTGGCCCATCTAGCTGAGTGCAGTACTTAATTGGATACACCCAGGACATTGCAATTCCGATTTGGTACCGGAGTCCTTTCTCTTTGTCTACTCCCCCGAACACTTTGCCCTCGAGGGATTCATTTGTTTTCATTATTTCCCCGTTTTAATTTTCCAAATAAGCGATTCAACACACTTTTATCACGCTACATAATTTATTACGAAAATTTGTGCAAATTAATTAACTTTATATCTCGCTATGGTAGTCGAATTTCATAATTTGTAACTTCTCTGTTTGTTTGTTAATAAATACTATTTTTATGTGTATAGAGACACAATTGAATAAAGAATGTGTGGGTGTTATTGTTTTTGTTGTGTGTTTGTTAGTTTCTGATATACAAACAGATGAAGTTGAAAATATATGGAAATCTTGAAAAAAAATTTTGACTCGATCGTTAGGCCTAGTCGCTCCGATGGAAATCCATGAAAAACACCGCCATGTATCGATACCGTCTTTACAAAATCGACACAACTATTAATTTCCAATTCAAACGTAGTTTTTTCATCTAAATAAACAAAATAAACATATCTACTCGATACAGATATTTCCCAAAAACCTTCTTCACTTTACGCTAAACGTCGGCTTGCATCAATCGACGTTTTAGAAGAAATATGATTCAAAATCCATTTGTAATCCAACATACGATACTTTTACCGGCAATATATTGTGTGTAGATGGTGACGTGTTCAGCAAAAAAATTATTTTTTTTAAATTCCGATTTTGAAGGTCGAGTTCGTCTCGCCAAACTAGACCAGGGGGTGCTAAAGGAAACATCACATTTACGTACACAAAAAGAACAGCAACATGAACAACGAAATAGATTTCAGAAATTGCTAGTGCGGAAAAAAAGTTGTAGAGGCCTGCTGTAAGCAGCCTCAGCTTCCCTGCCATAAGTTCCCTAGTCTATCTTCACAAGCAGAACTAGATATTCGTTTACAACTGGATAGAACTGAGCGTGAATTGATTAGGCCTGTTGCTCGGTTTACTTATTGTGACTTGAGAAGGCTCTAACCACTCGGTCAAATCCATCTAGCGTTGAAGGATTCACACCACTTCGGCGTACAACTGACCGACTTCAGTAGAGGTAGTTGCACTTCACTAAATGTTATGATGTGTTTGGGAGACTATATTGGTTAAATCCTTGTTGAGAGATTAGATGAAGAATAAGTAGATGATTACGATGGCAGTTAAGCACTTAATCAAAGAGTAGTAAAGAACAATTTAGATGTAGTTACATTTCGATGTGCATTTGGAAGTGGATGAGGAAGTTGACTAGAAAGTGGATGTGGATTTAGAAGTGCATGAAGAAGTGTATGTATAAGTGGATGTAGACGTAGAAGTGGATGTGAAAGTGAATGTTGAAAGGAACGTGTGTCTAAGTGTGGATGTAGAAGTTGGTATAGAGGACATGTGAGTGTGGATGTTGAAGGGAACGTGTGTGTAGGTATGGCTGTTGGTGTGTATGTCCAAGTTAATGTATACGGGGATGTGGAAGTGAATGTTGAAGGGAACGTGTGTGTAGGTATGGCTGTTGGTGTGTATGTCCAAGTTAATGTATACGGGGATGTGGAAGTGAATGTTGAAGGGAACGTGTGTGTAAGTATGGCTGCTGGTGTGTTTGCAGAAGAGACTGAATAAGTGGGAGTGGATGTGAAGGTGGAAGTGAATGTAGGTGTAAACTTTAATTTGGACACGGAAGTGGATGTGGAAGTGAATGTGACAGTGGATGGGGTGGTAGATGAACAAGTAGTTTTGGATGTGGATATCAATTTGCATTGGAAGATGATGTAGCTGTAGAAGTGCAAAACCTAATTGTGTAACTGGGGTGTAGGCAGTTTTCCCTAATTGCCTTTCAATATCTAACTTTGGAGATAATAGCAGAAACGCATATAAATGTTACGACCAAACGATCTTCATCAGAAGAAGAAACGGCGTAAATAGAAATAATGAACTTTCTTTACCAGCAGCACTAATAAAGAATATAGAATATGCTTCTAGAGATGAAGAGTATCACAAAATAGAATCGGTCCATTCTTGATTTATTCTACAAATCACATTTCCCATGGCCTAACGACTGTGCCATTTATCTCTAATGAATTATCTGTCCCTGAAGCTCTGCAAGATGGTGGTCATTTTACGCCTGAACTTACCCAAATATCCATAGATGCCAACCAACTTCTCACATACCATGAAGTCAGAATAGTTTTACAATGGATCCCTGGTCACTAAAATGCACCTGGCAATGACAAGACAGACAGACTGGCTTTGATGGAATCAAGTCAAGAACAACAATACACGCCTACAGACAATTAAACAGCTACTGACGACTGCGCACAAAAAGGCCTGGCTGAATAGAATGGCAATGGGAAATACTAGGAGAGAGATCTACAACCATATGGCCATCCAAAAATCCCATGAAACATCAACCTCATAAAAAGGAGAGACCAAAGCAGCATTTTCCGACTTCGCACTCAGCACATACAACAGTCACTTGAACAGAATCCAACCAGAACATACTCCAGAGTGTGTACACATGAATATGAAATTGTTGAACATCATATGTCTTAATATCCGGCGATTGACAGTGTTAGGAAAGATCATCTTCCCCCGAGATTGGATAAAAGACTATTTTGTACGGAATTAAACAACAACTGACAAACACTTGCTTATACCACTATATGGCATTGGACCAAAGGACATGAGCCCATATGCCGCTGGATCAATAACCAACTAACCAACTAAACATTTCCAATGCCAACATACGGAATGCAATTCCAGCAGCCAATTAATTATTATGGAAACACAGTGAGAGTTATCAAACACACAAACTACAAAAAATACTATGATCATCTCTCATGATTACATTTTAAAATAACCATTATAATCAAGGTGAGAGCCTCACGAACAATAACAGAAAACGACTTAATATTTTCCGGCCAGGCAATATTCACAAATGGACGACAACAAAACTGTGAGAGACAACATACCCTTTCTGGACTGACAGAAATAGAGGCAGGCTACTCTTAATCCAATTAAATACAAAAATAATAAAGAACAATTCTGGACAAAAAAGTTGAACGCAGGCAGACAAGATGAAAACATAATTGTTCAATGGGAAGTAAACGTCAAGACGTAGACATTGAAGGGTCTCGTAAAGTGTGCGGCCAAAACAATAAACAAAAAATGTTGGAGGCTTTTTGACGCCAACAAACGATGCGGAAACTTAACTTAATCTAATCTTACCAGATGGATGGGCACGTGGCCCGCTAAAATGCCAGCATCAACTTGCTAAATTGTTTATGCTACACAGAACAGCAATCAGTGTTGTCTGAGATACATTATCTTTTAAGGTATAGCCTTCTGTATGTTTGCAGATGGTTCTTTTATGCTTCTGATTATACCCACTCGTTATCGCATACGAAGCCACTTCAGAAACATCACGCTCAGGTTTGATTTGAGACCCCATCTGCTTTTGATTGAGATATTTCACTAACAAAATGTGCTGATAATTAACGCAAACTTGTTCTCTACTGAGAAGGCAGGAAACGATTATCGCGAATTGGTCACTCCACGTCACAGAAATCTGAGACGTTGTACACATACATCTATAACACTTTATCGAGGCGTAATTCGCTATGAGGAGGTGAATAACTTTTTTACTGAGAGAATCTTTATTAGAACAGCTCTAGAAATAAGTTACTATGCAAAAGGCAAAAGGCGCCGTCCATCGTAGACGATGATGGCATAATTTATTATGCTTGCGCTATTTTATTAGTAAGGATGAACTGCGCTACGCTTTATCCTCACTCTCTCGTCTCGAACCGCCCCACCCCAGTGGAAAGTCAAGGACAAGACGAATAGGGGACGACTACGAGATGCAGGGGACTCCGCAACAAGTTCCCGTGAAAAAGACGGCGGAGTCCGGAGTCGAACCCACAACACCTGATCACGAGGCCGACGGATTAACCACTTCGGAGCCGTAAAGCAGAACTGGGACAACGCAGGACTGGTAGATGCGGATATTTGTTCCAAGGGATATCTTGCCATTACGCCACGCACATCGGAGGTCGTGCATAACCTACTATGTCCAGTCTGCATTGGCATATCGAGACCACTGCCCCGATCATGTGATATCATGCAAAACTACAATTCGTTGCATTCGTAGATGTCCTACACCTTGAGTTACAATGCCCTGGTGGGCTGGGTCGGAAAATTGGTTCTGAACTTTGGTCTTGACCCAAGATATAGACATGTCTATGGAGGGCATTTCGCTGTCTAACACTTCCATAGGGCGTTGCAGCGGAGATCTGTCTGTGCCGATCAGGACAATGTTCTCCACGTAAACGAGATCAGTGAAGATTGACTGATCGCCTTACTCGAATCGGAGATGGCTGAAAAACGTCAGCCATTAATTTTTGCCACGAAGACCTCTCAGTAGCACTGACTGATTACAAGGTCGCGGACTTATTTTTGTATTGAACCACAAGCTAGATTTGGGCTTGCTGGAAGAATGGTAGCTCCGTGTTGTGTGGCAGATGGCAAGAAATTAAATATACCCACCTTGTCAAATTATCGAACACCAGACAAATTGTTTCTTTACCAAATCGAATACGTTTATGATTGTAGTCGATAAATGTCAAGATCGGGGGAACCTGGTATTCATGGCTTGCCTCAAAATGACGACAAGGGATTGACCTATACAAATATATTTCACTAAATTAATTCAGCTTGTTAGATATTGGCACAGTAATTTAAACAATCAACAATTTGCATTTTGCACACATTTTGAGTTCACATTTGGTGGATGAAAGTGTGGAGTCTGCAATAACGGATCAAGAGTGTGTCCAAACAGCCAGAAAAAAGAACCATACTTTTCCCATCTACTTAAAAAAGGCCAAATATAAATTGATATGTCCGTAGTGTCGACTCTGATTAACTTGTTGTTGTTACAAATTCAGCAACATCTGGGCTCTCTCCGCTTTGGCCCTTTACTGTGTAAGGGTGATGTACTTGTTTGTTAGTTATTGCTCAGTTCCAGACAAAGTGTTGCATTTGTCTTGCCTTTGAGAAAAAAACGTTTTCCTAATATAGTTGAGCGTAGGTCAGTCATAGAGATGATTATCTACAGTTTCGTATAAGTGTGTACACAGCTGGATTTCTTCAGTGGGTTGTGGTTAGATTCTGTTCAGGTGTTTCCTAATTGGGATGCGTCGCATTCTCTGCCGGATAATTGTGCTCTGAATCTCCTATGTGACTTATTTGATGCTTTGAATTTTATTGTGGTTTGCCAGATGTCTATAAACCACTATCCTGGGGTTTACCATGCCCAGCTGCTGAGACACGTTTCTTTATATGCTATTCTTAGGAGATGTTTAGTTGTTTGCTGAGTTGCTGTTCTTGTCTTGACCACTTAGTTGGGGCAGGTCATCAGTTAGTCAGGTTCCTGTATTGCGCCGCAATCACATGTGTCATTCATCATCTGTGTATCCCCATCGCTTCATATTCTTCTTGCACCGTGATACACCAGTTCGGAGTCTGTTCAGTGACTTCTGGTACATGATGTCCAGGAGCATGTTCCTATCGAAGTTCCAGCTCTGGCGCCCGCACCAATTCGTGCCTTCAGGGTTTGTATGTATGGGGTTTGTATTTTTTAGAAAGCTATATATGGATTTGAGTCTTGTGCTTTGTACCTGATGTCCAAACGTTAGGTGCCTTGGGTCGTACTCCTGTTTTTCTCATTCGACTTCTGCTGCGACGCTTCTTCGGATTTCAGAGGGTGCTATGCCATTTATGAGGTATATTTATCATGGGGGTGGGTTTTAGGCACCCTGATACTATCCGACCCGCCTCATTTATTGCTGTATCAACTAGTTCCACATGAGCAGAGTTTTTCCAGACTGGCGCAGCGTATTCAGCTACAGAGAAACACAAGGCAAGTATAGATGTCTGATGGACTGATGGTTGTGTCAATCTCCCCCTCCCACGTCCACCCCCCCCCCACCCCATGTTGTGCCGGCCAGTTTTCTGATGATATTAATTCTTGCGTGTATCTTACGCTTTGTGTCTTGGCAGTGCGTTATGTAAGACAATGTGCGGTCTAATTTCACGCCTAGATATTTGGGAGCCGTGCAGTGTTCAAGCTCCTGCCTTTGCCATCTAATCTGAAGTTTTCTTTTTGCCTCTCTGTTTCTGAGATGGTAGGCACATACCTGGGTTTTACTGGGATTTGGTTTAAGGTGATTCTTGTGGTAGTATTCTTCAAAGGCTTTGAGAGAACTTGACAGTTTGTTTTCAACTTCCTCAAACCCTTTTCCCTGGGCAGCAACTGCTGTGTCATCAGCATAGATGAATGTCCTTGTGTCTATTGCCATGGGTAGGTCATTAGTTTTAAGTAACGGGGTGGCGGCCGGTGCAGTGATGGGGATCGAACCCAGCACCTTCAGGTCTATCCTATGCGGATATTCTAAATCGTCATGGGATGACTACTACTTCAACCACGCGTCTGGCTCTGGAAAGAAAACTACGGCTCCCCACCTCGCCTCACGGCACTGGCCAATAAGACACGACAAGACAAGACATGACTGTATTACTGTTATGACGACATATAAAGTGAAAATGTGATTAATGTCTAGAAATATTATCTATTTAGCGTAAAGGTACACCATTTTTTATGTGAAAACTAGTACAGAAGTATGTATTTTTCACACAAAACTCACTGTTTAACACGCAGACAGATTAGAAGAAATTGGATACAAGAGGATATAATACAGGTCGAGTTCGTCCTCTAATGTGGATGTTGTGTGATATCGGATTGCCGAAGGCTTCACAGACAATTGGATCTTCAAAGCTCATTGTGTCAGAGACAAAACATAACTGAATTGACTTCTTCGTGCGGTATTTCAAAAATAAGGATCACTACGCGACAGTCACAAAGGCCATAGGCCGCATAAGTGTGGATCAGCCATTTTCTATGTTCAAGAACGATTGAAGAGAAAACAAATTGAAATAACGAATGAACTTGAATAAACAAAATAAAAAGCGTCTTCCTTTGGGTCAGATAAAGGTAAAATAGACACAACTCATTGGCTGAAACTGTGTATTCATTTTCATAAGAATCTTTAATATGTTTATCTCTCTCTTTCTCTCTCTCCCTTAATATATACCCACCTATCTATCTATCTATCTATCTATCCATCTATTTATCTATCTATCTATCTATCTATCTCTCTATCTATCTATCTATCTATCTATATATCTATCTATCTATCTATCTATCTATCTATCTATCTATCTATCTATCTATCTATCTATCTATCTATCTATCTATATATCTATCTATCTATCTATCTTATCTATCTTATCTATCTTATCTATCTTATATATCTTATATATCTTATCTATCTTATCTATCTTATCTATCTTATCTATCTTATATATCTTATCTATCTTATCTATCGTATCTATCGTATCTATCGTATCTATCTTATCTATCTTATCTATCTTATCTATCTTATCTATCTTATCTATCTTATCTATCGTATCTATCGTATCTATCGTATCTATCGTATCTATCTTATCTATCTTATCTATCTTATCTATCTTATCTATCTTATCTATCTTATCTATCTTATCTATCTTATCTATCTTATCTATCTTATCTATCTTATCTATCTTATCTATCTTATCTATCTTATCTATCTTATCTATCTTATCTATCTTATCTATCTATCTATCTATCTATCTATATATATATATATATATCCGTCTGTCTGTCTGTCTGTCTGTCTGTCTGTCTGTCTGTCTGTCTGTCTGTCTGTCTGCCTGCCTGCCTGCCTGCCTGCCTGCCTGCCTGCCTGCCTGCCTGCCTGCCTAACTGTTTGTCTGTCTAGCTGTCTACCCGCTCAACCGAAGCACGTCTTTCCGTTCGTCCGTCCGTCCGTTCTTCAGTCCGTCGGTTTGTTTGTTTTTTCTTGTCTGTCTGCCTGTCTGTCTGCATGTCTGTCTGCATGTCTGCTGTCTATTTCTTTATTAATATATATCTGTTTGGTCGTCCGTTTGTCCATCTAACCGTCCGCCCTAATATGCAGTCCGCCCTTCCGTCAATCCATTATTCCGTCCGGTACGTCCATCTGGCTATATCTCATCTCACCGTCCTATTATTTCTTTCCTATCATCCATCTTTCAATTCAGTAATCGTATCTCTCTAGCTAAATGTATAATAATTATTTACATGCATGTTTTACTTTATTACTGCCCAGTCATTCATTCCTGCCATGTCCATTTACACTTCACTGTGTCAGTTAGTCTCGGAAGTATGAGCCTCTGTAATGGACTAAGACACTTATATTTTAAATAACACCACCATCATGTATTACTGACACGCTAATCTATAGATGAGTATGTACATTATAAATTTGAATTCATTGCACTTCCCTAGTCTTGATATGAGTGTGTGGGTCAAGAGGCGATGATATGAAATGGAATCTGAAAATATCAATATAATCGATTGATTCCTATTATTACATTTATGGAGACGTAAGGTGGGGAGTACTGCTGGCTATGTAACAGAATGTGTTTATCCGTGAAATTACTGGGCAGATATCATTGAAGGAATATTACATGCTTGCTAACGTCGTACGGGGGGGGGGGAGGGGGAATGGGGGGGGGTGGTAGTATCGAGGTAAGGTATCCGCCTCTGGTTCCGGAGATCGCGTGTTCGAGTCAAGGTGGAGACCTGAATTTTGTTCATGTGGATCTCCTGGCAAAAATTCCCCTGATCTCCGGGTAGTGAGATCAGACTCCTGTGGTCAGTGTCGAGCACGTTTACAATCCCTTGAGAGTTATAAATCGAAAAAAGGTGGGCTTAACGGCCACTGCCCGGAAAAAATTCACGTTCAAAAGCTACCCAAGTTATTTGTACTTTACCAAGGTTGTTTGGTATGTGCAGCTATAGATTGTGCCTAACTAACTGTCTGCGGGTCTACTTAGCTCTAGTGTTTTTAAGATGGACTCGCACATTGGTAAAATACCACCATCCAAGAAACTGGTCATATACAGAGTCTTCTCAACTTCATAGCACCATAGCCCAGAGCACGAGGCTCATTGCTGTCCGTTTGCGCCTTTACCAGCAAATCCAAGAAATTTCAAAACCGCATTCCGCCTTCTGGTGTCGGTCCTGGAAGCAGACTGCACCCGTGCAATCTGACTGACATACTAGGGAAGGACGACGAAAGGTAACTCTGGTCCAGCAATTTGCCGTGCAAATATCATCGCTATCGAATCGGAACACGAAGATACCATGGCCTCGCTGTAAGCTACAGCACAATGTAATATATCGCCCATTTAAGAAGAAGACGAGGAGAAAAACGGCATATTCTAAAATCAGTTTGGGAATATACAGTGGTACTGTTCATTTCAACCAAACAGATAAGTAATGGTGCCCAGGATGCTCTTAACATATTCCGAGATTGTTAAGAAAGCTATGTGGGGCTTCTCTGCAGAGCGTGAAGCAAGGTCGTTGCTGAGTGGAATCGTGCTTACAAGGCAACAATCTTGAGAAAGATAATCGATTTGGAGGCAAAGGCCTCGGCTTTGAGGTAGCTTTTGAGGCTTCTGCAATGAGTGCCCTAATCGTATCTGGATCTCAATCCTTGAATGTATAGATTCAGCTTAGGAGGATAATAAAGTTCAGTTGGTGCCAATGACAGGATCATGTGTGTAATAAAGTTCAGTTGGTGCCAATGACAGGATCATGTGTGTAATAAAGTTCAGTTGGTGCCAATGACAGGATCATGTGTGTAATAAAGTTCAGTTGGTGCCAATGACAGGATCATGTGTGTAATAAAGTTCAGTTGGTGCCAATGACAGGATCATGTGTGTAATAAAGTTCAGTTGGTGCCAATGACAGGATCATATGTGTTTCCATGATACTTAAAGGCGATCTTTTTTTGAAAAGAAGGAGTGTGTGATGCAGAGATTTTTTTTTGTGCGCAGAATTCCAGTAGCCGTTGTCCATTTTCATTCATGCACCCAATATTAAGAATTTAGATAACCAAGTTAGTAGTTGGTAGTCATATATTTGAAATTGATTCACTGCATTGTCTAACTCTACATAGAGGTAATAATTTGCATCTTCCGCTGATGTGAGCGTCTGAGCGTAGGCAGCGATAAGAATTCTGAATCCACACGAAGTAGACAATCTCAATGTTAACATTCTTTCATATCCTCCAACTGGACTTTCAATAGCACACAATAGCAAATTCTTCACTGCAAAACCCAGCCCATGTTATCTGGTTTCTTCCCTTCCTCTGCTTTTCCAAAAAAAGTTATCATTGTTCTCCCTCAGTGACCCATCCTCAGGGAGGCGTGTCTCCTGCAGACCAGCAATATCTCGACCAAGACGATTGAGTTCGCCATCAATAACAGCAGTTTTTCTTCCTCTCTCTCTCTCTCTCTCTCTCTCTCTCTCTCTCTCTAATACCATAGCCTAACTGCCGTAATGGTGTGAGATGTTAGTGATCTCACAATTCAAAGGCTCCGCTATATGAGGGCGGTAGCCATCTCCTCTCCCTCGCCGCTTTTACTTCCCGGACTGAACCGGTACCCATTTAAGGCTGGGTCGACCCGGGAGCCATTGCGGTTTGAAAAAAACATTACCGCCTCAACTGGGGAATGAACCCAGGACCACTCAGATGCGAAGCCAGCGCGCTAACCACTGCGCTACGCATGTCCAGGACACATAGTCCTGACATTTCAAGATGCAAGCCGAAGCCTGAGATTTTCATTTTTAATTGTATTTGCCTGGTACTCTTGATTTACAGCCGGCGATTAAGATTGTGTCCTAGCCCCAAGTATCCATTGAAGCAGACGGACTGTGGCGGATCAACACCTTATTGGCTGGGGGCTGCCCAGCTTGAGGCAGGCGTTAGTTGATCAGTGACATCCGAGACTGTATTACACCATCAGAGACAATCCGGGGCATCCTGTCTACGCCAATTGGCGTTTACCCGTAAACTGTTCTCTCCTGTTTTGATTCCGAGACCTGTTAAGGCCAGGGATGGAGTTGCACCTCTCCATAGTACAAAGCTTGGGCTGAAATGTAGAGACCATGTGTTGCCCATTCAGTATGGTCCCTCTCTCGGTCTGACTTATTTGCTCCAAGCGAAAGGTGATACCAAAACATTTGGAACTCGGCAAGCTGCAGAAGCTGCCGGATCAGCAGAGCAATGTTCTATATGTTCGCCTGTCGGGGCTTCACTCCTAAACCAGCCGTCAACCAAGGCTAAGCGCCTGGTCTGTCCTGCCCCAACACTCAGCTGAGGTTGTCTTTCCTCACTCTACGAAAAGGCATTGTATTCCCTTGTGTGTGCTCCTTTAAACATCGTCGGGTGTCAGGTCTGATAGACGCTGACCAACTTTCAGAATTATTAGAAAACAGGTTGCACAGCCATATCTGACAAAATCCGACAAGATACCCCAGTATCTTATCTGCAAGGCTTCAGATGGTTTGAAAGGCTTCCTAGGCTTTCGAACCCCATCTGCCCCAAGCTACTGGTTTTAAGGCTCATCTTCGGCTCCTTCCTCTGTTTTGCCAAAACAGTTCTGCCGCGCGAAGGTCAAGAGATGGACTTTGTTGTCAGAGGCTGAATGGGATGTACGCCATGGGAGCATTTAGTTAATCTTAAGAGTGCATCCTCAACTGCACCCTCTGCTATCACAACTTTTAGAACCACCTCACTACATCGCCGCACTGCATATCCGTCCAATATGGCAGTGGAACAAAACTAATAGCCATCCAATATAACCCTGTAAGCTTTCACGTGGAATCCCTTAGGAAAAAGGTATATAGATGCACGTAAAAAATACACGACCAAGAAATTGTGAGAGAGAACATAGGTCAAATAGAACCACCTGGGGAGAGGTAGGAAGATCAGTTTAGGACCGTGTGTGCATCGAGATGTCTTACTGGCCTATGCAACCAAGAGTAGCAATGTGCTTTGATTGATTGACTGATTGATTGACTGATTGATTGATTGGCATACATCTATCCTTTCTATCTTTAATAATACATGTCGATGTATATATTGATATGAACATTACACAAAATACCGAGTGATCTGCTGCGGTTTTTGTGTATAACAAGGACAAGAATAGCACCCCTGCCTTACAGAGATCATGTCGTAAGAGACGACATAGTGTCATAGCATAACACAGGTCATGGTTAGACGTTTGTTTAGAGCAGCATAGACGGCGCTTAACAGGCCGCGGGTCTTCTTTGCTCTAGTGTTTTTAGTCTTTTAAGATGGACTCGCACATCGATTAATCCCCCTCCGTAAGCGCTTGTCCCAAAACAGCAAAGTATTAAGCTGCTCGAACCTAGCCCGCTATACAGGACACCCTTTTCTCAGCTTCATCTAGCTACTACCAGAGCTGGGACCTACACAGGAGCACCTGCCCTTGTAGAACTACAAGTCGACTAAGAACTAACATTACACAATATCATAGTTACATATGTTATCGTTATTATTCTCAGATTTAAAATACTTAATAAACTCGTAAAAAAAAGCATATTTTTGTATCATAAAATAGAAAACAAATGCGCATAAAAACAAAGCATATCGCCATCTTTAAAAATCGTGTTTATGTCTTTCTTCTGTAGTGGGAAAGAAAAACAAGCATGGAAAGCGGAGGCCATACCGTGAGCATGCATTAACTTATGTGGAGAATGCCAAGTAATTGCTAATTCTTACAGCGTGTTCGATCTGCCCAGATAAACAATTTTAAAACAGGTTATTTTTTTAAAACATTTTTTTATTTATGTTCGCCTTATTTCTCTATTCCCCTAGGCCGAGTGCGTTGAACTGTGGTTTTTATTTTGCGACTGTCAGCCCAGTGCATCCGACTTTAGCATGCATGTTATGTGAGGGTCTGCTTCCTCCTGCATTTTCGAGATGTTTCCTTCCCCGGGGTAACGGCCGGTGCTGTGATGGGGATCGAACCCAGAACCTTCGGTTTGTGAGCTGTTTCACTTAACCACTAGCCTACCCCATCCCAATTTGTCCGCGGGAGTTTGAGAGCGAACGACGAAGACGCAGAAGAAGTTTGGTGAGTTGCCTTCCCTGCTGCCCTTCGTCCACGCAGATCTTGATCATACTTTCGTGTCTATCTAATAACGTGTTAACATATTTACACAGATTCACAAAGCTTATCTTTGAAAACTTCTTTTATTTATGGTAAATTCAAGCTAACATCTTAACACGTACGAAGAAGATTAAGAAGATTAAGATATATATATATATATTCATATAACCTCGGTCTGATCAATTCTTTCTTTAGTTGGTTTAAAGTGGGCCTCTAAAAGCAAATACATAAATAGAAAAACAAATTACATTGGGATATGAATAACATTCCGGAGATCATTGCTTTCGTTAGATTAAGTTGATGTCCTGAACGCAGACAAAGATGGAGAACCAATTCAATGCAGATTTCAATAAGCACAGTCTAATCATTGCTTTCTTTAGACTTTTTTGTTATCTTAAAGCGAACACACATTAAGAAAAGCAAACGTGTGATGAAACTTGGGTGCCCGATGTTCTTGTTTCCACAGTAATGCGCTAAAATGAACCTTTGTATTTACGACATCGCCCCCTACAAAGCATAGGGCCACTATCGTCAACGACTCTTTACTGGGGCTGCTATAGTTGAGGCAATGCAATCGCCTCTCAAAACGATGAACGGAAAACGGTGGGCGATTGATTTACATACTTTTCAAGCGATCGCATGTCTCGTGGAAGGTGGAATCAGAATGCCTGCATCCTGAGTCGTCCAATCGTCTTGACTTATATCTTGCTATTTGTACATGGTAGCTCGGGACGAGAGTGAGATTGATGACCAGCGCAATTTCAAACCCGCTAAAATCCCAAATACAGCTCGTCACATTATCAAGGCAAAACAGTTTGTTGATGTTGCCATCACCAATTGCAATGAGCAAATAACTAACTAACTAATTGACTTACTGTCTAACTAACTAACAATTAACTAACTAACTGACTGTCTAATTAACTAACAGCTAACTAACTAACTGGCTTACTGACTGACTGATTGCCTGTCTCATTGACTGACTGACTAAATAGCTAACCAACAGTAAGCATGCGATAATGTACTGTGAATTCTTCATAAAATGTTAGCTGTCCCTTAATTCACCCCAAACACAGTTCCATGGGTTCCCATCATGTGTATTTGACATCTGGTGACTGTATCGGGACAAACCATTTCTGGTTTCGGGGAGCACAGGTTCATACATTGTTACTTGATATTAATAACCAACTCTTAGATAAAGATAGTGGAGACGTGTAGCGCAGTAGTTAGCGCGCTGGCTTCGCATCTGAGTGTTTTTGGGTTCATTACCCAGTTGAGGCGGTAATGTTTTTTCATACTGCAATGTCTCCCTTGTTGACCCAGCCTTAAATGGGTTCCGGTTCAGTCCGGGAAGTAAAAGTGGCGAGGGAGAGGAGACGGCTACCGCTCTCATATAGCTGAGCCTTTGATATGTGAAATCGCTAACACATCACACCCCTACGGCAGTAATGCTATGGGTTACTTTACTTTACTTTTAGATGAAGATAGAAATTGAAGATAGGGTGTACCGACGAATGCCCGTGCGGTACTGGTAAAATGACCACTGAACATCTGCTGCAGAACTGCCCGACATACGAGGATCAGAGAGAGCAGATGTGGCCATTGCCAGTGGAACTGCAAGACAAGCTCTATGGTAGTGGCGAGAGTCTCAGGATGACCGCCGCTTTTTTCGAGAAAATAATGGTTACTGTCTGACTGTGTACGCAGAAGAAGAAGAAGAAGATGAAGATAGATGTGTACATACGATGGCTATATTTAATTACAATCATGCATGATTGTCAGTCTTGAGATCAGCAGCTTACAAACATGATGATCTGCCTGTAGGCCATGTGTGAGCCTTGTAGCCAAGAGCCTTGCCTGACAGATATGTCCTGCCGACATTGTGCCCGTTGACATCTCCATATATTATGTGGTTCAGTCAAAGACAGCACCATAGCCTGGTTGTTATTGCATCGTCTGACGGCATGGATAATCCCATGCTGCTGTAGAAACTGGATGATACTCTTCTTATCATGGACCAACGTTGACAAATTAAAAATAATTATTTCAAATTAGAAAGTAAGATGAAGCGGAAACATAATGGTTGACACCCAAATAGTTAAATAGTGCATATTCGTTGACGTCTCTACCCTATATCCGGTGCTAAAAATAAACATTTTATTCACGTAGGGTAAATTACGAGACAGGTACCTGAATTTCAGCAATGGCAATACGCGATGTAATTAGTGTTTTGTCTTTTTAATAATTATTTCGTTCACCGTACCTATTTTCAGAAGATTGTATTCAACTTGAAATAACCATTGTCAGTTAATGTCCACCGCAGGGTTCCATCGTTTCCTTGTCCCCCTGATGAGCGTCTGCCCGTTCTAAGCTCACAGTGTACCACATGCTTGGAGAAGCGTTCATCGGGTATGCGAACACGTCCCGCCTATCTTAACTGGGTTATTGTCAGATGCGCATAAATGCTCTCTATATTATACACGCACCTGGTCTGAATGCAGATTTTAACATTCTGATTTTGAAACAAGCAAGAACAATTAATTTGTTTAATGTAGATTTTAATATAGATAAATGTACAGTCATCCACATGGGTAGATCCTATTTGGAACATAATTACAGAATGGGCGAGAACAATATTAGAAAGATAGATAGGGAAAGGGACCTAGGGGATATAATAGATCATACAGGTGAGGGATCATATAGGGGACGGCGTGGCCTAGTGGTTAAGTGGCACGGCTCACAACCCGAAGGTGCTGGGTTCGATCCCCATTACGGCACCGGCCGTTACCTCGGGGAAGCAAACCCTTAGAAAATGCAGGAGGAAGCAGACCCTTACATAAAATGCATGCTGAAGTCGGATGCACTGGGCCGACAGGCGCAAAATAAAAACCACAGTGCAACGCACATCACCTTGAGGATTAGAGAAATAAGGCGAACGCGACAATTAAAAAAATAAAAATAAATACAGGTGAGGTGAGTGAGCAAGTTAAGGTAGCAGTGAAAAAGACAAATGCAATGTTAGGTATTATAAAAAGAAATATTAAACATAAGAGCAAGGAAGTGATAGTCAAACTGTATAAAGCATTAGCTAGACCTAGATTGGAGTGATGTGTTCAGGTGTGGAGTCCTTATCATAGAGGGGATATAAACATGCTGGAAAGAATACAAAAAAGAGCGACAAAGCTGATAGTGGAATTCCAGAATTACAGTTATGAGGAAAGCCTTAGAAAAACTGGCCTACAGTGTCTCGAAGAGAGAAGAATTCGTGGTGACTTAATACAGGTTTATAAGATGATCAGAGGAATGGATAAATTAGACTATAACAAGTTTTTTTTAAAAATACAGTTACTCACAATGTCACCAGGGCATAGCTATAAGTTGACTAAAGAGAGGTCCAGATTAGATATTAGGAAATATTTGTTTAGCTTGGAATGCATTCCCAGGGAAGGTAGTGGAGGCAGGGGCAGTTAATGCATTTAAGAATACATTGGATGCGCATAACTGTTAGAGCAAGGTGATCTAAATGAAACTGGTTGTATACAGACTCGGCAGGGTCTTCTAAACTAGTATAAAGACGTTAAGTTAAGTTAAGTAGAGATCAAGAAGACAGTAAAAACATATAATCAACGGATAATAACCCACGCAGTCCTAACCTGTTGTGGATACGACCGTTGAAACAAAACGTCTTAGTTCTATTTACACCTGTGCCGTTGAGCATCGTGAGGAGCTTACGTTATCTATCCTGCGCCAAGTGCGTTGCGTCGGTAAATGTGATTCCGTGTCTCTGCACAATCATTCTTTCATATATCCACCTGCCTCGCGACAACCCCTTTGCCTTGTAGCCAGATCTACCATCAGTGGAAGTTGATGAGGGTGCCTTCTCATGAGATGACCAACCAAACGTATTTTCTGCCCGGAAATGTATTTTCCATAAGACGTAGGGCCGGCAATATTTTGGATGTCGTCGTTCCACATTCTGCGTCTCCCCTAACACCGATAACATTTCTCAAACACGTCATTTCACTCGTCGAAATTCAGCTCTACTCTAAACTGCGCTGGACAGAGGCTATGTGTGACACTGTTAGCACAGAGTCGGCATAAATATACTGTTCATCAGCTGTTGCTTTGTTATCAAACTAATGCTCGGGTGTCTAAGCCGTGATAACAGCTGATAAGTCACAACAAAACTAAGATGCAAACAGCCAACACATTCCAGATGTTGAGATCAATACCATAATCTTTAGTTGAGCATTTCCATATCCCAGTTCCTAGACTAAGAGAAAAGTTCAGTTTACAAATCGATTTAAATCTATCAATACCGCTTCTATGAGATTGAAACATGATCAGCTTTGTTTATTTGTTGCTTCCCCCAGAGATTGCGCGGTGTCCTCATTTAATACTATGCAATCCTTGGCTAATCCGGTATTTCCGGTGTACTGTCACTAGTTATTTATTTATTGTATGCTATATTTTTCCTTTTCATTCTCTGGAATATTTAAAATGTGATATTTTCAGATTGCAGTTTTTGTTTTGACACGGTTCCTTTGTATGGTTTTATTGTTCCGTTATTTTAAATGGATACCACTTAAATAGATCCAACTTCAGTAGATCTGGCTTTAGTAGATCCGGCTAATATATACAGCCTGAAGATCCAACTTCAGTAGATCTGGCTTTAGTTGATCCGACCAATATATACAATAAGTAGATCCGACTTCAGTAGATCTGGCTTTAGTTGATCCGACCAATATATCCAGCCAGCAGATCCAACTTCAGCAGATCCCATTTCAGTAGACGAGGACAGTAGATCCAACATCGGTACACTCGACCAGTGAATCCGATTTTAATAGATACAGCTAGAAGAACAAACTTCAGCTTTTCCAACCAGTAGATTCGGCTTCATGTGATCCAACCAGTAGACTCGGCTTCAGGTGATCCGACCAGTAGATTCGGCTTCAGGCGATCCGACTAGTAGATTCGGCTTTATGCGATCCGACCAGTAGATTCGGCTTCAGGTGATCCGACCAGTAGATCTGACCAGTAGATCCTTCCATATATATTTCAGTAGATCCAGACAGTTGATCAAACCAGTAGATTGGACCAGTAAATCCGACTTCAGTAGATCCGACTTCAGTAAGCCCAACTTCAGTAGATCCGACTTCAGTAGATCCGACTTCAGTAGGCCCGACTTCAGTAGATCCGACTTCAGTAGATCCGACTTCAGTAGATCCGACTTCAATAGGTCCGACTTCAGTAGATCCGACTTCAGTAGATCCGACTTCAGTAGATCCGACTTCAGTAGATCCGACTTCAGTAGATCCTACTTCAGTAGGCCCGACTTCAGTAGATCCGACTTCAGTAGGCCCGACTTCAGTAGGCCCGACTTCAGTAGATCCGACTTCAGTAGATCCGACTTGTAGGCCCGACTTCAGTAGATCCGACTTTAGTAGATCTGACTTCAGCTCATCCTGCAGAACTCGGGGGTGGAGACAGACTAAATTCTGGTCATACAAAATATACTGATCAGACATGTTAGTCAGGATTAGGCTAAAAATACTAGACAAGACCCTCATCTCGGCTTCCTAGTAGCCTTTGCTGGAAGCGAGCTGTTTTCGTGGCAGCCCGGCTAACGAGGTGAGGGATCGACGTGATCCCCGTCGAAGTGAGTCACACGCAGATGAAGCAAAATATAGCACAGCCGCCTGGAGACCACGGTTCACCTTCATCAGCACACTAAGGATGTGAGGAAAGCTACTGCATTCCGCCACTTAACGTCTTTTTCAGGGCCCACAAACGAGTGAAACTACTCAATGTGGGCATTGGCAAAAAAAACATGAGGAATCACGCTCCCATTAAGTCTAACCCTCGCCCTTAACCTTTCTGATTATAAACCACAAACAAGAGTCATCGTGTGAGGTACGGAAATCGTGCTCTGACATCGATGTCTCCAGCAAATGGCGCTAAAGGAAGATGGATGCAGAAAAAGAGGAAGGAGACATGAAGAGAGAGAGAAAAAAAAGAGTTGGAAAGAGAAACTGTCGGAGTTTGACATTAAACGAGGTTCGAGCGGAGTAGGGCGAATTGGAGGATGGAGCAAGAGTGTGAACAACCATCGGGCTACAGTGACCACCATCATCCATACCCTGCACCATTTGCTAAGAGAAACTGAGTACCTATGGGTGTGCCTCGAGTGCAGTGACGTTAATTACTAAAAACAGAAACAAAACGTTGTTTTGTTTGAACCTCATTGTTTTATTGAGATCGACTGACTATTTCCCTGCCTCGCTGTCTTTCTGTCAGTAACAACAAAAAAACAAACAGATACACGTTTACATCTGGGTCGACTGACACATGTCGTTAACGGATATTGAACCTGCTTTTTTTTGCACTGCTAAGAGTGTTCTGCATTTCTGTTATTCAGACTTTCAGAAAAATCATTTCCCAAATCTATCGATTATTAATCAGCTTCGAACTAAGTATCCCTAAACTAAATATCCCCATTAATGGATACTCGCCTCACTACCTCACAAGTTTAAATCTCGTGCGATGACGTTTCTTCCATTTCATCCCCGATGGCAAAGTATTTTAAAAATTGTGTTTTCATTAAAAGTTTCGCTTTTCTGTGTTTTACTGGCGAGGACCTGCTTCTTTCCACCCCAGACCGCAGTCCTTTTGGGCGATATTATGACGTATTTGCCAGTGCATAAAGGCGTGGGTGTGTCTGTAATGTGTTCCAAAACTGCAGTTTGCAGTTCAATAGTTTTTTTTTTCACAATCCTTTTTGTACGAGTGAAAGTGCTTATGCGGAGACAAATCAATACCCAGTCAATGGATTGTCAACCATTTACATTGGGGTTGCTTGATTTACACCACTGCACCACTCGCTTCATTGAACTTACCTGCCACGGCTCGCTCCGAATAGCAATGTAATCAACTTATCTAAACTACCAGTCACTTAGTTACGCTTCGATGGATACACTTTGTTTGTTTGTTGTAATATATTTTAAAATGTCTTATACACTTCAATCGAAAACCTTAAAAGTGGGATAGACATTCGAAAAAAACACCATGCCTTAGTATTGTAATTTGTTAAAATGGTTGCTAAGGATATCAAAAGTGTTCTGCAGGTATTATCACGCTGCAGACGAACATAATGACGTCATAATTGCAGTTACAATATGGTCGCCTCACTATTAACACGAGAAAAAAGTTGCAGCATTTTGTTATTCGTTGTGTTAGCAGCTAAGGGAGAACACCCTGTAGAAATTCATCACAGAATGAAGATGCATGCCTTTTTTACTCCAGCAAGTATATGCGTGGAGTAGGAAGTTCCAACACTGCGTGAGTTATGTGATCGACTGTTCACGATTGGGTAAGACCCACCGAATGGTGACTTCAGAATCTATGACAGTCGTTGACCCCTCCTCGTAAGAAAAATCTGTCACTGACTGTGAATTAAATTGTTGCAAATCAGGACATCAGCCAATGTTCAACGCACAGCATCCTCCATGCTATACTACAGTGCCAGAAAGTGTCTGCTAGGTGGGTGCCACGGTAGCTTACTACAGAGTTGAAATAACGACGCTTTAATGCCTGTCAAACACTTTTACAAGGTTTTGAATCAGAAGAGGATGGTTTTTGTTTAGTAAGAATTGTTACTAGAGATGAAACCTGGATTCATTAACACGAGTCTGAAACGAAGAGAGAGAGAGAGAGAGAGATAGAGAGAGAAAGAGAGAGGGAGAGAGGGCGGGAGGGAGGGGGAGGGGGAGAGCAAGCAAGCAATTGCGCCATCACTACTCTCCAAACCCGAAGAAGTTTTGCACGCAGAAATCTGCAAGGAAGGATATTATGTCTCTCTGTTATTGAACGAGGTGTTATTTTATAAAACTGCATGCCAAAGGGGAACCGTGTCGCCAGTGTCACGTATACAGATTTTCTCAGGAAGCATCTTCGACCCGCAGTCAAATCCAAACGACGAAGACTTCTGAGTAAAGGTGTCCTTTAGCAACATCACAATGCTCGACCCAATACTGCCCGTGTATCGTCTGCAACTATTGATAACCTCCACTTTCAGTGTCTACCCCATCATCCGTACTCATCAGGCCTAGCCCGAAGCGATGTCCACGTCTTTGGAATACTAAAAGAGGCATTGAGAGGAAAAACCTGCAGATCCGATGAAGAGGTCCAGTAGCTCGTGCAGGAGTCGTTACACACAAGACCAATATAATCTCTAAACCAGTATAAAGAAGTTTATTTAATGTACGTGGTTTGGCCAAAGCAACAACGGATGTAAACCTTTGTTAGATCTAGGAGGAGGGGCATGGGTTGGTGGGAGGAGAAGTAAAACAACAATCTAACTTTCACTCATGACGACTGCAGGTGCAAGCGGCCTTATTTCTATACCGAAATGTAGGTCCAAATGAAACTCACATTTTAAGCAATTATGAAGTGCGATACAGTTAATGCAATAATGGGTCCGGCAATTGTTCATGTCGCTATTGTGTAAGGTCCTCCGTTTCTGTAAGGTGGATCAAGTTGGATATTCTATTGTAAGATACTTCAGCTTCTGTAAGGTGGATCAAGTTGGATATCCTTTTGTAAGACTTCAGCTTTTGTAAGGTGGATCAAGTTGGATATAAAATTGTAAGATACTTCAGCTTTTGTAAGGTGGATCAAGTTGGATATTTTATTGTAAGATGTTTCAGCGTTTGTAAGATCGATCGTTATATATTTTATTGTAGGACATTTCAGCTTGTGTAATGTGGGTCACAATTTAGAGATTGTACGGTTTCAGTTTTCAGCTTTTGTAATGTAGAATGTCGGGTTTCATATTATATGCCTAATCTTCACATAACATGTTCATGACATAACTCTTTACACCTACTCAAACGTTACGTAAGCACGACGTATGTGCCAGTTCAGTTGTTGCCATGAGAATGAATCGTTGAACGTAGTGCTATTCAATCTGAACGCTATCGCATTCTAGTGGTCAATTTACGTTTCATGTGGGCAGTAGCAGAGAAATTATGGGATGTATTCATACATAACCTGAGAAAAATATGCCTGAATACCCGCAAACCAACACAAGTGAACATGTTGTTATCCTGTGTTTTTGTCGTGGCAGTATACGGTTGTAAAACATGGATAGTTACCTAAAACCTCAAGGAAGACAATCGAGTCAATTGTCTCGAAATGTTATAGAAATGTCCTCGTATACCAAAGAAATGTGAAATGCATACATTCGACAATAGTTTGGCTTGGAGAAGAACTGTTCCAGAAATGCACAGACACAACGGTGTCAACATAATACTCATGAAAGGTATAGTGCACGGCAAAAGAGACAGAGGCAGTCCAAGAAGGCGGTTGCACTAAGATGTCAAGTAATGCTTGCACGTGACCTTGGAGCAGTCTGGGCATATCTTCTTCTTCTTCTGCGTACGCAGTCAGACAGTAACCATTATTTTTTCGAAAAAAGCAGCGGTCATCCTGAGGCTCTCGCCACTGCCATAGAGCTTGTCTTGCAGTTCCACTGGTGATGGCCACATCTGCTCTCTCTGATACTCGTATGTCGGGCAGTACTGCAGCAGATGTTCAGTGGTCATTTTACCAGTACCGCACGGGCATTCGTCGGTACACCCTATCTTCAATTTGTTGAATAGGTGGTACCTCAGTCTGTTGTGGCCAGTGCGAAGTCTGAAGACAACGACCTGCTCTCTTCGGTTCAACTGGTAATAGGCATCGTTTTTGGTGTAACCAGTATGTTCGGTTTCCCATTTGGTCATGTATCTGGCTTTGATAAGCCGTTTTGACTCTTCGTACGTCATACTAGTATCTGTTTGTGGTAGTCTTGACATTTGACAAGAGCGAGTTTATTTCAGGCAAGATATGATCGGAGCTGCGTTCTGCAAAGACTATGCTACGCGTTGATTTCAAACATCCAACCTACACACAGTCAGTGAACGATAGTGGCATGTTATTCAATTGAAATGTTAGTAAAACTTTACCGTCACGAATGTTATAAAAGTGGGCGGCAATTATTATAAAGTTGAAGGGCATTGGTCTAAGGGATCATCCACTCAATGGCTCTTCAAAAGTTCTAACCGAACTACTAATCGGTAGCTATGTGTCTATGTATCGAGGCGTGTTCAAATGAAACCGGACCAAACTGTAACCAGTGAGCATACGTAAAATGTACATGATGACGTCACTTCAGGTGTAAACAGCACTTACCAACCGTCAAGTTTGCAAAATTGCATTATCCTCCGACGCATAGTTTCCTCATTAGACAGTTGAAAATATGATAGGTGTGATACGTAGTCCGTCCAGAGTTGATCAGCGAGCGGTGATTAGGTTTCTCTAACAGCTGAAGGATGCCGAATAGTTAACATTCATCACATAATGCAGGCAGTGTATGGCGACAAAAGTGTGTTGAAGACAACAGAGAATAACTGAACATCTTTCACATTGTACGTGTGTTCACTTAGTAAAGTTTGGTCCGGTTTCATTTGAATACGACTCGTATTACAAGGACCCTTTTTTAAAATATGCATCACGAAGCATATCCGTTGCAGAATGCGTTGTCATCCCTTCATCTCTTTAAGACTCTTGGTCATTTCTTACGCCAAAGTCACAGTCAAATTTAAAACACCTTTGACGTCATGTATCCATCTTTTTTTTCTGTATCTACTTTTTTCTCCAGGAACCTTCCAGTATAGTTTTCCTTCCCACTATTGTGAAAGCTTAATGCTGCCAGCATATTTTAGTTTCCTAAATGAATGGATGTTTACCAGTCGGTTGTGATCTTTATTCAAACATTATAGTGCGTTTGCAATTTTGTTTCTCGCCGTCTTTTGGTATTCTGATAACCTTTCTGCAGCATTTTAGATTGAAATATTACATTTCTTTTTTGTGTAGAGTCTTTCAATAAAGGCATTGCTTGTCCCAAGGAAGTTGCTTGTTCTATGAATTCGTATTTTTTTGCTGTTCTGTTCGTGTTTTGTCATACGTTTCTTATTTTATTTAACAACTACACTGTCATGTTAATTTTTCACCAGATTTTATAAGAAAGTTTCCATTGTTGTTGGTAATGGAGCGATGGCATTCGAAACTTGTGACATTTCCTATTTTCTAATTTTCTAGAGTAACTTTGATTTTTTAATTTATTTTGTCGATTGTGATTTTCTTTGTTTTATTTTTGTTCTAGTAGAAATTGCGTGCTTCGATATATGCTCGTTTTGATGCGCTTATTTTTAGAGGAAAACTGTGTCACTTATGTATCTAAGTTCTGGTATTTTGATTCGATTGTTATGGCGTCTAACACTTCACATTTGTGGTTGTTTCTAAGATGTCTCATTATGGCTTGTTGTCTGTCCCATACTAGTTACACTACTGTCGGGGAATGAAGTCTTTAGAGACTTCAGTACACTAAGTCTAGGTTTGTTCCATATTAGTTACACTACTGTCGGGGAATGAAGTCTTTAGAGACTTCAGTACACTAAGTCAAGGTTTGTTCCATATTAGTTACACTACTGTCGGGGAATGAAGTCTTTAGAGACTTCAGTACACTAAGTCTAGGTTTGTTCCATATTAGTTACACTACTGTCGGGGAATGAAGTCTTTAGAGACTTCAGTACACTAAGTCTAGGTTTGTTCCATATTAGTTACACTACTGTCGGGGAATGAAGTCTTTAGATACTTCAGTACACTAAGTCTAGGTTTGTTCCATATTAGTTACACTACTGTCGGGGAATAAATTTATTAGAGACTTCAGTATAATAAGGCTAGGTTTGTCCCATACTAGTTACACTACTGTCGGGGAATGAAGATTTTAAATGAGACGCATTAAATTGTAGTTGAGAGATGCATTGAACACACTCACGGGTAGAAGCCTATAATTATAATCACGCATGTGCTATATTGGAAACCACAGGAACGAGATCACTGGAGAAGCGCAAGAAACACTTGACGAAGAACTAGTTAGAGCATCTAAAAGTTTCGTTGGCAGAATTCCAGAAATGTGATCACTAAATTAACAAAAAGACAGGGGAACCAGGTGGTCGACTGATGAGGTTTGAGATTAACAATTTCATGTACTAAGAAGCGTCTACGACCATATATTCTCTGATTAAATTATGATTTTTTAAAAATAAACTATGCAACAAATCCAACACTTGAATGTTAAAGAGGGCAGGCTGACATTTAGGACTTATCATCAGGAGGTAGACAAAGAGTAAAGTTATCTGTGCAATTGATTAGAACCGCTAAATGCAATTAGCTAATTACCAAGTATGAGTTCATCCATATCAGCACGATTATAAGGCGAGAAAACTTGATCAAAGCACTATTCGTTTTCGGTCATGGTTTTACATCCGTACACCTGAGGCTTGTGTTACAGAGAACCGTATTATCAAAATATCCCACAAATGGGGTTCACGTTAATTTAACCATTGGCTTATCCGGCGCATCCCCCCCCCCCCCCCATTTCGAACACTCTCCTGGCCACCTTGTGTTTGACCGCTCCGATTCAGTCTCAGTCAGCATCTGGCCCAACCAGTCGTTTAGACAGACTTGGTCTACTATCAGATAAGTTGACCATTTTTTTCTTATATGTTGATTTGTTAGTTCAGTATTGTTGTCCCCGATGAAGGCATATTGGTTGTAACGTAGGTTTTGTTTGTGTTCTCGTCTCGGTGCGGTATCTGACCATACCCATTTAAAAACTTTGATTAAACTCAACCTTAATCAACTTTTACAATGTGTTGTTCATATTGTTTTCCCTCGTTTATATAATGTCCCTTAACAGTGGACAAATTCACATACCTAGGAAGCACCGTTGATACTTCAAGGGACACAAACGCTGAAGTAAAGTAATATAGTTGGAAAAGGAGTGCCAGTATTCATGTCACGGAATATTAAATTAAAATCCAGGCAGATGCGAGTAAAAATTAAAACAGCAATTGGTCCGTTTGAAGACTTCTTGGCAACTGTCAAAAGACGAAAACTCTGTTTGTACAGCCACATATCGAGATAAACAGTCTTGCCAATACCATCTTGCACAGAAAGGACAATGAAGAGACTATTTCCAAAAGAGGTCGGGGGAGGACAACATAAATGAATGGACCAATCCCCGCCTAGAGGCGGCACAGGCAGCGGTTCCTGACAGAGAGGGGTTGCATGGATTTAGGGGGGTGTCTTTATGTGTGCTCCAACAACCTTACAGGTTACGAGAGGACATGACCTGTCCTTGGAGAAATATACACCAAAACCAAGGTACGATTGTTTAGTTATGATGTCAAGTCAGTACTCCTGTACGAAGCAGAATATTGGAGAACCACAGAGGCAATACAGAGGGGAAATGCAGTCGTTCATTTACACATGTTTACGGAGGATAATGGGTACAAGATGGAAAGACAGGGAGTGGAATGAAAACCAATGACACAGAAGCCAACAACATCCAGTGAAGCAACATATAAGACGCGCGACATGGAGCTGGATAGGACGCGTGCTACGGAAAGCGCCATCAATCATGGTATACAGACATTAATAAAACAGTGCAGACTGGCTAGGTAGAAGGGATCGGAAAGAGAAGGCTAAATTGGTACCCACAAATTCTATGACTTACACTTGTGTTCACGGAAACGTGTTGTTTTCCATTTTTAACTGGTTAATTCGTTTGTTTTGCGTGTTTTTGTCCTTCCGATTATCCTGGAATGGAGATCATCTATATGAATATCACTACGCTTAAACATGTGTCACATTTCACGATCTAGTTCGCGCGGTTTAATTTCATGAGATTGGCGCCGTTCGCCATAGAAAAGGACAGTGACAGGTTTGTTGTATGAAATTTAGACACAACTATAATGAACTGTCACCTGGAGAGCGATGGGCTCCGCCAAGTATGTAGCGGCCTAAGACACACCGTTGTTGTATGGCGGGAGCTAGTACTAACAACTGTAATAACGGTGCCTCAACGACTTTCTATGTTATGCGACTGATGATGATGAACCTTCCCCACTGAGTCTTCATCGAATCATAAACTTCTCCATTGCGTTTACATCTTAGCAAACTTTGGCGCATGGGGCTTAGCTATAGTACTATCTCGGTATTTGTCAAACCTTTCTCATTAAACTTAACACGTATTGGCGTCTTATGTCAAGTCAAAGACGTGCGAATCTTCACTTCACACTCCCATGCCATTTCACGGACTCCATCTAAATTAAATAATCAATAAACAGGTTTAAAATATGGCGAGAATAAAGGGTAGAATATACGAAGGAAAAGTCAGTAAAAGGGTTACAAAATACCATTTAAAAACATGACACGAATTTTAAAACGATTTATTATTGCACTTACTTTGTACCTCATATTTCAATATATTTTCCACAAACACTGATACAATTATTATATCGCTTCATCAGGATACAAATAGCAGCATAGAAGTCTTTTGTCTGCTGTCTCAGCCACACTTCACTTCTTTTGTTATTTGCGAAACGTCTCCCGCCAAAATGGGATCATTTATTATGATGTAAGCTAAACCATGCAAGCAACTTTGTACTGATGCTAGGTTGTATAACGTTACTATCCTGTCATTTCGAACCTGCTCCTCCACCCATTGCAGAACTACTTTCATTGCAACATATATAGGACAACCAAGTCTGACTTCATTAACAATTTAATTAGCATCCTTAACAAAATGTAGTTATGCACCGTATTACGTAGCAACCAATTCTTACCATTAACATTCCTAATGAGCATCCTTTGTCATTTGTTTTTTAATCAACAACGAAAAAGCGCAACGCAACACGCTAGTCTGTGAATGTACACCCCGTGACCACATACGACATGTTGCATCTGAGCTGCGCACATGCATGCGACATCTAGCGTTTTAGTTAAACATAGCAGCAATGCTGTTATTCGGGAATGAATAGATGATGATGATTACCTATGGCAATCGCACATAAGGATATTCTTGCCACTTAATGACACATAGAGGATGCTGATTACCTATAGCAATCGCACATAAGGATATTCTTGCCACCTAATGACACATAGAGGATGCTGATTACATATGGCAATCGCACATAAGGATGTAGATGCCACCTAATGACACTTTTCAAAACTACCGTATCATGTATCCCATATCAGTGTGTGGCCTATTTACTGACTTACGCATGTAACATGATGACGAAGAGTCAAATGTGATAGTAAAATAGCGGAGATCGAATGTTTCGAATCGATATATATGCCACATGTTATCGATAAAGACATTCGCTAATAAACAAACACGAATAAGTATGAAAAACAAAATGTTAAAATCTCCTATCCGAAATAAAAAGACACGTAATACAGCGAGGTATGCATGTATATGTGTTTTCACAAGTTGAGGACGCTTGCCAATCATACCGTTTCGTTAGTTCTATTTTAAGATATGCTTGGTAGATTGCGTTGTTATTGAAATGGAGTTTTGAGCGTTTGAAATTTGGTAGGAAAAGACCGGTGAGGGAAATAATCCATGATAATCCAAAATTGTGTTAGTTTATTGACAGTTATCTCCTACTAACTATTGTCTATATCACAACTTAAACCACAGATTAGACGAACGTCCACTTTTACCAGGGGCCGCAGTGTGGCGCATATAAGGGCCTAAGGGCAGCAGGCCAAATCTAACCTTTCTTGGTGAAATATCTATATGCTATTGAGCGTCTTGGGGAGTGATTAGATCAATTTCCCAGTAGAAAGGAAATTGATTCAATTATCTGTGTCGACATTCTCTGAAGAGTATATATTGGTATCCAACGTACTTTGTAATTTGAAAGTTCGGAAAAAAGAAAATAAAAACAAATATATAACACGTACTACAATATTTTGTCTCTACATTTATCCAAAACAGAAATGTCTACATTATGTATGTCGCCATCTTATTAAAGCTGACCTTCATTCAATTTCTGAACACATAATATTTCGTCCACCTTAGCAGCATCTACAATTTGTCGATTGTTTCAGGGTAACGAAGAACGGATAATAACAATGTTTGGAGTCTTGTGTTTTGGTGAAACGGTATGGGGTCAAAGTTCACGAAAATCTGAATTTGTTCTGTTGTGGTTGAAATAAAAACGACTTATTCACACACCACAGCAGGCGTACTAGCCAATCGACCTTTACTAGTCAGTCATAATAATATGTTCGGTTGACTTATCAATTAAAGTCATCAATTTCATGTTCTGTCCAAATACGTATTTAGATGTTGTGGTGAGGTCTAGTTTTGTTTCGTGTCTCAGATGTCTCAGTAGAAACTGTGGGGAGGTCTAGTTTTGTTTCGTGCGCCAGATGTGTCGCTAGACGCCGTCGGGGGGTCTAGTATTTTTGTGTGTGTTTGAAATACGTCTTTAGACTTTGTTTGGAGGTCTAGTTTTCTTTTAGTGTGTGAAATACGTCTTTAGACGCTGTGGGGATGTCTAGTTTTCTTTTAGTGTGGGAAATACGTCTTTAGACGTTGTGGGGATGTCTAGTTTTCTTTCGTGTCTCAGATACCTCGTTAGACGCCGCTGGGAGGTCTAGTTATGTTTCGTGCAACAGATGCGTCGACCATATTGTTTATATTTCTTTTTTCTTCAGCCTATATCTTGCTTCGTCTATCCATCTTTTACTCTGTCCCATCTTGAAAAATAATTGTTGGTAACTTTGGTTGTATTCTTGGCAGGTGTCAGAACAACTTTATTCTCCACCTTTACATGCATTACAAGTACAGAGTTGCAGCTATCATATGTCTGATTTCTTCGTGTCGTACTCTGTCCAACCCTATAACTCCGACAACCTGTCATAAACACCATTTGTGTATAACATGATCAGTTATTTCCGTAGTTAGAGTCCATGCCTGACGTTGATAGCAGAGAGACTGGTATAGTAATACAATTTATCGATTGTCTCTTAGTCTCCAATGAGATGTTTATGTTTCGTAATAATTGTGAAAGCTGATAGAAAGCCCAATTTTCTTTCCTTTTTTGCTAATTCCCCTTTTTTAATTCGTCCCTCCGTGTTGTGTGATTGCCCCCCCTCCCCCCCCCCCCCCCCCCACTTCCTAGAAATTTGAGTTATCTATACTGTCTAAATTCAGCTTTTGAAGTTTACGTATTTTTTACATGGATAATTGTGCTCTCTGTTATATTGGTTGTCATTGTCTCTGTCTTTTCTGCAATAATCGTCATGTTATATCTATAGCAGGGATTGTCTACAGCATTGCGATGTTATTGGAAGCTATGTCCTTTGAATGAAAGACACTCTGATCATTTGCAGAAAGGAACTCATTGATTGTGTAGGTTTCTGTGTTTGCTTCAGTTGTTTTTCCGTTCATGAATACAATAAACAAATGTGAAATCGCCCAATGAGAAATTGAAACAATGGTAGTATGAAGTACAATAAGCTTATTTACTTTCTAGTTAACTTAGCCGTTCGTCTTGAGAGGGTAATTTTAATACGGTATGTTGTAGCGTCTTGAGAGGGTAATTTTATTACGGTATGTTGTAGCATCTTGAGAGGGTAATTTTATTACGGTATGTTGTAGCATCTTGAGAGGGTAATTTTATTACGGTATGTTGTAGCGTCTTGAGAGGGTAATTTTATTACGGTATGTTGTAGCATCTTGAGAGGGTAATTTTATTACGGTATGTTGTAGCGTCTTGAGAGGGTGATTTTATTACGGTATGTTGTAGCGTTTTGAGAGAGTAATTTTATTACGGTATGTTGTAGCGTCTTGAGAAGGTAATTTTATTACGGTATGTTGTAGCATCTTGAGAGAGTAATTTTATTACGGTATGTTGTAGCGTCTTGAGAGGGTAATTTTATTACGGTATGTTGTAGCGTCTTGAGAGGGTAATTTTATTACGGTATGTTGTAGCGATATCTGCTCCTTTCAGTCACACATATTCAGTTACAGAACAACGCATTTTAAGAACCTGGCTCGCCTTTCCACTTTTATCCCAATTCTCTGAGCCAGGCTGGATGAATGTTTCGAGTGTCATCTTCTCGAAAGGGAATATCATCTTGAACCAGACTCCATCAGTAGGTTACAGTTGATATAGGTTCCTTGTGGCTTTAGCTGCATATTTGATTTAATCATACAATTAATATGATCGTCCTATTTATATATATCTTAATGGTTATTCTAGTTTTACAAACAGTTCTATTTCTAATTGCGTTTCACCATTCTGTCATAAGCTGAATCGGGTTTTGAAGACATTAGGAAGAAAGTCTGCGTTTCTATGGTAGTCGCACTGCAGTGGGCTATTCATCGTACCGAGTAAAAGATATATACGAGTTATTACTATAGGAAACCCGAATCATAACTGTTCAACCCTGATTCTTATTCACTTATAATGTTTTGGATATTGGGAAAAATGCCTCGCATGTGTTCCATTCTTAGAATTTAATGAAGAGACAGAGTGGGGAAATGCAGAGGAACACTCTAGCAGGTTTCCCAAGCATGTTCACTGTTGCTGGGCTGTGAAGGCTACAATAGCTTAGGTCATGTGGTCGCACGCATGTTGGCCACACCTCCCAATACAAGGGGCTTGTCATAAGTCTTCACCCTGACCATAAAGGAGTAGGAGGAGAAATTCGACACAAGGCTTATTCAATCTCAATGTAGCCATCATCTGAATTTATATATCTCTGCCATCTCTGCGTGACCTTGAAAAGACCTTCAGAATAAAATAACCTATTTTTCGAACTAAACCAGTTATCACAAGCCAGTACGACAATTTCGTCACTGACAACATGATTTCCTTTCAGCTGTTTTTTTTAAGTTTTGGGAAAAGAAAAAAAGGCTGATTGAGCTAAATTCGGAGAATATTGTGGGTGTGGAAGAATTTCAATATTCAAGTCGTTGACTGTTTGCAGCACAAGCCTTGCTTAATGGGAGGGCTCGTTGTCTTGAAGCAAAGGCAGACTTTGAGTGCGCGCTATCCCTCGTTTTCAGGTCACAGTCTTTCTTAGTTTGGTAAGGAGATCTGCATAATATTGCCAATAAACCGTGTTGCCACAAGGCAGGTAATCTTTCAATATGACACCTGTGACGTCTCAAGAAACAGTCAGCATCACTGTTCTTTCAGATTTATGTGCTCTTGGCTTGACATGTGTTGGTGAGCCAGGGGTTTTCCACTGCATGCTAGTAATTTTGGTTT
Source organism: Ariolimax columbianus (assembly GCA_036924085.1). Lineage (NCBI taxonomy): Eukaryota > Metazoa > Mollusca > Gastropoda > Stylommatophora > Arionidae > Ariolimax > Ariolimax columbianus. The sequence goes on from JAVGWX010000019.1 coordinate 43,829,531, forward strand.
CTGCGTCATAAAGGTGAACCCAAGTCTCATCTACTGTCACCATGGTCGGCAACATGTCTTTCGACGGACACATTTTGAGCAACTGGCCACAGCAATCAACCCTTGTTTGTTTCTGTTCATATGTCAGCAGATGCAGGACCCAGTGGGCACACCCATTTCTCATGTTCAGTCTGTTGGGTAAAATTATGAAAACTGTATTTTTATTCAGTTTTGCTGACCTAGATATCTCTGCAATTGTCATTTTCCTATCCCAGTCAATGATTTTCTTCACTCTTGCAGCAGTTTCATCGCTGCACTCTGAGGATGGTCTTACTGATCTTGGAAGATCAGCAACATTGGGACGGCCACACTTAAACTGTCCACACGAGTTGTTTACAGAAACATACGAAGGACATAATTCATCAAACACTGGTTCCATCTCCCTGTGTATTTCTGCAACATCAAGAACTTTAGCGCAGTTCTGGCCTCTGATTTTTTTTTTTTTCTGACAAACCGTTAGAGTAGTAGATCCGGTCAATAAGGTGTGTTGCGCCATGCAACATACTGGGCAAACCCGTTAAGGAGGGAAATTCATACCTCTGAAATCCAATACAAATTGAATGACTTACATATATGCACATTTTAACTTTCTACTCCTACTCCTTCATAGGGTAAAGACTTATGACAAGCCTCTTTTATATGTTCAATGGACAGTTTGCTGATGGTGTGAGAACAGTCGGCTGGTTGACCACAGCTGGAGTTCAAAGATGTATTCAAAGCTGCAGATCAATTCGAATGGAGATGCACCCCAAAAAGTCTCCTCATTGGAATTCGACAGAAGGGGGAAAGAAACTCATGTAACACAGAGAAGTGAAACGAAAATGCCTCAATAAGAAATAAACCTCGGTAGAGATTGACCACTCCAATGCTGTATGGTGATTCAGTCGTGCAGGAAGGAGAAACAATCCATTTTCTTAAATATGTATTAGTAATAATGTAGTTATTTCCCTTGACTCACATCTCTATTTTTTTCAGAAGACTTCAAACATACGATTTTCAAGTGTGCAAGTCATTACGTGTAACTTCATTGATCAGATAGTTTATTTTGAGTTCAGCTGTTCTATAGGCTTGCAGTTGCTTATTGCTGCTTACCTACCTTCTTTGTAAATAGTACCACGTCATACGGCAGAGATTACATTTTCTGTCACACTTTCCTCTATGCGTGGTATCGATTTCCTTAACATATTAGAATACGATGTCGATTATTATTCATAAATAAAAATTATAGGTTTTTATTAGCTGACACTGGTGTCCTGGGCTAAGTGTTAAAAAACATTATTGCAAAAGGTTTCCGTTTTTTTTTCAAATGTGATGTGACCACTTAGTTTGCTCCCTCGTGTCTTGTTTTTCCTTACATTTAGTCAAGTACTAATTTTGAGCTAGGTGTACTGAGTCGTGTCGCTAACGGGACATGAATCACATGGGGTAAACACCACTGAAACATTTCTGAACTACAGAAAACATGAAAACTACAGCAACATAAATCTAAATTATTACTATAACCACTGCTAGCACAGTTGCCGTTTTCACTACTCCGAATACCCCTACAGCACTATTGCCATTACTAAGATCGCTACTGCTACAACTCTTTATCCTGCTACTAAAAATACACTACTGTAGTAATGCCACTACTAGTATCGCTAATGCTTCAGCTGTTCCCACTACTACTAATACCGCTGGTAAACTAATGCCACTACTAGTATCGCTAATGCTTCAGCTGTTCCCACTACTACTAATACCGCTGGTAAACTAATGCCACTACTAGTATCGCTAATGCTTCAGCTGTTCCCACTACTACTAATACCGCTGGTAAACTAATGCCACTACTAGTATTGCTACTGCTGTAACTGTTTCAAATACTACTAATACCATTACTATGCTTATGTTACTACTAGTATTACTACTGTTTTAACTGTTTACAACATTACTAATACCACTTATATGCGTTTGTTACTACTAATACTACTACTACTACTAATATTACTACTGCTACTAATTTCACTACGGTAATAGTGTTACTGCTAATATTATTACTAATACAACAATTACTCATAATCACCATGTCAATTAGTCTTGAGACTGGTGTTGAAATGGTCTGATCATGTCACGCCACTGACTTGTGTTCTCGGCATGGCACGATTCTGTAATCTACTCTCGGCATGTTACGCCACTGTCCTCTGTTCTCGGCACATCTCCTTAGCTCAAGATACAAAAAATTGATATCATGATGTCATGCACGTCTGTTCTATAATTGTCGTTTGGATGTCGTCTTCTTCTTATCCCCTACATATTGTTTTTTTAAAATTAAATGTTAAATAGTGGGCCTTCATTTTTCATTTTCCCAACAGGCTAAAACACCAAAACTAACGTAATCATGCGCATCGTACGTATGATTTCTTGGTGGAGTTAGGTCTGATTTCATTTGAACACACCTCGTATCTTCGTAGTATCTAATGTTGTTTATTGTCCCATCTCTTGCAACAAACCTCGCCATATTGTGTTATTGGTTTGACGTTCTGTTCTGTGTCGATTTTGAAAATCCAGAGGGACAATACACACCTATGTCTCACCTCTCTTTTAACATTTATACATGAAGGACAGATCCTGGCGTATCTGAATAGCGCCTTTTGTTCCCAACAATGTCTACAAAACAATCGTGCGTGTCTTCACCTTCAGGACTTAATTAAAACAGGCATTTTATTAATGTTTCGTGTTTAACTCTGCCAAATGCCTTTAGGTAGTCTCTACAGCACACACACATATTTGTTTGTACTTTCATGCGTGTGTCTGAAACAAAAAAAAAACAGGTCTTTCTTGTGCCCTTGTTCAGTCTGAAACCGAACTGTTATTCAGACACTGCCTTGACTTTTTTTATGTTCTCTCATGTATGATCTTCTGGAGCAAGTAGTTCCTGAAGTTTTGTTTTTCCCAAACTTCTAATATTAGAACTCCTAGTACAATCTCTATTCTCATAGCAACTACTGTGCCCAGTGCAACAATATTAGTGATTGACGTTGTCATGGTACCGATGCTGCTAACATCGTTGCAAATATTGTACATGGATATATATATATATATATATTATACATTTCGTATCACTTAAAAAAACTACTACTACTACTACTACTACTACTACTACTACTACCACTACTACTACTAATACTACTACTACTACTACTACTACTACTACTACTACTATGCTACTGTTACTACCATTGCAACTGCTACTGCAACTACAACTCGTCCTCATTAAACTCATCTGCTCATTAGCTCGTTTCGTCTTGTCAGACGATAGTAACTGTGCTTTGAAAAAGGTATGCAGCTATAGTCCATGGCGGTAACGAATGTGACTCTGAAAACCAATCCGAGCAGAGAATCATCTTCCACAGTGTGTACACGGAAAAGGAAAGGCAAGACCGTTTGCAGCATCGCATGGTGTGGCGTGTCTTCTCAGACTTTGAGTCATTAGCTTGCCAGCAATCAGTATCTACTGAGATACTGATAATACTGAAACGGAGATAATATAACTACAACAACAACCACTACTACTACTACTTATACTACTACTAATAAATATATAATAATAATAATAATAATCCATCGGCGTCAATGAGGATCACCATCATCGCCACATGTCATAATGCGACTTTTAGTGTACGTGTGCGCTCATGGCTTGTAAAGGCAATTCGAGCCTGGAAAAGTCACTGACACTACTGACAAACGTAGTCACCAGATTTGTCTCTACTATTTCCTCTGTCCAGGTATGTCTGGATACGGGGATTCACGGTGAATTCATGCCGTCTGTGACCATGTTCTTCCATACTACGCGGTTTTGAACCAGGTTCTCCAAGATGATAATGTATATTTGATATCACTTAAGAGACTCTTCCAGGCTGTCTTTGAAATGCTGTTTTGGACGTCTTTGTGATCGTTCTACTGCACTCAGTTCGCTATACATGATCCTCTTTAGAAGCATATCGTTTCACATTTGCACAAAGTGGCCAGCCCATCTCAATTGCGATATTTGTAAAAGTGCATGTATACTTTGCATGTTGGCTATGAACAACACTTCAATATCTGTGATATGGTTCTGCCAACGTTTATGCAGAATGATTTTCAGACAGTCCATATGAAAATGTTTCATTTAGACGTCTGGCGTCACCAGCATAGACAGCAGAGCTCTAACATGTGCAGAACAGGGTGACGACAATGGAAGCACCCTGTAGCACTACTGCTACTACTACAACTACTGCTTCTATGAGTATTACCACTACACCTACTACTGCTACAAGTATTATCACTACTACTACTACTTCTATGAGTATTACCACTGCAAATACTATAATTATTACCACTACTACTACTACTACTACTACTACTACTACTACTACTACTACTACTACTACTACTACTACCACTACTACTACTAATACTACTACTACTACTAATACTGCTACTACTACTAATACCACTACAACTATTACTTCTATGAGTATTACCACTGCCACTACTATTACTACTATAAGTATTACCACCACTACTACTACTACTACTACTACTACTACTACTACTACTACTACCACTACTACCACTACTACTACTCCACTACTACTACTGCTACTACCACTACTACTACTACTACTACTACTACTGCTACTACCACTACTACTACTACTACTACTACTACTAATATTACTACACCTACTACTGCTACACGTATTATCACTACCACTACTACTACTACTACTACTACTAATACTACTACTGCTACTACTACTACTACTACTACTACTACTACTACTACTACTACTACCACTACTACTACTACTACTACTAATACTACTACACCTACTACTGCTACACGTATTATCACTACTACTACTACTACTACTACTAATACTACTACTGCTACTACTACTACTACTACTACTACTACTACTACTACTACCACTACTACTACCACTACTACTACAACTTTTACTTATATGAGTATTACCACTTCAACTACTATAAGTATTACCACTACTGCTACTACTAGTAGCACTGCTACTACTACTACTACAACAACTAATACAAATACTACTATTACTACAACTACTACTACTACTACTTCTGCTACTACTACTGCCAGTGATAATATAATAATACTAATTAAACTGCTACTACTATATCCATCATTGCAAGTATTTCTACTAATACCAAAACACATACATTTTCTAGCAGCTCTTATTACCTATATTACTACTTTTATAAACAACATTGATGTTGCAGCGTCAGTCTCTTACGTCAGAAATAAACCGCTACTCTGTCCTGGCTCCATCATCAAAGCTCAATCCCAGACCCAACTTGCAACACCAGAAAATGACCGTAATTTTAGCGTTTATAACCCACACAACCTTGAAAATCCAGCACGTACTAGAGATACGGATAAGTGTATGAAGACTCTTTGAACTTGGATTGGATTTGAGCAATTTGTAATGTTTTTTGATCAGTTTAGCTAACACGCGTTTCTTCTCAGACGTGATAGTTTGCTTGGCTGTTCTACTTCATTTTCTGGTATGTTTTATTGAAGCGAAGGAAGGTTTGCTTACTTTTGCGAGTAATATGTTACTTTCTTTTGTGTCAGAAGTGTAAGTACTATTTATGTGCACCAAGGAGTTTCCGGTGGCAACGATATGTAGCAGACTTTTTGATATTGTGTTCGAAAAGTGGTTGTTGACTGTGTTGACTATCTTGACTATGTTGACTTCATTGACTGTCTCGACTATGTTGACTGTGTTGACTATCTTAACTATGTTGACTATCTTGACTATCTTGACTTTATTGACTATGTTGACTAGTTTTACTAGCTTGCATATCTTGACTATGGTGAATATGTTGACTACGCTGATTATCTTGACTATGTTGACTATGCTGGCTATGATGAATATCTTGACTATCTTGACTATGATGACTATGGCCGTTGAGCTGATTGTATTGAGGAATAGACGGATAAACTAGGAAATTCAGAATTCGACGGACGTATTAAAATACCTTGGAAGAACACCTAAACAAGATGGTGGAATAGACAAGACCATCAAAATCAGAATGAACAAAGCAAGAATAGTCATCGGTAGCTTAAACAACGTTTGGGAGTTTTCATAGTACTGTACAAACACCAAACTACCCTGTATGGCGGAACAGAGAAATATATCCTGAATGAATAAGGCCAGAACAGCCATCGCTACGACAAACAATCGTTTGTAAGTCATGCCAGTCAGCACAATCACTAATGCAGAGTGATGGAGAGTAACATGAAAAGAAACATAACAATTGTCATATTTTCATACAACCCGTCTAAAAGAATTCATTTCATGTTTTGGGCAAACACAAACATAAACCGAGCGCTGCTTGTCTAGGGCAATTACAAAGACATGAATATTGTGAATGCAGGAACCTGGGATGGAATAAGTCATGTCTTAAGAGAGGAACCATAAACCATCGCCATAACTGCATTGGTGTGGACCCCATATGTTAGTAGCCCATTGCAAGCGATGATTGGGACATCCTATGACGGTTCTGTCTTGATGATGTAACTTGTGATGTACTTGGATTATATTGAGGTAGGGGCTCGCTGTTCATCAACCTCACTATCTCGTCCCGAGCTATCTTGGACCAATGGCAAGAAATAAATCCAGACGACTGGCGGTAGTTCAAGATGCAGGCACTCTGGTCCCATCTTTTCATCTCTGTGAAACCTGCGAGAATCAAACCCACGCCCTCTTCGTATACCGCTGTGAGAGGCGAGTGCCTTACCTCTCTTGGCCCACAGCGACATAAACGAACCAAGAGATCTTAGATCATAGATTGTTATTGATGCAGTGGCCTATGGGCCCCTGCCATTTGGTCTAATGCCATATAGTTGTATCTGCAAATGGTTGTAAGCTGTTGTTTAGTTCCGTACAAAGTTTTCCATTTGTCTGGTCTTGAAGAAAGAAGTTCATTTCTAACACCGGCAAGCACCGGGCATTCAAAAAGATGTTTGACAGTTTCCTAAGGATGTGGGCACAGCCGGCACTATGGATAAATTGGCGAAGAACCTTTGAAGATCAAATAAAAATCAGAATTGGAGCACTGAACCAAGTATGGCGGCAGAACGGGAAAAGTGGGTAACGTTTATTGTTGCCCTCAAAGACACGGTCATGCGGCATAAACACTAGCGACTATTTCAATGAGTAACCTAGGAATTTAGAACACGAAAAAGACGGTTGAACAAATGAACGGATTAATCGATATATAAATGGATATATAAATATGTAAGATAATGTATTCGTCTACTGATTAGAGAAGAACTGTTGGACGGAAAGATAAAAATATAGATTGATCCACAGAATAGCGAATGGATAGAGGAACGGATAAAATAGAGCAGAATAATATATAAAGATATACATATCTTTAGAGTTATAAGGAAACTCCTCTTCTGGAGTAATACACAAATATAAAAGATCATGCAACTCTATTTCCAACTATTTACTCTATTTCCAACTGCCAAGAAATTGGTAACGTATTCGACAATGCCCACATTCGTCCGATCTCACTACCAATAGATCAGGGGAATTTTAACGTGCTTGACACTGAACACGGACGTCCGATCTCACTACCCAGAGATCAGGGGAATTTTAACGTGCTTGACACTGAACACGTGGGTCCGATCTCACTACCCATAGATGAGGGGAATTTTAACGGGCTCGACACTTAACACGGGGGTCCGATCTCACTACCCAGAGATCAGGGGAATTTTAACGTGCTCGACACTGGACACGGGGGAGTTTAGTGAAATATTTACCCAAAAATCTAGATTTACACAACTTTCGATCTCCACCGCTATTTAAGCCCACGATCTCCGGCACCCGAGACTGACACCCTACCTCGAGACCAGAGAAACATTCTTGCGATCCACTTGACTTACAGGGTCACAAACTACTAAGACGTCCGACGGACAGGCGCATAATAGTAGTCACTGTTTAGCCTATTTTAAGCAAGTGACCCGAATTGCCGAGGAAGTGCTCGAGTACCAGCTCCTAAACTAAGATTTAAATATCAAAGATGCGGAACGACTTTCTGCATTGTAATCCTGCCCCTGAGGCCGCCAATGTACCACCTTCTTGGATCAAAGCATGAAAATATCATCGTTAGTGCATGTAGCCTTTACTCAGCAACTTATTGCGCTCATAGACGGTTGGCGAGATGGTCCCTTGTCGCCCAAGTCGACTATCCACTTACCTAGATTGGGAATAATCATTCATTTTTTTCTTCGATGCGCGGTGCCTGAATTTTCAAATGCGGCCTTAAATTATGTAGACCCATAGCATGCCGTTATAACATGGTTGACTTGTATGTCCTTTAAAGAAACGTGACTTAGTATCTCTTTGTCGCTCAAATATAAAAATAGTATAATTGATTTATGCGAAATCAGAGTTCTGAAGATAATATGAGTTGTCAAAGCCGTTTTCACGAACTTAAAACAAAAAATCATTTTCAAAAAATAATTCGGACAACAAATTAAAAGTAATCACACAGAATGTAAACTCGTGGAGCGTATAAACATAAATAATGAATATATACCTGGAGGATACAATTGAGGCCTTTGGAATGTGCATAAATAGAAGAAGGAACTGCCTCTCTTGGAACATAATGCAACTACATAATGAGAACTTTGAGAGAGTGGAGATGCACCTACACAGATTTAACGAACACAAAGTGAAACAAATATATATATATTCATTATTTTAAAAGACATGCACTTCGAAAATCACAAAGGAAAAAAGTTAAGGAAAAACATGCAAGCGGAAAACAATGATATAATACGGTCAGAGTTGCATTTGGAGATAGACAGAAACAAGCCAACCACAGTGAATATTTATTGCCAGAGAAAGAGTTTGTTGACGATCTACTGCACTCATCCCACCACATCGATATCTGATATAGTCGAATCAAGTGCTTCAAAATCGTGACTTCAAAGTCGCCAGTGAGATTAATGGGGGTCTGTGCTAACACGTACTGCCACCCGTCCCTCAGTATTAACTACTGACTACCTCTGAACGTATTTGCATCTCGTGAAGGTTACGCCAATCAATGAATCAGTGAATGCGCTTGCTCGATTCAGCGTATCTGATCCCCAAACGTTCGTCTCTTTCTGTGTAAGTGCTTGACACGGGCAGCAAATACACGATATACACGATGGTTAATTCCTACACATCAGTCCTTGTGTTCACACATCTATACATCGGGGCTTGTGTTTACACATTATACATCAGGGCTTGTGTTTACACATCTATACATCGAGGCGTGTGTTACAGTTAAAGAAGGAAAAACGGCAGGGACAAAAAATTAACCAAATAATATCTCATAAAAATTATGCATATTCATCATCAATAATCTCTAAGTTCCAGATATGGCACATAACAGAGAAACCAGTTCTCTCCAATTCGATATGTGACGCGACTCTTCTCCGTTCATGTATGTTGGTCTAGACCGTAGTGGAGCCCTCGCTGACGATTGTTCTGTGGTGAGTTTCTATCGGTATTCCTCTTTTCATGTCAGATGTGACCACATAAATACTTGTAAAGATAGTCTGTCGCTGTCTATTCTAAAAACAAGTCCGATGTATAACCACCGTTTTATTCTGATGATTGAAACATGTTATTGATTGATCTCGTCTCTAAATTGTTTTATTGGTTATAATTTCATCCCGGTAAATTACAAATTATTCTTTATTACAAAGAGGGGTTTGTACTTCCTCTCTGAAGAAATTGTCTTATGTGGAACTCAGGATGACTTTCTCTCTCTCCCTTTATATCTCCTTCTCTCCTTCTCTCTCTCTCCTTCTCTCCTTCTCTCTCTCTCTCTCTCTCTCTCCTTCTCTCCTTATCTCTCTCTCTCTCTCTCTATATATATATATATATATATATATATATTTTCTTCTTCGATTAACCTCAAATCAAGCTGCCGGCTTCTCTTACAAAAGCCACCGTTGTTGGTAACGTGCGAAGGGTATCCAGCCAGGTGACTGGAGGCCTTCCCCGAAACATGTGGTATCAACCGATAACATCTCCTCCCCCTGCTGTAGACAAGGTCTGGCAACGTTTCGCCTCGACTGGTCATGGTGGCGTTCGACCGACGCAACTGGCCTAAGATACCTAGGCGAATATTATTATTTTTATTACTGTTTTATATCTGTCTTGCAAGGCCAGTATCGTCTCTCCTTTCCTGCTTGGGCATGCAGTTCTGTAGGATGTGTTCCACGGTCATGGTATGCTCCCCACATGGACACTTGTTATCTGTCTCAATCCTAATTTCGTTGTAAAGATGACCCTTGAGTCTGTTATGTCATGTTCTCAGTCTGAAGATGATGACTTACTCTTCTCTAGTTAAATGAAAGTAACTGTCATCTTATCGGTCGGAGTGTTCGTCCTCCCTTTGTCATCTGACGTTAACTTTAAATATGGTCCTGACTTCATTATATGTGATGATCGCGTCTATGTGTGGGGAATCTCTACCACCCTTTGCTATTTATATATGTGTACATTGTAGCGTGGGTTCTATCCGCCGGGTTTAACCTATGCTTTGTACCGGACTACAAACTGACGAACAATAGATTGGTACCAATTCAAAAGATCAATTCAACAAAACGTTGCCAACTGTTGAATGCATGTGCACGTTAACTGTTTGCAACACACACACAAACAGAAAAACGGCTAAAGGTATGGGCATTGCATGTTACTGGGCTTGACTAGCTCGTGTGTTCTCCTCTCTTGAGCTGCGTGGGATATGTACTGTCATTCAGCAACGAGTTATTAACAATCAGCAGTCAAACACATGGGTCGTCTAACGATGCTGAAATTAGGTTTTTAAAGAAGAATGTTAAGAATTCCATGGCCTGGAAAGAAAGCAATCCACGTAGTACTTAAAATAGCACATGCACAGAGACAGTTTATGACAAAAACACATGCATCCCTGCTCAGGCAAGTCATGTGTAGAGGCGGATGGAACACGTAGGTATGTCCAGCAGTATCGGAGTTACAAGGGGCAGATGGAAGCACATATGTTAAATATTTGGGAACTTGAAGGATTGGCTTGAGAGGCGATCAGCGGCTGAACTGATACACGATATACGTGATAAGAGGAAGTTGAGGTTCATGGCAACCAACGCCAAACGGCAGAGCACTTGATGATGGTGATGGAATTCGTTTGAAGGAACCGGAACTGTTTGCATTATTGGAAAATATTTTTTAAAAACTAGAGTTAAAAGAAACACACATACACGAAAAAAATACTGGAACACGAACAAAGTCCATTGAATCGATTCATTGCTATTGATCTGTGTCGACATACAATGTTATTGATCTGTGTCGACACAAAAGGAAGATCAAAAACGGTCCAAGTTTTGTTGAGCAACCAGAGAAAACAAGTTCATTGTAGACAGGCAATATATCAGTGAAAGACTGATACATCTACACAAATTTGAAAACGAGAAAACAACACAACTAATTCAAGTCTAGAAAACGACGGCAAGAATGAGGTAGAAATGAGATATTTATGTCAGTGTGTGCCAGACACTATCAATACGCTCAAAGAGCAACATTATCTGAATTGTAATGAGATGTTTTAATGAAATGAACGAGAAATAAGTGAAGTAATCTCACGAGTTCCGATTAGATATATTCAATAACACCTAGCTAGCTAAGAATAGCAGTAGTGAAGAACTTATAGACAGGAAATGATTTAATGATGACATTCTACCGCACAATCATAAGGACGCGCTTATCCCAACCTGTGGAATATCTAGATCTTGGCTGGTTTGGCTCCGTTCGTTCTCAATCTCCCGCTACCAAAACCTGACACACGCCTGAGTTGCAGAATGTAGTCCAGAGAATGGAATGCGTTGTGTTGTAGTTTACAGTTTGAATGCGAAATTTGCACTTTTCGGTACAACACATTCGACTTCAGCAAGCATTGTTTGTGTACCAGGTTAGCATTCTCTCTTCGATCCCGCGTCCTAAGCCAGTCTGCCCTGCTGCAGCCTGGTATCCAGGATCACCGCGTGGAGGTGTAGAAGGGTCTTGTCAGCTATGTTTCGCTGGCCCTGACGCTAGCAGTCAGCAATGGGTCACTCACCATTGCAGCTCATGCGCTGGTCAGCATGTTGATCTAGATCTTGATGACCCGTTCTTTCGTTTAGCTGCTGGTCCCAACTTTGTCTCCAGCGGACCCTGTCTTGAGCCACGGTTGTGCATGGTAAGCCCTCCTCCAGATGCGTCTCGGGTGTTGTTGTGTACAGCTACGGAGTCTGACCAACGCATTGTAGGTCTTCCACACGATCTATTGTTGCCTCGGCGTGCTAGATTACTGTCCATGTGATCCATCGGCCAATGTTTCGTCGCAACATGTGACCGGCCCATTTATGTTTTGCCTTGTCTGCAAAGATTTCGGCATCGTTTGCCAAGGTCAATCGTCGAATGTCAGAATTGTAAAAATTGTGTACACGTAGGTTCCGGAGAGTGATTCCAATCAAACTTTCTCTCAACGGAGGCCTGGGTCACTCTCAATTAGTCTTCCATTAGTTTTGCTAATGTCCATTTTCAGCCCCGTAGCACATGGCAGATACATTATGTAAATTATTGTACCGAACAAAGTATCTATTAAGATCAATATAAAACGTTGCTCGCTAGCGTTCAATGTAAACAAAGGCTCAAGAGATATATTAATAGACGAGGACATCGATATAATGGTGAAATACCCAATGTGTTATACGTCTCTATGCATACAATACAATAGTCCATACCATTGCATGCTAATGCGACTAGATAAACTCCCGCTGTATGCTTGAAGATCTTACTACATGGCACGAAGCCGGCCAGACCAAAGATGGATATATGACATATGTGCAACATGTTAACCACATGGGCTTACACCGACCGAAGTTGACCCAAAGAAAACGCTAATCTCCCCTGATTGCTTCTCATAACAATTGGCTGGACATCTGGACTGGGGTTTTGATTATGTACGGCCTTAACTTAGCATTCCAAGAATGTCGTTACAGACGACTAAAGAGAGTTGCGCATAAGACTAGCAATCACAAATTTACATTACCTTACGGCTTTACCCCTAGATCCGCCTAGCGTATTTATTGCCCTGAGAAATAAAGACCGCTAGTCCATATAGTCACTACCAAATGTACAGGTTTGGTTTATGTTTTACCTAAGATAAAGGAAACGAAATCACGATTCTGAGCAGTCTATGAGAGGTGATTGGCAGTAGCCCAGATCTGCCATGACCCGTTTCCAGCTCCATGTGGTCAGCCCGGATAACAGACTGGCTAAGGAAAAAAAGCATCGAAGAAGGGCTAGCCCGGCACTCAAAAATGACATCTGATATCGGATGTGTCGTACCAAAAGATGCAAACATCCCAATCAAGCTGTAAATGACGACACAACGCATTACGTTCTCCGGAATTCGTCATGTTACTTGCAAATGCCTTTTCAGGGCTTGATAGAAGGAACATTTCAGAATGAACGAAAAAGATGAAGTCATTCGTAATCAACGCTAGGTTTCTAGAGCACAGTCAGTCATTCTTATCCACCACAGTAGATGTATAAAACAATCGAACGTCCAAAACCGACTGGACACAGTGCTCCAGACAAGGTAACGGTGTAATGTGCTGTAGTGTTGTCCACTCCACTGCATGCCTACAAAATATGGACAGTGAATAGACAGCTAAACCGTGTCCACAAAAAAAGATTTCTGCTAAGGCCGCTTAAGATTGATTGACAGGGCAAATACATATGCCGCTCATGATTTGTTGACAGAGCAAAGTACATAGGCCGCTCAGGATTGGTTGATAGGGCAAAGTACATAGGCCGCTCAGGATCGGTTGATAGAGCAAAGTACAAAGGCCTCTCAGGATAGGTTGACAGGACAAAGTACATTGGCCGCTCAGGATCGGTTGACAGGACAAATTACATAACTCTGAAATTCTCAACACGTCAAACATATTGAGCATCCACACACTTCTGCAGATAGCCCAAATATGATGGACGGGACAAGTTGTCCGATGATCGCCTCTCCACGCAGCTGATATACGGTGAGCACAAAACAGGTAAACGTCCGTAGGTGGGACAGAAGAAATGCTAGAGCGAATCGTCGAAAATGTCTGTGAAAACCTTCAGCTCGACGTCACTGATAAGAAATGCTTGAACAGAGCCGTTCCACTTGATGATCTAGCGCCACACAGGGTGATCAGATTGCAGAGCGGAACATCCTCTCCGAAGATCAGAGAAAGCCAGCTGAATGCACGTATGCCGTGCCAAGATTGAACTTTACAGTCACATGAAGCTTCATCTTGCATCACAAGTCTAAAACTGTTGTTATCCTCATTTTCTATGGGCAAGTAATATACAAAACAAGCAACTATATCACTTCCTGTCGTGCCACCATCATGTAAAGCCTACCCTACGCCTGTGAAAGTTGGACTGTATACTCTGGACCTGAAACGAGGTTAATCCACTTCCTCACAGGTCATCTGAGGTGAATATTCCCCATTCGATGGCAAGATCGTGTCACTGACATCGAGGTTCTCTCGAGGGCTGACATGCTCAGTATCCATGCACTGCTAGAAAAAGCATGACTAGGATGGGCCGGACACCTCGTCCGTATGCTAGACAAACGGCTTCCAAATAAACTTCTCTATGGCGAGCTGAGCGAGGGATAGCGCGAGAGAAGGTGCCAACAGAAACGTTTTACAGACGGTCTGAGGGACTCACTGAAAAGTTGACAGATAGACGTCACCACCTGGAAATGTCTCACGCGAAACAGATCTGACTGGAGAAGCGCAGTCAAATCGGGTGTAGCTACCGGCGAAGACGACCGTGTTGTGAAACCCCAGAGCAGACGCGAGACCCTGAAATCTCGAACAGCGGGAACACCATCACCTTCTACAAACCTCGTGTGCCCGATATGAAGCAGATGTTTTCGTGCTCGCATTGGCCTGTCCAGCCACATGCGCACCCACACCCAACATGAAAATCTGTGACAAGGATGATGTCGGCGGTCCTCATCGTCAACGATGGACAGCTATTATGTCAGGGGCCCTATGCTTCACACGGGCGCATACAAACCACCAAAAAAAAAACTGCTCGCCTTATCCTAAAACTTACTTCCACTAATTCCACTTACAGACGACCATCATCATATGTCCTTCTATATCTCCCCGGGACCATTATGAGCGCCAGACAACGACCAATTAAGCAGGAGAATTAAAAACCGAAATTGAAATGAGTATGTGTGGGGCATTCTCATGAAATAGCGTACTAACACGAGCATAGGACTTCTAAAATCCCAAGGATTACGTCACTCAATAATGCAAAATAATTGGGCTGTTCTTAATGAATAATCATAGATTAAAAATTGCTATTTAGTGAACGAAAGCAACGAATTATTACTCACGACACGAATTTATTGTGCTGGGACTACAGACAAAATAGTTGTGAATGTTGATTACAGATTGTAGAATATTACTTCTGTCAATGAGGTCTGGGATGGACGTCCCGCTCGTTAAAGGAGTGACGCCTCTAATATAGCCTTTCCTTTACAGGTGTAGAGATCGCCGCTGAATTCACTGTTCGGCTTTCCGTTCAAAAGTGTCAATGCCAATGGCCTTTCCTACATTAGTGTGTCCCCATCAGCACCTTCATGAGAGGCCCCCTGTGTCTTACAGAGCCTGCTATGGGGTGCGACCGAGTACCCGGCGGCATAGCTGGGCGGGATAGATTGGGCTCATCGGCCTTGGTTGGCAGCCAATCTAAGAGAAGGTAGGCTCCAAACCCAGGTAGACGAAGCTCGTTAGCCTGTTCAGTCAGTTTGCCTAGGAGAGGAGGGAATCTCATTTTAAATCCACAAGTCCCAGAGAGTGCTGGCTAGTCTTGGGACGATGAGAGTATCATCGGATGTCTCGAGTAATTAGCATCTGCGGGCAACGACTCCACTGCCTTTTGGAAACCTCAGGAGAGGGTCGGCACCGGGAGTAAACCCAGACAGAAAATCCGGAGTGGTAGCACCTAAGGCGGATGGTTTGAAAATTGCGTACTCATTTCGGCAGCTCCTGCAGCTGAGCTGGTGCCAAATTGTCATGTTTTGCATTTCTTTGGATTACACCAGCGAGGCCGAGAAGGGCATCATGCAGTTTGGGCAGCCCAGGGCCTCCATATTCAGCGCCCAGGTTTGCTCCCTGAGAGGCCATGCACAGGGTGCCACGCGTATGGTCTGCAAAGTCTGAGAAGCCTTTGAACTTCTGTCGGACGATTTTTGGATTGTTTGTTAAAACTTGCATAATGTAATAGCAAAGCATATAATTAACATTACAACGTGTCCTTTTATTGGAGAAATATATCTTCTTCTTTTCTTTTTATCCGTTTTCTTTCTTTCTTTCTTCTTCTTCTTCTTCTTCTTCTTTTTGTTCGTCTCCTTCTTCTTCCGTGTCTCCTTCCTCTTCTTTTTCTTCTTTTTTTTTTTTCTTCTTTTTCTTCTTTTTTTTCTTCTTCTTTTTCTTCTTCTTCTTCTTCTTCTTCTTCTTTTTCTTCTTCTTCTTCTTCTTCTTCTTCTTCTTCTTCTTCTTCTTTGCGTTCGTTCTCACTTCCCATTACCAAGCCATGAACAGGGATGTGCAAGTAGCAGGATATAGTATTGAGAAAGGAAAGTGTTTTTTCAAGTTTACAGCTTGACTGCGATATTTGCACTTTTCGGTCCGACACATCCGTCTTCGGTAGGATGCATTCAACTAGGCCACAGCTCTGTGAGGTGAAGTTGCTTCTTTCCTTCCATAGTCATTAACCAGGTACCTTTTCACAGCTGGGTTGACTCGAGTTGCCGGTACCGAAAGTTGAACCCCGATCTTTACCATGAAACGCGAGGAGCTATCTGCCACTGCACTGATCGCCAGTTTAAGAAGGTCTGCCCATTACCAAAGTGATAACACGTTTGAGTTTGCATTGAAACACTGTAAATCTTTGGAGACCAGTATTAGACTACATTAAAAAAAAAGCAACTGAAATGGTTTGCCCACGTAACAAGAATAGCACCACACATCACTCCCTAACATGCAACGATATTGTGATACAACGGAATCAAGGCCAAAGGCAGACCACGAATAAGTTGACTTACTTAAATACATGAGTGGTAAATGCCGCTGTACACGAGCCGCGTAGCGCGCTGGCTTCGTATCTGAGTGGTACTGGGTTCATTCCCCAGTTGAGGTGGTAATGTTTTTTTCAGACTGCAATGGCTCCCGGGTCGACCCAGCCTTAAATGGGTACCGGTTTAGTCCGGGAAGTAAAAGCAACGAGGGAGAGGAGATGGCTACCGCCCTCATATGGTCGAGCCTTTGAAATGTGAGGTCGCTAACACCTCACACTACTACGGCAGTAATGCTATGGGATACTTTACTTTACTTTACAGGACACACACAGTACCGCTAATTCTAGAGATCTCTTCATAACCTAACGCTGGAATGTTCTCGATATTACAATATAAGCACATCACAATGGACTAAAAAAGAACTCTATACAACAGACTATTCCTACCCACATAACGCAATCAGTGCTAGAATTCAACATTGACAGACACAGATACAATAAACATCGTAACAACAGAGATGAAATGCCTACGCAGAATGCCTGAAGCAACTATAATTGATATAATCAAAAACAAAGATATTAGAAAACCAGTAGGTATGACAATAATGCTAGAATTCATCAAGAGACAACAAACCAAATGGTTCGGCCACACGACACGGCAAACACTAGATAGTTTCCCTCAGAAAGCAATGCAATATGGATACAATGAATACAAAGCCAAGGGTCAACCTAGCAACAAATGAACATCATAAATAACAGAAGCAGTACAGCTCCTGTGTACAAACCCCATTTTACGGTCTGGCCAAGACACATTTTCATAACCTGACTCTGAGAAGTACAAGAAGGACAAACAAGGAAAAAAAAGAAAAGAAGGAAGCCTCTGGAGCTGAAATACAGAACGGGATAAGCGAAAAGAATAGGAACGAATAATCATGTTTAAAAAAAGAAATATTGATCAAATATTGAGTTTGGGGGAGACCATGCAGCACAGTGAATGAACTGACATGCGGCCAGTAAGCGACTCAAAGCTGGGTGTTCGAATCAGGCTCAGCCATCCACAACTGACATGACCCTATATTCCCTCTTTCTTGATAGGTCCCCTCTGTCCTAGTCTGTAATGTGTTGGAAATACATTCAAATTTAACGGTGAGATAAGGTATATGATTGTTCCTTTTTTCATAAAGATCACAATGTATAGTCTGCGTGTTTTACTCAATCCTGCTTATGCCCGTCTTGCACTCTACTTGTATCCACTCACGTTTTATTACAAACTTCTGCAAAATTCAGTTGTTATGATTGATAGCGTCCAGTGTCGTCACCTAATCAGGGCCTCTGGATGAAGGGGTGGGGAACAGAAAGAGGAGCGGGGACCCAGTGCTTTCTTATCTATTTCTAGCATTCCGATTAAAAAATACAGCCTAAAAAATCATACATTGACGTCAATCCCAGTAAGACACGGGCATCAGTTCCACACAGCGCCACTCTGATGTGACGCCTCTAATTTCATGTGAATGCACACGCAATATTCGTATATTATATCATGTGCGCTTTGTATTATAACATGTTATTACATTTTAATATTTTGCAGTTTTGCGCCGTTGGTCATTTAAGCCGTGTGTCCTTCGCCAAGTGCGTTGCGTCGGTGGTTATTCGCCCGTGTCGTTGCACAATCATGTTATTCTAATATATCCCCCTGTATCACGGCCGTCTAACTGCCCTGTAGTCAGATCTACCAGCGGTGTAAGCCATCAGTGAAAGTTGAAGAAGCTGCTTTCATGAGATGACCAAACAGCTGTATTTTGTGCCTGGAAATATATTCAAATTATTCTAGGGATTCTCGCCCCACAGAGAATATGTCACAAAATAAGCGAACTGTGTGGCTATATTAATGGGTTTTGGTTATGTGGTTAGTGTAGCGGCTTACATGACCCCTGACAAGCTGCGGGTCTACCTTGCTCTAATGTATGCTTCCACCTCAACTAGTCTAAAATAATAGGCGATCATATATTCCAGGGGCCAAGAGATGCTGGGATTGATCTGACAAGTCCCTGCAGATAGGCATACAGACATTAGTGAAGAGCAAAAGGGGCACCACAACATCAATATTGCACCAGAAGAGCATATGATGGCAAAATTAACAATGAATGAAATGGAAGAGGCCATGATAACATTAAAGAAAAGGAAATCTCCCGGAAAAGACGGGATAACAAACGAAATGCTGATGGGGCTGGGCCAAACAGCAAAGAGGAAACAACTATCAGTCCTGAGCCAAAGCTGGAAAAGGGGTATTGTACCCCAGGCATGGAAATACGCAGTAATTGTACCAGTACCAAAAAAAGGAAAAGACAAAATAGATCCAAATGGATACAGGCCTATCAGCCTACTGAGCTGTGTAGGCAAACTGATGCAACGTATGACAAACACCAGACTGATGTGGCATCTGAAGAAAAACACATACTAATTCCACAGCAAGCAGGCTTTAGACAGCACAGATCCACTGAGGATCAGGTCATCCTCATAGCCCAGGAAATAGAAGATGCTTACCAGGAGCAAAAACACACAGTAGCGGTTTGGGTGGACCTAGAAAAGGCATTTGACACAGTCTGGAAAGAGGGACAGAGTCAAGCTAAGAAGAAGTGAAGTTTGTGGGAAAATGTACAAATGGATCAGTCACTACCTCAAAAACAGAACGGCCAGAGTTCAAGTACAAGGGCAGATGAGCCAAGAGGTGACACTTGAGCAGGGAGTACCCCAAGGGGGAGTACTGTCACCCACACTCTTCCTGGTTTATAAATGACATAACAGAGAATATACCAAGAAGAGTCCATAGCTCAATGTTTGCAGACGATTTGGCTATGTGGACCTCTGAAAAGAATCTCACCATAGTAATAAATCGGATGCAGCAGGCCCTAACATCGCTGGAAGAGTGGGCGAACTCATGGCTGGTCAAAATAAACAGGAAAAAACGATATGTACAATATCAAACAAACCCCAAAACACCAAATTAAGTCTTAACGGCAAATACCTGCAGCCAAACGACAACCCAAACTACCTGGGAGTCACATTTGATCGGCGCATGATATGGAAAAGTCAGATCGGTAGAAACTGAATGAGAGCCAGAGAAAAAATGGCAATCATGAGGAAACTTGCTGGCACAAGCTGGGGAGCAGACGAAAGTATACTAAAGAAACTGTACACTGGAAGAGTGAGACCAGTTCTCGAGTATGGCATTGCGGCATGGACAACAGCAGCAAAGGCGAACTTCGATAAAATTAGCAAACTCCAAAACCAAGCCATGGGAGTTATAACAGGAGGCATGAAGTCAACGCCAATTGTAGAACTTGAAAAGATTACAAAACTGCAATCCATGACCGACAGAAGAGATTGCAGAGCCCAGCAGCAATCACAGAAACTCAGAAGACTGATTGACTATCCAATGCTCCAGAGACTAAACAATTTCGGAAATGGGAAACTAAAGCGGAGAAACTTTGCAGAAATAGCAAAAGCAAAGATGCACGAAGGGCCCCCCCCCCTCCCCCATGAACGCACTAACAACACCAAAGCCCATCCATACTGTACGAAAACCTACCTGGAGGCAGCATATATTTCCATAGGTGGTAGAAAATATACCAGGTATTGGAAACAAAAACTGCCAGACTGAAAAAAAGGAGAGATACTACCCTGAGCTACATAACGAAAACCTACCCAAGCATGGACTGGACCTATGCATACACCGACGGTTCTGTAACAAACACAACACAGAACGGAGGGGCAGGATCATTTCTGAACCTACCAAATGGCAGAAAAATAACACTGTCATTCGCTACTGGAAAATACACAAGCAATTTCAGAGCGGAGGCAGAGGTACTGAGGGCGGCAGTGGAAGAAATGGTGACAGGTAAAAGGAATGAAAGCCATATAGTCCTGCTTACAGATGCCTTGGCCGTAGTCACAGCACTAAAAAGCCAGAAAAATACTGAACTTAATGATTTAAGAGCAGTACTCTATCAACTATGCCAGCAGTCCGCACCAAAAAGGGTAGTGGTGCAGTGGGTTTCATCTCACTGCAACATCCAAGGCAACGAGGAGGCAGACTGGCAAAAGAAGGTGCAAAACTACCACAACCAGATACAAGTATGACATACGAAGAGTCAAAACGACTTATTAGAGCTAGATACATGACCAAATGGGAAACCGAACATACTGGCTACACAAAAAACGATGCCTATTATCAGTTGAACAGAAGAGAGCAGGTCGTGGTCTTCAGACTTCGCACTGGCCACAATAGACTGAGGTGCCAGCTATTCAACAAATTGAAGATAGGTGGCACTGACGAATGCCCGTGTGGTACCGGGAAACTGACCGCTGAGCATTTGCTGCAAAACTGCCCGACATACGAGAATGAGAGAAAGCAGATGTGGCCATCACCAGTGGCAACACTAGACAAGCTGTATGGCAGTGCCAACAGCCTCAGGATGACCGCTGCTTTTTTCGAAAAAATTAACGTTGATGTCTGACTGCGTGCGATGAAGAAGAAGAAGATCTGGCAAGTCACCAGTGATGTTCACCTGCCCAAAACTATGAAACAAAGGAGATCTCACCTCCTCACGACGTCTAACGACATTAAGTGGACTGAAGATAGATGTATTCTGCACAAGACGGAGTGCCCACCATACTGCGAATGTTGTTGTTCCACTTTCTGTTGTTCCTGAGGAACATTGATGACCTTTCCCAAGAACTGCATTTCACACGTCGATATGCTGATCGTTAACGGTAGGGACAGACGTCATGCTTGGCACTGACAGCAAATAGTCGGAGTAAATATATTGTTTATCAGCTGTTGCGTTACTGCCATACTAGTGATCCGGTTTCTAAGCAGTGGTGACAGATGATAGGTTACCGCAGATGTTTTGAGACCTTGTTTCGATTTCCATGTCGAGCGTAGCCGCCTGTCGAAATAATGATGTCGATATACTTAACTCATGGGCCTGTTGAAGAGCAGTATTATGTACGGTTATGTTGAATGTATCATGAGTTCTGTTGATCCGTATACTGTGACTTCGTCTCGTCATTTCTCATGTTGTATTGTGCATATTGTCACTAACTCGTTCATGTGATATGTATTATATTGTTATGATCGTATCACTTATCGTTTACGAAGAAAAGACACTAATCATCTGCAAAGAACAATTCGTGTATCGAATTCGGTTCTGCATACGGCACTGCCCACTGCTGTAATTTGGTCAATGTAGATAAACAGTAGACGGGTAAGTACACATCCTGTCTCCTATGTGTGATCTCATATAAAAGTTCAATCATGGTACGACAGACCATGCAGAACTTGGGACACGCATCTGAAGAGTGAGTTATGGGTCGTCCTGCCTTCTCTACTTTCAGACAATTCGCTTTCACTAAGATATATGTAACAGTTGACGTCCTCTAGTTGCACCTCACCAAAGAAAACTGGATCACAATTGGCGAAGCGAAACGATTACGTGACATTTTGTCTTTGACATTCATCTCCATCCCGGATTTCCTGGCAAGTAGAATAAGTAAATCTCCCAATTTAACGTACCAAATGCCATCCAAATATACATCTTATAGAAAAAAAGGTAAAACAATAAGAGATTAAAACAATAGTCAGTCTTCCCCCCATACAGCGACAATAAACTACATACTGCACCACTCAGATAAAAGCCAAGAAAGACGGAACATAGAAAAAAAGAAATATACCATCACATAAAAGTCTTAAAATGCCAGAAACATAAAAAAACTAATAATATTTACTGGATCACAACTTCCTGCCGTATTGTCTGTCAGTCGTATGAGTCACACACACCATAGCGTGTCTCCATCTGCAACCTAATAATGTCCATATGTTACATTCTAACATTACCCTCACTTATCCCACACCGTACTAATTTTATCCACATCCTAATTAGCCATCTGGCCACACTATCCTCACTTCCCTCAACATTCACAATCTCTCTTAACCACAAATCACTCCTAATTATTCCCTCACTCTTTAAACATTAACCCTCTAGTTATTTCTCAAGTACTGGCCTATGGTAACAGAAACTCAGTTGGTACTCAGCTTAATACAGACGCTTACAGGGACACTGAAAAAGTAGTAAATGTTAGTCGTTTATATATTAACTGGCGAAGGGAGACTAACGTCTGGTCAGGCAAAATATGCTGATTTGACATGTTAGTCAGGGTCAGGCAAAACATACTGCACAAAACCCACGCTTTGGATTCATCGTAGCCCTTCCTAGATATGGGCTGTTTTCACAGAAAGCATGGCCAACAACGTGAGGGATCAGTGTGATCCTCTTAGTAGTGAGCGACACGCAAATGAAAGCAAGGATAGCACAACCGTTGGTTGATCCCCATCCACCTTCATTAGCACGCTCGGAATGTGAGGAAAGGAACTGTAAACCACCACTTATCGTCCTTTTCAGGTCGCAGAAAAAAGTAAACCTACTCATTATGGGTATTCGATAGAGCAATACCCACATATTCACTGACATATTATCTGACATATTCTCGGTAACATATATTCAAATTATCGTATATTTTGTCGACTCGGGGAGGTGTAGTTTTCATACGTGTGCCAGATGTGTCGTCAGATGACGGGGGGAGATGTAGTTTTCTCACGTGTGCCAGATGCGTCGTCAGATGACGTGGGGCGGTGTAGTTTTCTCACGTGTCCCAGATGTGTTGTCAAATGACGTGGGAAGGTGTAGTTTTCTTACCTGTGCCGGATGTGTTGTCAGATGACGTGCTTAGGTGTCGTTTTCTCACGTGTGCCAGATGCGTCGTCAGATGACGTAGGGAGGTGTAGTTTTCTCACGTGTGCCAGATGTGTCGTCAGATGACGTAGGGCGGTGTAGTTTTATCACGTGTGCCAGATGTGTCGTCAGATGACGTGGGGAGATGTAGTTTCCTCACGTGTGCCAGATGCGTCGTCAGATGACTTGGGAAGGTGTAGTTTTCTCACGTGTGCCAGATGTGTCGTCCGATGACGTGGGGCGGTGTCGTTTTCTTACGTTTGCCAGATGTGTCGTTAGATGACGTGGGGAGGTGTAGTTTTCTCACGTGTGCCAGACGTGTCTTCAGATGACGTGGGGCTGTGTAGTTTTCTGACGTGTGCCAGATGCGTCGTCAGATGACGTGGGGAGGTGTAGTTTCCTCACGTGTGCCAGACGTGTCTTCAGATGACGTAGGGCGGTGTAGTTTTCTCACGTGTGCCAGATGCGTCGTCAGATAACGTGGCGAGGTGTAGTTTTCTTACGTGTGCCAGATGCTTCGTCATATGTGGAAGGGAGGTGTAGTTTTCTTAGGTGTGGCAGATGTGTCGTCAGATGACGTAGGACGGTGTAGTTTTCTCACGTGTGCCAGATGTGTCATCAGATGACGTGGGGCGGTGTAGTTTTGTCACGTGTTCCAGATGTGTCGTCGGATGACGTGGGGATGTGTAGTTTTCTCATGTGTCCCAGCTGTGTTGTCAAATGACGTGGAAAGGTGTAGTTTTCTTATCTGTGCCAGATGCGTCGTCAGATGACGTGGGGAGGTGTAGTTTTCTTACGTGTGCCTGATGCGACGCCAGATGACGTGGGGAGGTGTCGCTTTCTTACGTGTGCCCGATGTGTCGTCAGATGACGTGGAGTGGTGTAATTTTCTCACGTGTTCCAGATGTGTCGTCAGATGACGTAGGGCGGTGTAGTTTTATCACTTGTGGCAGATGTGTCGTCAGATGACGTGGGGAGATGTAGTTTTCTTACGTGTGCCTGATGCGACAATGATGATCAGGGGAGGTGTAGTTTTCTTACGTGTGCCAGATGTGTCGTCAGATAACATGAGGAGGTGTAGTTTTCTCACGTTTGCCAGATGTATTATCAAATGACGTGGAAAGGTGTAGTTTTCTTACCTGTGCCAGATGTGTTGTCAGATGACGTGCTTAGGTGTAGTTTTCTCACGTGTGCCAGATGCGTCGTCAGATGACGTGGGGAGGTGTAGTTTTCTCACGTGTGCCTGATGCGACGCCAGATGACGTGGGGAGGTGTCGTTTTCTTACGTGTGCCCGATGTGTCGTCAAATGACGTGCAGTAGTGTAATTTTCTCACGTGTGCCAGATGTGTCGTCAGATGACGTAGGGCGGTGTAGTTTTATCACGTGTGCCAGATGTGTCGTCAGATGACGTAGGGAGATGTAGTTTTCTCACGTGTGCCTGATGCGACGCAGATGACATGGGCAGGTGTAGTTTTCTTACGTGTGCCAGATGTGTCGTCAGATGACGTGGGGAGGTGTAGTTTTCTCACGTGTGCCAGATGTGTCGCCAGATTTCGTGGGTAAGTGTAGTTTTCTGACGTGTGCCCGATGTGACGTCAGATGACGTGGGCAGGTGTAGTTTTCTCACGTGTGCCAGATGTGTCGCCAAACCTGTTGTCGTGTACTATTTCTCAAGCATCATTTTTTAAACAGCTTTACATCGTCATCACTGTCTTTCTGTCACTCTTCAATCTCCTCGTACCTTGGTTGGTCATTGGTGTGAATCTTGAACAAAAGAGAGACCAGAACACTACCTGGTAGAAGACCATTTTTTGCTTCTTTATGGGCTTGTTTGATTTTCTGTTTGATCTTGCAGCCCCTATTTTACATTAGGGATTTAACTAGCAGCCTAAGACCCCATCATATTGCACAATTATAAGATACTAATCAAATGGTATATTTATAGCATTGGTGCACTAGTCTCTATACTCATTAACTTTAAAATTGATGTGATCAGGCCTTATTAAAGCTACTCATCAAATTATATATGTAACCTCCACACGCCCTCCAAAATGCTCATCAAATTATATATTTATATTCTGCAGGCAGTCTTGTATACGTTCATTAAATGATAACATATTTGCTCTTTTATATACTACCGTTATAATTTCAAAATCGACAACAGTTATAGATGTTGGCTATACTGTGAATTTGTATTGATCTCTATTTTTTCCATCCATCCATTCACACATTTATTCATCCTTTCATAATCCATGTTTTTTCCATATGTATGGTCTGGTCTGATCTTTTTCATACATTTTCTAATATATATAATATATATATAATCTAACTAATGTATCTGATCTGTGTAATCTATGCAATATATCTGAAATATTGTTTTCGTCTTATGTCAAGTATTTCTTGTACGCCTTGGATATATATATACATATATACTGGATATAACGGATTGGTTGCCCATCAGTTCTTCTGGGCGTTACGAGTCGTTCCACACTGCCTTGAAAAAGCACCATCGGCTTGTACGGTGCGTCCTCAGAGGCGTTCATAATCATGTTCGGTGTAAAACAGGGATGTGTGCTTGCTCCGGCCCTCTTTGGAATATGTTTCTTACTTGTCTTGGGACATGCATTTCGTGACCAGGAGATTGATATCTTCATTCGTTCACGCACGGATGGTGGCCGACTAAACTCCTAAGTGATGAAAGCAAGACCAGAAAAAGGAACGTGCTGATGACAGAGCTGGTCATTGCGGATGATGCCGCTGTTGCGACTCACTCGTTAGTGGCAGAGGGGTGCGGGGGGGGGGGGGGAAGTGGCTGTAAGTATTGTTTTCTGCATTTTCGTATTCCTGCTGTGAGTTTGGGTTAACGGTCAGCAAAGCGAAAACACAAGTTATGGTTCAGGGTGCAGACAAACCACCAATGCTCTCAATTGATGCTGAAGCTCTCGATGTAGTAAATAATTTTGCGTACGCAGGATCCTCAGTCTGCAATGGACAAACCCTGTACCAAGAGATCAATATCAGGATAGGAAAGGCAGCATCAGCGATGAGCATATTAACAAAAATGGTCTGGGTGAACTAGAAGCTCACTGTTACAACATAAGTACTTGCTTGCCGGTCCTGTGTCCTCAGCGCTCTTCTTTGTGACGGTGAGACATGGTATATCTACATGCACCAGGAGAGGCGGCTAAACAGCTGTCACATAAGGTGCCTGCGTGGAATCTTTGGGGTTTGATGGTGGGACAAGGTCACCAACGCAGAGGACAGACACTGCTACAGTCTTTTCCATGCTTGGTTCGTAGGGGGCTTCGGTAGCTGGGACGTGTTCGGAGAATGGATGATGGCAGAATGCCATTATGTTTTGTCTATGGAAAGTTGCGGTTGGGGATGGGGTCTATCTATCTTATCTTATCTTATCCTATCATATCATATCTATCTATCTATCTTTCTATCTATCTATCTATTTATCTATCTATCTATCTATCTATCTATCTATCTATCTATCTATCTATCTATCTATCTATCTATCTATCTATCTATCTATCTATCTATCTATCTATCTATCTATCTATCTATCTATCTATCTATCTATCTATCTATCTATCTATCTATCTATCTATCTATCTATCTATCTATCTATCTATCTATCTATCTATCTATCTATCTATCTATCTATCTATCTATCTATCTATCTATCTATCTATCTATCTATCTATCTATCTATATCTATCTATCTATCTATCTATCTATCTATCTATCTATCTATCTATCTATCTATCTATCTATCTATCTATCTATCTATCTATCTATCTATCTATCTATCTATCTATCTATCTATCTATCTATCTATCTATCTATCTATCTATCTATCTATCTATCTATCTATCTATCTATCTATCTATCTATCTATCTATCTATCTATCTATCTATCTATCTATCTATCTATCTATCTATCTATCTATCTATCTATCTATCTATCTATCTATCTATCTATCTATCTATCTATCTATCTATCTATCTATCTATCTATCTATCTATCTATCTATCTATCTATCTATCTATCTATCTATCTATCTATCTATCTATCTATCTATCTATCTATCTATCTATCTATCTATCTATCTATCTATCTATCTATCTATCTATCTATCTATCTATCTATCTATCTATCTATCTATCTATCTATCTATCTATCTATCTATCTATCTATCTATCTATCTATCTATCTATCTATCTATCTATCTATCTATCTATCTATCTATCTATCTATCTATCTATCTATCTATCTATCTATCTATCTATCTATCTATCTATCTATCTATCTATCTATCTATCTATCTATCTATCTATCTATCTATCTATCTATCTATCTATCTATCTATCTATCTATCTATCTATCTATCTATCTATCTATCTATCTATCTATCTATCTATCTATCTATCTATCTATCTATCTATCTATCTATCTATCTATCTATCTATCTATCTATCTATCTATCTATCTATCTATCTATCTATCTATCTATCTATCTATCTATCTATCTATCTATCTATCTATCTATCTATCTATCTATCTATCTATCTATCTATCTATCTATCTATCTATCTATCTATCTATCTATCTATCTATCTATCTATCTATCTATCTATCTATCTATCTATCTATCTATCTATCTATCTATCTATCTATCTATCTATCTATCTATCTATCTATCTATCTATCTATCTATCTATCTATCTATCTATCTATCTATCTATCTATCTATCTATCTATCTATCTATCTATCTATCTATCTATCTATCTATCTATCTATCTATCTATCTATCTATCTATCTATCTATC